>CAWUFW010003245.1:1200000-1883733 GCA_963921515.1 Calotriton arnoldi
GAGCCCAGCCCAGAGCCACATCTGAAGACCAACAGATGCCATGGAGCTACTAATCATGCAGCTTGGAGACCAAAGAGTGCCACAACACCCACCGCCACCACCCCCCCAGGACCACCCCCCCGGACTACCACCGAGGCAGCTCAGAACAAGACAGCGGACCTTCCAAAAACGCACCAGCCTCAGACACTTAACGCCAGAGGATGTCATTGCCCACTACAGCCTCAAAAGGACAACCATCCTCCGCATCCTGACCCACATTGCCCACAGGCTGACAGTACCAACACAGAGGACAACCAACATCCGTCCGCAGACAAAGCTGCTGGCAATGCTGCACTTGTTGGCCTCTGGTACCTTCCAACCAACAACTGCCAGAGTCGGAGGAGTCTCCCAGCCAGCCCTATCAAAGTTCCTCACACCTGTCTTGGATGCCATCATCAGCTTGATACCCCAGCACCTTCACTTCCCCCACAGAGCGCAGGAACAGCTGGAGACCAAGCAAGGCCTCTACGCCATAGCTGGCTTCCCGCACGTGTTGGGGGCAATTGACTGCACACATGTCCTACTTGTGCCCCCTGCCAACACTGCACACAATTACCGCAACAGAAAGCACACGCATTCCATCAATGTGCAGGCAATAGTGGACCACCGGGGACTGTTCACCAATGTCGCCGCCAACTTCCCAGGCAATGTGCATGATTCCTACATCTTCCGACAGTCCCTCATCAACCAGCGCTTTCAGGATGGCACCTATGGAAATGCACTGCTCGTTGGTAAGTACCAACGGAACACAGCACACACCTCAACTCCACAATCATACAACTCACAACTGTGGGAATGCACATGTAACAAAGCCAACCAACATGCCCACCTACCAGACACGACAACACAAGTAACTGTGGTAACAGGGGCCAGACATGTAGACAAACCATTCACAAAGGCATAGCCCCTCTGCCACACAATCGCAGAATGAGGGGAGAGGTGGGAACCAAGAATGTGCGAAGGAGGCAATGGACCCATGAATAAGAATGTACACAATGCCAAGTGTGGCGGTGATGTGCTGGACAGTCTTGAGTATGCAGAGCACAGACATGTCCATGTGGACATATACTCCTGGTGTTTGTAGTGTTGTGGACAGTGGACGCAACCATGTTACCTCAGGCAGTGGGGAAGACCTTGGACGTGTAGCTATGTCGCCACCCCTGTAAGCATAAGCGTAGTGGGCTGGGCCGGCGTACGCCAGTCCAGCGTAGGAGTGTGAATAAATAGCCCGGGGCTCTGAGCGTGGTTCACTTCCGGGATGGCCACCAAAGTAACTACTGAGTATGTCTCTGTGTCCGCCATATCCTTACCATAGGCCTACACACACATGGCCAACCACCTTCAACGGTCAAATTTACACCAGCGACGAGGACGCTACGTCACACGCCACCCAGCGCACATCTCTTCATTGCCTGCAGGGGTGTGTCTGCCAGGGCGGCGCCCCTCGCCCTGCCACGAGGCCGCCGCCGTGACCGGTGGTGCCTGCGTGATTCTGTGTGCCTGCTGCACCCCAGCCCGCTGGTCCCCAGACCCGTCCGGCGCCCAGTGGTGATTGCCCTCCCCTGCGCACCCAGGCTTCACTGCTCACCTGCCGCCACCGGCGTGTTTCCAAGAGGGCCCACCACATGCTGGTGCAATCTTCCAGCCCGAGGCCCACGAGCTTGGCAGCCTCCTCAGCCGATCGCTGGCTTCCACGCAACAGGCCCCCAGCGCACCCTGCGGCACCGCACCGTGGAGTTCTGTGTGTGCTGACTGCTCTCTCCGGCCTACACTGCGGTCCAGCAGGTCTCAGACAAATTCTTTCCAGTCCGGACCTACAGGCCTACTGCATCATCGCAGGCTGCACACCCGCTCAGCTCTTCAGGTGGGCCTACCTCAGTGCACCACAAGTCATCGCCACGTGGCAGTAGGCCCGTGCCAGACGCAGTGCCTCAGGTGCCACTACCTCTGTGCACCACAAGTCACCGTCCAACCTCCAGGCCAACAGCATCATCGCAGGCTGCACACCCGCTCAGCTCTTCAGGTGGGCCTACCTCAGTGCACCACAAGTCTTCGTCCCGTGGGGCTACCCCACAAATCCGCCTCCAGCAGCCAACAGCATGTCCTCAGTAACGCCACTGGATACCTTCACAGTCACGGGGCCACCCCCATCCCAGGCAGGCCGTTGGAAAGCCTGGGTGGAACGTCTGGAGACATACTCCGAAGTGCATGACATCCCAGCGCTGCGGCGGCGGCCCATGCGTAGGAGTGTGAGGAGTGTGAAGAATTGGCCCAGGGCTCTGGGCGTGGTTCAGTTCTGGGCTCTGGGCGTGGTTCGGTTCTGGGCTGGCCACAAAAGTAACTATGGCGTGTGTCTCTAATGTAGTGTCGGCGCCACCCGGACCTTAATCGACAATGTTGCAATGTAGCATGCACCCGGAGGGCGGGCTCGCCCGAATGGATAAATACAGGGGTGCAAGACCGCTCGGGGTCTTGGCTCATACATGCTAACTGTTGTGTGTGTATCTTCATTGCTGCAGCATAAGCCAAAGGCCTAGCCTCAATCGCATACTTGCTTGATTATAGACATGACACATATGTGTGAATTAGAATGTTTTAATCACATTCGGTGGAGTGGAGTGTTGAAGCTGGACCAGTACATGGCCATGCAAACCCCACTTTACATTGTTGCCCCGTGGAGGGCCAGCCAGAGTCCTTTAGGGATTGACAAGTTCATCGGAAGAGGAAGAGTTCAGTCCACAGTCTGATTGCTGTGTCATTGGTAACCAAACCAAATATTGTAGTCCATGTCGAGGGCCAAGGTGAGTGTCGCAGAGTGTATCGGGGGACAGTGGAAGGTGTTATTCCAGGGCATGATGCAGAGGGCAGAACCAAGCTGAAATAGGCCATATGGCAGGGATGAATGCTACCGCTTCCTTCTTACCACAAAGACAGCATCATCCACATCATCGTCCTCTGATGTGTGATGTGCCTCACATGTGGGTGGTGGTGTTTTGTCTGCAGCACTGTGTGGCACTGACACATCAGGGGCCGGAGGTGGAATGTCTGCCGCACTGTGTGGCACTGACACATCAGGGGGCGGAGATGTGGATGGAGCAGTAGCAGCAGCATTCATCTGCGCCAGGCCTTGTTGCAGCAATGCCATGATGAGGATCTGCAGGGCATGGAAGATGCCAGCTACATCTCGCTGGTGTGCAGCCGTGGCAGCCATTCTTTCTGCCTGCATCCGCTCCATGTTCTCCATGATCCTCCGCATGTGTCCCAACTCCCGGGTGACATCGCTGGAGCCACTCTGACTAGACAGTTGTTCTTGTCTCAGAGTCATGACTCCAGCGATGTCAGCCATGGCTTGTTGGAGAGCATGGAGCGGACTGTGGGTGTCCGTTAGGGACTGTAAGTGGTCCCTGATGGGACTTAGACACCCACGTATGGCATCTAGTTTGGCTGCCATGAGGTCGAACCCCACCCGCACCTGATCAGCCATCTCCTTCTGGCACTCCAACACACAGCGTTGGAATGCCATTTGTTGGTCGTGAGGGTCTTGGGAGACAGCTCTGGTGGTGGGTGCTTCCTGCTGTGTGGTCTGTGCAGGGGGTAGGGTCTTCTCGATGCAGCTGGTCTGTCCTGCTCCTGGGGGTGGGGTGCTGAGGGTGTCCATGAGCTGTTGGGGGGCGTCGGTGTCGATGGTGTGGACGTCTTCTTCATCATCAGTGAAGAGATGTACGGTCTGCTCTGCAGGAGGTGTTGATTCTCCCTCTGCAATGTAAAGGGGAGATGCAGTTTAACAGTGTGTTCCATGTATCTTCATGCATTGGACAAGTTCACAAACAGACTGCATGACAATGTACATTGTGACTGATTGGGAGGAGATGTCTATTTGATGCGGGACAGTGGACATTTCTACACCATCAGGGATGTGAGGTTGTACTTGTACATTATCATCTCACAGTTTCTTGCTATGCCAAATATGATTGGCCAGTTTCTGCACACAAGCGGCAGCAGTTGTGTCCTCTGTTCTGTTGTGAAAGTGTTGCAGTTTGTACCACATTGTTGTCAATGTTGATGTGCTCTGATTCTTATGTGTGTGTGCTGCATTGTGGGAGAGTCGCCCCTGCAGCTCTGATTTTGCTGGCCCTTATCCCTTTCAGGCGGTGTGCCTTTCACTTCTGTGCTCATACAGTGCTGAGATGTTGCAGACTTGGGTAAATTGGGCTCTTGGTGGGAGTTGGGACTCTTGGGCATGGTTTGTCCGCAGATGTCTTGTTGACATCAGGGATTGTTTGTGCACGTGGATGTGTCAGGGTGTGACCTGCTCCTTTACGGATGTGGTCCACACTCAGCCACCTCAGTGTCGTGGCGTGCACCATGTCATGATAATTGGACTGCAGCCATGCTAATCGTCATGCAGTGTCACTTGCATTGTCAGTGTGGCTCATGGACCCACAGCTTTGCTGGGTCAGCAAATGGGTTTGTTGTGAGATTAGTGATGTGTGGGGAGGGCCCCCTCTGGGCACATTGTCGACGGGGGCCTTCTTGCTGTTTCTATGTGTGCTGCAGTATGCCAAGGAGATCAGGGACATGATCCAGAGTCATTGTGCCCATACTCACCCGTCCCCCCAGTCCCTGGTCGTTACTCACCCTGTTGCTGTTGGGTCAGGTCATGTTGAGCAGTGCCCGGTCACCCAACTCCTGCCACCGTCTCCCCACTGATGACTGTAGACACCATTTCCTCCATCTCATCCAGCTCCTGCTGTGGCGCTGAACTCCCACCTCCAGTCTGCATTGCGGCTTTCCGGTTGTTAGCGAGTTTCAGCTTGGTTTTGCGCTTCACATCATTCCAGCGCTCCTGGCAGTCGTCCACTTCCCTTCTCTTCACTCCGACTGCATTCACCTTGGCCAAGATGGACTGCCTTATTGCATTTTTAGTTGCCAATGACACAGTGGAGGTGATGAACAGTTGTTGGTGGTGTTCTATCACCTCCGTAATCATGATCTTGTTTTCCTGCGGACTGAATCGTGGGTTCCTCTTCTTCTTCTCCTTGCCCTTCTCCTTTCCCGAGGTCCCTGGCTGGTCCTCCGGGGGGTTTGTGGGGTTCTGGTTGGCCTCTGTAGTTGCTCCAGCTTCCTCCATGTGCTTCTCAGTAGTTTTTTTTTTTTTTTTGCAGCTGTTATGGTGATTTTTCTCGTCTGACATGAGAATAACAAGCCTGGCGCTGCTTATCGCTGATGTTTTTATCGCTGTTGGGCCCATCGCAACTTTTTTCACGTTCGGGTTTCCTTTTTTATCGGCGTCCCGGTAATTTTAACGCGGACATTTGACGCGTTATCGGGAAACTATCGCCTGTTGCCGGCGTGTTGAAAATACGCCGTTAACACGGCGTTGGTTTCCCGCGATAGACGGCGTTATGTAAAATTGCGTTAATCTAGGTTGGCGATAATTATCGCCCGTTCTTGAGAATATCCCCCTATGTTTGCTGGGTGTTCGAGGCCCTCCTCTACCCGCAGGCTCCTGTCTGCACCTCATCCCTGGTGGTCCAGTGGGAGAGCACTCTGCTCTTCTGCTGTTCCGCCTCTCTTGGCTTTTTTTCTCTGTGCCCTCTTTTCTCTTTTCTCTGTTTGCTCTCTCTGCTCTCTTTTCTCTCTTCTTTTTCTCTCCTCTCTCATTTCTATGTCGCGCTTTCTCCCCACCGCTGCTGCCCCCACAGCCCCTCCGCCCTCCAGTGTGTCCTTCCCGCTCCTGCCTCCCAGCTGACTGCCCTCCCCAACTCCTACTTAATGCCAGCTGAGCCGTTGGCACGCCAAAGGCAAGCCCATCTGTGCTAGTCCACGATCTGACTGCCCCCAGCACCAGGGACCCTGGTCCTTCGACCCACCTCCGCTACAACTCCAGCACCCTCCACGCTCTCAACCCTGGACGCAGCAACAACTGCCAGCTTTCAACATCAAACAACACCCAAGGCCCGATCTCCTGTTGGCACTGCTGACGACACCTTCACCCACCTCTGGACCCCAGCAGCAGCCCCCAGCCCACCAAACATCACTGTTCACAAACCACTCAACTGCATCTTCCTCAACGTGCGCTCCCTACACAAGCACGCCATAGAAATCTTGGACCTCCTCAACACCCACGTGCCCGACGTCACCTTCCTCACAGTAACCTGAAACAACGCCAACTCTGTGCCCGACATCGCCACCACCATTCCTGATGCCCAGGAGGAGGCATCGCCATTTTTCACAAAATCACCTTCCATATGACAACCACTGGCCCGGACGACTCTACGACCCTCATGGAACATCCCCAATTCCAGATCCAGACCAACCCTAAAACGACTCGCCACAGAACCCTCCTCTACAGGCCACCTGGCCCCCATGCTCCTTTCACCGACACCATCGCCGACCTGATTGCACCCCATGCTCTCGCCTCCACTGACTACATCCTACTCGGAGACCTAAACTTCCACCTGGACATCCACGATGACCCCAACACCACCACCCTCCTAGAGAACGTTGCCAACATAGGACTGATGCAATCGGTCACCTCCCCTACGCACAAGGTGGGACAAACAGATGTGCAGAAAAGCCACTAAGTATTATTACAACAGTTAGATGCAACCTGTTTATTGGATATCAGTTCTGTACAGTCTTGTAAATATATGCCCTTTACTTTTCTACAAACTTTGAGCTCTCTTGACTCCTATATATACACTTGAGCACTTTTTCTTACACGTTCCCTAGAACATTCTCCTACCTTCTTGACCCTCTAATGATTGTTCCTTTAAATGACTAAATAAATATATTGTAATAATACTTAGTGGTTTTTCTGCACATCTGTTTGTTTTAATTATTTTCACGATTTACAGACGTTTGTGAGCTGATTAACGTAAGCTCGAATAAGTTGATAATTCTGTTAATCTTACTCTTCCTTGAATAATTGGTCCAGGACTAGGGGGTGGGCGGAATTTGCGTAGTCGCGCTACGTAAAGCTCCGCGAAACGGTAAAAAATCTCCGCGAGCACGCAAAAGTTCCGCAAACACGCGGAATTGCTTGTTCCGCCCATTCGCGATGCTTTTTTCCTGTTCGCGAACGCTGTTTGCGTGCTCGGGGAGAAATATCTCGCGAACACGCATTTTGAAAGCGCGAACAAGCAAAAAATTCCACGAAGTTGCGGATCGCGGAACTTTTGGCAATTTCGCGTTCTCCACGGACCGCGAAATTACCCAAATTCCGCAAATTCCGCGAGCGGAACGGAATTTACCGCCCAGGCCTAGGACCACTGTTTCTTTATAATGATACATCAAAAAAGCCAGCTGGTTCACCCCTGCACTCCAAGAATCCAAGCGCTCCTGCCGATGACTCAAAGAGATATGGAGGAACTACAGAACCCCAGAAACAAGCACCGCCTATAGAGCAGCCACCACAGCACACCACCAACTCATCAAATCCACAAAGAAGAAATTCCTCCAAGAAAGAATCTTCACCAACGCCCACAACACCAAAGAACTCTTCTCCATCATCAAGGAATTTGCCAAACCTAACAGCGATACAACAGACAGCCCTCCCTCCCAAGACCTCTGCAACAGACTCAGCACCTTTTTTAACCTCAAGATTAAGATGATCTACAACAACTTTGACAACCAAGACTTCTACACCGCTCCAGCTCCCAACCCCAGCGACGCCACCCAACAGACCCTGCTCATTGGGCCCCGCTCATGACAGAAGACACGCTAAAGACCATGAAAAACATTCACTCCGGAGCACCCTCAGTCCCCTGCCCACCACACATCTTCTACAGAGCCACCAAGGTCATCGCATCTGAACTAGGCCGGAAGATCAACTGCTCCCTCGAAACTGCCACATTCCCCAATGACTGGAAACACGCCAAAGTCAACCCCCTCCTGAAGAAACTCTTCGCAGACCCGACGGACCTCAGGAATTTCAGGCACATCTCCCAGCTTACATTCACAGCCAAGGTCATCGAAAAGGCCGTTAAACCCAGGTAGGAAACTTCACCGAAGCCAACAACGTCCTGGACATCTCCCAATCTGGATTCCACAGCTACCACAGCACTGAGACCGCCCTACTCGCCACCACGGACGACATCCGCTGCCTCCTTGACCAGGGCCAAATGGCAGCCCTCATTCTCCTGGACCTCTCAACTGCCTTCGACACCGTCTCCCACCGCACACTAGCCACCAGACTCCATGACGCCAGTATCCGCGGAAAGGCCCTGGACTGGATATGCTCATTTCTCACAGGCAGAACCCAGAGAGTCAGGCTCCCGCCCTACCTCTCAGAACCAACAGAGACCAGATGTGGAGTGCCCCAGGGATCCTCCCTCAGCCCCACCCTCTTCAACATCTACATGGCCCCCCTCGCAACCATCGTCAGAAACCACAGGCTCAGCATCGTCTCCTACGCCGATGACACCCAGCTCATTCTCTCCCTCACCGAGAACCCAACATCACCAGGCACCACTTTCAAGAAGGGATGAAAGCCGTCGCCACCTGGATGAAGAAGAGCTGCCTGAAACTCACCTCCGATAAAAGAGAAGTCCTCCTCCTTGGCTCCACCCCCTCCGCATGGGACGACTCCTGGTGGCCCCCCACTCTCGGAAACCCCCCCACCCCGACGGACCACGCACAAAACCTCGGCATCATACTTGACTCATCACTCACGACGAACTACCAGATCAACGCCGTATCCTCGGCCTGCTTCAACACCCTCCGCATACTCCGAAAATCGTTCAGATGGATCCCATCCGAATCCAGAAAAACGGTCAAGCACGCCCTCATTAGTAGCAGAGTGGACTACAGCAACGCCCTCTATGCCAGAACCAACAAGAAACTACTTCGTAAACTCCCGACCGTCCATAACGCCGCAGCCAGACTGATCCTAGACGTCAAACATCACAACCACATTACCCAACACTTCCAGGATCTCCACTGGCTCCCCATCGAAAGAAGAATAACCTTCAAGCTCCTCACTCATGCATACAAGGCCCTCCACAACATCAGACCTGCATACCTAAACAACCGCCTCTCCTTCCATGCACCCAAGGGACACCTCCGATCATCTGACCTCTCTCTAGCCACCATCCCACGCATCTACAAGACCAGAATGGGAGGAAATTCCTTTTCCTACCTCGAGGCCAAGGCCTAGAACAACCTCTAACCTCCACGTCTGGCACCTCCCTACACTGCTCCAGTTCAGAAAGGACCTCAATTCCTGGCTCTTCGGATGACCTCAGCACTCAACGGAGCCGCATCTCCCTTCCCCCTAGCACCTTGAGACCCTCACGGGTGAGTAGCTGCGCTTTACCGACCCTGATTGATTGATTGATGGACATCCTCGGGCCCTTCCCATTGATGTATCAGGAGTTTGTACTACGCTACCTTCAGTCACAGAAAGAATACACCAACTGCATAAGATTCAAAACCACGCTAGGACAAGTTTAGCAAAAGCCAAATTGGTCATGAAGGCACAAGCTGACAAGCACCTACATACAAAGGAGGAGACAGGGTATGGTATCAACATGGCACCTTCAACTAGAAGGCCCAAGGAAACAACAACCATAATTTATAGGTCCTTATGCCATTATCAAGATAATTAATCCAGTCACCGTCAAGCTACGGCTTCCCCCTGAATACACTATCCACCCAGTGTTTCACGTTTCACTGATCAAGCCATACCACCCCGACACATGAAACGATGCCCCACCCCCACATATTCTGATTAATGTCCAACAAGAGTACGAAATTCATCGTATCCTGGATTCTAGACGATCTCAGGGAAAACAATATTACCTTATAGACTGGAAGGGTTATGCCCTTCAGAGCGTTCCTGGAAACCGGCCTCATTGGTTCATGCCCCCCCCGTCTGGTGAGACGATTTCATGCCCTCCACCCCACCACACAACGACCTGTAAGACTGCCTTTGGAAGGGGCAACTGTCAGGATTCATGCCATAGCTCACTTCTCTTGACTATCACAATATACCGGCACGACTCCTATAAATTTGTCCCAACACTTATGAATGAACAAACTTCTTCTACCCTGACTTTTGACCATATTACATGCTGTTGATAATAGCTAGCTGCAGCTATATGTGAGGTCAGGTTTCATGCGCCACGGAAACATCCAGAAAATCCAGCAGAATAAGAATCAAGCAACACGCATAGATGACCTCAACATGAACCTTTCGGAAAACAGCCCTCATCAACTTAATCCTCTGCACCTGTTCCTTGCTATAAGTAATTAGAATGGGACCTTTGTGAACATTCTAAAACACCTTCTAGAAGACAGCCTCATCAAATGAATCATCTGCACCTGTTCCTTGTTACAAATAATTATAATGTAATCTTTATGAACGTACTGAAGCAGTCTTATTTAAAGACCGTCCACACTCCTCTCCTTCCCTTAGCCTCCCCGCCTGCCACTTACCTGTTTCCCATGTTCCAGGACTCGGTCTTGCCAGCTCCCTTGATCCTCCCGCTTTGACCTCACCGCAACGAACGTCCCATATTAGTCTCGCACCTGGATGGAAAAAAGACCAAAAATTAAAGGAGTGATGCATTATCAGACTTGATTTTACCATGCGCTGAGCTCAGTCACAACATTGTGCTGGGAACAAAGGTAATAAGTGTTTTTGTTCAACTAGTACATACTGTTGGCAGAGCTCTGCCAGAGAGGACTTGGGTGAAGCTAACCCCGTCAAAATGTGCGTGTGGGTTTGATGCTGAAATCATATTCACTACAGTTTTGAAAATTTTGATAAAGCAGCCTCTACAGACAATCTAAATGAAAACAAAACAGCAACAAAACTAAAGGTGGGTTGAGATTTGAAAAGCTTTCGTGAGGGGATACCTTAAGAGATAGAGTTAATACTAGAATAAAGCTTTATTGTTTGTTTATAGGTACCATATCTGCTGGTACCATTCATCAGACTGGTGTGAATGCCTTCTGCAGTTTTGCTGTTGAGTAGATGAGCCACAGCATCTTTGACTCTACACGCTCTCTCCATCTGAGCCCCCTACCCCCTGGGATTTGACACCAGAGAAGTGTATCCTCCTGTAAAGTGAGGGCAAGTCTCAGGAGGATTCGCGAAAAAGCGGTCGCCACCCCATCGGAATCATATGAGATCCAGGTAGATGGCTTATGACAGCTAAATTTGACCCTTTGTGAATGTAAAATAGCCTTTCAAGATGTATAAAAGGCTTTGGCATTGCATTTTAGGTAATCATAATTTTTTGTGATTACCTAAAATTGCTACTTCAAATAGGGAATTGCAATTTGCGATTCCCTAAGCACATGTACCAAGCATTTCCTAAATGCAAACTGGGCATTTAGGAAATGCTTCTACCATCGACTGAAAGTTGATGGTACCAATGTGCAATTTTTGAAAATGCATAAAAAATGCATTTTTCAAAGTGCCATGTAGCGCACACTGCCCCTAGATGTGCACATTTCATTTTGGGGTGCTTCAGGGGGGCCTTAGTTTTGCATTTCCGAATTTGTGATTACCAATTAGGTCATCTCAAATTAGGTAATGCAAAACCATTCGCACCGATGGGCTAGGCCCATAGGAACGAATAAAGTAGCATTTCCTAATAGCGATTACCAAATTGCAATTGCGACTCTGTAGTAATTGCTACTAGGGAATCGCTATTTTCTTACATATCATTTTGCATTCCCTAAATAGCGATTACCTAAAATTCGCTATTTAGGGACTGCAAAATGGAACTTTGAAACATGTGGCCCCAAAGCCCTTATGTCCGAAGCTATTTAGCATTTCTTAACGGACCCAATCGCTATTTTGGGCAGTTAAGAAATGCTAAATAGTCTTTCCTTATGTACAAAAGGTAGAAATTGGGTCGCTAATTACGATTTCTACCTTATAGAAATTGCATTTTTCGTGATTACCAAAATAGGAAATTCTCAATACGGATTTCCTACTTGCGATTTCCTAACCGCATGTACAAAGCATTTCCGAAATGCGAAATGGGCATTTAAGAAATTCTATTACTATCGAATCCAATCCAAGGTGCAAATTTTAAAAATGGCACCCAAAATGCAGTTTTTGGAGTGTCAGAGTGTGTACTTGCCCCAAAGGCATTGAAGCGCTTTACACACTCACCACTTTCTTTTTATTTAGATTTAAGGGTGGGGGGGAGGGGGCTTAGGCCCATAGGCACGAATGGTTTTGCAGTTCCAAAATTGTGATTTCCTAATAGCAATAGAAACTGCATTGGAATCGCCTTTAGGAAATCGCAATTTTCGTACATTCCAATTTGTATTTCCTAAACAGCGATTTCTTAGGATTCGCTATTTAGGAAATGCAAAATGTAAGTTTCGGACATATGGGCTTAAATCCTGAAGTCCTCTCTCTTGCACTTTTGTTTACTTTTTACACCACAGGGCTTGCCAACTTGTGTCGCAATATCTCTAGACTTTTACCGAGGTATACAGAATTGTTCTTAGAAGCCCAAGTTGACAAGACCTTTACAGCTCCACCTACCATTGAGATCAGGCTCGAAGGGCCCTTTGTCCAAGCCCTCTTCCTTTCCAGTAAGTTTATTAAGGATGGCAGAGAGGGCATCTAAGATATGATCTGCATTACTTGCTGATTTTTCAAGTAAAGTTAAAACAGACAATAGAATTCTCCCAGACATTGCAGTGATTCTGAATATTGCACACAGGATGATTGCTGGAAACATGTATATCAGTCGGAAGTACCAGATAACTCAGAAACCATAGATGACTTGAAGCTGGGGGGGGGGCTGCTGGACAATAACTTCCTTGAGGTTTTTGATGAATGGCTGGAGTGGCATGTAGCGGATCCGGATTTTGAGCAAAGTCGGCTTTAACATTGCAATCGTTGTCAATATCTAGAAGTGTACAATCTCCTATAGCGGGATCCATGTCTCTGCAATCGGGCGGGGTGGTCTCAGTGATAGGAGTCTCCTTGTTTGATGGCATCTCATTTAGGGTTTTACCATTTGGAGTTTGTGTGACTTTCTTTGTGTGAGTCTTCCTCCACTTTTGAGAAATAAGCTGGAATAGGTGCAATTCCTTTTAAAGCATTTATTGGAGTGATTTGTTTCGAAGTGGATTAAACTTTATCTTCCTGCATGATCTGGATGAAATTATTCTACTGGAACTGAGTTTTCGCAAACTCATTGTGGGATCAGGAAAATGCATCCGGAGTTGTCCTTCAACATAAGAATAACGTCGCTTGACCTCACAAAATGACTCAAACTGCACCTAGGGTCTTCTTCTGGAACCCACTCACCAAAACGTATGCCACTCCACAACACATAAGCCTTCTGTTCCACCTCATTTTGTCCTGGGCCCTCCCAGAAACTTTGGTACAGGAGAAGCCTGCACCTCACCAGGAAGCAGGACTCCGGGCCCTGGAAAAGGGAAAGCACTAAGCCAGTCTGTGGATTCCGGGATATGAGCACTACAGGATCCTTGTGAGACAAGTGAAAGGATCCCAAGCGCCTTCCTTGCTTCATGCCCCCTGCTCTTCCCTGACGCAGTCCTGGTTCCCTCCCTCCCTCTCGGGGGGGGGGGGGGTTAATTATATTTTGCTTTCTGTTGGAATTTTATTCTGATTGGTATTTCAACAGGAAGTGATCTTATGGGTTCCCATTTATGGGATGGCTGGGTAAATGGCGGCCATTTTAGGGGAATTACTTTTTGTTGGCTAAGGAATATGTCCTGCAGTTTGACGATACAGCTCACACGTAAGGACTGGGTCAGGCAAGAGGGACGAGGAGGTAATCTATTCTTTACCGCTCTGCCACTTTACTCTCTACACCAGACAGAGCTGCGCAGGAGAGCAACAGAATAACTTTTATTTTCAATGTGTAAGAAATTACCAGTGAATGATGATATGAAAAGCTAAGCTGAAAACCAATAACTCTACCAGCTCTCAACAGCATCTTTGGACCAAGCCTTCCCCTGTTTTTTGACCCCCACATCTGATACATAGCTAATGTAAGGCAAAAAAGCAACAGGCAGTAGCGCAAAAAGATGCCGCACTCACAACTCTTGTCTCCCAAAAGAGTTAGGTAAAACTAATTAGATTTGACAATGTGTGCACTCCCTGTGGACACCCTCTGCCCAAAGACTGCCAAGCCTAAGTTAGGTAAAACAGGTAAACAAAACAAACAGAGGTGCACCACTTTTACAAAGTTATTTCTGATTCCAAATATGTCCACAAAGTTCCGGAAGTAGTTGGAAATCTTCTCTTTATTGTTGCATCATCAATATGTATAAAAAAAACAGCCACCGCTTTTCGTCCTTATACATATGGACTTCTTCAGGGCTGTATTCTTCAGGGCTGTATTGTGAATAATATATACAAATACATAAATACTAACAAACAAAAGACTGAACAAAACAAGTGTAGCAAACCAATACATATAAACACAGTACCTGTAGAAACAGAGATACACAACAACATATAATGTTAAGAAAAAAACACTTGTGGGTTGCGTGCCATTGTATAAGTATACGAGAGTACTAACATATTTGGAGAGGCTAGACATGATGGGAAATCACGAATAACATGTCTCCTACTGTTGCTGTTATACATTTCACATTTCTTACATTTTAAGTGAATAATACAGAACGGCACATGTAGATAATTCCTCCAGTGGTCAGCACAGGGCATTGAATATATGTAATGCTGTAAAGGATTAAAAGGTGAAAAATTAAAACAATATTTTTTATTGAAAGTGGCAGAGATACAGGGCTATTAACACTGAGGCAAATGGGCTATGCTCACTAGATGGGATTTTTAACTTTCAATAAAGTTTTTGTGACTGAACCTCAAAAGTGTTCACGCATAAAGGCAGCATTGAAAACCCATCTCTGGCTACTGATGGATGAGAAAAGCAGGTTCAAGGTTCACTGTATGATTCATAGAGAATATGAGAAGAAGGGCCCTGGGTGCACCATGTAGTATCTGGCCACTCACTGAATCCCAACCACTGGTTTTCCTAATAAACCTTCAAGGTGAAAAAAAAAAAGTAAATGCCGAAGAGTTCCAAAGCGATACCAAAGGGGATGATGGACGGAGCGTTAGAGCAAATCAAACACTCACCCCCAGTCAACTGATCTGGGTTTAATCCATCATCATTCTTTAGCTCACTCCACCACCCCAGAGTTCCAGGCCCATGCTGAGGAACACTCTGTAGCCAACAGTAACGGTAAAATCCACCTACCGACAATTTACAAAACTCATAAGAACTGAAATATTCAAGATAGGCTTTGACAAGTTTATGGTTTTATGATAGCGGGGAAGGGCTATCAATAAACACCATAGCCCTCTGGATGGTTAGAGTCTAGATACTCCAGAAAGGTAGACTTTATTTTGATGTGGACAATGCTCCAAAGTGTCCATAAGTTGACAAATAGCTCTATTTAAAACCTCCAAATTAATAAATGTAATCTGATAGTATCTAATCTGATTGCATTTGATCTGATCGAATCTCATCTCAACTCATTGCAAAATATGATCCTCTAGTGTTCAGTGAAAAGCCATTTACTGTATATATTTCTCTTCTACTTCTCGTTCCGCGCCTCCACCCATAAACCAATTGTTTCTCTGACAGAGAGGATCAAAGCTGAACAACCATTGACAGATGCCAATGTGTGTTGTATGGTTCCCATTTTCTGATAATCCCACTCACCATCATCACATGTATATTCGATACACAAATTAACAATTCCTGAAATCATTATTGTGTCATTATCTTTGAAACTCTCTTCACACAGAACAATCTTTGGTTACTTAATTTTAAAGTATTTCACCTACAATATATTGGATATTTCACTATCACTGGTGTAGTTCTTCAATCTCTATGCTGCGGTGGGGCTGTAAAGACTCCCTGTGCCTCCACTAACTACAGTGCTGACCCTTGGTGAGAGGCTATCTTGTGACTGATCACAGCACTGACTTTTGGTGTGAGGTCATCTCATCATTAACTACAGTGATGACCCTTGATGAGAGATTATCTTGTGACTGATCACAGCGCTGAACCTTGGTTGAAAGTGTTGTCATGACTAACTACACTGATGACCTGTGGAGCGAGGTCTTCTTGTGGCTAACCCCAGCACTGACCCTTGGTGAGAAGACTTCTCAGGAACAACCACACCGCTGGCCTGTGGACAGAGGTCCTCTTGAGGCTAAAGACAGCACTGACCTTCGGTAAGAAGACTTGTCATGAATAACCACGCACTGCCGGCCTCTGGAGAGAGGTCCTCTTGTGGTGAACCACACCTCTGACCCTTGGCAAGAAGACTTTCCATGAATAACCACACCACTGGCCTGTGGGGAGAGGTCTCCTTAAGCCAACCTACAGCTATGATTGTTGGTGAGAAGACTTCTCATGAACAACCACATTGCTGGCCTGTGGACAGAGGTCCTTTTGTGGCTAAAGACAGCACTGACCTTTGGTAAGAAGACTTGTCATGAATAACCACACTGCTGAACTGTGGAAAGAGGTCCTCTTGTGGTGAACCACACTCCTGGCCTTTGGCAAGAAGACTTGTCATGAATAACCACACTGCTGGCCTGTGGGGAGAGGTCCTCTTGTGACAACCAACATCTTTGACGCTTGGTGACAGAACCTGTCATGAATAACCACACTGCTGACCTGTGGAGAGAGGTCCTCTTGAGCCAACCTACAGCTATGGTTGTTGGTGAGGAGACTTGTCATGTATAACCACACCACTGGCCTGTGAGAGGCGCCCTCTTGTGGCGAACCACAGCACTGACCTCTGGTAAGAAGACTTGTCATGAATAACTACACTGCCAGCCTGTGAAGAGAGGTCCTCTTGTGACAACCTACAGCTATGAGGCTTGGTGGGATGTCATCTTGTGACCAATTACATCTCTGACTTTTGGTGTGAGGTCATCTCATCATTAACTGCAGTGCTGACCTTTGATGGGAGGTCATCGCATGACTAAACAGACACTGACCCGTGGTTAGAGGTCTTCTCCTGAATAATGATAGTGCTGACCCATGGGAGGTCTTCTCGTGACTCACCACAGCTCTCACCTGTGACGAAAGATCCTTTTGTGGCTAGCCATGGCTATGGCCCTTGGCAAGAGGACTCCGGCGTCGCTCTAATCTGTGCTAGTTACGTAAGTGAAGAACATGCAGTACTTCAAATGTTAAACCACTATTTGTTCTTCTTTATCTCACATTACATATCTAGCGTAAGGGCACTGGCAAGGTGAAAGAGAATGCAAATGCAGCAGTCAGACATCTTGTATCCTTTCTGTACTGTGCTGTATATTCAATAGCATTTAATTTATAAATGGCATTTTCACTCCTTCCACATGTCACTAGCCAACACTACAGACCGCTCCCCAGAGTTAACAACAGGCGTTTAATGTCTGATCTCACTTTGGCGCTAACTTTGAAGCACGGTCTCACGATCTGGAGCCTGTACCAATAATAGCAATCAAGTTTCCGGATTGTTCCTGTGTGACATTTCAATGTATCTAGAACCATATTTATAACCTGGTTTGAGTTGCTGTTGACCGGGCAACGTGGTGCAAGAGCGACACAATCAAAAACAAAAGGTACCCCCCAGAGATAATTATAAGGTCTGGGAGAAGGGGGAAAATCAACAATATAAGCTAAGGAACACTCCCACTCGACCTATATCTATTTAACAATGGCTACTGTTAGCTCACTGGGCTACCCTTTGCTGTAGGAATCAATAGATACAACAATGTTAAATTCCTTTACATTCTTGTTTATTATTGTCTTTATTTAGCAAAGAATAAAACATTTTTTATATATATATATTTTTTAAAAATACATTTCTTTTGTACTCATATATACAGTTCAGTTTATGTATGATTCAACATCTTATAATTCCTTCAATTGTACAAAAGGTAAGCATGATTGTGCATCTCCCCATATTGTGACCAACCTCACATCACACCTCACATCACATCACATCACAATCTTTCATGCCAAACTCACACATTCACACATCACATACATCATAGTCCCAGTTTAAGATGGCATGCAACACTGAAATCATGGGAAGAGCCCTTCATTAATGTCCATGACTATGCTGCCAGCTGGGAGTCCATAAGGCCGACTTACGTTTCAGTGGATAAGATTTGTTTTAATCCACCTACTTCAGGACCTCTCCTTTTTCAGTATTTTTACAACGGAGGGTAATGGGGAATCAGAATATCACTTGTCTTATGACTGACCAAAAGGTCAGCTTGTCTTCATGTCCACGGATAGGTGCTGGTGTCAAGTTGAGCCTTTCTGACGTTAAATGTGTATATGATAAAGATTTGTATAGTTCCCAAATGCCGGTAGAAAGAGGAAGGAAAGATATAAGAAAAGCGATTAAACTTTCAATAGGGTCGAGAGATAGAAAGGGGAAAGGGGTATCTACTCTAAGAATGTACTCTATTAGCCCAGTTATCCCAAATACTCCAAAATGTTGTTCTCTTTGTGGACCGCGTTGCCCTGTCCAACTTAGCTATCCTTTGAATCGAGTTAACCCATTCATATTCAAGAGGGGCAATAGGTGAAATCCACTTAATGCACAGCTCTCTACGTGCTAGTAAAACTAAAATGAAAATAAGTGCCATAAGTGGTTTAGATATACGACAAATAGATTCCTCAGCCGGTATTACCCCAAAAATAACCAGAGCAAGACTCACCTTCACTTCTTGACCCACCAAATCTGATAAAGTTACACCCACTTTCTGCCAGAAGGACTGGATGGAGGGACACCACCGGAACATATGTGTTTCATCGACGTTAATTTCTCCGCACTTTTGGCACTTCCTCACCCGTGTGCAGGCCCATCTTTGCCAGTCTTCGAGGCGTCCAGTAGGCCTTATGAATGGTAAAAAGATGGTTTTTTCTTAAAGGTGCAGATTTCACGCAGTACCACAGAAGAGATATAGATACTGTCAAAATGACGCGGCCAAGTTTCAGAGTGGTTTGGCGGATGTAGCAGAGTGGTTGACTGCCAATTGCCTACAGCTCAACGCCAGCAAGACTGAGGTCCTGCTGGTTGGGAAGGATCATGAGCTGTGGAGTGAGCACTGGTGGCCCTCCTCCCTGGGACCTCCCCCATTCCAAAAAAGGTGGTGAAAAATCTGGGTGTATGGGTTGACTCGGCGCTGAGCTTCCAAGCTCAAACCAAGAAGGTGGCGGCGACTTGCCTTGGCATTCTGCGTAGTCTTAGACCCATGTTGGGTTTCTTTGACCCCTCCATTCGGCAGACTATTGTGCAAGCATCTGTTCTATCTAGACTGGACTATGCCAGCGTGCTCTATCTTGGGGTCAATAAGACCGAGATCTCAAGACTTCAGAGGGTCCAGAATGTCGCCGCCAGAACTCTTCTTGCCATGCCCAGCCGCTGTTCCACCTCTAGCACCATTCGACGGCTACATTGGCTGCCAATGGAGAGGCGGCTGGTGTTCAAGTCTCTCTGCTTTGCTTTTAAGATCTTGAAATCTTCCACCTCTAGTATAATATCTGGCCTGCTTTCGATCTACACTCCCTCGCGTCATTTGCGCTCTACTGGCAAACATTTTGTTTCTGTACCACGGGTTAAGAGGGCCCGTGCTGGTGGTCGCTCGTTCCGTGTTCTGGCTGCCAAGCTCTGGAACGATCTTCCGTCTCACATCCGGAGTATGGACAACTACTTATCCTTCCGTAAAGCACTAAAGACCCATCTGTTCCCTCACTAGGTTTCCCCCTCTTTTGTCCTACTTGTCTTTCCTGGCCCTTCTTATCTCCTCTCCCCTGGATACTCGCAGTTTGAGCCTCTCTTTTGCTATAGCGCCGGGACGCCCCGTTGCTGGGGCAGCTGTGCGCTCTACAAGTTATCTTAACATAACATAACATAACATAACTTGCCATAGTGCTTCTAGCTCGTACTCCGGCAGTTCCTTCCTCCAAGTCCCCGTATGCCATGAGAGTGGGTCATCTGAAGACTGAACCAGCATCCAGTACCATACCGATACCTCATTTTGTATCGCGGGGCGCAAGGTTATTTTGGCTTAATCGAACTCGTTTTGCTTTCCCCCCTGTCTCAAAGACTTTACCCAGCTTAATAACTGAAAGTATTTAAATCTAGAGACAGAACCTTCAGTGATCTCCTGCAAATTTTGCCAAGATTTTAGTTCCATTCCTTCCAGCAACTGGCCCCATCTATCAATTCCCTTTTCCAGCATCGGAATTGCTAAGGAGTCTTGTAAACAGGCTGGAGTTCCAGGAGATCTCCAAATAGGGGCATAATGGCTATAATATGGAATCTGTAGTGCTACCCTGATTTGCCGTAGAGCCGAACCACCATCATCCGAGGTTATCGGATGATGGTAGTTCGGCTCTACGGCGTTGCTGAAAATCGACAAAAGTCGAGTGGAAAGAATTTGGCCCCAAACCAAGAAATAGATATCGAGGGACCCCTATCATTCATCGGTAGAAGCCTCTAAGCAATACTGTCCCCGTCAGAACAATCTCGGATATAGCGAATCAATTGCTGGAATTGTCCGTCCCTTAACGATTGATAATATCGGTATCTGTCTACACAGCTCAAAGTTAAAACAAGACTAAGAGTTGTCATTGGAACTATACAAATCTTTATCATATACACTTTTAACGTCGGAAAGGCTCAACTTTACACCAGCCCCTATCCGTGGATATGAAGACATGCTGACCTTTTGGTCAGTCATAAGACAAGTGATATTCTGATTCCCCATTACCCTTCGTTGTAAAAATACTGAAAAAGGAGAGGTCCTGAAGTAGGTGGATTAAAACAAATCTTATCCACTGAAACGTAAGTCGGACTTATGGACTCCCAGCTGGCAGCATAGTCACGGACATTAATGAAGGGCTCTTCCCATGATTTCAGTGTTGCATGCCATCTTAAACTGGGACTATGATGTATGTGATGTGTGAATGTGTGAGTTTGGCATGAAAGATTGTGATGTGATGTGAGGTGTGATGCGAGGTTGGTCACAATATGAGGAGATGCACAATCATGCTTACCTTGTGTACAATTGAAGCAATTATAAGAAGTTGAATCATACATAAACTGAACTGTATATATGAGTACAAAAGAAATGTATTTTTTTTTAATATATATATAAAAAATGTTTTATTCTTTGCTAAAAAAAAGACAATAATAAACAAGAATGTAAATGAATTTAACATTGTTGTATCTATTGATTCCTACAGCAAAGGGTAGCCCAGTGAGCTAACAGTAGCCATTGTTAAATAGATATAGGTCGAGTGGGAGTGTTCCTTAGCTTATATTGCAAGAGCGACACAAACCTTAAGTCAGATTCCATTCATGAGTGCTCAAAAAATCTCTGCGGGATAGAACATTACAGGATGTATAGGCCTAATCTCGAGACGACATTTACAACAGGGGGTAGGCTAATAAGGAGGCTTATGTCGCTTTTAGAAAATGCATATGCACTTTAGAAGGCTCTATTTGGATATAGTGTCTGCTAAGCGAGTCTGGGGGGGCAGCATGTGTTCGGTCTGTGTTTGCAGTATTGATCTATGCTAGCACTAGTCACTTTAGATACTTTAGGTATTGTATATACCTTGTCTGCACTTTAGATCTCTAGCTGCTATGAAATTCAATTGGATGCTCTTTGTACAGCACAAGTCACTTTATGCACTTTTTGCACTTTAGATGCATACTGACATGCATTTTACAACCTCAGCTGCTAAGGTATCTAATTGGAGGGATGCGTGTTATGAGTGTAATAATCTCTCTACGGATTGGAGACCTGTTTATCTATTGTGCATATATCTTATACGCACTCTAGATCCCTAGCTGCTATGAGATTCAATCGGAAGCTTTTATCTTTAGCTCAGTATGTACAGCACAAGTCACTTTATGTACTTTATGCACTGTAGAAGCACTTGAGATGCACCTTACAACAAGGGATAGGCTAATAAGAAGGCTCATGCCGCTTTTAGAAAATGCATATGCACTTTAGAACGCCCTACCTGTTACAGCGCCTGTTAAGCGAGTCTTGGGGGGTGCATGTTTACTGGCTATCTCTGCAGAATTGGTCTATGATAGCACTAGTCACTTTAGATACTTCAGGTACTTTATGTACCTAGTATGTACTTTAGATCCCTAGCTGCTGAGGAAAAAATCAATTGGATGCTCTCTGTGCAGCACAAGTCACTTTATGCACTATATGTACTTTAGATGCACTTTGACAGCTGCTAAGGTAGCTATTTGGAGGGATTTTAACCATGTCAATATGCAAGATAAGATATGCAGGGTATGAGTGTAATAATCTCTCTACGGATTGGAGACCTGTTTATCTATTGTGTCTGCTATCAAGAGCACAAGTCACTCTATATTACCCCAGCGATTGAGGCATCTATCTGGAAAGATGTTAGATATATCTCTGAGCCAGGCTTATACTTAGCGCTGCCTGAGAGGTCGGGGTATATATGTCTACAGCACTTGGTGTTTAGAACAATGTGGTCCATTCTCAGTTTAAGTACTAGTTGATAATAAGTAGATAAGACTTTACTGTACTCTCTTTTAATGCCAATGGACTGAATAATAAATGTAAGTCCCAGGCAATAGAAAGCTGGCTTAGAAGCCACAACCCGGATGCTATACTTCTACAAGAAACCCATTTTCGGAATGCATCGGATGCGAGCAAGATCTTCCAGAAATCGGCTGGCTTTCACTGATCATCAAGCGTGGGGTGTGCACAGAAGGGGGTGGGAATATATGTAGGTAAACATGTGCAATTTCAAGTAAAAAATAGGCAGATGGACCCAGGGGGCAGATGGGTTCTTGCACACGGAAAACTGAATCAGTTAAATCTTACGCTGGCTACAATTTATGCACCAGTTCTCGATAACCCTCTACCCCTACTTCAGCTTAAGCAGGCTTTATCCTGTATCCCTGGGCCTATTATATGGGGGGAAGGGCGATTTTAATTTTCTCCAGGATCCTTCAGTTGATTCTTCCAAGAGGGCTCGAAAACAAAACAAGCCCCAGGTGGCTATTGCTGTGGCCAGCTGTAAAAGCGATTTAGACATGGTGGATCCATGGCACCTCCAAAATCCAGGAAAACAGGATTTCTCATGCTTCTCGGCAAAATACAACACGGCTTCCAGGATAGATTTCTTCCTGATATTGCATGGTCTTGCAATGAATATGTAGGATCACATTCCGAATGCCTTCTCAGACCATGTATTAGTTAAAATGGTAATAGCCGGAGTAGGGCCAGAAAAAAACGCCTAAGAGATGGTATTTTAATAAAATTAACTTAGAAAACGAGAACTGGTGTACAGAGGTAGCTAACGAAATTAGCGGTTTCTTTGTTAATAATACAGATACCGCCTCGATAAGCACAGTATGGGATGCGTTTAAGGCTACGCTACGAGGGATAATTACATCTAAAGAAATCCCTCAACAAAGGGCCAAAAAGGAAAAAAGGCTAGAGATCGAGTGAAGGCTTGCACAAGCAAATACAGAGTACATTAATGATAGAAATTCAGCACCAAAACAAGAGCTGCTGCAAGCAAAACTACAAATGCAGGAATATTATTACCAATTAGGGGACACAGCAAGTATGGCATATCTCCAAAAGACGTACGAGGATGCGAATATACAGGGAGATTACTTGCGTGGCAGGCAAAAGAGAAGCAGGTCCAAAATAGAATCGAAAACCTCAGAGATGAGGAATCTAAAGCACAATTAACTAGGTCCTGGGACATCAGGGAGGCTTTTTTGAGGCATTATAAAAAAAATTAGCAGACAGACCAACAAACACTGCCTGACCACATTGTAAGCGCCCTTGTCAATCTGCCAATCCCTTCCCTGAACAGTGAGATTAGAGGAACAATACGTGAAGAATTTACTATTGAAGAAATAGAAATAGCTTTAGGTTCAATGGGTAACTGTAAAGCGACTGGGGAGGATGGATTGCCAGTAGAAATATATAAAAGGTTTGCCCCAGCTCTAAACATACAACTCCTTAAACTTGCTAACCACTTATTAAAGGTGGGTGTACCTCTGGCTTCCTTCCACACAGCGGTGGTAGTCAGCACTCTGAAGAAGGATAAAAACAGGGAAAATATCAACTCCTATAGACCAATAAGTCTTCTTAATGTTGACTATAAGATTTTTACAAAGCTCCTCACAAACAGGCTCAATAGAATTGTGGGTTCACTGATCCACGTAGATCAATGTGGTTTTGTGGCCAGGAGGCAACTTTCTACTAATACGAAATTCTTAATAGAAGCATTAGATTATTTTAATAAGAATAGTATAGAGGCTCAGGTGTGGTTTTTAGATGCTGAGAAAGCTTTTGATTTGGTGTCCTGGGACTGTCTTTTTCTAACCCTCGCTAGATTTGGCTTCCCAGAAGGATTTATACAAAAATTAAGAAGCTTATATAAGGGTTTACATGCACAAATAATAATCAACTCTAGAAATGTGGGCACCTGTAGAATAAACAGGGGCACAAGGCAAGGGTGTCCCTTATCCCCTATTTTATTTGCCCTTTTCATAGAACCCCTGTCAATGGCTATCAGACAAAAAATACCACACACTGCGCCCCTACATGGCATGACCAATATAAAACTTTATGCCGATGACATCGTTCTATTTTTAAATCTCACGGAGCATACCCAGGAGGAAATTTTTGTGATCTTTTCGGAATTTCAGGCGATAGGTGGCTATAAAATAAATAGGGCCAAGACAGAAATTCTGTTATGTAATTGCTCCGCTGACACTTTACTGCCAAGCTTCAGACTAGTATATAACTCCCGGCGGAAGAGATACCTGGGGATATATGTGTCGGAAAGGGTAGAGGAGTTATATAGTTTGAACCACGTCCCCCTGGTGCAAAAAGTTAAACGCTTACTAGCAAAATGGAATCAACTTCCAATATCAATAATAGGCCGGGTGGTACTCATACGGATGACAATCCTACCACTATTCAACTTTTTATTTTCAGCAGCTCCATGTGCATTACAAACATCTTTTTTTAAAGAGATGGATAGTTTGTTTACATCTTTCCTATGGGCCAACAAGATACCAAGACTTGCATTAGCCACTTTAAACTACCCGATTGAGGAGGGAGGGTTGTCCCTCCCAAATATATGCGAATACTATCATGCAAATTTTGCACACAACAACCACAGATTTTATACACAGCCTGACTTTCCAGAGATGGATAATTTTTTTATGGATAAAATATTAAATGAGTTCAAAATTACAGACCCAATGAGGATAGTCAAGAACCCGAAGGAAGTGCGGTATAAAGTTATCCAATGGATTTTTAAACAAAAACCTCAATTGTTAGCATTTTACGGTATCCCCCGGATAAATGGCTCCACAAGATTAGCTCATCTCTACACCGGGGAGGACAAGCTGTTGCAAACCGGTGTATTAAAGAAATGGGAGGAGAATGGGTACAGGCAAGTGAGAGACTTTCTTAACTCAGATTCCTGGAAAAAGTGGCCCGAGATAGAAACAGGGATGCTTCACTCCAAGGACATGCTTCAATGGTCATTTATCCAAATCAAGCATTTTCTAGAAAGTATTGACACTAGAACGTTAATAGCAAATTTAGAATTAAGCGAAACGCTAGAAGCCACTGACAAACGGTCAGTGAGCACTTGGGTGAGAATTTTTAATGATAGCAAGTTGTAGTGTAGCTCCTATTTCCCTAATAGGCTCTGCGCATTGGAATAATATATCCTATAGGTTTGACATAGGAATAAGGTCAGTATGTCCCTATCGAGTATATTAAACTTAATTACTTGTGCCAGCTAGCTCAGAGGCCACTAGAAACTCCTTGACAACAAGAAGGGAGTAGTTTCTGGCAGCCGCAAAACATGACCACTTTGTTTCCCTTTAGAATCAGAACGTGTCCCAGAGTCGTGGAAACAATAGATAACTATTTCACTCAGCTCAATCGTGCATGCTTAGTTTTCTCCAAGTTACACAGAAAGAAATAGACGGGCGTTTCAATAAAAGATTTATTGAACAGTCTTGTTTCTGATGTAAGTAAAATGTGCTGTTACGATCACAAGACAGTATGCGAGATAAATAATGTACAGTGTGAGCAGTAGAATTAAATAATACTGCGATAGCATTATCTTTTAGTACATATGTCTTTACATAAATAACACAGACTAAAAATGCGAGTACTCATACGATGCGTTTCTATACTAGTTCTACCCCAATGTACCTAACCTAACCTAGGTGTAGGGAGAGGTAGGAAGTAGGTGAAGTATTCCTTACTATGGTATACTAAGAGTATGTTAAGCCTAGTATGCCTAGTATGCCAAGAGTCCCTCTAGGTTCTTGTCAGCTCCATACCTGAAGAATGAGAGAGTAGGAATCTCTTTGCCAGACTCGAACTCCCACACCCCGCAAGGGAAGTCAGATCACTGGAAGCTGGACTCTCTGCGTGCAGGGATGACAGCGTCTTCTCAGTGCGTCAGGCCGGGAAACGGGCTCCTCTGAAGTCGAGGTCTCCTCTGATTTACAGGGGCTAGGGAAGGTATATTTATACCTGAGAGTACCTAAGAATGTTAGTATTGACGTGAGTCGGACAGCGAAAGACGTCATGAATGAACCCCTAAGGAATAATGGTTCATGCATAATATATGAGTCCTTGAAGACATCAATAGTCCTGGACTAGGGAAACTCCCGCAGCCGAAGGGTCTGTTCTTCATGAACTCGTTGTGACGTTAGGGTGGACGGATGTCAGAGACCATACCTGTATTTGGAGTGCACAGTTTAATGCCTAAATAAGGGCTGGGATTTTATGCCTATATAAGGGCAGGGCGAATTGTGCCTATATAAGGACATGATACTGGAAAGCCCGTTTATGGATACCCTAAGAGGAATACAACAAAGTCTGCTGCTATCTACGAAAAAGCTCGAGATAAATGGCGGAAAAAAGAAGGTCTGCAGTTCTCTAGAGCAGCGTGGAATAGAATTAGCAAACTTAACGCAACAATAATCAGAGGTGCTAATTTTAAGCAAATGCAATTTTACACAAAATGGTTAATATATAGGAGTCCATCATTTCTACATAATATATACCCTCAGATTGACGATAGGTGTTTTCGCTGTTCTAGGGAGGGAGGAGGCACTTGGTCTCATATTGTCTGGAATTGTCCAAAAATCAAGCACCTATGGGAAGAAATTGAGAAATATCTCAGAACGACTATAGGACAATCCTAACTATTGATAACTACACTGCAGTTCTGGGATGCTCTCCAAATACAACGATGAACATTATGCAAGAAGAGTGTCTATTTATATCCACCCTGGTGGCAAGATCATTAATTTTGCAAAACTGGCGTAGCGACAATGTACCTACTTTCCAAGCCTGGAGAGCTAAACTCCATAAAGTTAAAAAGCTAGAGAGACGTTACGCTTTACGATTAGGGTATCTTATGAAATTCAAGAAACGCTGGCATTCCATAGGAAATTAGTTTGGGATCTGGGTAAAAAGAATTTTTTAGAAACTGTGCAATTTGCGACTTTCTTTTGATATTTCTGGATCTTATGTATTTTTAATTCATTGTTTTTTCTCTTTGATACTGATTTGCTCTAAGATTAATCTATGTCTGTGGTATGTCGTCAACCGTAATTTATACTGAGCACTTATGCACTTTATTCTATATATGTATATTGAACCATGAGTTGAACTCTCAATAAAAAATAATAATAAAAAAAAACCTTAAGTCAGATTTTTAAAGTCATGCGAAGCCACTCTGCGTGGCTCTGAGCGGCTCCAAAAATCTAGAGTAAATCAACACAGCACACATTGCTCAGTTGCGTTACTCCGCCCTGGATAGGTGTTCCATGGGCGTTGCCTGGGTGTTCCTACGCAGCTCCCACGGATTTCGACGCAATCCCATACTTCCCAACACTGGTAAACTTGGGAATGAGCCAAAACGATACTCCTTCACAGGAAAGGTGTAACAAGGAGAAATATCTTTATTTCTTCTCGTTACTTCCTCTTTCCACTTGTACTAGATTCTGCAGCACACATAGATAGAAGAATGTGCCTCTCAGGATTGTTTTTATGCAGCAATATATCCCTTTCTGCACATTAACAATCCCGCATACAGCACAGGCACCCTTGCACCGTGGTGCAAGGGTGCCTGCGTTGGCGCGAGGCTGCCCATTGTGCACCGGTGCAGAGGGAAGAGTCAGGAATGCGCTATATGCCTCAAATACAGCACATTCCTGTACTTTCCCAGTGACGCAGCGCAGCACAGCGCAGCGCAGCAAGATAACTTGCTGCGCTGCACCAATATTTCATAAATATGGCCCACAGTGTACTTATGTGTGACATTTATTGCCACAGGCGTGACACTCCGAGTGACACTTTACCATGATTAGAACAAAGCGGCTGTGTCCATGTAGTGTCACAGGCGTCTGAAATTAGTTCCTTCTGTGGAATTTCATGGAAAAGAAAACGCTTTGAAACAGCTGCAATGGTGCACGGCTGCAACAAACCTACACCAACCATCAGCCACACATCACTATCTGCGTACTGCAAGTAGGGTTGCCGCATGGCCGGTTTTTACCTTTATTTTTAAGTCCAGGCCAGTAAATATATTGCCAAAAGCAGTAACAATTCACTACTATTCCCTTTTGAGACATAAACCTAAAACAGCAAACTCGTAAAAATTCAGTGAAGTGTTTGGGAGCTGTGTACATAGTGTCAGGATGATTATCAGGGGCACGTGTGTGGACATTTAAAAATGTTGATTTATTTAATATAAATATCCTCCTCGTTTGACTGGTCTGCCCTTCATGGATTTTGGCAGTGACAGCACAGCTACAACAGACCTTCTACCCTTCACCCTCTAAGTCATGCTGTAACAGCTGCAGCCGTGGACTCAAGACATCTGCATCAGCAGAAGGCAGAGTCCCAGCTCCCACTGCCATTGTCAAGCTGTTAAATGGAAAGGCAAAGGCTGGGCAGAGTTCACCCTCTGTTTCTTCTCTTTAAGTCACTTGCAGTGACCCTGGCTGTTGTTGTGCGAGCCTGCCTAACTCGGCACTTTTATTCCGTCTCTTCTGACATAATCCAGGACCTCCCTCCAGAGACCAGCAGAGCTGTTTGCTCCTACATTCCACGTGCCTTTCTTTGAGGTTTTACAAACAGCAAACTCGGCCTAGTGGCATTGGAGCATCTTACATGAGCACTACTTACAGTACACACGGTCACATTAACTTTTTAGGACGGGATGAGCCTTCTTCGAGACTCGAACATGGTCCCCCAGTTCTAAAGCCTGCAGCGCTGTCCATAACACCGCATCCAGGGTCCAGTTTCAGTAATGCTGTGAGGTACAATCATAGCAGAGGAGACGAGTTGGAGTTCCCGGGCCCAGGCAACAACAAGATACAAAAGTTGTGTTGTCCCCGTGTCAGCATCGCCTGCTTCAACCTGCCTCAGTTCTGTAAAGCGACACACCAGGACTACACAGCAGGACTACACACCAGGACTACACAGCAGCACTACGCAGCAGGATGACAGCCGCAGGTCTGAGCTTGGCCTAGAACGCCGGGTTCCTTTGTATAAAGTAAAGATGCAGACCGTGTAGAGGAGGCAGTTAATTAGCATGACCAATGCATTTCAGTGCCTTGATGCGGCCTCAGCCACTGAAATGCGTTAGTCTAACCCTCCATGCGTGACACTGGGCAGGGCTGACCGATGGACCCTACATTGTTGATGTCCACCATTTTAACAAATGCTGATGTGCTCAGATCTTTGCATCCATAGATTAGTTCACTTTAGTTTCTTATTTCATTTGGGCTTTACAGAGTTCATTCGCTTTAGAGTGTGAAGGATGTGTGAATTCAAAGCAAGCTGCTCTGTCCCTCAGACTGTCGGCTTGCAGTGATGCATGCATTCAAAACATTGTATACACTATTTCGTTCGGAAAATATAATTAATATAAGTCATTTTAGCACTTATGTTGCCGTATCTACATTTGAGCAGTGCGGTAAATACTCCTACATGGGCCTCGGTTGTGCTTCCGGGATCTGGGCCGCCGCTGCATGTGAATCTTGGATTCTGGATGACCGGATGGATGCGATCTGGTGGCATTGTGTTTTATCAAAGAAAGCCAATCTGTGCAATGTTCTGTTCAAGAGAGATTCGCAGCAGCTAAATGTTAAAATAATCCCTGAATGAGCCTGTACTACGTACATCAGGTGTGTGTGTGTGAGTGTGTGAGTGAGTGAGTGAGTGAGTGTGCGTGGGTGGAATTGTCACTCAAGTCTGAGCTGCTTGCAATCATTGGATGCCACCTTCCAGTACATTATCATTTTCCCACCTCAGCTCTTTAGACAGGGAGCAACCTTATGCAAATCAGTTTTGGTTGTGCTCCAATAGGAATGGTCAAGCCCAGGGTTCTCCAATGTCGGTCCTGGAGGGCCGGGCCCATGCCAAATTTTAAGATAACTACATTTATTTAAATGTGGATATGCTAAAAACCTGGCATGGATCTGGCCCTCCAGGACCGACATTGGAGAACCCTGGTCAAGACCAACCTCTCAATCAATCAATCAATTAATTATTTGTAAATCGCACAACTCACCCGTGAGGGTCTCAAGGCGCTGGGGGGAGGGGGGAAGCAGCTACTGGTCGAACAGCCAGGTCTTGAGGAGTCTTCTGAAGGTCAACAGGTCCTGGGTCCATCTCAGGTGGGTGGGGAGGGTGTTCCATGTCTTGGCGGCGAGGTGGGAGAATGATCTGCCGCCAGTGGTCGATCGGCGGATGCGTGGGACGGTGGCGAGGTCGGCAGAGCGGAGCTGGCGGTTCGGGGTGTAGAAGGACAGTCGTTCGTTGAGGTACGCTGGTCCGGCGTTGTGGAGTGCTTTGTGAGCGTCGGTGAGGAGCTTGAAGGTGATCCTCTTGTTGACCGGGAGCCAGTGCAGGTCTCTCAGGTGGGTGGTGATGTGCCTGTGGCGGGGGAGTCCGAGGATGAGGCGTGCAGAGGCGTTCTGGATGCTTTGGAGTCTTTTCTGGAGTTTGGCCGTGGTTCCTGCGTAGAGGGCGTTGTCGTAGTCCAGTCTGCTGCTGACGAGTGCTTGGGTGACCGTCTTTCTGGTATCAGTGGGGATCCATCTGTAGATCTTGCGGAGCATGCGGAGGGTGTTGAAGCAGGAGGAGGAGACGGCGTTCACTTGCTGGGTCATGGAGAGTGTTGAGTCCAGGATGAAACCCAGGTTGCGTGCATGGTTGGTTGTTGTCGGGGCGTCTCCCAGCGCGGTCGGTCACCAGGAGTCGTCCCATGCGGAGGGGGTGGAGCCAAGGATGAGGACCTCCGTTTTGTCTGAGTTTAGTTTCAGCCGACTCGTCTTCATCCAGTCGGCGACGGCCTTCATTCCCTCGTGGAGGTTTGATTTGGCGGTGGCTGGGTCCTTGGTGAGGGAGAGGATCAGCTGGGTGTCGTCGGCGTACGAGATGATGTGCTCGGACGATGTTGGCGAGTGGTGTCATGTAGATGTTGAAGAGGGTTGGGCTGAGGGAAGAGCCTTGGGGCACACCGCAGGTGATCGTGGTGGCTTTGGAGCGGAAGGGGGGGAGGCGGACTCTCTGGGTTCTGCCGGTGAGGAAGGAGGTGATCCAGTCCAGGGCTTTGTCTTGGATCCCTGCGTTGCGGAGGCGTGTGTGCAGGGTGTGGTGGCAGACGGTGTCGAAGGCGGCCGAGAGGTCCAGGAGGTTGAGGGCCGCGGTTTCGCCGTTGTCCAGTAGGGTCCTGATGTCATCAGTGGCAGCGATGAGGGCGGTTTCGGTGCTATGATTGCTGCGGAAGCCGGAATGGGAGTGGTCAAAGGTGTTGTTCTCCTCCAGGAAGTGGGTCAGTTGTCTGTTGACCGTCTTCTCGATGACTTTCGCCGGGAACGGGAGCAGGGAGATGGGTCGGAAGTTCTTGAGGTCTTTCGGGTCTGCCTTGGGTTTCTTGAGTAGGGCGTTGATCTCGGCGTGTTTCCTGCTCTCCGGAAAGGTGGCGGTCTTGAGGGAGCTGTTGATGATCTGGTGGAGATGGGGTGCGATGATGGAGCTAGCCTTGTTGAAAATGTGGTGGGGGCAGGGGTCGGACGGTGAGCCGGAGTGGATGGAGTTCATGATTTTGATGGTGTCTTCGTCATTGACGTGCTTCCAGGAGAGTAGGAGGCCGGTGTGATTGGTGGGTGTTGAGTCGGGGTCGTCGGCGTCTGTTGTTGGCGTCTGGGTGTCGAAGCTGTTGTGGATGTCTGCATCTTGTTGTGGAAGAAGGAAGCCAGGGAGTCGCAGAGTTCTTGTGACGGCGGGACGTCGTTGGAGCTGGAGTTGGGGGTGGCGAGTTCTTTCACGATGTTGAAGAGCTCTTTGCTGTCGTGTGCGTTGTTGTCGATGCGTTCGTTGAAGGAGGTTCTTTTGGCGGAACGGATGAGTTGGTGGTGCTTGCGTCTTGCGTCTACGAGGGCTGCGTGGTTGTCTGGTGTCTGGTCAATGCGCCACTGCTTCTCGAGTCTTCGGCAGGTGTGCTTGGAGTTGTGGAGGTCGGTGTTGGAGCACGTGGCTCTCGTGTCGGTGCACCTGTTGGAGGGTTTCTTGATCGGGGCGAGGGTGTTGGCGCAGTCGTCTATCCATTGTCTGAAGTTGTGGGCTGCTGAGTCCGTCTCCGCGGGCTCTGGTGGAGGGTCTCGGGCGAGAGTGGCAATGAGCTGGTCTTCGGTGACTTTTTCCCAGCTGTGGTGCAGGATCCGTTGCGGTTGGTTGTGCGCAGTGTGTTTCTTGAAGGAGAAGTGGATGCAGTGGTGGTCGGTCCAGTGGAGTTCGGTGGTGTGGCTGAAGGTGACGTGGTCGCTGGCGGAGAAGATGGGGTCGAGCGTGTGTCCGGCGGAGCGGGTAGATGTGGTGACAAGCTGTTTGAGTCCGAGGTTGGCGAGGTTGTCGATCAGGGATGCAGAGTTGCTGTCGTTGGTGTTCTCGAGGTGGAAGTTCAGGTCTCCGAGGAGAATGTAGTCCATGGAGGCGAGGGCGTGCGTGCTGATGAGGTCGGCGATGGAATCACTGAACTGTGGTCGGGGTCCCGGGGGTCTGTAGACGAGGGTTCCTCTGAGGGTGGTGTTGTGGTTGACGTGAATCTGAAAGTGTAGGTGTTCGGCTGTGCTGAGGGAGTCTTAGGTGTTGGTTGAGACTCTGATGGTGTTCCTGTGGATGATGGCGATTCCTCCTCCTGGTTTGTTGTTCCGGTCTCTGCGGGTGATCTTGTAGCCGTCTGGGATGGCTATGGCTGTGTCAGGCGCCGAGGAGGCATTCATCCAGGTCTCCGTCAAGAAGGCGATGTCCGGGGAGGAGGAGTCGAGTAGGTCCCAGAGTTCGACGGCGTGCTTGTGGACTGAGCGAGTGTTGAGTAGTATGCAGCTGAGGTTGTTGTTGTCTGCCGTGGTGTGGTGGGCGGGTCGTGCTGGTGTGCGTGGGCTGGTGTAGCTGCAGTTACGGCAGGTGAAGGGTCCGTGGGTGCGCATTGGGTTCGCCTGGAAGCATGTGATGTTTCGGCCGTCGTTGAGTGTGAGGCGGGTGTTGGCGTCGTAACGGTGATGGGTGGTGTGGCGGTCGCGGGGGCCAGGGTTTCTGGCGCTGGGCACGGTCCAGGCGCGGACGGGCGCAGACGGGCTTGCCTTAGGCACGCCTTCGGCGCGCCAGCGGCGCGACCGCGCAGCGGTTGCCATAAGAAGGGGAGGGGGGCGGGAGTAGAGGTGGGGGCGGGAGCGGGCTGGATCAGGGGGCGGGGCCGCAGGGGCAGCAGCGGCGGGAAAGTGAACACGGGCACAACAGTAAGGAAAAACAACAAGCAGGGCACAACAGTAAAGAAAAACAACAATCAGGGCACAACAGTAGTGAAAATCACGAATGAGGGCACAACAGAATACAATTAGGTTACAACCAGCGGGGAGAAAAGATAACGAGTGTGGCACAGAAGAGATGTGCAGTACGACACAAGGCGGAATGGCACAGACAAACTTACGAAAACGAATAAATGACGAACCTCTCAGACCAGTTTCCCTTTGAACATGAGCACAAGCAATCCCAGCCTGGTTTCTGCCTTCTTGCGCCTCGTGAGCTGCAGCTCAGATCCTTTGGCACAGCACAGCTTTGGCACAGCACAGCTTTGGCACCGCAGGCACAGAACGCATCTGCGCATACATGGTGCACTTGGGGCGTTAGATTAAAACAGCAAAAAAGTGGTGGGTGGAACGGTTGCAAAAATTGCAGCCACTGGCAATCACTCGTTCCCCCATTCTAGTTCATTGTTTTATTTCCCGCTGCACCACTCCACACAGGGAGCAAACATATGCAAATCAGCGTAGCCGGCTCCAGAAGGAACAGCACAGCCCAAACTGCCGAGCCAGGTCTCCTCTGAAGAATCATTTGCTGCACGCTTGTGGTTCATTTCTTAGTGTTGACTTCTTTTTAGGACATTGTGGGGTATATTCACAAGGACCTACCGCCGATTTATCTCCACCTTAAAGCATCAAAAGTGGAGACAGATTTAACACCCCATTCACAAGCGGGTGTAAACTGCAGACATCGCCAGTATTCCCGCGATAACTGCCGCAAAACTTACCCACAGGGAGGACACCACCAACTAACCCTAATGAGATGCAGAGTAGGCGTTCCCGTGCAAAAACACACAAAAAAAACCACAACACCACGTTCACAACGAACTGCCAGATCTGCGATGTGAGTCAAAACCTCGCTATGAGCTGCGGTAGCAGCAGGTATTTAACACCTGCCTTCTGCTGGTGTAAAGCCGGACTACTACCTGCAGTAGGCAACGGAGCCCCGCACACAGCCAAACCCAAAGAACAAACAACGCCATGGAGCTACTCATCATGCAGCTCGGAGCCCCAATAGGGCCACAACACCCCCCCCCCCCCGGAACCACCACAGAGGGAGCGCAGAGTAAGACAGCGGACCTACCGAAAACACACTAGTCTCACAGACCTAACGCCCGAGGAAGTCATCGCCCACTACAGGCTCAAAAGGACAACCATCATTCGCATCAAGACCCACATCGCCCACAGGTTGACGGTCCTAACCCAGCGGAGAACCAACATCCCTCCGCAAACAAAGCTGCTGGCTGTGCTGCACCTGTTGGCCTCCGGTACTTTCCAACCAACAACTGCCAGAGTCGGAGGAGTCTCACAGCCAGCCCTATCAAAGTTCATCAACCTGTCCTGGATGCCATCATCAGCTTCATACCCCAGTACCTTCACTTCCCCCACACTGCGCAGGAACAGCTGGAGACCAAGCAAGGCTTCTACACCTTTGCTAGCTTCCCACACGTGTTGGGGGCCATTGACTGCACACATGTCCCACTTGTGCCCCCTGCGGATACTGCACACCACTACCGCAACAGAAAGCACACGCATTCCATCAATGTGCAGGCAATAGTGAACCACCGGGGAATGTTCACCAATGTCGTCACAAACTACCCAGGCAGTGTGCACGATTCCTACATCTTCCAACAGTCCATCATCAACCAGCGCTTCCAGGATGGCATCTATGGAACTGGACTGCTCGTCGGTAAGCGCCAAATCAACACACCACACACCTCAAAGCCACCATCACACAACGCACAACTGTGGGAATGCACACGTGACCAAACCACATACAACATGTCAATCAACCTGCCCACCTACCAGACACGACAACACAACTCCATGGGGATCCTGGGCTTCCCCTGCACACAATACAGCTATATCATGGCACCACAGCCACACAACAGCTGAACGTGTGGAGATGCGGAATGCAGCCATGTGCGAAGGATGCAAGTGACCCGTGAATGGGAATGTACACAACGACAAGTGAGGCATGGATGTGCTGGACAGACATGGCTATGCAAACCACAGATATGTCCATGCAGACATCAACTGCCGGTGACTGGAGAGTAGTGAACAGTGGACGCAACCATGTCACCCCAGGCCGTGGGTCAGATCGTGGAAATGTCGCTTGCTGCGTCCCCCCCTGTGTGCGTGAGCGTAGTGGGTGGGCCCGGGGTACGCCAGGCCTGCGCAGGGGTGTGGTTAAAAACCCCGTGGCGCAGAGCGTGGTCCACTCCCGGAAAGGCCAACGTCACTGCCAGGGCAGCGCCTCGCAGTCCGCCACGAGGCCGACGCCATGAGCAGCGGGGCATGCGAGCCTGTGCGCCTGCTGCACCCCAGGACGCTGATACCCAGACCAGGCCTGCCCGCACCAGCGCTCCAAGGCCGCACTGCTCACCTGCCGACACCGTCGTGTGTCAAAGAGGGCCCACCACGTGCCGGTGCTAGCTCCAAGACCCATGCCTGCGGCCTTGGCAGCCTCCTCAGGCCATCGCTGTCCTCCGTGACACAGGCCCCCAGTGGTCCCCATTCGTTGACATACCCCACCGCTGCAGCCCGGCTACACTGCAGTCCAGCATGTCCCACATCTTGAACTGAGTCATCATTAATCAATGGCAGGGTCCATGCCAGTGTACGCAGGGGGAGGACTGAGAGGGAGATGCGTCACAGTCCGATGGTAACACGGATCACGGTTACGGAGGAGGTCAACTAGTAGCAAGGACTGACCTGGTGCCACTAACCCTGTGCGCCGTGAGTGACCGTCAGCCTCCGGCGGCACATCGTTGGTGTCTGAGCCTGTGGCCTGGGGGTTGTCATCTGCAATGGGCAGGTACGGACTTGGTGTTTGGCATGAGTCTGTGGCATTCATATCCGCCATGTTGCAGGTCACAGCTGGCATGTGCCCTCTGCTTCATGCCCTGGGGGTACACCTCCCATTCTCCCCAGAGAAACTCAGCGGAAGGCACCTCTGAGACATACAAGACCCTGCTCTGCCCTCATGACCCTACCCCAGTCTCCCGCAGGTCAGCGTCCCTTGGCGGTGGGCCCGTGTCGGCCGCTGTGCATCCGGGGCTACTAACCCTGTGCAACTCAAGTCATGCTCCCTTGTTGTTCTGACATTGCATTTCTGAGTGCCTGATGGAGTTGTTGCCAGCACCAGCTACTCCCAGAGGGCTGGCTTACACTCACCCCACACACAGCCAGCACAGACGTCACTGGATCAGTGGGCCTGCCATCACATCATGCCGAACCAAGTATTGACTCTTTTCTCTCTGCACTGTCCCAGGTGATCAAGGATATGCACTCTGCCCTTGGATGATGACACCCCTCCGAGACCCGAACACACCCACCCAGAGGCAGTACAATGCGGCCCACATACGCACCAGGGGCATAGTTGAACACACATTTGGCGTGTTGAAGTCACGTTTCAGGTGCCTGGACGTCACAGGTGGAAGGCTCCTGTACAGCCCAGACATCGTGTGCCAGATGATCGTTGCATGTTTTGTGTTGCACAACATCTGTGTACGCACCAATGCCCCATGGATCCCAGTTCCAGAAGTACTGGACGATGATGGGGACGATGGGGCAGGTGGCCCACATCACACTGCAGCTGCGCCAGGAATGGCCCAAAGGAACACCATCATTAACAATTTCTTCTCATGAGGACGTCACATTGTGGCCATCCCTGGCAATCATGGGACAGTACAAAATGTCCACAAGCACAGCATGTGTGAATAAAACATATTTGCAGGTTGTACTTGTACATTGTCATGTCACAGTTTCCTGCTGTGCCAGATGTGATTTGCCATGTTGTGCACATTTGCGGCACCAGTTGTGTCCTGTGTTCTGTTGTGGAGGTGTTGCTGTTTGTACCGGGATGTTGTCAATGTCGAGGTGCACTTATACTTATGTGTGTATGCTGCACGGTGGGTGATTCACTCCTGCGGCTCTGATTTGTCTGCCACTGATCCCTTTCATGCGGTGTGCCTGTCAGTTCTGTGCTTCCAGGGTGCTAAGATGTTGCAGACTTGTGTAACTTGTGCTCTTTGTCGAGTTGTGACTCTTGGGCATGGTTTGTCCGCAGATGTGTCGTTGACGTCAGGGGTTGTTTGTGCAGGTAGTTGTGTCCGAGTGTGACCTGCTCCTTTTCTGGTGTTGTCCGCACTCAGCCACCTCAGTGTCGTGCTGTGTACATTGCCTTGATGATAGGACTGCAGCCAAGCTACTGGTCATGTGGTGTCTCTTGCATTGTCAGTGTGGCTGATGTATGTGCATGTTCGCATGTTCGCACGTGGGCATGTGTTGGTTGTGTGACTGTTGATGTGTTGGGTGGGTGCCCCTCAGGGCACCATCTGTTCGTGGGACTACTTGGTGTTTGTGTGTGTCCTGGAGTGTTCCCGTGGGATCAGGGACATGAACCAGAGTCATTGTGGGTGTGCAGTGTGCCCTGCTGGATTGTGCATGTGTGCCATTGTGCCCATCTCCACCCGTCCCCCCACTCCCAGGTCGCTACGCACCATGTTGATGTGATGTTGGGTCATGTTGGGCAGTGTCCAGATCACCAACTCATGTCACCGTCTCCAGACTGGTGAATGTGGCCACCATCTTCTCCATGTCATTCAGCTCCTGGTGTTCTGTTGGCCCCCCTCCTCTGGGCTGCGTTGCTGCTTTCGTGTTGGCAGCGAGTTTCTGCTTTGTTTTGCCATTCACATCAGTCCAGCGCCTCTTGTGCTCTTCCATTGTCCTCTGCCATGCGGCGGCATTCACATGATCCGAGGTGGTGTGCCATCTTTGCCTCTTTGTTGCCAATGACACGTTGGGGGTGACGTACAGTTGGTGGTGGTGTTCTGTCTCATCCGTGGTGATCATGTGGTTTTCCTGTGGACTGTACCCCGTCTTCCTCTTCCTCTTCTCATTGCCCTTCCACGTGCCCTGTATTCCTGGGCGTTCCTCCGTGGGGATTGTGGAGTTCATGTTGTCCTCTGCAGTCGGTCAGGGTGCGTCCGTGGTACTCCGCAGTTGATTTAGTTTGTGGTGGCATTTTCCGTATGCTGTTCTTGTGCTTTTTCCCGCATTACGCGTGGGTTTTGCTGGCCTCTTGCTGCTTATCGCTGATTTCGTCATCGCACTTTGGCCCATCACATGTTTTTCGCGTTGAGGTTTGTGTTTTTATCACGGTCGCTGTGATTGTATCACGGACATTGTCCGCGTTTTCGGGGGACTATCGCATGGTACCGCTGTGTTGTGAATTCCACGTTAACACGGGGTTATTTTCCCACGATCGGCTGCGATGTGTAAAGTTGCGTTAACATTTTTTTGTGCTGTTTAGCACACGTTCTTGTGAATATCCCCCTGTGTTTTGGGTATATTTGTGTTGTGTTGGGCAGACGTTGGATGTTTTGTGTGAAGCGCTGTAAGGCGTTCAGATACCGGTTCATGACCTGTGATGCACAAAGAAGGCAGGAAACTAATTCGATGTCAGGACCAGATGCTCCGATTATGCTTCTCTTTCTCTTACTCTTCTAAACAGCAGCTAATCACATTAAAGATGCTTCTCTTTCTCTTACTCTTCAAAAAAAAGCTAATCAAATTTAAGTTTAAAAAAACACTACATTTCCCATGACTCCATAACCGTCACATGATGACCAGGGAGACCCAGCCCTATATAACCCCTTTGTAACAGTCCATCTTCCTCTTTCTTTGCTGCTTTGGAGCCAGTTAAGTGGCATATTCAATTATATACTCATAATACTGATTAGTGCTCTTTCATGCTTGACTTTATAGTGCCTTATTGTTGCCTCTGTGGCTTGCTTTCATGTGAATGATTTTCTTTCAACGAGTTATCGCTGCTCAGCATCACCGTACGTTGCTCATCCTGCACTGTTCTCTTCGTGCCCCGTGTTTACATGGGAGCGTGGTCTTGCCTCAGCAGAGCACCTCTCCGCCCTCGTTTCTTTGTGTGGAGCAGGAGAAAGGGGAGTGAAGCTGCGCGCTTTTTATTGCAACGAGAGAATGACCAGTACGCATGAGTGACAACCAGAATTTCAGACGCATCTGTCAATACTTGCGCCATAGTGCGCCATATTGTAAATACGGCACATCCATGGTGGCGCAAGGGTTTCTCAGGGTGGCGCAGGGAAAGTGACGCATCTCTACAGATGCGTCACTTTCTTGTAAATCTGCCTCCCTGTGTTTACATGGGAGCGCGGTCTTGCCTCAGCAGAGCACCTCTCTGCCCTCGTTTCTTTGTGTGGCGCGGGAGAAAGAGGAATGAAGCTGCGTGCTTTCTATTGCAACGAGTGAATGGCCAGTACGCATGAGCGACAGCCGGAATTTCTGCCACTTTGTCGGAGATTTTGATTTTACGCAAGGAGACATGTGCAAGTCTCTAGGCTCCGTGATCTCTTCGTTTTCTCTCCCCGTCTATGCCCTGTTGTAGCTAGTGGCACAGGTTTGGAATAATTTGCCTAGGCTTTGCTTAAAGTGAGTGCAGGCCCTCCCTCGATGTCTTAACAATTTGGCATTAGCCCTCGTAGCTTGCTGGGCTGCTATTAGGGTCAATCTGCAGCACTCCCTTTGATTGCTCCTTTTTTCTGAAGCTTGATTCGCTTCCTCCAGCCTTTTCATCTGGTCTTTTTTCACTCCTGAGATATTGTTTGTTCTGCTGTGCAGGCTTATGGAACATGGCTGAATACTATGAGGAGGATTATTACTATAATGACCCGGCTGGGTCTTTGGAGCAAGACCTTGTGGACACACTTGACGCTGGGGTGCAGCACTCCGTAAATAAGGCCCTGGTCGGAGCCATTGAAACCCTGAAGAGACACCTATGTGGGTATCACGAGCAACAGGGTTGGCTTCCTATCCCTCCTTAACGTGTAAAGGGTGGTCAATCATCCTCTCAAGCCAAGGCCAGCAGGAAAACCCCTTAGGGACCGCATGCTGCTGATTTCGAGAGATTGGCCAGCTCCTTGGCAATGGATCGTGATTACAGTACTTCCGCAACACTCTCTGCCCCCATTCCGACAACAGATGATGATTCCAGTGCTTCATCCTCCCAGAGTTCAGATCACCAAGACAAACCTGGTCCTAGCAAGCGTAAACGCAACTCAGGTCATGTCGATCTTGCTCCTCAAGATAAGGTTCTCACCTTTGAGCTGACTGAAATTATTCACCCAAAGTCCTCTATATGGCTTCCACCACAAGAAGTGGCGGACCATGTCCAATAACATATCCGCCTTGCATTTGACAAAGATTTAAGAGCGCTCCTGCGCTCTAAGTGTCTCCGGCCTGATCTACCGGGCAAAGTCACCGACACTCCTGAAGTGGATCCGTTCCTCGTTACCTACCTCAGAAAGTATTCTAAGGACCCGAAGTAGGCTACAGATAGGGCCTGGCATTCATGTCAGGATTAGCTCCTCAACATGACCAGACCCCTCACCAAGATTCTGGAGTTAGGTTACCAAGCCAAGGAGTCAGCTAAGGCTGTTGACCTCGATGAGCTAGTCGACTGGGCACAGAGTGATATATGCCAATTGGGCAATGTGAATTGCACTATTTCCAGTGAATGGCGTTGGTCCAGCCTCCTTAAACTCAACCCAAAGCTCACCGAGCTGGTATCGCCTGAATCTGGTCCAGTGGTGCAGGGCCTGCTGTTTGGTCAGCCTTTTCTTAAAGAGTTATCTAAATTTGTGGCTACATTCAGTAACCTTGAAAAGGTACAAGGATCCCTTTGCAAGGTCTTCAACCCACTTTTTGGCAAAGTCATACGCTTCAGAGGGCGAGAGTTCGGCCGGGGTTATAACCAAAACCCGCAGAGAGGTTTTTATCAAACCAGAGATGGTTACCAAGATGCCTCTCCAAATTCCAACTTTTATCCCTCTTGTCTCCAAGGTAACAAGAATGGCTGTCGAAGAGGTTGCTACTGAGGATCGCTGGGCTCCTCCCAAGAGTCTGGGACCACAGGCTAGACTGATTCTGTTTTCCGATGTGTTACTGGGTGGGCAGAATCCGGTAATTTCTACACAATTGTCAGAATCTTACGCAGGAGCCCTAGGTTCTGGAGACTGTTCAGGGTTACAAACTAGAGTTCTACAGCTTCCCGAGGTAGGTACTTCCCCCACACATGATGTCTTTTTCCCAACAAAAGCAAGATTTTATCTCTTCAGAGATTCAAATTCTCCTGCAAAAGGGAGCCATAGAGGCATTGATTCCCCACTCGAATGGTTTTCTCAGTTGCGTCTTCTTGGTGCAGATAAAGGGGGTGGTTTGCGTCTGGTCTTAAATCTCAGGGATTTCAATAGTTAGATTGTTTACCGCCATTTCAAGATGGAGGGCATCCATCTCTTAAGGGACATTCTTCAGGAGGGGGACTGGATGGTTCAGTTAGATTTAAAAGACTCGTATCTCTCCATCCCCATTTTTCCACCCCACTGGTGCGGTCATTGTTACTGGCCTCTCCTCCACCCCTTGGTGCTTTACGAAGCTCCTGAGGCCGGTAGTGGAATCTCTGAGTGCTTGAGGGGTGCATCTGATTATCTATCTAGAGTACACCATTCTCATGGCCCAATGTCCACAGTTGGCCCTTACACACTTGGAGTAGGCAATTCTCCTTCTTCAGGACCTCGGTTTAGTTATAAACGCTCAGAATTCGGTTGTGGCTCTGTCCCAGTGCAGAGTTTCTGGGATTTCAGATGGACTCTCTCATTTGTCAGACGATTCTCCATCCCCAGAAGGTCCGCAGCATCAAGAGAGAATTGAGATCAAATCTGAGCAAGGTGACTGTATCCTTGAGGTCAATAGCTCGTATTGTGGGCCTTTTTTCCCGGCCCGTTACATTATCGGGCGCTTCAGAGACTCAAGCTTTGGCATCTTCGGAAAGGCCTCAGCTATGCAGAACAGATTATCCTCTCGGAGGAAGTGAGGTCAGAGATGTTGCGGCGATTGGATCACATGGAGGCCTGGAATGGCAGAACGATATTTGGCTCAACTCTGGAGATTGTGGTTGAGTCGGATGCCAGCCGCTGTGGTCGGGAGACCATTGCGGCCCAATTTGGCATTTGGCGATGCAGCGCTCACAACGAAATTCGTTTTATTTATTTAAATGTTTACTTACCTGTATTCGGCCGTAATCCGTGGTTTACTACCCCCACCCCACGTCACCGCCCGGCCGGCACTCCTACGATGGACCGCTACTGTTTACTTCCTTGCTAGGCAATGGAGATAAGTGACTCTAGTGTCAGTGGCATTCCGAAGCTGTGAGACTTCCTTGGTTGGTTTAGAGTAAATTTTCGGAGGAGCCATTTCTGAGGTTTCATCGGAGGATTGCCATGTCCCATTGCACCGTGTTCTGGTTCATGCACCCGTTGGGGCGGATGGTGCTGGTCGATGTTGATAGACGACCTGTCATTGCAGGGTCTTGAACTTTTGGTTATATCCTGACATGGCAAGTATCGGACTGTTTCCCTGTTCCTTACTCTGGAGCAAACAAAGAGGAAGATGGACTGTTACAAAGGGGTTATATAGGGCTGGGTCTCTATGGTCATCAAGTGCTGTTATGGAGTCATGGGAAATGTAATGTTTTTTTAAACTCTCATTTGATTGGCTGCTGTTTCAAAGAGTAAAAAAAGAGAAGCATCATCCTCGCCTCCGTGTCCTTAATAGAATTGAAATACTTGCCACGAATGTTGGAAAATGTTGAATCCTCAATAGGTCAAAGGTGAAAGGGGCACTTCTGAAACATCATTTTTGTGACGTGTCCTTAACATTGACAGGAATCTCGTTAAAAACAAATCCGAAGACAGTAGTGCTTTCCAAAGCTTCTGTGAAATGTACTCAGAATGTGGGAGATTTTGTAGCACAGAATAAAGAATAAAATGAAAGATGACTGGAGCCTCCTGCGGCAGCGGGGCGCAGGCTCCAAAAATGTGCTTCTGTCTTTGTCTGCCCCTCTGCTGGTGTGAAGCAAAAGCCCTCGTCCTCCTCGCAAGTGCATGCACATCAGCCAGAGGGTAAAAAAGTGTTATCTCTGCTTTTATAGTTTGCACTTGATTACCACCTGCTTCAGCTTCATACTAACTTGCAAATGCAAAAGTCCAGTGTTGTGGGCATTCGCAAATTGCAAATGTTTTAAGGAACATTATTTAGAAAATGCAATTATAAAATGGTAAAAATGTAATTGCTATTTCAGTGGCAAAAATAACTTAGATACATTTCATATTTACTTTTCGCAGTCACAAACCATTTTGCGACCAATTTAGGAGTTGCAAAATCGTTGTACATCTGTCCCATTATCTGTACATTATAGTACCAAAACTTCACAGATTCATTCTGTAATTATGACCCAACCAGATTCTGTATTTGTATTTTTAAATGTATTAGCAGCTTTCTATGAATGTTTGAAGAGTGTGTACTGTAATTTAGTTAGTCTGTGTTAATATTTGTTCTATGGTAACATTATATATTTTATTGTTGATGTTATTTTATTCTCCAGTGGAGGACTAAACCATTTTGTAAATAAATAAATGCATACATGCATACATAAATTACTGCTAGTAATTTAGGGTCTGATTACGAGTTTGGCGGTGCAGGAGCAGACTGCTAAGCCTGCGGCCCACTTCTGCACCGCCTAACCTGTGGTTACACCGCCTGCCGGATTACGAGTTTCCTTGTGTCCGGCAGGCTGTTTTTGGCGGTCCCACAGCAGTGCCTCTGAAAATGGGCACTGCAATGGGAACTCAAAAAACAGTTCCTGCACGGCATGGACTGTAAAGTCCATGCTGGGAAGGAACTGGAGTGCATGCACACAGGGGGGCACATGTTGTGCCCCCATACATGCATTCCACTGCAGATGGGCAACCAGGGTCCCTGTAGTGCCCCCTTTGTTTCAGGAATGCCAGACTTTTCATGGAGAAAAGATCTCCATGACACCGCTGGCAGCCCTGGAACTCGTAATATGCATGGCGGTGCCGCAGCGGCACCACCAGCATATTACTGAGGCCATGACCACTGCGCCACTGAGAGGGAACGGCGGTTCCCTGGTGGCTGTGGCAGTGCAATGGCAATCCGACTGCCCAACTTGTAATGGGGCAGACTGCCACCGCCGCCCAGTGGTGTAACAAAACTTGAGGGGGCACCCCTGCAAAGTACATGGAGGGGCCTGCCTCCGGACTCACTTAGGAGCTCTCAGGCCCGGGTACTCTGCTGAGGGGTCCCCAGGACCTTGCCCCCCCTGTGGGGGCCTTTGTTATGCCACTGCCCCGTCCCTCGCGAGTCTGGCGGTTTTTGGACCGCCAGACTTGTAATGAGGCCCTTAGTGTCAAAGGATGGCTCCCTCATCACCTACAGCCTAGCACATGGTCAGTGTTCTGCAGTGACATGAAGTTTAAACATACCGAAATGCAAAGGGGCATTAGAGTACCGCCAGCTCCTTCAGAATGATCAGGTGTGCCACACTATCTACAGATTTATGGCTTCTGTAAGTAAACATAGGCAAATTGTTGGAAAGTGAATTTGCATGCACCCTGAGCAGCGAAGGCTATGTGCACCAGTACTCATATTGTACTATAGCTTATGTGCTATGCATAGTAATTAACCCTGGGCGTAGTTCGCGTAGTTCGAAGACGTCGAAGCGCTACGCGAGCTACGCGTAGCTACGCGAGCGTGCGTAGTTGCTTGTCGCGCCCGTTCGCGATGCGTTTTTCTTCTTCGGGAACGCGTTGTGCGTGTTCGGGACGCTGTTTGCGTGCTCGGGGGATAGTATCTCGCGAACTTACCCATGCGGTCGCCTATGGGCGCGGCCATCTTGTTTTTCACTTGTCCCGCCCGTTCGCGATCCCTTATTTCCTGTTCCGGGTCGCGTATAGCGTGCTCGCGATGTGCATTTCATGTTCGGGAACGCGTCGTACGTGTTCGCGACGCTTTTGCGTGCTCGGGGAGAAATATCGCGCGAACTTACCCACGCGGTCGCGAAGGGCGCGGCCATCTTGTTTTTCACTCTATGCTATGGTTCTGGGCCTGCTTTTCTATCCTCCCTCAATCTTTGCAATCCTTAGTTTTTTACACTGTTTTTCAATTTTCTTTATTTCTTATCTATCTCTCTCTGTGCCTAAGTCTATATTTTGCATTTATTTCTACTTTTACAGTTTTTTTTACTTTTCTACTGTTTTATATAACTTTCTTCTTTAAGCTCCTACTTCTTCCCCTAACTTTATTTTTCCCTTCTAACTTTTCTTTTCCGCCTCCTCCACACACCCCAGAACCATGGCGAAGGGTAGCAGCAGCAGTAACGGCTCCAAGGGCAAGGCCCGTGGGCCCAAGAGCCGCCTGCCTTGCGGCAGACTGCGCCCTGCAGGGGTGCAAGCCTGGCAGCTTTTTAGTGAGGCGGAGGTGGCCGCCCTTGTTTTTTTTGTTCAGTGCCACCTCCTCTTGACCTTGGCAGCAGGCGGCAGGCCAGGCTCCGGGTACCCTACCCAGGAGCGTCACCGCCGGTGGGCGAAGGTGCGCCGGGCAGTGTTTCGCTGCTCAGGGGTCCGGCGCACCCATAACCAGCTGGCACACCGGTGGTCAGACATCCTGGACCGGGAGCAGGACCTGTTGGACCTGCTAGGTGTCGAGGTCGTGGGGCTTGGTGAGTAGCTAATATATATAGTAGTATAAGTAATAAGTATTGTGTATAATTTTTTTACGAATAACAAGAATACTGCTGCTTACATTGCAGGTAAATTACGTTTCAAAATCTTCTGTGATTGTAGGACACAGGTGCTGGGCGCTACTCTTACTTGTTTGCAACTTTGCGCGCGCTTGTCATTATTATGTAAGAGTTTACTTTAGAGAACTTAAGTTAGGTAATGCTATTGCTAGAGAGACTCTAGTCCTTCCTTTGTCCTCCTGTCAAATAGTGGTGGATGGATTGATACTAGGTTTAGTTACTATTAGTTGATAAATTTTGAGCGGTCTGCGTGACGCATCCTCTGTCACTGAGTGCTGCTTACCCCAGTCCTTAGTAGAACCTTTTGTAGTTTGTTTAGTGAATGGTAGGCTTAGCAGTGTCAGTCAGCAGCAGAACATCAGACGCAACCAACCAACAATTTGGTGTATGCACAAATTTATGCATGTGTCCTCCTTCTCATCTATGCATTTTTGAGGGCTAAAAAAAATGGAATGCAGACTTAGTGAACAATTGCCCCGTCTGGAATAGGTGGGCTAGGTCAGGTGGTACTTAGGCTTAGTTAGTGTTCTGGACTTTATTTGAATCAATCAGAATGGAACACTGAATTAGTGTTCCTAAATAAGTAGACTGTCCGTGAATCCCGCAAGCCAGTAGTCGATCGGATTAGATAGGTCAATTTTATTGCAATTTTTGTTTCCTAAAACGTTTTTGGAGCGTTTTTTTAGATAATTTATTTGTTTCACAGCAATCATTAATGTTTGTGTCTTTCTTTATTATATCTTACATGATCACTGATCTGCAGCACCCATGGGCAAGAAGACAGGGTCCGAGTCGGCGGGACAACCACCAGAGGACCGCTCCTCTACCGAGGGCCCTGTTGCTGGTTCCAGTAAGTCCTCCAGTGGTTAATATTAACAATTATATTGCCCTAACTTTTACTGCACCTTATTTTTTCCGAACTATTAATTCTGGTTCCACTTCCTAATTCTATTTTTTATAAAAGCTTCTTTGATCTTGACTTGACTATCTGTTTCTAAATTCTGGTTATCCCTGCCTCTAAGTTCTAACTGCCTCTGCTATGAATGTCTGTACTACTACTATTAGTCTGTCGCTAAGCTTGCCCAGTTTGCCACTCTTTATTTTACGGTTTTGAATAAAACTCAGATTGACCAATAGCTCTAGCCACTGAGTCCAGTCCTTTCGGTTGTCCTCTTCTAGTCTTCTTAATCTTGAGGCTTTGACAATTACCACAAACAAAATGCCCAACCAGATATTTGACTATTTTTGATAGGATATAGTACATACTACTACTGATGTGGGGATTCTGCACAGCCACATACAGAACTATGCACAAGAAAATAGGATGTTGGTGATGGGAGATTGGAACTTGGACCTTCCTCACATCTCAGTCAGAAGTGAACCCACAATCCCCTGAACGACTAGCTATAGTGTCTCATTAGGTCCCCGAACCCCCACCCGAAGATACCCAATGATTACACAACCCAGAACAGATAACACCCTTTCGCTCACTCACTCGTGTAAGTCCACCACCACCACCACACCAAATATCACAGAGTCTATGTGTAAGTTCAAAAGGTTTATTTTCAACTAACAAGCTCTGTATGTTGTTCTATAAAATTCAGTGTACTCCAGCCAGCTCCAACAGCAAAATGCATAAGATTAAAACAATAAACATTGTTACAAGTGCATGATAGAAGACAAAAGATCTGTGCGAATTCTGGGAGACTCCTCACCATAGAACGTAGAATTACTGGTTACATGCATCATTCATAAGCTCTGCAAATCTCTGGTTTGTAGAAGGGAATCTTCTGCCTGTTATGAGAAAAATGGTGCGCGTTAGATAGTATAATGCAAGCATTTCTCAGTCCTGCCAAAAAAGTGTAACATGTTAAGCAAAAGTGTAACATGCTAAGCAATACGGACTAACCGAACTCCATAACAAAGTGGCTTGTTTTTCGACCTCTTATACGCAACGCTCAGACAGTAGCTGTATGAGCTCATGTGGGCTCAAAAAGGCGTCTTACTGTTACTGCACAACAAGCTGCGAGGTAACATGCGCAAAAGACATGAAGCGAAAAATGGTTGCATGGCTCAGTCTAACTTTGCAAAGAGTAGAGTATACTATAATAATGACCCTAGGGACCATAATACTACTAGTGTCTACTGACTCTACTCTAGTACCCGATTTGGACTAGTGAATGTGATGTATATGTATGTATTAATTTTTTTTCAATCTTGCTAGTGAAAACGAATAAATAGGGGGAGGTGTACAGGCATCTAAAAATGTGTCATGTTTTTATCTAGGCGTACTAGCGACCACCAGTGCCGGCAGGGCCAGCGGCGATGCGACCATTCCGGAGGGGGCAGGAGATGCAGCACCTGCAGGAGCTACAGGGGGTGAGCCAGCAGCAGTGGCGGGCGGTGGTAAGTTATAATCATTACTTATTGACATTGCACTAGCTGGAAGGGTGTTCACTTCACTCACTGTACTGTTGTTGAGACTTATTAGGTATGAAGTTGTAGTGAACATTATACAACGGTTGAAGAAGACACCCTTTACTTAGCATTAGCAATGCAGTAGCAATAGCATTAGCAGCGTGACTTGATTAACCAATGGCCTCTTCTATCTGACTCCAACTCAGCTGTGAAAGTTTTATGGAGGAGACTAAAAGTCAGATCAGATGACCTTGATGGATGTGTTGAACAAAAAGGGAAAGAAGGGTGGAAGGAGGAAGGACGGGCGAGATTTAATATGATGACTGGCAGAGAAGGATACGTTGGAAGCATGGATAGGTGGCTGATAGGAATCAGATGCATGTGTTGTTGAAGGATGGGTGGAAGGTGAAAGAAGAATGGATCCTGCCTGGGTGAGCGACACAGTATGGGTGGATACTGTGGATAGCAAGAATCATCAGCGGTGTTTGGGTGAAACTCAAAGCCAAGGCAAGCAAGGAAGGAGTGGACGCATGGGTTGTTGTTGGTGAAACAAAGTAAGGTTTGTGGAGAGATTAAGAAGAATGATAGACATTTACTTAGAATGGATGGATGCCTGTATGTATTCATCATAGACAGCATAGGTGGAGACTGTCACGGGATGCAGAGTCTTAGTTTTAAGGGAATGTAAAAGAAACCGCGCCAGAGTAGCAAAGCCGATGTGGGGAGGGGCAGGGTGGGGGTAGTAAACAATGTATTACTCGGCCAAATACAGGTAACTTTACTGTAAACATAAAAATAAATAAAGCGAATTTCATTGTGCGCACTGCACCGCCAAATGCGATGCAGTGCGCACAACGAAATTAGTTTTATTTATTTATATGTTTACGTACCTGTAATTGGCCGTAATCCATAGTTTACTACCCCCCACCCTGCCCCTCCCCACGTCACCGCCCGGCAGCACTCCCCGAGTCCCACCACCGACCGCTACTGACCTTATGTCGTTGTCCCATATATAAGCAATGATCATTGGATCAGATATTTAATCTGCCTTTTTATAGTAGCCAGGGCACTGTGAAAGTGAAATTGACCAATTGCCCTTCATGTAACAGAGAGAGTATGGCCAGTGCCACCCATAATAGAAAAATACGAGCTTCCCCACCTGCAGACAGTAGTAAATAAAACTAACGTGAGTCTGCGTCATGACTCGTATGTTTGTCTTGGGTGCAAGCATAGATGACCGAGCTGGCATGCCGGCTACAACCAGGTTATGTAATTTCGCTAAACTAGAGATAAGAAGAAGACTGGTGTACTGTGTACTGGAGTCCATAGTGCTAGTATAATGCCTGAAACTCCCACAAATGTTAGAGGCCGAGGAAGTGGGAGGATAGATAGATTATTACCACAAATGTTATGTACTGTGCTTCTTGCTAGTGCTACTGTGCCACTATGTGTTGAATTAATTTTGTGTTACTGTTTTGCTAAGAGTACTGGTTACAACAATATTCTTTTTCTTTCTTGATATAGATAGTACTCCTTCCCAAGAAAAACCATCCCGGAAGGAGTTGGCAGCCAGGGCCCGGCGCCGGAAACTGGAGGCCATCTGTGAGGAGTACCGGCGGCTGGTGGCTCAGGCGGAGGAGGAGGCGGCAGCAGCTGCAGCCTCGTCCGATGCCCTGGGCCCCAGCCAGGCCCCAACTCCAGTGGTACGGCGCCGCGGTCTGGCAGCCGCCCACCGCCGCAATTCTCTAGCAGCCAGCACTGCTGTCCCCCACCCTGGATGCCGCTGCAGGGCATTTCGCCACCAGATGCTCCTCCGGATGTCACGGCTAGAGGAGCAACTAGAGGAGCGTGTCAAAATACTGGTGGACAAACACCTAAAAGACCGCCGAATATAAGAACTATAGGACCCTGTTGGATTGCCCTTTTTTATTCCTTTTGTTGGTGGGTGGGAATTGGGCGTTGGGGTTTCTGGACATTCTTTGGACTTTTTTCGTTTTGGACATTGGTTGGGGTTAGGGAGAGGGGTGGGTCAGGTGTGGGATAGTTTATTTTTGTTAGGGTAATAAATTATATTTATACTTAAACATACAATGTTAATGTTTTGTGGGGGTTACTGTTTTACTGAATTAACGTCACATGGTTTCCTTGCTGCTGCAGGGCCGCAGCCAGTGTTTGATTTAAATAATCTGCCGATGATGTAACACAAACAGATAGATGCGGTACCCCTCACTGAGTTATTTGTCCTACTAGTACTGTCAGTCTCTCCTCCTAGTCCATTATACCTCCCACCAAACTTATCTTACCTGTGATTGATGATGATTAAGTTCGGCACAGCGATGGCTGCATGGTTTCCCAAGAGAATGGAGAAGATGCCATGGTTGTGGTGGTAGTAGTAGAGTAGACACTGGCAGCAGCATTTGCAAAAAGATAAAAAGAGACAGTCACTTGCCTGAAAGCGACTGTGGGAGGAGTAGTAGAACGAAGTCAAATACAGTACAGAAGAAGACTGCCAAACAAACAATATTGCATTTGCAACTGCTAAAGTCAAATAAAACATAATGGTGGCAGGGACAGCCTAGTACAAGAAGTTACAAACTGTAGTTGTGTCGAGTGAGTCACTTAACTTAACACAATCGTAATTCGTAACCTTTACTGCTGTGTGGTAGGAGTTTGATGATGAATCCAATCAATGCCGGCAATTAATTATGATGTACTTTTAGATGACGGTCCCTTTGGAAAAAAATTGGCTTGCACATAGACTGAGCATAGGTGGGCAAGCAGAAAAGCTCCTCACCCTGCCTTGAAATTGAATTAGTGTTGCTTTCACCACATCTGCCCCAGCAAGCGTGTGATCAATTGGTGTACATTTTATGTAGTCACATCACACCTCAATATAAATCACAGCCCGGGGAAGAGGGTTAGGGTTTGATGAATGGATGGGAAGGGGGTTTGGGGAAAGGTTTGACAAAGAAAAACAGTACGCATGGACACAACAAAAGCAAAGCGCAATCTTGGCAGACGACCATGATCTTATCCAATAAATCTATAAAGGGAGAAAAAGGAAATGGATGCATGATGATGAAGATAACTTGATGGTTAATGAGTAGTACTTACTAACTACTACTAGACAATTAGACAGTACAGGGCAGCAGTATATTCTATGCAATTTGCCTTGCCTGTAATATGCCCTCAGAGACCCAAATTCCATGTTGTACTGGGCTTACTTTTAAAGATAGCAAAGAAAATTCAAAAATAGTTGTAGGGATCAATTAGCAAACAAACAACAACACACAACACACAGTCGTAATGATTGAATAGAAAAAAGGATTCAAATTAATTAAAAGACGAATGATGAATGATACTAAAGTTACTGTATTATCCTGGTCAAATTGTGGAGTTGAATCTCGTCCTTCCTCTTGGTCCTATCTTCCATGGACGCTCCGCACATCAATCTTGGGTGCCACTGCCTGCCTGATGCGGATTGGTAAGGTAAGTGTGAGTTGTGTCTCCCAGTAAAGCACAGGGTAAAGGCCGCTCAATGTTCAGGGGTGCTCCGATGTGCTCGGCCTGTTTTGCCTTTGCATCAGCACTGGACTTACCATACCCCTGCCGTAGAAACCAATCAGTTGCCGATTGTACTGTGGATGATCCTGTTCTTGCTGTTGTTGATGTTATTGTTGGTGTAGGTGACTGCTGGGAGGCAAACGCACTGCCCTCAGGCTCCGAAGTAGAACTTGACTCTGGATGCCCTGTAGTACTTGTTATGGCCTGGGGTGGGGGGCCTGTAATTAACAGCCGTTCGTTTTCGAAAATAGTGGCTTCCTCAGCTATCAAAGTTTTGTAGTTGGCAACATCCACTTCCGAAAAGGAATTACTGCCTTACTGTTCAGAAATACTTTGTACCGTGGATCCAAAATTGTGGCACTAATGTAATGTTGTTGTGACACAATGTTATTTTGAATCCTTGTATTTGCAGATAAGCGAGCGGCTAAGGTCTCCGCCAAATGATATGCGTCTTCTTTGTCATCCACACCTGCATACGTTTCAGACACCTCCTTCAGCTGTTGCTCTAGCATGTGCAACAATGGGATAGCTTGGCCCATAGTACAGTCCTCCCTGCTGATTTCACGTGTGAAGATCTCAAAAGGAAGTAGCATCTCAGTCAGGCATTTAATGAGGTCCCATTGACCCATCTCAACGGTCATGCCTCTCACAGTAGGTTCCCCTAATCTTTGCATGACATAAGCATTGAGTGGTATGTACAGTTCAAACAGACGATCAAGCATGTAATAAGTTGAGTTCCAACGTGTTGGCACCTCCTGGATGAGTGTTTTGACTGGCATTTTATGCTCACGTTGAATGACCCTCAGCTGCTTCCGGGCTTTAAAAGAATGGCTGAAATGTGTGCATATTCTTCTGCAGGTGGCCAGTAAGTTGCTGACTTTGGATTCATTTTTCAAAAAGTCTTGACCAACAATGTTAATGCAGTGTGCCAAACACGGGACCCTGAAATAGCCACCATCGCCCATGGCCTTAACTACATTACTGCCATTGTCCGTGGCAACAAAACCAATCTTAAGCCCTCTTGGGCGCAGCCACTCAAAGACCTTGGTGTTAAACTCTTCCAAAATGTTTGCAGCAGTATGAGATTTCTCCATGGCAAACATGGCTACAGTTACATGTTTGCGAGTGGCATGAAAAATCTCAGCAGCGTCAACACCAGCAGATATCTTTTCTCTAACCCCCGCAAAAGAGATCCAGTGTGCAGTGATGCACATGTAATCTGTGGCTTGGCAACTGGTCCACATGTCTGTTGTCAGGTGGATACTGTGAACAGCACTCTGCTTCAAGGCTTTTCCAAGCAATTCCAGCACGTCGTGATGTAGTGCTGGAACAGCAACTCAGGCAAAATAGTAGCGGCTGGGAACATGCCATTTTGGGCAGATGGTTGACACAAATTCCAGAAAACCCACCCCTTCAACAAAAGAAAAAGGGAGAAGGTCCAGTGCTAACATTTTAGCCAGCTTCGCATTGTACAAACGTGCTATTGGGTGGTTGCGTTCGTACCGCCCCTCCCCCCCAAACATGCTGATAATGGTAGGCTGCATGGTTTTCCTTTCTCTTAGGCTCAACAACGCACTTTTTTTCATTGCGGTACTCCTTGGTGTCTCAGGCTGACTCTTACTCTTGTGCCACTGAGATGTTGCTGAAGATGTGGGTGACGTTAACACTGCACTGCTGGGGACAGGGAGACCTTGTGTACCACTACCAGAGAGAATGTCTCCCTGTCCTTCCTCTTCCACCGTGATCAGATCTTCTACTCCTTTATCCCCACCAATACCAATGGTTGCAGTTTTTATGCCGCGAAGGTGGTCCTCCCAGCTGATCAAGTGGTGTTTTTTCAGATGGGTCATTTGGCCTCCGGTACCATAGTTTGTACCAAGCTTACCACGACTAACAGAGGTATTACAAATGGAGCATATAGCAATGTTCTCCTCCTTTTCGCTAACCGTAAAGAAGTCCCAAACTGGGGAGCTTAACTTTTGCCTCCTGCTGGAGGTGCCACTTCCAATGCCAGATGAACTGGAGGGTGTGTGTTGAATTTGACTCTGTGCTGCTGTACCACTACCTACTTCTACTGAGGTGGTGGTTGTACTGGATGTAGGTCGCTGCCGGGCCTTTGCTAATGCAAATATGGAAGCTGTAGGTCATGTTGGTGTTACCTGTGGAGGTATGCGTGCTACATCCCTCGCAGCGATTTTGGATAGGGTAATAATGTTGGTCTCCATCTCCTCGGGGCCGGGAGTGATGTTCGTGATGACTGGCTCATCATCATCATCATCCTGCTGTTCTACATCGACCTCCATAAGTGTAAGGCTTTCTGGAACCTTCCTTTTCCCTAGCTTGGTCTTGGGACGTGTCTCCCTCTCAGACTCAGTTTGTGGCTTCCAAGTGGCATCTAGATCATCAGAAGGGGGCTTGGTGAAGAACTTGATGGACTACCCCTCCTTTTCCTTGCTGGAGATTTGGAAGACAATGGATCTTCTGAATGAGTGGCTTCTTCTTCTACCTCTGCATGAGGCTCAATTTCCTGAACTGCCCCTACTTCGGGAGGAACAACAACTACTATTGCGGGCGGTGGTTGCGGCTGTTGTTGTTGTTGACCACTTATCTGCTGTGTTTCCTCCTGCGTTGATTGGGTACTACTTTGAGATAGCGATAAGTTTATCTCAGGCTCAGCATCACTGCTTTCCACCATTAGGCTGGCTACCTCTTCCACACTCATGTGCTTGGGCCTGGGTTGGTGGGTTGGGCCCACTGATGCGGAGGTGCTGCCCCCAGGTTGCCCCCCGGACACCGCTGCTGCAGGCGTAATTTTTGTTTTCCCAAAAAAGGTATTGGGCGGCACACCAGACTTAAGTGTCACTTCCTTCTTCTGTTCCTTCTTCTCAATAGCAACTTTCTTGGTACTGGAGGACCTGGTACCTGCTTTCTTTGGGCCCATCTTCTTCAGATGTCAGCAGCACTCAGTTGCAGAGATGTCTGGTCAGGTCACACGTCACGTTGTGTACAGCAGCAGGATGTCTGTCTGGCAGTGCAACGGGCAATGATGACACACCTCCTCCTCAGTCTTTGTGCACCTAAAAGCAAAAAAGCCAGAAGAACATCAGTCAAACAATAGCACAAATCAAACTAATATAATATAAAACTTAGTGTGTGGTTGCCTCAATTATTAAATTTTAGAAACTCAGTGAACAACAACAGTGTAGCCATTTATGAGACTTTGACAACAAGACCAGGGCTTTCCTGGTGTACTGTGTAGTGTGTACACTCTGGAAGAATACGAATAGTAAAGAACAAAAACCAAAATGTAGTGGAGCATGTTTGGCCTAAATTTGTGCATCACGTGGGATGTATGCAGCATCAGGGAGCTGCAGCTGGCAATGGGGATGGATTTGGAAGCAGTAAGACAAGAGGAACAATGGAAAGACACGCAGGCCTATGTGGCAAAAACAGCACACTACTAACTACCACCACAAAATGGCCCCCAGCAACATGGTGACTCACAGGCACAAGGCACGGCAAACAATGAACTCAAGCAGGCCTATATATGGCCAGACAAAGGATGCCTGATAAAACACACACAGCTTTAATGCAAAAACTAAAATCCACATGGCTAAAAACAGTTTGGAAAGTTTGACAACCACTACAACAACACATAATTACACACGCAAAAAGGCATTTATTTAACACACCCATAAAGTGAAATAGACCCCCAAAAAAACCACATTTTGCAATTCAATTCAATGCCATCCATGGCCTAAATGATGTCAAAATTCCACAGACAACACAGAAACAGTTTTTATGCACCCATGATGACTACCTCTGGGCCTACTGGCAGACTAGGCCGCAAGCTTGGAGGCCTATGGCAAAAGCACAGTGGCTGGTCCCACAAAATGGCCGCCACCACATGGCCAGGCCACCCAACAACATCCTTCCTCTTGAAAAAAATTGTAAAACAAAAAAAAGTGACTCCTTGCTCACCAAACTACATCTAAATGACAACCTGAGGAGTTTTTTGTGCAAAATGAACTAAATCGTCATTTTCGAGAAGGTTTTATGCTGCTCGAGAGATATTCTTCGCCAGATTGTAAATTCTGCGTGTTCGGCATCGCGATCGTCACAAAAAGTCGTTATCGCGCGAAACGTATATTGAGCGCGCGAAGAAGATAAAAGTGTAAGTCCGCGTTGTCGCGCAGTGCGGAGTTGCCCAAAGTCCGCGAGCTGAACGCCCAGGGTTTCCTACTGGCTGAAAAGGCCTATTTATTTAACACACACCCAAAAACTGAAATACCACCCCAAAACCCACATTTTGCAATTCAATCCAATGCCATCCATGGCCTAAATGATGTTACAATTCAACAGACAACACAGAAACAGTTTTTATGCACCCATGAGGATGACTACGTCTGGGCCTACTGGCAGACTAGGCCGCAAGCTTGGAGGCCTATGGCAAAAGCACAGTGGCTGGTCCCACAAAATGGCCGCCACCACATGGCCAGGCCACCCACAACAACAAGCATAAGCCAAGGGGAACAAAGAAAAGACATGCAGGCCTATATGGAAAAAGCAGCACACTACTAAACTACCACCACAAAATGGCCCCAAGCCACGTGGTCACTCACAGTCACAACAGGCCATGGAAAACAATGAACTCAAGAAGGCCTATAATATGACCAGACAAAGGAGGCCTGCTAAACAACACAGCTTTAATACAAAAATGCAAAAACGAAAATCCACAGGGCTACGAAAGGTTGGAAAGTTACACAACAAGCACACACACACATCCAACAAAGGTATATATTACACCCAAAAAGTGAAATACACCCCAAAAACCAGATTTATCAATTCAATCCAATGCCATCCATGCATGCCCTACATGATGTTTAAATTCAACAGACACCACAGAAACATGCACCCATGGGTACCTCTGGGCCTACTGGCTGAAATTCCAATCAAAGAAAAACAACTAGGCCCCTACTGAAACTACAGGCCACAACAATTAATTTTAAAAACGATGAAAATCCCCAAAAAATATAGGTACAAACAAGCCCCAATCAAACAAACAAGTACACCAATTCTCCAACTTACTTGTAAAATCTCAAATCCAAAAGTCCTCAAATCCAATCCAATGATATGATGCAGCAGACAGACACAAAAGTGATCCTTCCAGCTCCAAATCCAAATGAAAGTGAACAGCACATGGACAAAGAACTGGGAGGAGCCTGCTGGACAGGAACAGGAAGTTTGAGAATCAGGGGCACTTCCTTCCTCTTGGAAAAAAAAGTAAAAAAAGAAAAAGGACTCCTTGCACAAAAAACTACAGCCAAATCACAATCTGAGGAGTTTTTGGGAGCAAAATCATCATTTTCGAGAAGGTTTTATGATGCTCGAGAGATATTCTTCACCAGATTGTAGTTTCTTCGTGTTCGGGATAGCGATCTTACCAACACTGCCGCCGGAAGTCAGATCGCGCGTCCGAATGACGTGTTCGCGTTCGCACACTCTCGCAGGATCGTGCGGCCGGATTCCAAATCTCGTGGCGCCTGCGAACGGATAGGAAGTCGCGTCGGCGAACGCAGAATCATGGTAGGTCGTTACCACGCGTGCAAGAACGTATATTGAGTGCGCGAAGAAGAAAAACAGCTACGCTACGCCGCAAATTGCGTAGTGCTCGGTAACTTCTCGCTCTACGCGAATCGCGAAGTTACCGAAACTCCGCAAACTCCGCGAGCGTAGCGTAGTTCACCGCCCAGGGTTAATAGTAATGTGAAGGAGAGGAAATGCATTGTATCATCTGTTTTAATTGCACCGAGACACTTTAATCTTTTTATGTAGACATATTGTATTCCTGTTGATGTTTTACTTGGAGATCACTCTGTTTTTATACTTTTAATGTTTGCATTTTTATGTGTGCTTTTTTGGTTTGTCGCAAACGGATTAAAGGTCTTTGAACTAACGGCATGAAGGAAGACTGCGTCTAAATGGGGAGGGGGAGGAGAGTTCAGTAAGGCCCTATAGCCCCCCCATGCCGTCCTCCATTGTTGGGAAAAATACTATTGGAATTGAATGCAATTGCTTGTTGGATGTGTGGATTCTAATTAAAAATGTGTATGTTCTATAGACTATTAAAATTCATGTTTGTTTCTCTTTCTTGCACAAATAAGGTATAAAAAGATACCATTGTTAACAGCTGTAGGTCGTGTAAGAAGAACAGGATTGATTTGTCATCCACCCTGGAAATGAGCAAACAACAAAGCTGGATTTTGCTGTTCTGATGCTCTTCACGCCTGTGTCCTTTTGATTGTGGATTGAAGGGCACCTGTAGATATCCTGCAGGGTGATGGTAAGGTTATACAGTCAGTGCCAGCTTTGAAGGGCACCTGCAGACATCTTACAGGGTGAAGGTGGTGTTGTACAGTCGGTGCCAGCCTTGCAGTGCACTTGCAGATTTCTTGCAGGGTGAAGGTGTGGTTGTACAGTCAGTGCCAGCCCTTAGGCTGACAGCCTGGCATCCAGCACCCAGAGATGCTCTGTGTGCACATGCCAGATGCCCCTTGCAGAGGCGCCATGCCTGCATCGCATGCAACACCCACCAGTTGGGAGTAGCTACTGTTGGAAACAGGGTTTGTGTCAAACCTTTATTTGTGAAACTATGGTGGAGATTATTGTTTTCTAGAAGTCAGAAGATGGGGCTCCTGCTCCTAAATAAGGCTGCCCCTCTCAGGGGGTGCTTGAGAAGTGACACCCGAGCATCTTGTGCGCCATCTCTGCACTAACTTCTGTAGGGAGCTAATTGCTTTAAAAACAGACCCACAGCTCTATTCTTGGCCTCCATGATATGACAACAAAAGTCTTCAAGGATGTTGTCATTATGTTGATTACAATTCTGTGAATGGATAGAAAGCTGGAGTTCAGCAGTAGGCACCAGACACATGGTATTAAAGCTACCTTGGGAAGACAGCGCCATCCAATCAGCAGGTGTCAGATGCTCTTCTCCTTCTCTTCACTTGGTGGATCTCCATATATTTGGGAATAACCTGAACGCCTCCCTAAGTGGACTTATGATACTACTGACCATAAATGTATTTATTTTTATTTATTTATTTATATAGCGCCTGAATCACCCTCGAAGGGGTATCTCCGCGCCGTGGAGGTGCTGCGGTAGACCTTGAGGAGGGACATGTTAAAATAGTGCAGTTTTAAGGAGCCTTCTTAACTGGAGGTGATCAGAGCATTGCCGCAGATGGATAGGAAGTTTGTTCCAGAAGAGAGGGGCTAGGTGAAAGAAAGCTTTGCCACCCAGTCGCCATTTCTTGAACCGCGGTACGAGAAGCAGAGATTTGGATCCCGAGCGAAGTGACCTGGAAGGTGTGTAGTGGTCGAATGTTTTTGCAAGATAGCTGGGGCCTTTGCCGTTCAAGGCCTTGTGTACAATACAACAGATTTTTAACATTTGATTCATTTGCGTACCGGGAGCCTGTGAAGTTGTTGTAGGAGGGGAAGGGAGGCAGTTGTAGAGGGGGCGTTCGTGACGAGGCGTGCCTCAGTGTTTTGGACCACCTGTAGTCTGCTCAGCGAGGCCTCATTAGCTGAGACCAGAAGAGCGTTGCAGTAGTCCAGGCGGCTTAGTACCAATGCCTGGATGAGAGTTTTCCATGTGTACATCGGGAGGAAGGGGAAGACTCGCCGTAGTAAGCCAAGTAAATGAAAGCAGGAGCCAGCGGTGGCTGCAGTGCGCTCTTTCATGGTCAGATCCTGGTTTAGGCGTATGCCGAGGTTCTTGACTACAGTCTAGGGCTCCGGAGGATCGTCTAGATCCATCGGCCACCAATCTGGTGACCACAGCAATGGTACATCTCCAAACAACATAATCTCAGTCTTCCCTGCATTTAGCTGGAGGAAATTGTTCCTCATCCAGCTAGCTATGGCTATCATACCTTCCGAGAAGGAAGACTGGGCATTAGGGGTGGATTTATTAAATGAGAATAAAAGCTGAGTGTCGTCAGCGTATGAAATTGGTATGAAGCCTAGTGTTCTGAGTAAGTCCGCTAGGGGGGCCACATAAATATTGAATAAAGTGGGACTGAGACAGGAGCCCTGAGGTACTCCCTTAGTCAGTCCCATAATCTTTGATCGAAAGGGGCCAAGGTTGATAGTCTGAGTACGGAGGGAGAGAAAACTCACCATCCACCTGAACGCCTGTCCTCGAAGTCCGATTTCTTTGAGTCTCCTGAGAAGGATCGGGTGAGAGACCGTGTCGAAAGTGGCTGATAGATCCAGCAGCACGAGAAGTACTGCTTGTCCGCTGTCCAGGGACTGCCTGATGTTATCGGTGACAGCAATCAAGGCCGACTCAGTGCTGTGCCTAGGCCTAAATCCGGATTGCGATGGATCGAGGCATGGTCAGATAGGTGTTTGTTGTATTTTTCCAATATCTTACTCAGAAGGGGTAGAAGAGACATAGGACAAAAATTGGATAAATCATCCATTGGGGCCTTGATATTCTTGCGGATAGGAATAACTTGTGCCGCCTTCCATTCCGCAGGGAGATATCCCTCTCTCAATGAGAGATTGAGAATTGAGCAAATGTGAGGTGATAGTTGTTTGGAGAGCATAGAGGAAATTTTGGCTGGAATAATATCCAGCGGGGAGCCTGATTTTACTGTGAATAACAGTGATTCCACCTCATCATTGGTGAGAGGAGGAACATTTTCCAACAGCTGTAACTTAGTTAAGGCGGAAGGGCAGCAGGGAGTCAAAACCTGCTCCGGATTCCCAGCTGCGATGATTTTATCATAGATCAGCTCAATTTCCTGTGTAAAGTGTGTTGCAATTCTGTCACAGAGTGCTTGAGAGGGGGCCTCGTCATTGTCGCAGGCCTTTGGATTAGTGAAAGATTTGAGGATTTGGTATAAAACTTTAGGGGCATTCCCTGCCTAATTGAGCTGTAGCGCGATATAAGCTCTACAGGCTATTTTTATGTTTTTGTGGTATAGGGTCAGAGCAGTCTTATATCTCTCTTTATCCTGGCCATCATGGGAGCGATGCCAGTGTCTTTCCAGAGTCTTACACCACCGTTTTTCCGTCCGTAGGTCGGACGAAAACCAAGCCGTCTGGGGACGCCTGGCCGGGCTAGGGAATTGTTTCAAAGGGGCTAGAAGATCAATGGCCGTTTTTATAGTGGAATTGTAACGAGCCAGGCATTCCTCTACATTATCAGACTCCAGGTTCCAAGAAGTTGGAATAGTATCCTGTAAAAGGTTCGGGATAATTTTGTGCCATTGTCTGCGAAGGTGGTGAGGGGCAGGCAGGGGAGCATCTTGCACCCTAAGGCCTAAGATATGAAGATCGATTAGTGCATGGTCCGTCCATGTAAGTGGGCAGGGGGTTCACAGAGAATATTGGGAGAGTTGGTGAGAATAAGATCTAATGTATGTCCTGCTATTTGTGTGGGGCCATCATTGATCTTATCAAGTTCTAAGGCGGCTAGGTCTGCCAGGAGCACGGAGGCGTCTTGATTAGTGGAGCACTCACTATGTACATTAAAATCTCCCAGAAGTAAGAAATTCTTGGTTGATATGACATGAGGGGCTATTAATTCCATAAGTTGGAGCGAGAAATCTGAGAGGGGGCCGGGAGGCCGGTAAACAAGAGCACCTTTTCAACTATATTGCGATAGCAGGTCCATTCTAAAAACTAAGATTTCAATCTTTTCATTCCACCGTTGCTCGAGTATAGAAACTTTAATGACATCTTTATGAATAATGGCTATCCCTCCACCCACTTGGGACTGTCTGTCCAACCTTTGGATGATGTAGCCCTCCGGGAGTGCCACTGCAATAGCGGGGGAGGAGCTAGGTTTGAGCCAGGTTTCCGCCAGGAAACCTATGTCCGGGTTCTTGGAGGTGAGTAGATCCCAAACCTCTACTGCATGCTTTGGAAGGGATCTAACATTACTTAGAAAACCCTTCCAACTGTGAATAGGATTGCTCGCGGGATTCTCTAAAGCAGTTTGGGAGTAGGTGGCTACTTTGGGGGGGCATTTCCCCTTGCCTCGGTCAGAAACCCTAGGATCATTGTACTTATGTTCCGGTATTAGGCTTTGGAACTGGCAAGACTTACATGTAAAGGGCCCCTCCATAACCGGGAGTGCCCTAGATGGATCGTGTGGGTGGGGGGAGCAGATAGTCAGCTTGCCTCGTCTGATATCGAGGAGATCCTGACTGGAATATGTTAGTTTCTGTCAAATTTCCTGCTCGGATCTAGAACATGCAGGGGTCCTGGCTCCTGGCGACGGCTGGGCGCAGACGGGCTTGCCTTTGGCGTGCCATCGGCACGCCCGCTGCGCGTGTCCGCTACGCGTCATGTCCGGCATGTAGTTTTATAGTGGGGTGAGCAGCTAAACCGCTGACCTCCCACGTAGCCCGGAAGTGCCGACTGTTTCCGCTATCTCCCTCCACGCAAACGCCTCCCTAAGTGGACTTATGATACTACTGACCATAAATGTATTTATTTTTATTTATTTATTTATAAAGCGCCTGAATCACCCCCGAAGGGGTATCTCCGTGCTGTGGAGGTGCTGCGGTAGACCGTGAGGAGGGACATGTTAAAATAGTGCAGTTTTAAGGAGCCTTCTGAACTGGAGGTGATCAGAGCATTGCCGCAGATGGATAGGAAGTTAGTTCCAGAAGAGAGGGGCTAGGTGAAGGAAAGCTTTCCCATCCAGCCCGCGGTGGATCAGGGAGCAGTGTGGAATGCGAAAGATGCAGCCCAAACAGCGGGGAAGAATCAAATATATAAGGTATATAGGGCTGCAAAGTTAAAATGCTTATAAAAGCGTGCAAATAGTGTTTTAAAATAAAGTCAACAACAAAGTCAACAGTCTTACTTCAGCGCGTCCACTGCGCATTCTGTCCAGCATGTAGTTTTATAGTGGGGGTGAGCAGCTAAACCCCTGACCTCCCACATAGCCTGGAAGTGCCCTCCGACTGTTTCCGCTATCTCCCTCCACGCAAACAGGAAAGCCTGCGGTGGACCAGGGAGCAGTGTGGAATGCGAAAGATGCGGCCCAAACAGCGGGGAAGAATCAAATATAAAAGGTATGTAGGGATGCAAAGTTAAAATGCTTATAAAAGCGTGCAAATAGTGTTTTAAAATAAAGTCAACAACAAAGTCAACAGCCTTACTCCAGCGCGTCCATATAAGGCACTGACCCTAATGCATCAAGCACTCTGTAACAGGGGGCCATTGTACCTCAATGAATGGATTAAGGAATACAGCCCAGGGAGGCCCTTGCGTTCTAGCAATGCTAGGCTTATTGTGGTTCCTCGTTGTCAAAGACAATGGAGGGGAGGCTCTTCCATCACTGTGAGAGCGGCAGGTATGTGGAAACAGCTGCCTGAACATCCAAGGTCCATCTCGGAGGAAAATAAATGTAAAAAGGAGCTGAAAGCACTCTTATTCAGACTTCAGTGATGACAGGATTTTGGCGGTTCTCTGCCCTACTCCCTCTGCATTGCCTAAAAGTGCCTGGAGACTCTTTCTGAGTAGCTGTGCACAATAGAAGAACCCTTCATTCATTCATCCATTCATGAAATGGTCCAATGTCTTTGAATGACAGAACCTCTATGAACCTACAGATGGAGAGCCTATAGACTGATCCAAAATGTGAACGGCACATCCAAGAAACAGTGGCTGAGAGCGGATACCCCAATACCCCTGTGTGGCCTTGATTATGTGGTTCTGTATTTATAGGGTGCAATGAATGTGGCCTATTTCAAGTTTGCCCTGCAAAATTAGGTGCAGGCAGAGCTAGGGTCCAAAATCCAGAGCTAGGCACATTGCGAAAAAAGGGTTCATTTTCACTGGAAAAATGTGATGTATCCATGTTGAATTTTGAGCCGTTTCCTGTCGCAGGCACTAGGCCTACCCACACAAGTGAGGCACCATTGTTATCAGGAGACTTTGGGGAATGCTGGGTGTGTAGAAGTTTGTGGATCAGTGCAGATTACAGGACTTTCCATCACAGAAATGTGAGGAACATTTGTTTTTTTTACAAAGTTTGAGGTTTACAAGGAATTCTGGGTAACAGAACCTGGTGAGAGCCACACAAGTCACCCCATCCTGGATGTCCCTGGATGTCTAGTTTCCAAAAATGTATAGGTTTGCTAGGTTTCCTTAGGTGCAGGCAGAGCCAGGGTCCAAAATCTACAGCTAGGCACATTGCGAAATAAGGGTTCCAATTTCACTGGAAAAATGTGATGTGTCCACGTTGCATTTTGGGCCATTTCCTGTCACGAGCACTAAGCCTACCCACACAAGTGAGGTACCATTTTTATCAGGAGACTTGGAGAAATGCTGGGTGGGTAGGAGTTTGTGGCTCCCCACAGATTACAGAGCTTTCCATCACAGAAATATGAGGAAAATATATATTTTTTTGACAAAGTTTGAGGTTTGCAAGGGATTCTGGGTAACAGAACCTGGTAGGAGCCACACAAGTTACCCCATCCTGGCTTACCCTGGATGTCTAGTTTGTAAAAAGGTACAGGTTTACTAGGTTTCCCTAGGTGCCGGCTATAGGCACATTGCAAAAAAAGGGTCCGTTTTCAGTGGAATAATGTTATGTGTCCATGTTGCGTTTGGGACGTTTCCTGTCACTGGTACTAGGCCTACCCACACAAGTGAGGTACAATTTTTATCAAGAGACTTGGGGGAATGCTGGGTGGGTGGAAGTTTGTGGCTCCTCACAGATTACAGAACTTTCCATCACAGAAATGTGTTTTTTTTTTTTACAAAGTTTGAGGTTTGCAAGGGATTCTGGGTAACCGAACCTGGTGAGAGGCACACATGTCAACCCATCCTGAATTCCCCTTGTTGTCTAGTTTTCAAAAATGCCCCCATCTGCCTCCCGAGGGGGAGCAGAAAGATTGTGGCAAATTTGTTTTGGGGTGGGTCATTGGCATGCCCATTCTGGGCAGCTCCCACCTCTATGTATAAAATAAATAATAATCCCTGGTGCCTAGTGGGCTTTCTGCCTTCCCGTGGGCAGATCAGGGACTATAGCCCCCATGTGCCTCCTAGGGGTGCAGAAAGACTGTGGCATTTTTTTGAGGGGGTGGGGGCATTGGCATGCCAATTCTAGGCAGCCCCCAACACTACATATAAAAAAAACCTAATCCCTGGTGCCTAGTGGGCTTTCTGCCCCCCCGGGGGGAGCAGATCAGGGACTATTGCCCCCATCTGCTTCCTGGGGGAGCAGAAAGACGGCAGCATTTTTGTGGGGGGTGGGGGCATTGGCTGCCCATTCTGGGCAGCCCCACCCTTGAACTTTGAAAATAAAGAATCCCTTCTGCCTAGTGGGCTTTCTGCCTCCCAAGGGGTAGATAAGGGGCTATTGCTCCCATCTGCCTCCCGGGGGGCAGAAAGACTGTGGCAATTTTTTTGGGGTGGGGGCATTGGCATGCCCATTCTGGGCAGCCCCCAACCCTATGTATAAAAAAAAAAAAGCTAATCCCTGGTGCCTACTGGTCTTTCTGCCCCCCGGGGGCAGATCAGGGGCTATTGCCCCATCTGCCTCCTGGGGGGGGGGCAGAAAGACTGGCCGTGTTTTGTGGGGGGAGGGAGGGCATTGGCATGCCCATTCTGGGAAGCCCCCACCCCATATTTATCAAAAAAGAATCCCTGGTGTCTAGGGTGCTTTCTGCCCTCCGGGGGAGCAGAAAGACTCAATGCACCCATTTGGAATGGGGGGAGCAAAGGACCTTGCCCAAGGGGCATCTCCCCCCTCCCTGGTGTCTAGTGGGTGGATCCCTGCTTGGTTATAGCCCTCCTGCAGCGATCCCCAAGCAGGGATCCACTAGAGAGGGGTACTATTGGAAAGGGGAGATTCTCCCCTTTCCAATGATACCTCTCCCATGTGTTTTGGTGTTCGGGGGGCTGAGATAGCCCCATGAGCACCGAAACATTGAAACTGAAACTAAGTTTCTTTTTCAATATAATGACATCAGCGCGCCATGCGCGCGATCGTCATTACATTGAAAATAAAGAAAATGCCTCGGGAGGTTGGGGAAGCTCTTCCCCACCTCCCGAGGCAAAAAGAAAAAAAAAAGGAAAACCCTCTGCTGTTTGCAGCAGTCGGATTTTGTGCTAGTGTGCACATGATGGAATGGTTCCTTCATGAGCACACAAGCACTGGTGCTCATGACGGAACAAGGGGTTAAGCTGCCTTTAGCTAGGCCTAATAATGTTTACTATTGCTTAGCGGCAAAAGCATTTTGTTCAAGGGCTTTGTAAATGTATCACTTACAATTCCATTTAAAGGTGGAAGTGTGGTAATGCACTTTATTCTCTATTAAAAGCTCCATTACATTTGTGGCAACTCACTTACCAAGGTTAACCTCTATCAGTATTCTGTGTTTCTCATACGGGCTAGTATTTGGAAATACTGCTTCAATTTGAGTAATTTTTTGAGCCACCTAGAATGGAATTTGCTCACGTTTTGTGCGCATTTTACCCATGACTGCGTTAAGAGTCTGTGGTGTAATTTTTAGCGTATTCCCCTGATGGGGAGTTGGATTTGGAAGTGTTAATGGTTGCTGGACTGTAAAAGTCCGCATGACATATTGGACCAATTGTCTGTAGATTTTTATTAATTCTTGTATCTGAACAAGTAAGTCCTCATCTGACATTATATCTAGTTCAGGATGAGGTGTGTAGCCTGCTAGAATCGGCCATGTTGCTCCTGGTCTACCTAGTGGACCGAGCCTGGTAATGTTTTTGTGATGTTTTAGGGCGCCTTTAAACCAGAGCTGATGCTCCTGGTATGTTAATGGAATTTCTATATCCTCGAAAGGAATGTATTCCTCTGGTGATTCATCTTCTTTGTAGAAGTGAAACGTGTGTGTTACTGAATTGGATTCAGGAAATATTACCCATGAATAGAACACCTCTGTCTGAAAGGATTCATGTGCCTCTATCACGAAAACTGCTCTACCGCCTCTTGGTGGTAGGCCATGTTTTATAAGTTTTAGAGTGATGGCTCTTCTTAAGTTTGGAGCGATGTTTATGACACCCTCCTCGGTTTCATTTAAACCTGTAATGTTAAAGGCTGCTGCTTGGGCTGGATCAGCCGCAGCTCCACCGTTTCCGGCGTCATTGTCGGAGTCAGGCATTTTGTTGTTTGAAAAATGTAGAACAAGTTTCAAGGAAACAAAGATTAGGTGGACAATATTTTGGAACACTGTATCCTTCAACGTTGAGCAAACCAAACAGCTAATATATAGGGTACTGCCCTATGTAGCCGTGGCGGATACTAAACCCTGCCCACCCCAGACATTTTTTGGAGTATATGGGTAGGGGTTTTGAGAGAAAAAGCACGGCTGAGTTACTCAGTATCTAACGTTGAATTACTGCCTTACCAAACCGTTGGGCGCCATGTAGTGTAGCTCCTATTTCCCTAATAGGCTCTGCACATTGGAATAATATATCCTATAGGTTTGACATAGGACTAAGGTCAGTATGTCCCTATCGAGTATATTAAACTTAATTACTTGTGCCAGCTAGCTCAGAGGCCACTAGAAACTCCTTGACAACAAAAAGGAGTAGTTTCTGGCAGCCGCAAAACATGACCACTGTGTTTCCCTTTAGAATCAGAACATGTCCCAGAGTCGTGGAAACAATAGATAACTATTTCACTCAGCTCAGTCGTGCATGCTTAGTTTTCTCCAAGTTACACAGAAAGAAATAGACGGGCGTTTCAATAAAAGATTTATTGAACAGTCTTGTTTCTGGTGTAAGTAAAATGTGCTGTTACGATCACAAGACAGTATGCGAGATAAATAATGTACAGTGTGAGCAGTAGAAATAAATAATACTGCGAGAGCATTATCTTTTAGTACGTATGCTGTTACATAAATAACACAGACTAAAAATGCGAGTACTGATACGATGCGTTTCTAATCTAGTTCTACCCCAATGTACCTAACCTAACCTAGGTGTAGGACGAGGTATGAAGTAGGTGAAGTATTCCTTACTATGGTATACTAAGAGTACGCTAACCCCAGTATGCCTAGTATGCCAAGAGTCCCTCTAGGTTCTAGTCTGCTCCATACCTGAAGAATGAGAGAGGTAGGAATCTCTTTGCCAGACTCAAACTCCAACACCCCGCAAGGGAAGTCAGATCACTGGAAGCTGGACTCTCTGCGTGCAGGGATGACAGCGTCTGCTCAGTGCGTCAGGCCGGGAAACGGGCTCCTCTGAAGTCGAGGTCTCCTCTGATTTACAGGGGCTAGGGAAGGTATATTTATACCTGAGAAGCACCCAAGAATGTTAGTAATGACGTGAGTCGGACAGCGAAAGACGTCATGAATGAACCCCTAAGGAATAATGGTTCATGTATAATATATGAGTCCTTGAAGAAATCAATAGTCCTGGACTAGGGAAACTCCCGCAGCCTAAGGGTCTGTTCTTCATGAACTCGTTGTGACGTTAGGGTGGACGGATGTCAGAGACCATGCCTGTATTTGGAGTGCACGGTTAATGCCTAAATAAGGGCTGGGATTTTATGCCTATATAAGGGCAGGGCGAATTGTGCCTATATAAGGACATGATACTGGAAAGCCTGTTTATGGACACCCTAAGAGGAATACAACAGCAGCCTCTCAAACTGCAAGAATTTGCAGTTTCCTGATGTTTCACAAGTGTAAGGCTGCTCTTCATATCATATGCCAGTTCCAGACACCTACTGATTACCCAAGACACTCCTACGAATACCAGTGACTGCTGAAGGCTGCGGGGGTAGATGACAGAGATGATCAGTCTAGTTCCAAGACATGAGGCTGCCTGACCTCTCCCCCATCACCATCAAACATCACTTGGAGGAGGATATTAACAGCACAAAAAGATGATAGGTGGAATGCTGAACATATCAAATATTCACCCAAGACACAGATCTGGGTTAAATCCATCATTGTCTTGGCTCACCACGCCACCCCAGTTTTGACCCAGCCATATGCAAATCAGTCTTGACCCTGCTGCCCATGGGAACAGTCCAGCCCGAACTGCCAGGCTAGGTCCTCCCATGACCGGAAAGATCATTTGGAGGAGGGAGCGCTTTTACACAGAGGATGATATTGAGATTTGAAAATGAGTACCACGAGTTGGGTAACAATAAACATCTGTTATTCAGTGTCAAGATACCCTGGGGTGAATGTGCACTTTACAAATACACGTTATGTTATTTCAGCACACACTGTGACATTCGGGGTCTGGCTGAACACCACCAGCGGCAGTCTCTTCTTGGTAACTCCCCTTCTGTTTGGCTGACCTGGTAACATGGTATGTGCATGCCAACTCTTTTCCTTTATACTGGAGTACCAGGGGCCTTCAGTAGGGACATGAGTTTGAGTACTTGGCTCACACAGCCAGTCTATGAGCTGATGCTAAGACTGGCTAGTGGCCGCTGGACCCACGCTCACTAGCCAGTCACAATCAAACTTGCACTCAAAACTAGGGGGTGGGTAAACAATCACTACCATGCACGCCTCATTGTAAGTGTTGTCTAGCTCTATGGAACCAGCACATTATGGTCTGGTGATTGCATGCTTTATAGTGCAAACCTGACCGTTGTGGGTATCAGAGCGCTTTACAATTGTTCAGAGACCAGAGACAAATAGAATCAATAAAACCAAAGTCGAGAAAAATACAGGATATGGTAGCAACCAGATAAGTGAGGGTACAATGTCAGGACCGAGAGATCAAAATCAAAAACATAAATATAACAGGGGAACAGTTGTCATGAGGGTGATTGATGTGCCAGGAAAGGTACGAAGTGAGGAGATCCTAGGATCTAGGGAAGAAATGTATTCATAAGTAGTACTTTAACTTTTTTCTTGAAAGATGCAATTGAGGGAATCAGTCTGATTTCAGGGGGAAAGACATTCCGAATTCTTGGGACAATCACAGAGAAAGCTCGGTTGCAGGTTTTCTTTTTAGTGCTGGAGCTTCTAGAGGATCTGCAGCCGCCAGAAAGTTCCCACTTCTGAGCGAGGTATCTCGGGGGATTGAAGTGAGGGGCTTTATGGGTCATGCAGGCATTTTTTATCTGAATTCTTGCTTCGTAAGGGAGCCATTTGAGGAATTTTAATTCAGGGATGATGTGGTTGTTTCTTTTTGATCCTGTGATTAACCCTGGGCGGTAAAATCCGCTCTGCTCGCAGAGTTTGCGGATTTTTGGCAACTCCGCGTCCTGCGTAGAACGCGGAGTTACCGAAAACTCCACGATCTGTGGCGTAGCGGACTTTTTCCCTTGTTCGCGCTTTCAAAATGCATTTTCGCGCGCGCGGTAGCGACTTACCGGGATCCCTGCGTTTGCCGATGAGTTTTCCTATCCGTTCGCGTGCGCCATGAGATTTTGGTAGCCGGGCGCGCGATCCCGCGAGAGTGTGCGATCGCGAACACGTCATTCAGATGCGCCATCGGACATCCGCGTTCGCAAACAGGAAATACACATCGCGAATGGGAGGGACAAGTGAAAAACAAGATGGCCGCGCCCATTGGCGACCGTATGGGCAAGTTCGCGAGATATTTCCCCCCGAGCACGCAAACAGCGTCCCGAACACGCAATACGCGTTCCCGAACAGGAAAAACGCATTGCGAACGGGCGGAACAAGCAACTCCGCGTGCTCGCGGAATTCTGCATAGCTCACGGAGTTTTTTTACCACTTCGCGGAACTCAGCGTAGCGCGACTACGCGAACTCCGCCCAGGGTTACCTGTGATGAGCCTTGTAGCAGAGTTGAGAGAGGCCCTTAGAGGAGGGTTGCACTTCCATAGTCCAACCTGGGAATCACAAGGGCTTGCACTGCAGACTTGAAGTCAGTGGAGGGGAGGAAGGGTTTAAATTTTCTTAGAATGGTCATTTGGAGGTTCGCTCCTTTGGTGGGCGAGCTGATGTGCTTCTGCATATTAAGGTTCTTGTCAAGAGTTATTCCCAGTAATCTTCCTGAATCTAGTAAATGGGGTGAGCAGTTGAGAGCTGTTAGTTGTTTCATCCATTCCTTAATGACAAGTGACTGGTGGGGCTATTAGGAGGAATTCAGTTTTTAGAGTGTTTAGTTTGAGGAGGTTGAATGGCAACCAAATTTGGGTTTTCTGTAGATTTAATTTGAGGGATCTGGGGGCATATTTTACAAGGGGATTGCGCCACCATAACGTTACTTTTTGACGTTCCGGTGGCGCAATGATCTGCACCATATTTACAATGTGTCATTTTTTTGGGCTTAACGTCACTTTGTAAATATGGTACCCTTTTACGCATGTATCTGCATGAAAGGGGCGTACAATGGGTGTTGCTGTGGGCGTTCCACTGCGACACCCCTTGCTTTTTGACGCTGCCACAGATTTACAAGTAGGTGTAAATCTGAGGCAGCACTAAAAACGAACGCCATGCAACAACAGGTGTTAGAATGGCGCAACGAGGAGAAATACTTTTATCTCTCCTCGTTTTTGCTTTTTCTATGTGTACTGCATTCTGCAGCACACATAGAAAGAGCAAAATGCCATTAATGATTGTTTATGTGCAGGAAGGTGCCTCTTTCTGCACATAAACAACCATTAAATGATGGCAATTTGCTTCTTCTATGTGTGCTGCAGAATGCAATACACATAGAAACAGCAAATCGCCATTGTTCATTGTTAATGTGCAGGAAGGGACACCTTCCTGCACATAAACAATCATTCCCTGCAACGCAGGCACCCTTGCACTATGGTGCCAGGGTGTCTGTGGTGGCTAGGCAGCTACTTTAGCGTCAGCACTATGGTAACACAGGTGTGCACCATATTGTTGTAAATACGCGTTTTGGAAATGATGGTGAGTGGCACTGCAAAATTTGCAGCAGCTCTGCACTTCATCATTTTCTTATAAATATGCCACTTGCATTCGGGAGAGGAGACTTTTAGGTATATTTGGGTGTCATCGGCATACATGTGGTAGTGGATGTTGGATGACTCCGAAATTCAGTTAGAGGCTCCATGAGCAAGTTGAAGAAAGTGGTTGAGAGGGTGGAACCCTGTGGGACCCCTAAAGTGACAAAGTGGCCTGAGATAGGGAATGATTAACTGTGAATCGTTGTGTTCCATTCTGGAGAAACGAGGTGTACCAGTTAAGACAGACCCAGTAAACCCCATTCTATGTTCCAATAGGTCTAGAAGGTTGTCGTGCTTAACCGTGTCAAATGCCAAAGATAGGTCCAGGAGGATTAGAAGGCAAGATTCATTCTGAATCAACATTTTTATTGCATCGTCCACTATGTGAGTAAGAACTGATTTGATGCTATGCTGGATGGAAGATGGATTGGAAATGGTCTAAGAGATGGAGTTGTTCAATGTAGTCACAGACCTGGGTGTGTACACATTTTTCAAGGGCCTTTGCCAGGGTAGTAGTGTTGGAGATAGGGTGGACGTTTTTTAGGTCAGTGTGATCTGCTGGTTTTCTTTTCTTTTTTTTTTAGAATGGGGGAAGCCTGCCCAGACTTTAGGCAGTCAGGGATAGTGCCTTGAAGTAGGGAGGCATTACAAATCTTGGTCCAGAGTGGGAGTATCGAAGGTTTGATCTCAGTGAAGAGGGTGGGTGGGAGAGGGTCGCTGAAGTGGTTTGAGGGTTTCAGTGATGCTAGAATTTTGAGAATTACGCTTTCCTCAAAGGTTTTGAAAGAATCCCATGAGGCATTGTTTTTGGGGATGGTCCCAGGTAGACATGAGGTAACAACAATTTGGGAGGAGTAGAGGCTGGAGTGAGGTAGGAGAGGACAATGCTCCAAAGCCATCTGCATTTCTTTTCTCATGCTTTTGGTCATCTTAAAGAAAGAGGCAAATTCCTCGCAGTTTGTTAGAGGACTGGATTCGTCTAGAGAAGGGTTCGTTGGGCCAGTAGATTGCAGTTTAATTGTTCAAATCGCTTTTTAGGTTGGTTTCTAGCTTGGTCTATTTGGTTTCTAAAGAAGGTTGCTTTCAGCCTTCTGATGCTTCTGTAATGAGTTCCTCAGTGTTCTCAAATGCTTGAGGTGTTCAAGGGACGTTGATGATCTCCACCGACATTCAGCCAGTCTTAGGTTACGTCTTTCTGTTTTGAGGCTGCCATTGTTCCATGGCTTGGATTCCTTGGTGGACAATCTTTTTAGCTTTAACGGTGTAAGGAGTCTAGAAAAGACTCCATGGAATGACGGTCGTGGTTTGTAAGATCATGAACATCTAACATGTCTCCAGGAGGAGGCAGGATGTTATTACAGAGAGATGTAAATTAATTAGGTTGATGTTTCACTTGCTCCTTTTCCAGAGTTTGGGCTTCGTTAGTTGTGCTGTGTTTGTTCTCACAGCTTCAGTGATGAGGAAAGTAAATTGGTGGTGGTAAGACCAGTCGCAGGGGAGGATAGATTCAAGTTGAATGGAGTTGGCCTTCGCAACGATAAGATCTAAGGTTGCTCTCTAATTGTGTATTGGCCTGTCACAGATTTGGGTCAGGTTGAGGTCAGCAAGAAAGGTTTTAAAGCTGTTAACTGCAGGGTCATTCAGATCCTTCTAGTGGAGGTTGAAGTCTCCGAGGAAGATTTGAGTATGGTGTTGTCCCGTGTTAGTTGTGATGATTTCCATAATTTGTTCTATGAAAGAAAGGATGTCCCCTGGTGGGTGGTAGATGGTGTGTAGTTTGCATAGTGGCCTGTTGTTTCATGGGATATCGAGGTATAGGTATTGACATGTGGATAAAACAGGAGATTGTGAATCTTTCACTGATAGGCTGTTACGATGTACGGGGTTGTGAATGTTTCACTGTTACACTGTATGCAGGCAATGCCTCCGACTGGTCTGCTGGGTCTATCCAGTCTAGTGATGTTGTGGTTAGGAGGGGCAAGCATGTCAAGGATAGGCGCACAGGAGTCATTTAGCAAGGTTTCAGTCAGGACTAGGAGATCATGTGCGAGGATAAGGTTGGCAATATCCATCGCATGTCTAATAGATGATCTGCAATTGAGTAGCATACATTTCAAATGGGGTTTGGAATTCGCTGGGGTAGTCTGTGTGAGTGTAATACAATTAAGGTTGTGCTTTTTTACCGCTCTATGGATGAGTCTCTGGACTCGGTGTGGGGTCGCCGGAATGGATTGGATTAGATCGTGATTGTCTGTGGTGTCAGGGTGTGAGGAGTTACATGACAGGAGGGAGTGGACATCTTTGTCGGATAGAGGTACCTTTCATCTAATTGGCAGAGTGGGCACTTTGGGATAGGGTGAAGTTCCCCATTTCAGGTGCAATGTGCCTTCATTCTTTTCAATGTTCACTGGAGCTGTGTGTTAGATCTGGACATCCTCCAACCAGTTAGCAGTCTTGGCCAGATCAGAACACAGGAGCAGGGGGTGGCCATGCTGCTGGGCTCAGCAGTCTTAGCAAGAGGTGGATAGAGGAGCAGGGGGCGCACATTATGCTGCTTGTCTCCGCAGTCTTGGCCAGAGCTCTACACATGAGCAGGGTGTGCACAGGCTGTGCTGGACTCTGCAGTTTTCGCCACCGATGAACACTGGAGCTAAGGATGTACATGCCGCTGCTGTGCTCATCAGTAGTGGACAGATCTGAACATGGGGGTACATGCTGTTGCTGGGTCAGTGGCAGCTGGTAATCTTTGAAAATGGTGAGGCATAAAACATGCAAAGAGTTTACCCCATTGTTTTCATAATTTGCTTGGTTGTCAAGAATTACCTCCAATATGCCAGGACCAGCATCTTGCCATAGGTGAATCCCTTTATGTCAAGTATTATCTATAGTATGTCAGGGCCTATATTTTGCCATGGGTGCCTTCCTTTATGGCAAGAATTACTTTCACTAACTGCCCAACCAGTATATTACCTTGGGTGCGATATAAGACCAGATGTTTATTGAGTATGTCATGTCCAGTGGCCGACTCCACAATCATACAACACACAGACAAACACACTCTTACACACTCACACTCTCAATCATACTTACTCATTCTCTTTCTCCCAAACTTTCTCTAAGCGACGCTCCCCCGCTTACTCATTCTCACTCATACTCACTCATACTCACTTTCAATCGCTCACAAATGTACTCACATTCACTGGGTCTCACTCACAAACACACTTACACATTCTCACCCTTGCACACCCACTGACTCTCACTCACAGCTTCTGATGTACAGGCTCTGTGCTTTAATAAATAAGATCCAGTAGGCCCCTTAGGCCTCTAGCTCTGGTGCAACTGCACCTGCTACACCATTGCAACACCCTAAAGCTCATGATAAGGAGCAGCCACTGTGCTGGGCTCAGCAGGCTTGGCCAGAGCTGGACACGGGAGCAAGGGGTGCACATGATGTTGCTCCACTCGGCAATCTTGGCCATTGTTGGTTGAACACAGGGGTGGGGTCTACAGGCTGCTGCTGGGCTCAGCAGTCTTGCAAGAGCTGAACACAGCAGCAGAGGATGCACAGGCTGTCACTGGGCTGAGCAGTCTCAGACAGAGCTAGACACAAGAGCAGAAGAGAGTACATAGGCCGCTGCGGAGCTCAGCAGTCTTGGCCGGAGCTGGACAAAGGAGCAGGGGTATACAGGCTGTTGCTGAGGTCAGTAGTCATGGCCAGAGTCGAACACAGGAGAAGAGGCTGTACAGGATGTTGCTGGGGTCAGCAGTCTTGGCCAGAGCTGGACAAAGGAGAAGGGGGTGTACAGGCTGTTGCTAGGGTCTCCATTCTTGGCCAGATCAGGACACAGAAGCAGAGGGTGGTCAGCCTGTTGCTGAGCTCAGCAGTCTTGGCCAGAGCTGGACACAGGAGGAAGGAGTATACAGGATGTTGTTGCATTCTGCATTCTTGGCCAGAGCTGAACACAGGAGAGGAAGAGAGTACACAGGCTGTTGTTAAGCTCAACAGTCTTGACCAGAGCTGGACACAGGAGCAGGGGGTGCGCAGGCAGCTAATGTTCATTGAGAAGTTGCCTTCACCTTGTTAGCAGTCCTCTCTTTCAGGCCACAGGATGACCTGCAGGACCCAGACTGATCCTCGGGATGGGCACAAGGAAAACTTCAGCTACATTGATACCTGTGTGAATCTAGAACCAGACCCTTACCTTCTGGATTACAAAGGCAGAGGCAGGTAAATAAGAAGAGGAGAGACATCAGCATAATGTGACTTAGAATAGGGGAGACAATGGTTATCTTTATCCTTACGCAGCACTTTACAGATCTGGGATTAACTACTTTGAGGAGAGCTTTAACTCACTCACACAAGTCACACACACTTCTCATACTCAGTGGCATTAGAAAGGTCCTGAGAGACTACACAGGCTTTATCAGGGAGGGCAATTAGGAAGTCTCCCCACTAGGAATGCAAGTAAAGAGATCCGCCCCATGCCATTAGCTGCTCCCAACCATTGGCCATGCTTTCATCTGGTCGTAGGGTTGGTGGTCACCCGGGGATAGAGGTGGTGCCACTTAGGGAGGACCCTTCCTGTCCAGCAGAATCTGGCTCTTAGGTGGGAAACAACACAAAAATCAGACTGATACCCTGTTCTGGGAAATCCAGGCATGATTCACCTAGATAGTAAAATATATCAGGTTCATCAGAATGATGAAATGAGGAGCAGGATGACACATTGCTAATGCACTTGTGACTTTCAGGGACTATCAGTTTGAGATGATTGTAATACCCAATGCTTGAAAAAGTTAAAACATTGATATCCTGGGCTCAGAAAAACAAAATCTGGGATACCCTTTCTCCAACAGAGTTGGCATCTCTAGAAAATTCTGTAGGCCAAGTTAGCGTGTAGGTGCTTGGATAGAAACCTCAGCCCAAGTTGGGGAGATGGGCAGAACATGTTTACAAGGAGAAGAAAGCATACTTTCTAAGCATTTCCATAACATATTTAATTAGATACTGCTTACTCTTGTAGCCGGACTGATGCACTTGACATCTGGGAATATCTCAGCAGGGCTTCGATACTTTGAGCTAGACAAAGCTAGGACTTCTCAGAAGGGCTGTTATACACTTACTATGACGGTAGCTACATAACCTCAAAGGGTTGTGCTCTTTTAAAGGTAAAGTATGGTCACTTCTCAACAGAACTTCTATGCACTTAATGGATCAGTCTCTGCACTTCATAGCAGAACTGATATGTTTACTTGGACCATCTAAACACACCACACCAGATCTTCTGAGCAGACAGTCCCCAACCTTGACTTCAGAATGATATTTGTGAGAGGACATTGAATACATCTACCTGAGCACAGCTCCTCTGGTCTACCAGTGTGCTTCTAATCAGAGGAGAGAGATTGGAAAGCCCAGTGTTTGTGTGTATCAGAGTCTTAGCACAGGGTGACTCTCTGTGTGTGTCTTTGTAACAGCACACAATGTATTTCCATTCACAAACCATCATTTGTCTCACTATCATTCTTTAGATATGTAAATGAATGCAGAGACAGATAAAAGTGGCCATGATTGGAAACATATCTTGTTTATTATTTATATCTTATCTTTGGCGCTCACCTTGGATAACCTACACAATTATGTGTTGTGGAAAGTGCTGCGATTAGGAGATAGCTCACAGGCACACCTCGAAGGTTGTCTGAGGGGCACTCGGCGCAGTATATAAGAGGCCCTCTGGACATGGTCCTTCAGAGCTGGAGTTCAGAGTCTTAGATTATTCCTGGTACTTTGGACAGAAGCGAGAACCATGAGGTGGCTGCTGCTCCTGGGTCTGGTGGTGCTCTCCGAGTGCCTGGTCAAGTAAGTCTAGATTAAAACCCTTCCAGTATCTGCACTTTATGAGACTGGAGCATCATGGGATGCAGACCAGCGCTGCACTTTATGTTGACTGGTGCATCAAGAGGTGCAGAACCTGACTGCACTTTATGAGACTGCTGCATCAAGAGGTCCAGCCCTGACTGCACTTTATGAGACTGGTGCAGCTAGAGATGCAGACCCGCGCTGCACTTTATGAGACTGGTGCATCAAGAGATGCAGACCCTGACTGCACTTTATGAGACTGCTGCATCAAGAGGTCCAGCCCTGACTGCACTTTATGAGACTGGTGCAGCTAGAGATGCAGACCCGCGCTGCACTTTATGAGACTGGTGCATCAAGAGATGCAGACCCTGACTGCACTTTATGAGACTGGTGCATGAAGAGGTGCAGACCCTAGCTGCACTTTATGAGACTGGTGCAAAAAAAGATGCAGACCCTGACTGCACTTTATGAGACTGGTGCATGAAGAGGTGCAGACCCTTGCTGCACTTTATGAGACTGGTGCATCAAGATATGGAGACCCGCGCTGCACTTTATGAGATTGGTGCATCAAGAGATGCAGACCCTGACTGCACTTTATGAGACTGGTGCATCAAGACATACAGACCCTGACTGCACTTCATGAGACTGTGCATCAAGAGATGCAGACCCTGACTGCACTTTATGAGACTGGTGCATCAAGAGATGCAGACCCTGACTGCACTTTATGAGACTGGTGCATCAAGAGGTGCAGACCCTGACTGCACTTTATGAGACTGGTGCATCAAGAGGTGCAGACCCTGAATGCACTTTATGAGACTGCTGCATCAAGAGGACCAGCCCTGACTGCACTTTATGAGACTGGTGCATCTAGAGATGCAGACTCGCGCTGCACTTTATGAGACTGGTGCATCAAGAGATGCAGACCCTGACTGCACTTTATGAGACTGGTGCATGAAGAGGTGCAGACCCCAGCTGCACTTTATGAGACTGGTGCATTAAGAGGTGAAGACCCTGGCTGCACTTTATGAGACTGGTGTATCAAGAGATGCAGACCCTGACTGCACTTTATGAGACTGGTGCATCAAGAGGTGTAGACCCTGGCTGCACTTTATGAGACTGGTGCATCAAGAGGTGTAGACCCTTGCTGCACTTTATGAGACTGGTGCATCAAGAGATGCAGACCCTAGCTGCACTTTATGAGACTGGTGCATCAAGAGGTGCAGACCCATGCTGCACTTTATGAGACTGGTGCATCAAGAGATGCAGACCCTAGCTGCACTTTATGAGACTGGTTCATCAAGAGGTGTAGACTCCTGGCTGCACCTTATGAGATTGGTGCATCAAGAGGTGCAGACCCTGACTGCACTTTATGAGACTGGTGCATCAAGAGATGCAGCCCCTTAGATGCACTTTACGAAACTGGTGCATCAAGAGGTGCATACCCCAGTTGCACTTTATGAGACTGGTGCATCAAGAGGTGCAGCCCTTGGGTGCACTTTATGAGACTGGTGCATCAAGAGATGCAGACCCTGACCGCAGCTTGTGAGACTGGTGCATCAAGAGGTGTAGACCCTAGCTGCACTTTATGAGACTGGTGCATCAAGAGGTGAAGACCCTAACTACACCTTGTGAGACTGGTGCATCAAGAGGTGTAGATCCTAACTACACCTTGTGAGACTGGTGCATCAAGAGGTGCAGACCCTAACTACACCTTGTGAGACTGGTGCATCAAGAGGTATAGACCCTAGCTGCACTTTATGAGACTGGTGCATCAAGAGATGCAGACCCTAGCTGCACTTTATGAGACTGGTGCATCAAGAGATGCAGACCTAGCTGCACTTTATGAGACTGGTGCATCAAGAGATGCAGACCCTAGCTGTACTTTATGAGACTGGTGCATCAAGAGGTGCAGAACCTGGCTGCACTTTATGAGACTGGTGCATCAAGAGATGCAGACCCTAGCTGCACTTTATGAGACTGGTGCATCAAGAGGTGCAGACCCGCGCTGCACTTTATGAGACTGGTGCATCAAGAGGTGCAGACCCGTGCTGCACTTTATGAGACTGGTGCATCAAGAGGTGTAGAGCCTGGCTGCACCTTATGAGACTGGTGCATCAAGAGGTGCAGACCCTGGCTGCACTTTATGAGACCGGTGCATCAAGTGGTGCAGACCCTGACTACACATTGTGAGACTGGTGCATCAAGAGGTGTAGACCCTAACTACACCTTGTGAGACTGGTGCATCAAGAGGTGTAGACCCTAGCTGCACTTTATGAGACTGGTGCATCAAGAGATGCAGACCCTAGCTGCACTTTATGAGACTGGTGCATCAAGAGGTGAAGACCCTAACTACACCTTGTGAGACTGGTGCATCAAGAGGTGTAGACCCTAGCTGCACTTTATGAGACTGAAGCATCAAGAGGTGTATATCCTAGCTGCACTTTATGAGACTGGTGCATCAAGAGATGCAGACCCTAGCTGCACTTTATGAGACTGGTGCATCAAGAGATGCAGACCCTAGCTGCACTTTATGAGACTGGTGCATCAAGAGATGCAGACCCTAGCTGCACTTTATGAGACTGGTGCATCAAGAGGTGCAGACCCGCCCTGCACTTTATGAGACTGGTGCATCAAGAGGTGTAGACCCTGGCTGCACTTTATGAGACTGGTGCATCAAGAGATGCAGACCCTAGCTGCACTTTATGAGACTGGTGCATCAAGAGGTGCAGACCCATGCTGCACTTTATGAGACTGGTGCATCAAGAGATGCAGACCCTAGCTGCACTTTATGAGACTGGTTCATCAAGAGGTGTAGACCCTGGCTGCACCTTATGAGATTGGTGCATCAAGAGGTGCAGACCCTGACTGCACTTTATGAGACTGGTGCATCAAGAGATGCAGCCCCTTAGATGCACTTTACGAGACTGGTGCATCAAGAGGTGCAGACCCCAGTTGCACTTTATGAGACTGGTGCATCAAGAGGTGCAGCCCTTGGGTGCACTTTATGAGACTGGTGCATCAAGAGATGCAGACCCTGACCGCAGCTTGTGAGACTGGTGCATCAAGAGGTGTAGACCCTAGCTGCACTTTATGAGACTGGTGCATCAAGAGGTGAAGACCCTAACTACACCTTGTGAGACTGGTGCATCAAGAGGTGTAGATCCTAACTACACCTTGTGAGACTGGTGCATCAAGAGGTGCAGACCCTAACTACACCTTGTGAGACTGGTGCATCAAGAGGTATAGACCCTAGCTGCACTTTATGAGACTGGTGCATCAAGAGATGCAGACCCTAGCTGCACTTTATGAGACTGGTGCATCAAGAGATGCAGACCCTAGCTGCACTTTATGAGACTGGTGCATCAAGAGATGCAGACCCTAGCTGTACTTTATGAGACTGGTGCATCAAGAGGTGCAGACCCTGGCTGCACTTTATGAGACTGGTGCATCAAGAGATGCAGACCCTAGCTGCACTTTATGAGACTGGTGCATCAAGAGGTGCAGACCCGCGCTGCACTTTATGAGACTGGTGCATCAAGAGGTGCAGACCCGTGCTGCACTTTATGAGACTGGTGCATCAAGAGGTGTAGAGCCTGGCTGCACCTTATGAGACTGGTGCATCAAGAGGTGCAGACCCTGGCTGCACTTTATGAGACCGGTGCATCAAGTGGTGCAGACCCTGACTACACATTGTGAGACTGGTGCATCAAGAGGTGTAGACCCTAACTACACCTTGTGAGACTGGTGCATCAAGAGGTGTAGACCCTAGCTGCACTTTATGAGACTGGTGCATCAAGAGATGCAGACCCTAGCTGCACTTTATGAGACTGGTGCATCAAGAGGTGAAGACCCTAACTACACCTTGTGAGACTGGTGCATCAAGAGGTGTAGACCCTAGCTGCACTTTATGAGACTGAAGCATCAAGAGGTGTAGACCCTAGCTGCACTTTATGAGACTGGTGCATCAAGAGATGCAGACCCTAGCTGCACTTTATGAGACTGGTGCATCAAGAGATGCAGACCCTAGCTGCACTTTATGAGACTGGTGCATCAAGAGATGCAGACCCTAGCTGCACTTTATGAGACTGGTGCATCAAGAGGTGCAGACCCGCCCTGCACTTTATGAGACTGGTGCATCAAGAGGTGTAGACCCTGGCTGCACCTTATGAGACTGGTGCATCAAGAGGTGCAGACCCTGACCTCACTTTTTGAGACTGGTGCATCAAGAGATGCAGCCCCTTAGATGCACTTTATGAGACTGTTGCATCAAGAGGTGCAGACCCCGGTTGCACTTTATGAGACTGGTGCATGAAGAGGTGCAGCCCCTGACTGCACTTTATGAGACTGGTGCATCAAGAGGTGCAGACCCCGGTTGCACTTTATGAGACTGGTGCATGAAGAGGTGCAGCCCCTGGGTGCACTTTGAGACTGGTGCAACAAGAGATGCAGACCCTGACCGCACTTTATGAGACTGGTGCATCAAGAGATGCAGACCCTGACTGCACTTTATGAGACTGGTGCATCAAGGGGTGAAGACCCTAACTACACCTTGTGAGACTGGTGCATCAAGAGGTGTAGACCCTAACTACACCTTGAGACTGGTGCATCAAGAGGTGTAGACCCTAACTACACCTTGTGAGACTGGTGCATCAAGAGTTGTAGACCCTAACTACACCTTGTGAGACTGATTCAAGAGGTGTAGACCCTAACTATACCTTGTGAGACTGGTGCATCAAGAGGTGTAGACCCTAACTACACCTTGTGAGACAGGTGCATCAAGAGGTGTAGACCCTAGCTGCACTTTATGAGACTGGTGCATCAAGAGGTGCAGACCCTGACTGCACTTTATGAGACTGGTGCATCAAGAGATGCAGACCCTGACCGCAGCTTGTGAGACTGGTGCATCAAGAGGTGAAGACCCTAACTACACCTTGTGAGACTGGTGCATCAAGAGGTGAAGACCCTAACTACACCTTGTGAGACTAGTGCATCAAGAGGTGTAGACCCTAACTACACCTTGTGAGACTGGTGCATCAAGAGGTGTAGACCCTAGCTGCACTTTATGAGACTGGTGCATCAAGAGGTGAAGACCCTAACTACACCTTGTGAGACTGGTGCATCAAGAGATGTAGACCCTAACTACACCTTGTGAGACTGGTGCATCAAGAGGTGCAGACCCTAGCTACACCTTGTGAGACTGGTGCATCAAGAGGTGTAGACCCTAGCTGCACTTTATGAGACTGGTGCATCAAGAGATGCAGACCCTAGCTGCACTTTATGAGACTGGTGCATCAAGAGATGCAGACCCTAGCTGCACTTTATGAGACTGGTACATCAAGAGATGCAGACCCTAGCTGCACTTTATGAGACTGGTGCATCAAGAGGTGCAGACCCTGGCTGCACTTTATGAGACTGGTGCATCAAGAGATGCAGACCCTAGCTGCACTTTATGAGACTGGTACATCAAGAGATGCAGACCCTAGCTGCACTTTATGAGACTGGTGCATCAAGAGGTGCAGACCCTGGCTGCACTTTATGAGACTGGAGCATCAAGAGGTGCAGACCCACGCTGCACTTTATGAGACTGTTGCATCAAGAGGTGCAGACCCGTGCTGCACTTTATGAGACTGGTGCATCAAGAGATGCAGACCCTAGCTGCACTTTATGAGACTGGTGCATCAAGAGGTGTAGAGCCTGGCTGCACCTTATGAGACTGGTGCATCAAGAGGTGCAGACCCTGGCTGCACTTTATGAGACCGGTGCATCAAGTGGTGCAGACCCTGACTACACATTGTGAGACTGGTGCATCAAGAGGTGTAGACCCTAACTACACCTTGTGACACTGGTGCATCAAGAGGTGTAGACCCTAGCTGCACTTTATGAGACTGGTGCATCAAGAGATGCAGACCCTAGCTGCACTTTATGAGACTGGGTCATCAAGAGGTGAAGACCCTAACTACACCTTGTGAGACTGGTGCATCAAGAGGTGTAGACCCTAACTACACCTTGTGAGACTGGTGCATCAAGAGGTGTAGACCCTAGCTGCACTTTATGAGACTGGTGCATCAAGAGATGCAGACCCTAGCTGCACTTTATGAGACTGGTGCATCAAGAGATGCAGACCCTAGCTGCACTTTATGAGACTGGTGCATCAAGAGGTGCAGACCTGCGCTGCACTTTATGAGACTGGTGCATCAAGAGATGCAGACCCGCGCTGCACTTTATGAGACTGGTGCATCAAGAGGTGTAGACCCTGGCTGCACCTTATGAGACTGGTGCATCAAGAGGTGCAGACCCTGACTTCACTTTTTGAGACTGGTGCATCAAGAGATGCAGCCCCTTAGATGCACTTTATGAGACTGGTGCATCAAGAGGTGCAGACCCCGGTTGCACTTTATGAGACTGGTGCATGAAGAGGTGCAGCCCCTGGGTGCACTTTATGAGACTGGTACATCAAGAGGTGCAGACCCCGGTTGCACTTTATGAGACTGGTGCATGAAGAGGTGCAGCCCCTGGGTGCACTTTGAGACTGGTGCATCAAGAGATGCAGACCCTGACCGCACCTTGTGAGACTGGTGCATCAAGAGGTGTAGACCCTAGCTGCACTTTATGAGACTGGTGCATCAAGAGATGCAGACCCTGACTGCACTTTATGAGACTGGTGCATCAAGGGGTGAAGACCCTAACTACACCTTGTGAGACTGGTGCATCAAGAGGTGTAGTCCCTAACTACACCTTGAGACTGGTGCATCAAGAGGTGAAGACCCTAACTACACCTTGTGAGACTGGTGCATCAAGAGGTATAGACCCTAGCTGCACTTTATGAGACTGGTGCATCAAGAGATGCAGACCCTAGCTGCACTTTATGAGACTGGTGCATCAAGAGGTGTAGACCCTGGCTGCACTTTATAAGACTGGTGCATCAAGAGATGCAGACCCTAGCTGCACTTTATGAGCCTGGTGCATCAAGAGATGCAGACCCGCGCTGCACTTCATGAGACTGGTGCATCAAGAGATGCAGACCCTAGCTGCACTTTATGAGACTGGTGCATCAAGAGATGCAGACCCTAGCTGCACTTTATGAGACTGGTGCATCAAGAGGTGCAGACCCTGGCTGCACTTTATGAGACTGGTGCATCAAGAGATGCAGACCCTAGCTGCACTTTATGAGACTGGTGCATCAAGAGATGCAGACTCGCGCTGCACTTTATGAGACTGGTGCATCAAGAGGTGTAGACCCTGACTGCACTTTATGAGACTGGTGCCTCAAGAGATGCAGACCCTGACTGCACTTTATGAGACTGGTGCCTCAAGAGATGCAGACCCTGACTGCACTTTATGAGACTGGTGCATCAAGAGGTGCAGACTCTGACTGCACTTTATGAGACTGGTGCATCAAGAGGTGCAGACCCACGCTGCACTTTATGAGACTGGTGCATCAAGAGATGCAGACCCTAGCTGCACTTTATGAGACTGGTGCATCAAGAGATGCAGACCCTAGCTGCACCTTATAAGACTGGTGCATCAAGAGATGCAGACCCTAGCTGCACTTTATGAGACTGGTGCATCAAGAGATGCAGACCCTGACTGCACTTTATGAGACTGGTGCATCAAGAGGTGCAGACCCTGACTGCACTTTATGAGACTGGTGCATCAAGAGGTGCAGACCCGCGCTGCACTTTATGAGACTGGTGCATCAAGAGGTGCAGACCCGCGCTGCACTTTATGAGACTGGGGCATCAAGAGATGAAGACCCTAGGTGCACTTTATGAGACTGGTGCATGAAGAGGTGCAGACCCCGGTTGCACTTTATGAGACTGGTGCATGAAGAGGTGCAGCCCCTGGGTGCACTTTATGAGACTGGTGCTTCAAGAGATGCAGACCCTGACCGCACCTTGTGCGACTGGTGCATCAAGAGGTGTAGACCCTAACTACACCTTGTGAGACTGGTGCATCAAGAGGTGTAGACCCTAACTACACCTTGTGAGACTGGTGCATCAAGAGGTGAAGACCCTAACTACACCTTGTGAGACTGGTACTTCAAGAGGTCCAGCCCTGGCTGCACTTTACGAGACTGGTTCTTCAAGAGGTGCAGACCCTGCCTGCACTTTATGAAACTGGTGTATCAAGAGATGTAGACCCTAGCTGCACTTTATGAGACTGGTGTATCAAGAGGTGCAGCCACTGGCTGTATATGCTTTGCTTCCCCTACACCCACCAGTACAACCCTCAGTCACATCACAGAACATTGATGAGTAAGTGCCTTCTGTGAATACCAAAATGGTAGTAAGTTTAGGACTTTGTCTTAAGTTAGTTCTGTGAATCGGGCCCTCTGTGCATGTTCCCAGTCATTCTGAGATAAGCTTCTTTTAATCTGACTCACATTAAGGTGATTCTAATATTTTTTTCCAACAAATTAGTAATTGCTTTTTGGTGTGTTTATTGTTGCCAGACAGATTCTGCTTTTATGTTTCATGTGCAGAAGCATGCAACCTCTTTCATGTGAAAGAGTGTATCACCAAGGACTTAAGGCGCCTGTGGGAGGGCGATGCATGTCCATGTATGAAATACCCTCTCACGTATGTTAAGAGGATACTGCACGCCACCTCAGAGCTCCATGACCTTATAATGGAACCCGGCCTCACGCCTTGTTCCTCTTATGGACAGGGAACTCCTTTGTGGCGTGCAACGTCCTAGAAATGTATGGCGGGGACACCTTACCGCCATTATTATTATTATTATTATTATTATTATCATCATTATCATCATCATCAATATTTGTATTATTATTAATAATATTAATATCTGAATTATTATCATCAGTATTATTACTATTATTATTGTTAATATTAATATCTGATTTATTACCATCCGTATGATTATTAATATTAACATTAATATTATCATCAGTATTATTATTACTATGATTAATATAATAATTATTACCATTATTATTGTTGCTGTCATTATTATTACTAATATTTTCATAATCATCATCATAATGTTTACTATTATTAGTAGTTGTAGTATTATCATCATTATTATCATCATTATTATTATCATTATTATCATCATCATTATTATCATCATTATTATCATCATCATTATTATCATTATTATTATTATTATTATTATTATCATTGGTATTGCTATTATTATTATGAATTATTCCTGGCATAGACTGCTTACTCGAACCCTCCCATCTCGACGAGGTGATCCTATATTTCCCCCCCACCGTCCGCCTCTGCATGGACAGTACGAGCAGGACGGGACTGGATGCGTATGATCTCCTTAGAGAGTTTTTATTTAGAACAATAATGACCATTGCTTGCAGTACAAGAGAATGAGTTGCTCTGGGCTCCCATGCATCACTCTTCCTCTCGTCCCCTCCTCTCTAGGGTACCTCTGTGGAAAGGGAAGTCCCTCAGGGATCACCTGAGAGAGCAGGGCCGGCTCAAGGACTTTCTGAAGACGCACAAGCTGAATCTAGCCAGCAAGTATGTGCCAATCTTTGCCGCTCAAGTCGCCAGCGAACCAATGACCAACTACATGGACGTAAGTGTCTATAGTCGCACACGCGGACCACACTCATAGCAGTGAGAATCTGTTGTTGCAGGAAACTGTAGGTAACTCAGACATTTATTAAAGCCAGTGGTATGTGAACTATAGCCTCTCTCATCGAAACGTAGAGTCTCATTTAGAGTTTGGTGGTAGAGGAACATCATTAAATTTCTAAAAATTATGCCGATCCAGAGGTGAATTCAGTGGTTATATTTTCTTCGCCTCCTTACTGCATAGTGAATAAATACCACCAGTTACCTCTCTTTTGTAATTAGCTTTTATCCACAAAATCAAATATTCTCAAACTACTCTAAATTATGTTTTCAGTCTTTGACCAACTATTGAATCAATTGACCATGTAGCTTTTATGACATTTAAAATCAGGGCGTGCATTCAAAGGCAATTCTGGGAGCTGGCAATGATCTTCCATGTTGAAATTAACATAGTTTGACACATGTTTTTTTCTGTTGTTCCTAATTTTGTGCTGAAAGTTCCTGCGTATTGAAGAAGATCTCCCGATACCGCATGGTTACTTCTGGATCTCAGACCCATCAGTAACCTACTGTCGATAAACATTGGCAGACTGAGTTCTGGTTGTGTTCCCTCTCTGAGCCCCAATTCTACAAAACCCGCCCCATCAAATTATTTGCCATCACCTCGTTCACAAAGCACAGCCTACATCTCAAAGGCGATGCTGCCTCCTCTCTGCTTGCTGTGGCTTCATCACTGCACCGTGAACCATCTTGGGCTCTAATAGGCTGTGTGCAGATCTCTCGCAGCTTTGGTGCTCTCTTTACCCCACTTACTTCCCCACCACAGAACTCAATTTACGTTTCCACTTTCTGCATTCTTATCATGCAGCAGCCTGTGCTTTGTATGCAGACATTCAATGCATGTAATTTCAGGAATAGTTATTAACTAAAATATTGCAGATTTCATTATCTGTAATTGAAATTTTGACCTGTAGACACATCACAAGATTACACAGAATAGTTTAAATTAACATCCTAGGAAACTGGATTTCAAAAGTGTTTTGTGTTTTATGGCAGACAACCTATTACGGAACTATCTCCATTGGGACGCCACCTCAGAGCTTCAACGTGATCTTTGACAGTGGTTCATCCAATCTCTGGGTCCCATCTACATCCTGCACCAGCGCCGCCTGCTGTAAGTATCTGTGAATGGTTAAGACATATGGAGAAACCTGAATGAATACCCAGGACATGCAGATCATGCAAATATCTCTAATAGTCTTTTTTAGCTCCTGACCATTGTTCATGTTCTCCATTAGTAGATGTATAACCCTTAGAATAGACATCATCATTAAGCAGGTATTTACCTCTGGATTCAATGGATTCTTAAATGGGTTCAAACTCTGTAACCTAGTTGAGTCCAATCTGATCCTTCTGTTCCAAACCAATCAGATCCAATCAAAGCATTCTGATCCAGTTCAGTCCAATCTTATCCAATCCAATCCAAACTGAACCAAACCAATCTGATCAGATCCAATCCGATCCAACCTGACCCAACCTGATCTGAACCAATCCAATCCACTCCAATTCAATCCAATCAGATCCCCTCTAATGCAGTCCGATCCAATCCAGTCCAATCCAGTTCAATCCAATCCACTCCAATTCAATCCAATCCGATCCCTCTAATGCAGTCCAATCCAATCCAGTTCAATCCAATCCAATGCACTCCAATTCAATCCAATACGATCCCCTCTAATGCAGTCTGATCCAATCCAGTCCAATCCAGTTCAATCCAATCCACTCCAATTCAATCCAATCCGATCCCCTCTAATGCAGTCTGATCCACTCCAGTTCAAACCAGTCCAATCCAGTTCAAACCAATCCAATCTAGTCCAATTGCTCGCATGCTAGTCTATTCTGAACATACACAATCCATTCCAGGGTTATCCAATCCATTCTAATACAGTTCAGTCCATTAAAACCCAATGCATTCTAGCCCCAGATAACCAATCTGCCATCTTATTTAGATCTGCCTTCTCAGTCGAGTTTTCAATGTGCCCTTGAACTGTGTCCACCTATAGACAGTCTTGACCTTGCCACTGAATATAGTTATCAGTTTACTTTCTTCCACACATAGAGGAATATTTGCATGCCCTTAATGCCACCAGAGTGTCACATTTTATGATGCTCCTGTGGCATAGCGGCATTCCCCATATTGACAAGGTTGTGCTAAGCCACGTAACATGGCTTAACGCCACCTTGTGAAAATGCCCCTTTCCGCCGCAGTCCTCTGCGGCAAAGGGGCGTGCAATGGGTGTGGCAGTGGGCGTTCCACCGCAACACCCATTGCTTTTTGATGCTGCCCCAGATTAACAAGGCTGAGGCAGCGCCAAAAACGAACACCAGCGAATACCTGGTCTCAGAATGGTGATACGAGGAGAAATTATTAATTTCTCCTCATTTTTTACTCTTTCTTGTGTCTTGGATGCTGCATAGAAAGAACAAATCGAAATTATTGATTGTTTATGTGCAGGAAGGTGTCCCTTCCTGCACACTAACAGTCGCCCCTGCAGCACAGGCACCCTTGCAACATGGCGGCAGGATGCCTGCGCAGGTGCTAGGCAGCTTTTTTAGCAACACAGGGGTGCATCGTATTCTTGTGAGTACAGCGCATCACTGTGTTGTAAAAATCTCGGAGCGCGGCATTGCCAAATTTGGCTTAACACAGCGCCTCGACCTTTTTTGGTAAATTTGCCCCATAATCTCATCACCAACAGCCCAAGAATAAGTGTGCCCGAGTAAAGCTTTGCCCTCATTCAAGCACAACATTGCCCCGCATTGCACCACCGACAGCTACTATTACAAAAAGTATTTTTTTAAGGGAAATCTTGCTGAAATTTATCTTCATATTCGGTCATGTCAGAGATGCAGCTTTTTCACTAAATATTCACTGTTCACAGCATCGTCTTTGCTTCTTCGAACAAAGAAAAATGTAGAGACAATTTATAATTTCTGCATCCACAACTATCTTGTTACCATTAATGACATGTCAATCACTCCTCAGTATTCCAGAAATGGCAAAGTGTAGATTTTCCACACTTCTCCTCATTGAGAAAATTCACTACTGAATACATAAGAAAACACGATATTGTACAGTGATGAATGTATCGAGGATCCAAAGTGCAGCTCGGTTGTAATTATAATCTGGCAAAAATCAAATGAAAGGCCCTAAATGGCTGATCTCTGGTACAACACCTAAATGAGAAACTAAAATAACATCTACTCTGCTGAGGTCAGTTTCCTATTGGCCGAATGTGAAGTGAATCATGCACAGCTTGCAACGAAAGAAGTACCACCTTTGAGAGGCTTAGGAGCAAAGTATGCAGATTAACAGTTTGGTATGAACAACTTGATTTAATAACAGTCACAGCCACTGCAACTTGTTTCAGATGTTGTGGAGTCCAATGGATTTCTGCCTCAGCTAATTCCTCATCCTGCAAAATTCGTCAATTTCAACTAAGCAAATTTCAAAGAATTCTTGAAATATTACACTACACAATTTTGCATAATTTTTAATTGAGGGAGATACTTGGAGAAAACAATTTCTCAATGAGTGTAATTTTGTTTAGTAATAGTAGTAAAATACTTTATTGCATTAATCATTTGATTACAATAATAGAGAAAGAGCAGACATAAAAATAATTGTGTTTAAATGTATGCCATTGTCACAAACTTTGCTAGAAATATTGCAAGACTCGGGCTTTAAGAGACTAAAAAGTGAAAAGCTACTGGTTAACTGTCTGAGTACTATTAGTTGTGGTTGGCATTCCTGTGAAGCATTTTGCCAATGCTGAAAATTGTGGTGACTCAGTTCTAAGCTTCTGCCTGTCACCCCTCCTCTCCAATACTTTGCCTTTCTCTTAGATGTTTCTCCTTGGTCCATCCTGGTGCTCGTCCACCATAATCAAGCAAGATCTGTTGTGTATACAAGTTGGCCACCTCTCGTCCGCATCCGTCTGCGGCTTGTAGCGTGTTTCCTTGCGAAGCACACGTGAATCGCTGCTTTCTACTTCTTCATGGGTATTCCTGGCGCCAACCCTAGAGCCACTTACATATACATCTAATAGACATGCCTATTCTGTGGTATTTATAGACAATTACTAATAGTGTCCATTACCCTAGACCATGTCTTCTGATTATGGCCAAATGAAACCATAAGTAGCTGAATATTAAGCAAATATGAGTTAACACAATAAGACAATTGGAAGTGGTCCTTTTGGGGGCTGCAGCTCTTCTCCTTCCTGGTTCTTAGGTCTGTGTGTGATGAGCCATCTCTGGTTGGGTGACAAGGTTGGCGTTTCTTTTCACCTTGGTCCTTGCACCATCTATAAGAAGGTAGCCTTCTCCTGCGTCTGATCTATCTCAGAAGCTATCAGCAGTAGGTCTTCCATTGCTACAAGATGTGTGGATCTTTTACGCACTACTGTGACCTCCCTTTGCTTCAAGGCTCTGACTATGCGATGACAGCTTTAATTGTGTACTTTAAAGTGAACACCAGGGCAAATATTGTTATAGTATGTTATTGACATCTATTGACCGGCCTTGCTATCAACATGACATCAGTTTAAGCCCACCCATTTAAGGAATGTTTTGATTGGAGGAGAAATAAAGACCCTTTCAGAATTATAAAGGAAGGTCAACCAGAGGACCCCTTGAAAAGCCACAACTGAGCACTAAACTGAAAGCCTATTCTACATTGTACATACTATAGTGTAACAGAAGGAGAGAGTAGACAACAGGTTGATACAATAAACTGGGAAATTCCCCAAAAACAGAATCTCTTGATAGCACATTGCACAGAGCTGGCACTAAAACTGCAAGGAAGCCAGAAAGTGCTGACCTTACAGAGGATTGTATGGTAATTATATTTTATTTCCACAGCAAATCACAACGAGTTTAACCCCTCCAGCTCCTCCACATTCCAGTCCACCGGCACAAGCCTGTCCATCGGATATGGCACAGGAAGCATGACCGGGGTCCTAGGATACGACACTGTCCAGGTAAGAGAATCTGGGGTCCTATGCGTCCTTTCTGGTGCCCAATACTGATGTCACACACATATATCGTTTCTCAGTGGTTCTGAATGCTGACTTTGTGTACCCCTAGGTTGGAGGCCTCACGGTCACTAACCAGGTCTTTGGTTTGGCCTACACTGAAGCCGACTTCTTCTCCTCAATGCCGTTTGATGGGATCCTGGGAGTGGCCTACCCAAGCATTGCATCTGATTCTGCCACCCCCGTCTTTGACAACATGTGGAGCCAGGGTCTGCTGGCACAGGACCTCTTTTCCGTCTACCTAAGCGCGTAAGTCACAGATCATGTCACCTGATCAGGGAGTAAGTCAGATTGAATTGCCTATAAACTAGTCATAATCAAAAAAGAGAGAAATACTTAACTGTTGATGGGCCAGATGTACCAATATTTAATTTTTTAAAAAGCAATCGCAAATTGTGCACCGAACTTTAGCGAATGAACTCAGATCTTTCAAAACACGTATATTCTAATAGATAGATAGATTTGCAAAATAACCCTTCAGAGTAGGTCCCAAATCTCTCTGTTTCATCAATAGTTATGAGGTAGGTCACACATTGCAAATCAGTCTGATTGGATGGATACATTACTTGGATGGTGGCCTGCTGGGGTCATCAAACCACCATATCTGTGATCACATTTAAAGTACTTTTTAATGCAGCTCATTTTCATTAAAGACAGAGGGTCTTTATTTAGAAAAAAAGTTATTTTTTGAAAAGTTTATTTATGAGATGGCAGTAGTCGCCTGGGATACTGCCCAGTCATGAATAAACTTTTTTTTGTCATTCACAAAAGGGAAGGGGTCTGCCCTTCCTCTTTGCAAATGGGTTCCCACCTCCTTCGAGGAGTTGATAGCCTAGCAATTGTTTGTGAGTGAAATTGCAGTCACAAACTTTTGATACATAGCACTGCGGATCTGAATTTAGAAGGGACGCCCTAAACATGCCCCTTTCAAATTGCAATTTGTAGTGCTATTCCAAACCGACTTAGTAACCAATTACCAAATCAGAAAAGTGTTTAGGACATTTGTACAAACGTGGCCCTGTATATCTTAAGAAGGTTCCATGGTTGAGTCGCCGTCCTACGGCGGCCATTTTCAACAGCGCACTCCGTAGCCAATGGCTGAGATCCCTTTTGTTCTTCATCTCCACAGGAACGGCGCCAGCGGGAGTGTGGTGATTTTTGGAGGATATGAGACTCAGTACTACTCTGGATCCATGAACTGGATACCGCTCTCTTCTGAAGGATACTGGCAGATCACGGTGGACAGGTAAAGGTTACTGTGCACCTGTCTCTCACAGAGAGATGTGTCAGAGCAGCAGGGGTGTGAGCTTAGCACTGCAAGACGTGTGACATTATCAATGCTTGATTGCAATATTGCTAGTGATGCACTGATGTGTGATGCCAAACTCTGATGTGTGATTCCACCCTCTGATGTGTGATGCCAAACTCTGATGTGTGATTCCACCCTCTGATGTGTGATGCCAAACTCTGATGTGTGATTCCACCATCTGATGTGTGATGCCAAACTCTGTGTGATTCCACACTCTGATATGTGAATCCACCACTCTCTGATGTGTGAATCCACCACCCTCTGATGTGTGATGCCACCCTCAGCCTCTGATGTGTGATTCCACCTCTGATGTGTGATTCCACCTCTGATGTGTGATATTCCACTCTCTGATGTGTGAATCTACCCTCTGATGTGTGAATCCACCACCCTCTGATGTGTGATGCCACCCTCTGATGTGTGATGCCAAACTCTACTCTGATGTGTGATTCCACCTCTGATGTGTGATATTCCACTCTCTGATGTGTGATATTCCACTCTCTGATGTGTGAATCTACCCTCTGATGTGTGAATCCACCACCCTCTGTGTGATTCCACCCTCTGATGTGTGAATCCACCACCCTCCGATGTGTGATCCCACCCTCTGTGTGATGCCGCCCTCTGATGTGTGATGCCAAACTCTACTCTGTGTGATTCCACCCTCTGATGTGTGAATCTACCCTCTGATGTGCGATGCCAATCTCTGATGTGTGATTCCACCCTCTTATGTGTGAATCTACCCTCCGATGTGTGAATCCACCACCCTCTGATGTGTGATGCCACCCTCAGCCTCTGATGTGTGATTCCACCCTCTGTGTGATGCCACCCTCAGCCTCTGATGTGTGATTCCACCTCTGATGTGTGATTCCACCTCTGATGTGTGATATTCCACTCTCTGATGTGTGAATCTACCCTCTGATGTGTGATTCCACCCTCTGATGTGTGATGCCACCCTCTGATGTGTGATGCCAAACTCTACTCTTTTGTGTGATTCCACCCTCTGATGTGTGCATCTACCCTCTGATGTGCGATGCCAATCTCTGATGTGTGATTCCACCCTCTTATGTGTGAATCTACCCTCTGATGTGTGAATCCACCACCCTCTGATGTGTGATGCCACCCTCAGCCTCTGATGTGTGATTCCACCCTCTAATGTGTGAATCCACCCTCTGAAAAGTGTCACAATGAGGGGATATTTTAACTTAGAAAACTGTCTGCAGGGTAAGTTCCAGTGTAGACTTGATTCAGCATTTGATTTCGGTCTTTTTACCAGTTTTTAACTTGTTAAGAATGTCAAGTTATTCAAACATTACAAAAAATCTTTTGAGGTCAATTCACTGTCTCGGAAAGTAACATACATCAAACACTAGTTACCCAGGGTCGTTAGATGAAGCTCACCCTTCCTGACCCGTCAGCTCTGTTATAAGATGCTTTTAAAACACAATGAGGCGTGGTGAACCCCCACTTCCACAGCTTAAGCAGGGGTGGTATTGGCATTTATAAATATTTATGAGCCCGTTCTGTCTGCAGCTCTGCAGACAAAGGTTCTTAAAAAATAATAAAAAAAAGAGAGTAAGAGAAAACCATGACAGAGGTCACAGGTGTGAAGTGAACCATACTAAAGGCGGTCCAGTTGGAGAAATGATGAGAAAAGGAGAGAGAAAGAGTCAGAGAGATAGAAGGAGGGCTGGAAGGGAGAGTGAAAGGAAGGACATATGAAAAGAATAAAGAAACTGAGGCTAGCAGAGATCTGAGCCTACCACTGGAGGCTGAAGAGGAGAGGAAGACACCAGTGGATGCAGAGATCTGAGGGTACCACTGGAAGCTGAAGAGGCGAGGGAGACGTCAGTGGATGCAGAGATCTGAGCCTACCACTGGAGAATGAAGAAGAGGGGAAGACACTAGTGGATGCAGAGATCTGAGCCTACCACTGGAGGCTGAAGAAGAGAGGAAGACACCAGTGGATGCAGAGATCTGAGCCTACCACTGGAGGCGGAAGAGGAGAGGAAGACACCAGTGGATGCAGAGATCTGAGGCTACCACTGGAAGCTGAAGGGGCGAGGGAGACGTCAGTGGATGCATAGATCTGAGCCTACCACTGGAGGCTGAAGAAGAGAGGGAGACACCAGTGGATGCAGGGATCTGAGGCTACCACTGGAGGCTGAAGAAGAGGGGAAGACACCAGTGGATGCAGAGATCTGACCCTACCACTGGAGACTGAAGAGGAGAGGGAGACGTCAGTTGCTGCAGAGATCTGAGCCTACCACTGGAGGCTGAAGAAGAGAGGAAGACACCAGTGGATGCAGAGATCTGAGGCTTCCACTGGAGACTTAAGAGGAGAGGGAGACGTCAGTGGTTGCAGAGATCTGAGCCTACCACTGGAGGCTGAAGAAGAGAGGAAGACACCAGTGGATGCAGAGATCTTAGGCTACCACTGGAGACTGAAGAGGAGAGGGAGACACCAGTGGATGCAGAGATCTGAGGCTACCATTGGAGGCTGAAGAGGAGAGGGAGACGTCAGTGGCTGCAGAGATCTGAGCCTACCACTGGAGGCTGAAGAAGAGAGGAAGACACCAGTGGATGCAGAGATCTGAGGCTACCATTGGAGGCTGAAGAGGCAATGGAGACGTCAGTGGATGCAGAGATCAGATCCTACCACTGGAGACTTGAGAGGAGAGGGAGACGTCAGTGGTTGCAGAGATCTGAGCCCACCACTGGAGGCTGAAGAAGAGAGGAAGACACCAGTGGATGCAGAGATCTTAGGCTACCACTGCAGACTGTAGAGGAGAGGGCGACGTCAGTGGTTGCAGAGATCTGAGCCCACCACTGGAGGCTGAAGAAGAGAGGAAGACACCAGTGGATGCAGAGATCTGAGGCTACAGCTGGAGACTGAAGAGGAGAGGAGGGCCTCAGCTAATTCAGAGACCTAAGGCTTCCACTGGAGATGGAAAAGGAGAGGGAAACGTCAGTGGATGCTGACATCTGAGGCTATCATAGGAAACAGAAGAGGAGAGGAAAACATCAGTGGCGGAAAAGATTGGAAGCTGTCACTCGAGACTGAAGAGAAGAAAATGACCTCAGTGGATGCAGAGATCTAAGGCTACCACTGTGGACTAAATAGGAGAGGGAGACGTCAGTGGCTGCAGAGATCTGAGGCTACCGCTGGAGAATGAAGAAGAGAGGCAGACGTCAGTGAAGGACAGATCTGAGGCTACCACAGTAAACGAAAGAGGAGAGGGAGACGCCAGTGGATGCTGGTATTTGAGGCTACCACTGGAGACTAAAGAGGAGAGGAAAACATCAGTGGATGCAACGATTAGAAGCTGTCACTGGAGACTGAAGAGAAGAAGAAGACCTCAGTGGATGCAGAGATCTGAGGCTACCACTGGAGACTAAATAGGAGAGCGCAACATCAGTTGATGCAGAGATCTGAGGCTACCACAGGAGGGAGGAAGAGGAGAGGAGGGTCTCAATCGATGCAGTGATTTGAGGCTAGAAGTGGAGCCTGAAAAGAAGGGGAAAACCTCAGTAGTGACAGTGACCTGAGGCTAGCACTGGAGACTGAAGAGAAGAAGAAGACGTTGGTGGATGCAGAGACCTAAGGCTGCCACTGAAGATGGAAGAGGAGAGGGAGACATGAGTGGATACTGATATCTGAGGCTACCACTGGAGACTGAAGAGGAGAGGAAGTCACCAGCGGATGCAAAGATTGGAAGCTGTCACTGGAGAATGAAAAGGAGAGACGTTAGTGGATGCAGAGATCTGAGCCTACCACTGGAGACTGAAGAGGATAGGAAGACGTCAGTTGATGCAGAAATCTGAGGCTACCACAGTGTGCTGAAGTGGAGAGGAAGACGTTAGTGGATGCAGAGATCTGAGGCTACTACTGGAGAATGAAGAGGAGAGGAAGATCTCAGTTGATACAGAGATCTGAGGCTACCAAAGGAGGCTGAAGAGGAGTGGAAGACGTTAGCGGATGCAGAGATCTGAGGTTACCACTGGAGGCTGAAGAGGAGAGGAAGGGCTTGGTGTATTCAGAGACCTAAGGCTACCACTGAAGACTGAAGAGGAGTGGAAGACGTTAGTGGATGCAGAGATCTGAGGTTACCACTGGAGGCTGAAGAGGAAAGGCTTGGTGTATTCAGAGACCTGAGGCTAGCACTGAAGACTTAAGAGGAGAGAAAGACTTTAGTGGATGCAGAAACCTAAGGCTGCCACTGGAGATGGAAGGGGAGAGGGAGACGTGAGTGGATACTGATATCTGAGGCTACCACTGGAGGCTGAAGAGAAGAGGAAGATCTCAGTTGATGCAAAGATCTGAGGTTACCACAGGAGGCTGAAAAGGAGAGGAAGACGTTAGTGGATGCAGAGATCTGAGGCTACCACTGGAGGCTGGAGAGGAAGACCCTAGTGAATGCAGAGACCTAAGGCTGCCACCGGAGACGGAGGAGGAGAGGGAGACGTCAGTGGATGCTGATAGCTGAGGCTACCACTAGAGACTGAAGAGGAGAGGAAGACACCAGTGGATGCAAAGATTGGAAGCTATCACTGGAGACCGAAGAGGAGAAGAGGGTCTTGGTGGATTCAGATACCTGAGGCTACAGCTGAAGAGGAGAGAAGGACCTCAGTGGATGAGAAACCTGAGGCTATCAGTGGAGACTGAAGAGATGAGGTAGACCTCAGTGTATGCAGACACCTGAGGCTATCAGTGGAGACTGAAGAGATGAGGTAGACCTCAGTGGATGCAGACACCTGAGGCTATCAGTGGAGACTGAAGAGATGAAGAGGACCTCGGTGGATGCAGACACCTGAGGCTACCTCTTCAGACTTGTAAGAAGAGTAATACCTGAGCGGGTTTAGATATCTAAGGCTACTACTGTAGCTTCAATGATACAAGGCTACCGCGGTAGACTGAACAGCATGAAGACTTTAGCAAAGAACACATTTTTCAAGATACAAACTTTAGTTCTTCCAGCTGTCAATATCTAGACTCTGGTAAAGGTTCTACAAAATGTATTAGACAATGACTGTCATCCTATTCTCATGATTTACCAAGGACCTATACCTTTGAGTGGAAACTCCTTCTAATAACATCAAGAATCACATATATAACTCACATGATGATACACAGAAATTAATATTGTACCCACCACATTTAAATTTGTGTTATAACCTGATATGATGTATATGGGCTAATATTTGCTCTTTTGCCTCCTCTTTCAGTGTCACCATGAATGGAAATGTTATTGCCTGCAATGGAGGATGCCAAGCCATCGTCGACACAGGAACGTCTTTGATTGCTGGATCATCTAATGGTATTGCCAACATCCAGAACGCTATTGGAGCTTACCAGGATTCTAATGGAGAGGTAAGTGTTGTTACAAGGTTATTATATGACTCAACATCCACCGATTCCAATGGAAACTTGTTGTTGTGCGCCTGTTGATAACCTACCTATGAGTTGCCCAAGAAGATGGGGCCTCCATGGGCGATTAGTTTGTTTGGCTGTAAGCCCTTATCACAGGACTCTCTGTCTATACCCCTAATTATGCCTTGATGTCTTGTCTTCAGCCTGTAATGTCTCTACAGTTTTTTGTGGATTGATTGCACCACTTGTCAAGGTTTTTATAGGTGCTCCAGAATTCTTCACTTCCAAGCACTCTTCTTTCCCTGGATGCCTTACTTCTACTTATGGGATTTCAACCAAGAGATTCCTGTGAGTGGAATGGTCCAGTGATTTACCACCAACCTTCACAAGTGTGTGTAGATGAGGGATATTTTGTTTCTGTGGGATGTATGTCCCAATGTTTCCTGGTTCCGTGATGGTATGCTCACTAGTGGTGTGTGGTGTTGATTTTGTTGCATGAATATTTTTCTTGGGTTCTGATATTGTATGGCATTCAACAGTCTAACAGAGTTCTAGCATTTCAAAACTCGCAAAATGTTCTTTAGGAAGAGATGATGGATCGTCATGACTAGGGCTGAGTAAATTTGTTCATTTGTTTTTACAACATGGTAAGCGGAAGCAGACTGTGGCACAAATCTGCAAAATGATGCTAATTTGCTTCCACCTATCATGGATGGAAAACAGGGGGGGGAGAAGGTGAATGGACAGCCCAGCCCATTAAATAAAAACTTCAAGGTTTGTGGGCATTTTAAGTTCTTTGTTCTGCACCTCTGGTTCTTGTGGTTGGCACTGGGCCAACATCTGCTGATGTAGGAGAACCACACCCTGCACAGACCCAAAGAGCTGCTCGACATCCACCTGCGCTCTGGTTTACCTGCAAAGCGGGTTTCTCTGCAGAAGCGGATCGAAAACACGCTCGGAATACCGCAATTTCACATTTTTCATTGTCCACTTCTCCTCATGCCCAGCTCCTGCTGTGACACTCAGAATACTTCTACAGTAATTTGAATTTAACAATACTAAGTTTACCTTTAAATGTACGAAGGGATGAACACCCGCCTGCTCTGTACGAGGGAGCACTGACTCTCTTGATGGAGACAGCTTTTTTCAGTTATACTTACATTCCCTTCTGCTTGTTCGATGCTGTTTCTAGTACAACAGTCCTATTCTTCACCTAGGGAGACTGGGGATTGTCCCACCCTTTCTGCCTCATCATTCTAACTCTTTCTTTCTCATTTGTTTTGTTACTTAGTATGTGGTGAACTGTAACTCCATCAGCTCCCTGCCTGATATCGTCTTCAATATCAACGGGGTTGGTTACCCAGTGCCAGCCAGTGCCTACATCAACCAGGTAAGAGATGTATCTAGCCATGGCAGCATGCTATCCTCAAACCTGAGTGACTATCACCTTGTTAGTCCTCAAATATGAGTGACTCCCACTTAGTTAGTCCTGAAACAAGGGTGACTGTCACCTTGCACCATGCTGCAAGGCTTCCTGCGTTGCATGCAGGAATGTTTATGTTCAGGAAGAGGCACCTTCCTGCAGAAAAACAATCCTGAAAGTCTTTTTCCTCTTTCCATGTGTGCTACAGAATGTGCAGCACACATGGAAAGAGAAAAAAGACAAGGAGAAATAAAGATATTTCTCCTTGTTATATAAGACTTACTTAAATGAGCCTACATATCTAAGTGACCCATAAAAAGAATAAAACAATCTAACAATTTCTGTAGGCCGTTAGCCATTCTGGCCGTTAGCCATTCTGGCCATTAGCCATTCTGGCCGTTAGCCATTCTGGCCGTTAGCCATTCTGGCCGTTAGCCATTCTGGCCGTTAGCCATTCTGGCCATTAGCACTGCATCGTCTGTATACAGTAGGGCAGGAATGAGGGCGCAGCTATCCTTGTTGGATCATAGCAAGTAGCCACTGAGAATGTTTCAAGTCCATGGATATATAGAAAGGGGGTTGGGAGCACACTGCCTCACATGTATATATATACCATGAATAAAAAAGGAGCAAAGACGCACCCTTGTCCTGACCATGTAAAGAGCTGTACTCTCCATCAGACCCGCAGCGCACCCCAGCACTTGACTCCTGATACATTTGACTTGGAGAATTGTAGTCGATTCTGAAGCTCCTAGTGATGTCATCATTTGCCACAATTTTGTGCGATTTTCGCAGTCAAATGCACTGCTAGGGTCCATACAACCTTTCATAGCCCTAGTATATTTGGCAATCCGTAAATTTAGGTTGAGGCACTGCTCCACCATGCCCTGCCATTTTCTAAACCTAAATTGTGTATGACAAAGGATCAGGGGGCATCTTAGCAAGAAGAGGCGATAATCATCGCTAACCCTGCTTAGCGTGATTTATTTTATCGCCGGCTATCGCTGGAATATATCGCCACGCTAACGCTGTATTAGCGACATTTAGCGCTATGGCGATAAATATTCCAGCGATAGCGGGAGGGAATGGCCAACATCGCGACAAAACCAGCGATGTTGCATGGGGGAGGTGGAAAACCTTGCTGATACGACCCTGTGGTCGTATCAGCATAATCCACCCCCCATATAATGTATGGCTAAGTCAGGAAAATAGCAGGTGATAAAAAAATGGCGATGGCCCCGGTTAGCGCGACTTTTCACGTCGCTAACCGGGGTCAGGGACTCCTTGCTAATAGGTGATAGGCCTGTTAGCGTCTGTTTACAGGGTGTATGTTGGTCGGGAACGCCTACTTTGCATGTCATTAGCGATAAACATCGCTGACATGCAAAGCGGTACCCAAACCGATCGCTTTCATCAGAAAGTTGTCGCTAACTGCTGTTAGCGACAGCTTGCTGATAGGGCGATAGATTTATCGCCGCTTTAGCGGCAAAAAGTGCCGCTAAAGCGGCGATAAATCGCTTGCTAATATGCCCCCAGGTTTTATCCTGCCCACAACTCTGTTTTCTCATTTAATATCCTCCCCAGTATTTTCACAGGGGAATCCAACAGGGACATTGGTCTGTAGCATCCTGGGTCTGCTCTGATACCTTTTTAAAAACCATCACAATTACTGATTGCGACCATTGGTTAAAACTGGCACTCAATGTCGTTCTTATACATATCCATTGGTACATCGTATGGGCCCGGTACCTTCCCCAAATAGCGCCTATTTAGGGCAAAAACAATGTGTGCAAATTCAAGAGGATCTGGGTCAGTGCACATGATAGGGTCTAAATTAGGTCTCACTAAACTCTCAGGTCTATCCTTGAGTGGGTACAAAATGGAGCTATAAAGTTTCACCCACTCATATGTTGAAACTGGAGCGTCAATATAAGGGGCTGTAGTTTCCCCAAAGAATGGAGAATTGATGATTTTTCAAAAATAACGTTACCATTGGCCTCACTAGCTCTTACTAAATTCTCCCAAGTGTCGTTCTTAATTTCAAGTTTTCCTGCTTTTAGGGGCTGTTTAAATCTCAATCTACAATATTGTATTGCTTCTCTCTCACACATCTAAATGAAGGACTTCATTTAACTTATTGTGGGCTTACTTTGATGATCAGGGGAACCAGCGCAATCCTATATATTTACTGCTCCCTTTTGTTATGGTGAACAGATTTGTTGTTGCGACACCAGTCGTATCAAAAGACGATCAAATCTCTGGGGTACTAGATACATCATCTAAGCATATCAGAAAGTCAGTTAAATTCTGTCTGATTAGTGTTGTAAAAAACTCAGTGGGATCTACTCCTGACCATTTAATTCCACCCCGTACATCTCCCACGGCTGCCACATCCTTAACTAGGGTTGCCTCATTGGCTAAGTTAGCGCCTATCTTTAATTCTACTGCTAAAGGTTGTGGTCACTTACACAATGTGAATTACAGCGTAATGATGACCCCTATATATAGTCAATCATGCTAGCAGCACCCCAGCCAGAGATTGATTGGTCATTTACATACACCCAGGGTACAAAGTCCAAAGGTGGTGCATCTAAATGGTAAAATGAATGTCAGTGGAGAGAGAGAGTGGGTCAAGGTAGACAAGGAGAGGACAACAAACCTGTCTGTTCCAGCAGGACCCATGGAGTATAGGTAGGCCATTGGAATGTTGCAAGTGGTGTAAGGAAAGACATGGTGCACTGCACTACTGCTGCAGGAGTAGGATACATCTGAGGCCAAGCAGAAAGAGCTAGGCGGCCTATTTATGGGCCCCTTTGTGTCGCTCTTGCACCAAAAACGTGCACAACTTAAAATGGGATTTATGTAGCCACGCAAGACCACCTTGCATGGCCCTGAGTTGCTTCATAAATCTAGAGTAATGCAAATCGCTGCGTTGCCTTACTCTGCGCCAGGGAAGCGTTTCGTGAGTGGCTCAATAAATCTCGAGCGATGCAACTAGCAAATCGCTGCGTTGCCTTACTCTGCGCCAGGGAGGCGTTTCCTGAGTGGCTCAATAAATCTCGAGCGATGCAACTAGCAAATCGCTGCGTTGCCCTACTCTGCGCCAGGGAGGCGTTTCGTGAGTGGCTCAATAAATCTCGAGCAATGCAACTAGCAAATCGCTGCGTTGCCTTACTCTGCGCCAGGGAGGCGTTTCCTGAGTGGCTCAATAAATCTCGAGCGATGCAAATCGCTGCGTTGCCTTACTCTGCGCCAGGGAGGCGTTTCCACGGGTGTTTTGACTCATTCCCAGATTTACCAGAAGTGGTTGACCTGGAAATGCGCCAATAACCTACGCCTCCCCAGGTGAGGCATAAAGAGGAGAAATATCTTTATTTCTCCTCGTTACTTCCTCTTTCTGTGTGTGCCGTATTCTACATGAAGAGGAAAGAGCCTCAGGGGATTGTTTTGTGCAGGAAGACGCCATTCCCTGCACAAAAACAGTCCTTCTCACAATGCAGGTATCCTTGCACCACGGTGCAAGGGTGCCTGCGTTGTCCCAAGGTAGCCAAAAGGGTGTCAGCGCAGGGGAAAAGGCAGGAATGTGCCGTATTGAATTAAATACTGTGCATTCCTGCCCTTTCCTTGTCACACAGTGCAGCACAGGAAGGTCACTTGCTGCACAGCACTGCATAACTTGGTCATAGATATGGCCCAAGAACACATTCAGAAGCTCACCCAAGGTTTATCATCAGAGATGGAGCTGGGGCCCACATTCCCTCTGCATTAAATGTGTACAAATGTGTTGCCGCGTCAGCAGGGGGGAACTGATGGATAGTTTGTTGTTGCCTTCCGCCTCTCTGTGGTACCACGTGTACAGAATGATGATTGTGACTATGTATGCCTGCATCCCACACAGAGTCTGAACTGCATGCTAAGGATGAAGCCAGGGGTGTAGCCATCACTGGTGCAGCAGTTGCAGTGGCACCGGGGCACAGAGACCGAGAGGCCAATTGAACCCAGATAATTCCTGTGTTATACTACCTCAACGGCAGTCAACGAGACCATTTTCCTTGCTCGCACTAAAGCCCAGGGCATCCTAGCTATGCAGTTTAAATATTGCATGAATTGTAAGGCCAACAGACACTGTAGTTGTCTAAGTGTGAAGCTGCTGAGAGGCGGCTGAGCATGAGATCCTCTGTAAAAGCGAAGTGAGCACAACCGAGGACAGCACACTCTGGTCACAAGGCCAGGGAGGGCAGAAACTCACGATATTATATGAAGTAAATAATAGCATAGCGGTGATTTGCCACTAGAAATGACTTCGATGAGGTAAGCCACCCAGACAGAGAGCCAGGAAGAAGCTGTCTAAGCCTAAGTGAACTTTCAGTGAGCGCTAGGAGACATCAGCACTGCGGGACATCATCAAATAGATTCAGTGTGTCCAAGGTTAATCCACAAGAATTGGCCTAATGTCCTCTTCCTGTCTTCTGTTAGAACTACTGTAACATCAACTTCCAGCAAACCCCTGTCGACCTCTGGATCCTGGGAGACGTCTTCATCAGGGAGTACTACGTCGTCTTCGACAGATCCGGAAACCAGGTTGGCCTCGCCAGCGTCGCCTGAAGAAGGAGCGTTTGATGCCTTCAAAAAAAGATCGCCACGTGTCGACCATGATTCTCGTGACTGTTACAGCTCTATCAGTGTGTACAAACTTGAACCGATACCAATAAAACTGCACATTGAAGCACATAAACATGTTTCTTCTGTTGTTAAACAGCACAAAGTGGATCCCATTTTGTATAGTGGGTAAAAAAAGCAAGCACTGGGAGCAACAATTAATTATAAGAATGAATGGAATTAATATTATTATTACTGAATATTATTCAGTGAGGGGAGCAGTAATTATTTAATTTCATGTAATTATCTGAAAACAAGGCCAGCACTACAAACGGTTCTCAGATTGCACACCCCAACGAGGGCTGTACTGAGGACCGGCTTGAGAACCAAAAGCAGCCTTGGCAGATGTTGCCACACCTGCCCAGTGCTTCGCTTGTAGGTGCTGGGGATTACGGTTTGCTCAAAGATCAGCTGCCGAATACCAAGGGTCCATAGTTTTTGATTCTAGCTCGCACCTTTTTAATTCACCATCAGACACTCCCTGCCTCTTCACCTCTATGCAGGTTCTTTTTCATCCCTGTTTTCTGCCTGTATCACACCTTTCTGTTCCTCCTTCCCCCTATTGTGTTTTTCTCTCTCCTGCTCTGCATCAAAGTCTGATGAGAAAAGATAAGTGCGGGTCCCCAAAATGCGTGCCCGTGGACTCCACTTGCAACCACCAGTTCAAATTAAGCACTGCACCACCCCCATGAATCACAGGAGGAGCAAACAACCCCCATCACTGCAAGGAGGGATTGGGAGCTCCTTCCCCCACAAGAAATTGTATAAAAGTATGGTGCAGTTTACAAAGCCTTTTCACCACATATTATCCCTTCATTCAGTTCCTTTTCCTCATTCCTTTCTATTTCTCTCTCATTCTTCTCCCTCCCTCCATTTCCCTTCACTTTCTTCTTTTATTCCTTACTATGTATAACGCTGTCTCAATCCGTGCTACTCTCTGGTTCATCATGAGGTCCTTGTATGACAGCTAGGACCCTCAGTCCATGACACCACTGCACCCCCGATCCAAGCCTTACCGACACCATCAGCCCTGATCTGAACCCCCATCACCCTTGACCTCAGCCCCCAGTGACACCATCAGCCCTCAACCCCCATCACCCTTGGCCTCAACCCCAAGTGACACCATCAGCCCTGTACCCCCATCACCCTTGGCCTCAACCCCAAGTGACACCATCAGCCCTGAACCCCATCACCCTTGGCCTCAACCCCAAGTGACACCATCAGCCCTGTACCCCCATCACCCTTGGCCTCAACCCCAAGTGACACCATCAGCCCTGAACCCCCATCACCCTTGGCCTCAACCCCAAGTGACACCATCAGCCCTGTACCCCCATCACCCTTGGCCTCAACCCCAAGTGACACCATCAGCCCTCAACCCCAAGTGACACCATCAGCCCTGTACCCCCATCACCCTTGGCCTCAACCCCAAGTGACACCATCAGCCCTGAACCCCCATCACCCTTGGCCTCAACCCCAAGTGACACCATCAGCCCTGTACCCCCATCACTCTTGGCCTCAACCCCAAGTGACACCATCAGCCCTGAACCCCCGTCACCCTTGGCCTCAACCCCAAGTGACACCCTCAGCCCTGTTCCCCCATCACCCTTGGCCTCAACCCCAAGTGACACCATCAGCCCTGTACCCCATCACCCTTGGCCTCAACCCCAAGTGACACCATCAGCCCTGAACCCCCATCACCCTTGGTCTCAACCCCAAGTGACACCATCAGCCCTGTACCCCCATCACCCTTGGCCTCAACCCCAAGTGACACCATCAGCCCTGAACCCCCATCACCCTTGGCCTCAACCCCAAGTGACACCATCAGCCCTGAACCCCCATCACCCTTGGCCTCAACCCCAAGTGACACCATCAGCCCTGTACCCCCATCACCCTTGACGAGCTAATTCTTCAGGAAGTGATGCGTATGTGGCCTGCGGGAGTTTGGACCTTCAGCGCTGGGGCACTTCGTTTTGAATTAGCTATGCGCTTTACAAACCCAGTTACTAATATTATTATAGTAAATACATAAACTTTGGCATATTTCTTTTTCCTAGAGAAAACAGAAAGAAATCATTAGAGTACTAAAAGGTATATGTGCATCTTCATGTTAGATTCCACACCTTCTCAGCGTTGAGAAGTTGCATCCAACTGGAGAGGGACCGCGAGCAATGACTGCAGCGAGGGCTGCTTCTGGATCTGACTCGAGAGCGACACCTGGTGAGCACTGGAAGTACTGCAGCTGAGGAAGTGTTTTCAGGCTTGCACAGGTGACTCAGGGGGGCGTCTTTTAATGACGATGAGTAGGTACTGCAGGCTTATGAAGACTTGGAGAAGTTGGATGGGACTTAAGGGGACTCGTAGTGACCGTTGCAGTGCTGCAGCTTTGTGAAAGACTTTTCATGCTTCTGCATCCGACTTGATGTGAAGGTTGTGAATGCCTTGCCAGCCTCAAATCTTCTTTAAAGAAAAAACTGTGAAAAAAATCTATACATAATTATATTTACTTTTTTCACTATGGCGATTGGGGGTGTGTGTCTGTGTGTGTGCACGCACACACGTGTGTTTTACTATGTAGGACACTTAGTAACATTTCTTCAGTCATTTGTATCTTCAATTGGATTTTTTTTAATTTCCAGTTGGCGTTCTCATGTTGTTCCCTCTTACTACAGAACATATCCTAGGGCAGAGGATCAGCACAGTTCTGCCACACTGTCCTCACTATTAGCAAGTAAAATGTACAGGCTCACACATGTACCTCTAGCAATGAAAAGTATTTTTCTAAGAAAAAGTTTGAAGGCACTGGAATTTACTAGTGACTACTAATGCCTCCATAAAGTTGGGCGTCCCCCCCCCCCCATGCTGCATAGTAAAGAAGACACTTACTGAATACTGACTCATCATAAACCATCTTTAACATATTTGCTTATATCAATAAAAGCACAGATCCCTAGAATAGCAAAACTCTACACGCAGATTTATATGTTGAAGCGACGCTGCATCAGCTTTGTGAAGAACATTTGCAGCAAATGCATCTAACTTGCAATCGGCATCTAGTAAAACCTTGCGGCACTGCAAACAAGCTTTGACTTGTGAGGGACATCTAGTCAGGTTTTGAGGGACAGGAGCCTTGTTAAAGACGTGAAGATGCTGCTTCTCAATCGAGAGGGGCATATGTAACTGACTTGAGGTACGACGGCTAACACTTCTTTTTAGGTCTCGCCTAGGCAGCGCTTGCGCTGTCTCGTTGAGACATGCAGTATACACTATAGCGTGGAAGCTTCGTGGAAGCTCCGCCCACTCTCCACCCATTATTTTCATTGACTTGTGTCTTAAATGCTGCCTTTAGATTGGTTGTAGGCTTGTTAGTCCCTCCTTATGATGGACATGTCTTCATTTGTGTCCTTCCACGGCTATTGGCCCCTTTACTGCAGACTACTTTCTTCCTGTGCCTCGTACCCCCCCTCATTCTCCCCCACCCGCAGTCCGATGCCTGGTTTGCCTTTATCACCTCAGAGCAATCCTTTTTTTTTTTTTTTTGCAGATATAAATAGGGCGAACGGTTGAGTTAAGCTCCATCACGAGTGCCTGGTTTGCCTTTATCACCTCGGCGCAAACTTCTTTTTTGCAGATTTATATAGCGCGAACGGTCGAGTTATTGGAGCGCTTTATACAGTACCAGTTACCGTTATGCAAGGACACATTAATTATTTGGTAGGCGCCGGGAGATTAAGTGACGTTGAGCCGACGCCGAGGCTCGAACTCAGTTCCCCATCGCCTAAGTCAGCAGTCCAGCTCTCCCCTTTCAAGAACTTTGAAGATACGGGGACGATAGTGGTAGGCGTGTTTTTGAATGAAAAAGGGGTGGAGAGAGAAATCATCGCGTCCGTTTAAAACTCCCTTCAATCCGGTCTGACGGTGAGTTAATATAATGGGATGACTTTGTGTTCCAATCTCTTCACCCTCCCTCTCAGGGTAATACTATTTTAAGGCTTTTAGCAACCACGTTTTGGAATATTTAAGTCCGTAGATATACGCAAAACCGCAGGTACTAGAATGCCATAAAAAAGTTATTTGGGGAAGGGTGAGGGGGGGGACGGGGTTTAAACATTGGCATAGGCAGTGTGCAGTCATGTGACAGAGAGGGACACTGAAAGTCTAATATGGGGTTTATGATTCTCTTTAATGGGAACGAACCGAGATTCACCTGATATAAACGCGCACATGAGCAACTGTTTAGTGCTCGCAAACACACTGGTGCCCCAACTGCCAACTTTCTATTTAAGTGAAAGTGCTGCGGAGGTGGGTGCTGTGAGAGTGAAAGCCTCGTGGCAGAGAACAACCGTCTGTGCACTTTCTCGACCTGTGCCCCTCTGCCCCAGCCTGACATGTGGCATTCTATTCCTCCCGTAGTTATCAGATCCTGAGTTTGCACGAGAGTGGTGCACGACGGGACGTTACTGCTCTGAAGTGCCTTTGTTTACCACAGACCCATCATCGGCGCAGCACGAGAAGGGCAGAAACCTATTGTGTGCGTGGCATGTATGGAATATTTGGATGCATTGCAGCCTTCCCCAAAACAGTCCCTGAGGTTGATATTTTATTTGACCACCTTCCCGGGAATAATTTGCTGATAGTTTATAATCCAACAGATATTTAAAAACAAACATTTGCAATGCAATCGGTTTCGCATTTACAAGCGTTTGAGCTATTGGCATTGTAAATGACAATGCCTTTTATTTATGAGTAGTTTTAAAAAAGATAAATAAAAGGCATTGTCATTTACAATGCCAATAGCTTGAACTCTCGCAAATGCAAGACCTATTGCATTGCAAATGCATTCAGCACCCGTGCTATAAAGATGTTTAAAAAAAGCATTAGGAGAGAGCATGCCCTGCCTGGAACAGCAGGCAGGAGAAAGGTATTTGAGAAAATAGTGCCCGGAGTACAAATTGCCATTGGTGTGCAGTGGAGAGAGGCCCTGGCTGAGGACTGCTGTGACGCGCATGTCAAGGACAGCCAGCATAGGGCTGTGTATAAATCAGATAGTATGCACCACTAGACAGTAGGGATAGAACTGCCCGTGTCGCACATTTATGCTAGCAGTGTAAGAGCGTGTCTCTATGGGAGTAAGATCATGTTAATGTCAGCACCTGGTTGTTTATGCTGGGAACGAGCACTGCCAGTATTTATTGTAAATTGCAATATTATAGCGTTTACTAGCAACATCTGGCCTTCTTTGCGGATTATGTTATTACTGGGTCTTGGCAGTACACTTCAGCACAGTTCGTATGATAATGCGCATATGGCATAACATATTAGATGACTCTGCCGTTGGCCCTTGCTTTTGCATGCTGATTGCACATGGACATATGTAGTGAGGAGCAGTTTGTTATGCAGAGACTGTTGATTTTAAGGCGACTGGCACGTAAAATGTGTTTAAGAGTATATACATACACCTGCAGTACTTCCCCTTACACAGCACACTGATATTCCGTTCTCTCAATTGCATGGCCCTGCAGCTCAGATTTATTACCTCAACTGGGTGTCACGTTTGCTTTTGTTATATGCAGCATTTTAGCACAAGTGTGTGTAGGTAATAAATCATACACTAATAAGGCAAAATACGGCACAACAATAACGTGATGCAGCCAACGCAGTACTGAAAAACAAAGGTATAGAGACATTTGTCAACTCTATATGGAAGGGCCACGTAAGCAGGTATTCTGTACTTCTTCAAAGAAGCCCCATTTTAATTTAGGAACCAAGTATCATTTCTTATCTGCTTTTAATCTTGAATTGTCTGTCTTTGCTGTTTTATGTTACTGTTGCCCGCTCGCGCCGCTCACCTGCTGTGCCTGCTGGCTCGTGCTCGGAGCTGCGCCTCTGCCTTTCACTCCGCAGGGATGTATGACCGCACCCCCCGGGAGCTCACCCTGCACGTGGGCTGCACGGATCCTAACGTGGGGCCTGGAACCTACGACCTGCCATCTGAAACCAACAAACATCGCCCAGGTAAGGAGTGCCGCTAGGGACAATTCTACAGCTGTTTCAATCTTGAGAAGGAAGGAGAGAGAGAGGATATGAAAGCAGGCGCCGTGCTTAAATTGAAAGTGCTGAGCCCGTGCTGATTAAAGTTATGCGCATGGCAGCATGTAAAGCGTCCCCATGCTAATTTAAAAAAATAATAAAAGCGGATGAAACTTTAAGTGCGTCGCCCTGGGGGGGAAGGGCTGCATTGTAAAAACAAATTATGTAAAACCACATCGCCAACAGCGCAATTGGCAGACCGATAAATAAAAAAATAAAACTAAAGACTGTTACCGACAGGTAGAGCGAATAGAGATGCAGCTTCCGTGTGAGCCAGGGAATCCACGAGCGCGCTGACTTTTGGCGCATGCGTAAAATATAAGGCAGCGTAAAGACCTGTTTGTATTGCGCATGTGATTAGGACAGGCTAGGCAAAATATAGTGCAAAGGCACCAACCTATCATGGGACAAACAAGCATTGAAAATGCAATAGGACTCGGATTTACGAGTCCTATTGCATTTTAAAATGGAAGTGCCGGCATGAAAGAAGGCCCGAATGGGAGGGGGTGGGGGGTGGTTGTGGTAAAAAAAAGTTACAGACTGCGGGAGGGAACGGGGAAAGACAGGGAAACAAAACGGTTTTAATAGTAAAGGGGCTGATAGCCTCAGAAGAGGAAAAATGACGGCATAGCAGTCAGGAGGCGGGACAAAGACGCCAAAAACCAATGAAAATGCAGGATTTTTCATTACAGCCAATAAAATGTATGGCCGGAAAGTGGGCGGAGCTTCCCCACTATACTGTATACAGCATCTTTCGCCGAGACAGCCCATGCGCTGCCTAGGCGAAACCTAATATTGATCAAAATGATGGAATCGCGGGGTCCGAGTTTTTCCAACACCAGCCCTCCCAAGCTCTTCCTCCTCATCCCACTCCTAAGATTCAGCTGCGTCCTTCCCGGGCTCAAACTCAAGCTGTGCAGGAAGATTAACGCTTTGAGGCGGATACTTTTTCACCACCAACTCGGACTCTACTTTATTAGAAGCCGCTTTGTCTATCTGCAGTAATCTAAGGCAGTAAGTACACTTTGACATTTTAATTTGCAGGAATGTTTCCCTTAGAAATAGTCATTTTACTTTAGAGTTATCTTAAATGCAGTGTGAATTGCCATTCATCACTTGTTATTGTAAGTATAATTTAAAACTAAGTCTGTGCTGGGAAACGTTCCTTTTTGTGAGTAACGTCAAAGGCATGTTGTTAAACCTTAGAAAGGACCAGTTAAATTCTACTTAATATTTGATTTTATTAAATTATTTACACCAGTACACACCCTTCATTATTAATAAATAAAGCAGCTTTCAAAAGCACGTTCTTCCCAAAATTTGGCAGGGCGGTACATTTTTCATGTTGTGGCCCAGTTATTTGTTTATTTAGCACACGTAGTAAGGGCAACGCACATTACAGGAACACATGCAATGGAAAACATTGCTACTGTAACGTGTTTGCATTCGTATAGCAAAGCTGAGCACGCAATATTGGAGTGAATATTTTCGTGCAGCATGATTGGGTTGCCCTATATTGTATTTAGTTGGCAATTTTGCGCTTCTGAACTGGCATTCCAACTTTTGGGAGAGACAATAAGTGTATTTACTTGCAGTACCCCAGGGCGGTGGGGCAAGTTGCCTTTTTTTGTTTTTCAATCACATGCTCTTTAAGTAGAAAAACATTTATTAACAGCAAACAAACAATAGGTTTATATTGTGCCATTTGCACATTTTAAACATGCGGGTAAAGTATACCACATAATTCCACTCCACACCACATAAATCCACTCTAATTCAAAACACATGGGTAAATGACATTCTCCTTTGCAGCACCAATACCTCTAGCTCCCACAAATGCGAGACCAATTTGCATTGCAAATGCTTGTTTAACATGAAGTTATCTCTCCATGTGCCGAGCGGATTATGTAATATTTGGCACCTTCAGCCTCTTTTTCTTAGCCAACAGATCCTTGAATTCTGGAAAGGTTTTGGTTTTATAATTCGCAGCTTAGACACTCGATTGAAGCATGGACCATGCAGCTTCCCAAAACCCCAGGACTGGCTGGAATGAAATACATCACTATGTTTGCCCTGTTCTACATTGCAATGCAGCCCCACTGCACATTGCCCTGTGCCCCTGAACTGCACAACAGACAGTGCACACAGGAGCCATAGCATCCACTGCGCCCTCGAGGTGCCCCTGGCCCTGTGCTTACTGCTTCATATCACTGAGCTTGCCGTTGTGCACACTGAGCTCACCTTACCCCCTCCCCCAGCGCCTTGAGACCCTCCCGGGTGAGTAGCGCGCTCTATAAATGCCGTGATTGATTGATTGATTGACTGGTGCACACCGAGCTCACCTGGTGCACACCGAGCTCATCTGGTGCACACGAGCTCACCTGGTGCACACCGAGCTTACCTGGTGCACACCGAGCTCATCTGGTGCACACAAGCTCACCTGGTGCACACCGAGCTGTAGCCAGGAGCCCCCCATAGCACTTCATTCCCGTCTCCATCTTGCACAACATGCTGTACCCACTTCACCCATCAAACTGGACTCTGATAATGAACATTATCAGGCTCTGCAGTGGCAGGTGATAATGCAGTATTAAAGCCAATTAATGCACACTGATGCAAAGGACAGAGAGGCGGGGTAGATTAAATGGATGCTATGAACTCAGGTGTCTTTGTTTCTCAATCATGTGGAGCCGCAGAGGAGTGACCGTGTCCCACGTGCAGAAATAAGGCGAAGAGGCTGGCTGAAGGAGGTAGGAGGGAAAGTGACAAGCTGGCATCTGTCTTCCATATTGTAAAATGTGAGACTTCCAGCCTCAAAGTTCAGAAAAACTCCCACAACCCGCAGGCGCTGTCGTGGACACAGAGGGGCACCAGGGTAAGCAGTGGTGAGTGCCCGGTACCCATCCCTCAGGCCAACCGCCCAAACTCCATTCTCAGGAGATGGTTCAAAGACCCCTTTCCTCCTCACAGATTCATAACACACTCCCAGTATCCACTCCCTCATCTCCCCCACCTCAACCTCCCAGTAGTGAATCCCTGAGGTTAGTCTTGGGAATCCCAGGACACAGGGGGCATCGAAGCGCTCTGGAGAATCCGGCAGTCCCAGGGCTGTGCGTCCCATTATAACACTCCTGCGATCCTCTGAGAGGCGGAGGTGAGGATGGGCAGAGTCAGGGTCCAGCACCACACCATCTAGAGCAGAGAGGAAAAGAGACACCATCAGAGGAGCAGCAAACTTTCACACCATCTGTAGGAAGGTGGAATCTGACTATATGGTTGCCCCCACTTTTTTCCTGGTGTTTTGCTGGTTTATGACTTAGTTGGACTGGGATCCTGCTATTCAGGGCCCCAGTCTATCTGCTTCCTCTATAAAATGGTTTCCATGTGCCTTAGGCACATCTCTGATTGGAGTCTGGAGTGCCCTTATAAGTCCCTAGTATATGGTATACTATGTACCCAGGGCATAGGTACCTCAGAGGCCTACCAGGGGCTGCAGCATGTATTGTGCCACCCCTGGAAGGCCATCCAAACTGACACCACAAGTCTGCTACTGCAGCCTGGGTAAGGTGGTGCATGCACCCCTTACTGTGATATAGGCTACCTATATCACTATATACATACACACATATAAACCTATAAGTCACTCCTATGGCAGGCCTTATCAATCCTGAAGGCAGAGTGCGTGGTTCCTATGTGTGAGGGTGCCCCTGCATGAGCAGGGCCCCTCTGCAGCGTTCGGAGACCCTTCTCTGATGCTGTTTGTAGTGCAGCCTGACCATATACACTTAAGCGCATTATAACCTCGCGTTAAATGCTAACTTTGGGATGGCTGCACGGAAACATGTCGTGTTTGGTGTCAAACACCTTGGAATACTACCCCCCCCCCCGCCAGTTCTGGCGGCGGGGGTAGCATTCCACCCTTCTAGAGGGAAAGACATGTACACACCGGTATGCCCAGTACTGACTTTCCAAGCCCTGGCATCACAAAATGGATGCCGCTGCCACAGACACGAGTCTGGCCTCCTGCTGCTGACCGAAACTCCGGCAGGGGAGGCCTGGACAATAGGTTTCCTGTCCCAGGGAGGTGTGACCACCTCCCCAGACAGGATAGTGTGTATTGGGGCTGGGCGGGAGCACTCTCTGGTGCTTTGAAGTCCTGCACTGGGGGCACACTTGGTGTCCCTGTGCATACCCCAGTTCAAACCGGCTCAGGGGCTTCCAGCCCCTGCTCTGGCGTGAAACTGGACAAAGGGAAAGGGGTGTAACCACCCCTCTGCCCTGACCCTCCCATAGGTGGGGTCACAGAGTATGTCCAACCCCCTACCTTAGTATAAGTAGGGGAACCCAGTCCTTAGGACTTTAGATTTACCTGGACGAAACTCTGATACAGAATCCTGGACCTTCGACGCTCTACTTTAAGATTAGAGGACTGAAGAATCTCCTTGGGGTCAAGGAGTGACTCCCCTGCTTGGCAGGCACCAAAGAAGCAATTGTCCGGTCTGCATCGCTGAAGCTCCCGTCGGACGCCGAAGTCTTTGCATCACCAGAGGTGGATTTCCAGACTTCCCCGAGGCTGCCCTGAGTCCCCAGCAAAGCTGAGGCCCGTAGCTATCGTGGGTAACGTGGAACCGTGACTCCTGGACACCGAACGCATTTGCAAGTGCATCCTCTTCTGGGTCTCCCACGAAGTCGTGCTTTGGGCTCCGAGTAGCCCCAGCCTCCAGCACCAACTGCACCGAAGATCACTGGCCTCCACTCCACGAGTGTCCTGTGAGCCAGCTCCACGTGCACCGTCTCGAGGCTCCTTCGCGGTCGCTAGTCCGTTGGCTAGTAGGCCCTCCCGAAGGCCAATCTTTTTCTGCTTGGGCTCCCTGGTTGCTCCAGGTGTGCCCTGACTTATCCTTGCTGGGTGAGTCCCCCAGACCTTGCTGGTCTGCAACATCGTCCTTCTTCGCTTTCCACGAGACTTGCCGTTGCCAAGGCTTGTTGGGTCCAATCCGGTCGCCGACACCCCTGCAATCGACAGACGTCGTGGGACAGCTCGAATCCAGCTCCTGGTTGTTGTCGACGCCTCCTGGACCTCGTGGCTGAAGAGTCAAGACGACCGTCAACCTACCTGAAGCACTCGACATCGGTGGGCATCTGCTCATCGCCTTCCTGGTCACTGGCTAGTGACCCAGACTCTGTCCCCTCTGCTTTCAGGTTCTTCAGATCTTCGATCCACCTTTGGATCCACCCGAACACTTTCGACTTGGTCGCCAGCAGCACTTTGCAGCAGATCGCCATAGAAAGCGACGACGAAACCCGACCCCGAAAGACACCTATGCACCCGGCTTCCCTGGGTGAGGTAACTCGAGTACTCCGGTGCTCCCGTGGGTATAGACACTAGAACAGCCTAGTTCTCAAAGGGTTTGCTCCAAGTCCTCGTCTAAGTGTCCCTTTTCTTTTAAATTCTAATCGCGACTTTCCCCATAGAAGTTAACGGTGGTTCGCGGTTGTGTTCATACACTGCACGCGTCCCCCGTGGGTCCCCTGTGTCACTGCCTTGGGTGGTTCCTTGTGGTCCAAGCACTTCTACAGGCTCTAGGCCTTGTGTCTAGCTCAGTTGTGGTTCTTATACCACTTTATTGGTATATGGTTTGGTACGGCCCTGGGGCTCAAACGTGTATTTGTGCTATTACTGTAGATAACTAACTCGTAACGTATGTACTTCGAACTCTAGCCTCATAAAGAGACTAGAGGGGTGTGTTTAGTAATAAATACATATATTTTGAATATATACCTGGTGTGGTCCTCTTTCATTTGGTCACTCAAGAGATTATAGACTGGTAAAACAAGCTGCTTTACATTCCTTCAAGACTTAGCCTGAAGGCTGCTCTCCATAGCTACCACTAGGATAGCTTTCAATAAAGGTTGTCTTTAACCTATCTCCAATAAGGGGTTGTTTGGACTGGTGCAAGGTGCCCACTATAATTAGTGGACAGCATATGCCAGGCCAACTTCTCACATTGGTGTGCAGCGTGTGGGATTCCAGCTTGCTATTGTTTTACCAGATAATCTCAATTGAATTGATCAACTGAAAACCACTAAGGGTACCTAAGGTACATATAATCAAGCTTAGTAATACAGTAAGTTCTACTGAACTTAGAGTTGTGTGTTAAGGGACAGCACACCCTTTCTACAACTCAAGAGAGTTTAGTAGGCCACACTAGAGTAGGTAGTGCATACACCACACCTCACTAGTGATGTCTTCAAAGCCAGGACCCAGTGAGTCCTTGCCAGAAGCCAGTGGGCTTCTTCCCTCCAAGTATGATAAACTCCCATTCTTGGAATTGAGAGCCTTATGCACTACTAGGAAGTTGAAGACAGGCAAAAGTGCCAGCACCCAACACCTCAGGGAGGTGTTACTAGCTGATGATCTCAGCAGGCCCCTAGGGTCTGAAGGGGTAGGCAAGGAGGGTGGGGCAGAAGATGAGGGAGGGGCCAGGGGTGAAGAAACCCAGGACCCCCGCTCTGAAACTGGCCAGGAAGGTGAAAATGACCTTGCCCTGGAAAATCCAATTCCTCCTGTGGAGGAGGAGGAGGGAGAGGATCAGACTGACCTCCCCTTTGTCCCCCAGGAAGAGTTCTGAGTGTGCCCAGAAGGTCTAGGTCTCCTTCTCAGGAGTCTAACCACTCTGACACCTCAATAGGGACCTCTGTCTCCTCTCATAGGAGGGAATCCTCTCATGAGAGGAGAAAAAGACTGCTTCAATATGAGCAACCTCAGCTTGAACTCAGGAAACAGCAATTGGCTATAGACAGGGAGTCCCTAGATCTCTATAGAGAGAGACAAAAGTTGGGACTAGAGTCCATGGTGGCAGCAGTTTCCCCAAAGATAGGGAAAGGTCTTATGACCATAGAAACCTGAGCAAGATTGTCCCTCCCTACCAGAGTGGGGATGATATCCACAAATGGATAACTGCTCTAGAGAGGGCCTGTAAAGTACAGAGGGTCCCTCAGGAGCAGTGGGCAGCAATCTTGTGGCTCTCCTTTGCAGACAAAGGTAGAGATAAGCTCCTCACTGTTAGAGAGGAGGATGCTGACAATTACAAAGTCTTGAAGAGTGCTCTGATAGATGGGTTTGGCCTAACCACTGAACAGTATAGGTTGAAGTTCAGAGACACCCAAAAGGCTCAGACTCAAGACTGGGTTGATTTTGTAGATTGTGCTACTAAGGCTCTGGAAGGTTGGATACATGGCAACAAGGTGCATGACTTTTTAGGATTGTACAATTTGATTATGAGGGAGCAGATCCTTAATAATTGTCAAAACCAGCTTTTACACCAGTACCTGGTGGACTCTGATCTGACCTCTCCCCAAGAATTGGGAAAGAAGGCAGACAAATGGGTCAGAACCAGAGTAAAGACTAAGAATCAGGGTGGTGACCAGAAGAAAGATTCTACCAAGTCCCAAGAGAAAGGTGGGGATAAATCTAAGGATAAATCCACTACAGGGCCCCAAAAGTCCTCTTCTGGGGGTGGGTCCCAAACTCCTTCCTCTCCTGAAAAGAAACCCTATTGCCATGTCTGTAAAAAGCCTGGACACTGGAAAACTGATCCCAGTTGCCCCAGGATTGGCAATAAAGAAAATGTTCCTCCAACAACTACTACCACCCCTCCTGGTACTACCAGTAGTAATCCTCCAGTTGGGAGTAGTGTACCCAAAAAGTTAGGTGCTTTTGCAAGAGGAACAGAGGTGGGCCCTAGTTTAGACAGGGACCCCTCAACAGACTCCTCTGACTCTGATGGTGGTGTAGGATTTGCCACCTTTACCATGGGTCCCAATGCATTGGGCAGGTACAGACTGGAGCCAATAATTAATGGTCAGAAAGCTGTGGCATTTAGGGACACAGGGGCTAGTGTCACCATGGTGGCAGGGAAACTAGTCCCCCTCACCAGCTTTTACCTGAGTTTAAATACCAGGTAACCAACATTGATGGTGTCAGAACAGATCACCCCATGGCCATAGTCAATCTCAGCTGGGAAGGGGTCACAGGCCCAAAAGAGTGGCAGTGTCCCCAACCTTGCCTGTAGATTGCCTGATGGGCAATGATCTGGAAATTTCAGCCTGGGCTGAAGTTGAACACCAAACCCATCTGAGAATGCTGGGCGTCCCTGTAAAAGTTAGTGGGGCTGTGATGGCCACAGCCCCAGCCCAGGGAAATTTTGGAGAGATGGAGCCTGGAAGAATAGCCCACTCTCCCCCAAAAGAGAGCACAAGGGTTGAAGAAAAGTCTTCTTCCCTCCAGACAGTAGGTAAGGGTCAGCCTCCTCAGGGAACTGACCCTACCCCTAGTGAAGGAACTGCCCCAGAGGTAGTCAGGCCTCGCCTGGCCCCACCCCTGATGGCAGAGGACCCTTCCAAGGTGGTACCCAGTCTGGAGCAGGTAACCTGCCCCTCTCTACCCTGCCTCAGTCAGCCCAGGGCTGCAGAGGTCAGGGAGGTCAGTGGACCCCCAGGGCCCCCTGTCCAGAGGAACCCCCCATCAGCAGATTAGGGGCCCCCAGGCTAGTAGCCCTAGCCAGGTGAAAATTCCTCAACACACTGAGGGATCCCCCATACCTTTGTGTAGGGACCTCCCACAGAAGGACTCTGTTAGGCAAGGGCAAACCTGGGACCAAAAGGTTCCAAACCTGCCATGTCCCTCCAGTGGTCCATCCAAAGGGACCCAACCCCCAGCTGTAGGCAGCCAAAGGTTGACCCTTAGAGCACAGTGCAACTCAGTCATGGAAAGACAGGCATACATGGTGACCAGTGATCTGAGGAAGCTGAGACCAACCTTCCTAGGGCCTCACTTCCCTTCTCAGACACCTCACCAGCCTTGTACTTTACCAAAGCACACCACAGGTAGTAATTCCCCATGGTGGAGACCCTCTCATACCCTTAGGGTGAGGGATTGCTTAGTGGACCATAAGATAGGGGGCAACCATGCTAGTGCAGGTGCTTCCTTATATGGCCACTTAGTCAATAAAGGCTCAACTGGCCAAGGTTAGCCTCATCTCCTTTCATTTGGGGGGGGGGTTATGTAGGAAGGTGGAATCTGACTATATGGTTGCCCCCACTTTTTTCCTGGTGTTTTGCTGGTTTATGATTTAGTTGGACTGGGATCCTGCTATTCAGGGCCCCAGTCTATCTGCTTCCTCTATAAAATGGTTTCCATGTGCCTTAAGCACATCTCTGATTGGAGTCTGGAGTGCCCTTATAAGTCCCTAGTATATGGTATACTATGTACCCAAGGCATAGGTACCTCAGAGGCCTACCAGGGGCTGCAGCATGTATTGTGCCACCCCTGGAAGGCCATCCAAACTGACACCACAGGTCTGCTACTGCAGCCTGGGTAAGGTGGTGCATGCACCCCTTACTGTGATATAGGCTACCTATATCACTATATACATACACACATATAAACCTATAAGTCACTCCTATGGCAGGCCTTATCAATCCTGAAGGCAGAGTGCGTGGTTCCTATGTGAGAGGGTGCCCCTGCATGAGCAGGGCCCCTCTGCAGCGTTCGGAGACCCTTCTCTGATGCTGTTTGTAGTGCAGCCTGACCATATACTCTTAAGCGCTTTATAACCTCGCGTTAAATGCTAACTTTGGGATGGCTGCACGGAAACATGTCGTGTTTGGTGTCAAACACCTTGGAATACTACCCCCCCGCCAGTTCTGGCGGCGGGGGTAGCATTCCACCCTTCTAGAGGGAAAGACATGTACACACCGGTATGCCCGGTACTGACTTTCCAAGCCCTGGCATCACAAAATGGATGCCGCTGCCACAGACACGAGTCTGGCCTCCTGCTGCTGACCGAAACTCCGGCAGGGGAGGCCTGGACAATAGGTTTCCTGTCCCAGGGAGGTGTGACCACCTCCCCAGACAGGATAGTGTGTATTGGGGCTGGGCGGGAGCACTCTCTGGTGCTTTGAAGTCCTGCACTGGGAGCACACTTGGTGTCCCTGTGCATTCCCCAGTTCAAACCGGCTCAGGGGCTTCCAGCCCCTGCTCTGGCGCGAAACTGGACAAAGGGAAAGGGGTGTAACCACCCCTCTGCCCTGACCCTCCCATAGGTGGGGTCACAGAGTATATCCAACCCCCTACCTTAGTATAAGTAGGGGAACCCAGTCCTTAGGACTTTAGATTTACCTGGACGAAACTCTGATACAGAATCCTGGACCTTCGACGCTCTACTTTAAGATTAGAGGACTGAAGAATCTCCCTTGGGGTCAAGGAGTGACTCCCCTGCTTGGCAGGCACCAAAGAAGCAATTGTCCGGTCTGCATCGCTGAAGCTCCCGTCGGACGCCGAAGTCTTTGCATCACCAGAGGTGGATTTCCAGACTTCCCGAGGCTGCCCTGAGTCCCCAGCAAAGCTGAGGCCCGTAGCTGTCGTGGGTAACGTGGAACCGTGACCCCTGGACACCGAACGCATTTGCAAGTGCATCCTCTTCTGGGTCTCCCACGAAGTCGTGCTTTGGGCTCCGAGTAGCCCCAGCCTCCAGCACCAACTGCACCGAAGATCACTGGCCTCCACTCCACGAGTGTCCTGTGAGCCAGCTCCACGTGCACCGTCTCGAGGCTCCTTTGTGGTCGCTAGTTTGTTGGCTAGTAGGCCCTCCCGAAAGCCAATCTTTTTCTGCTTGGGCTCCCTGGTTGCTCCAGGTGTGCCCTGACTTATCCTCGCAGGGTGAGTCCCCCAGACCTTGCTGGTCTGCAACATCGTCCTTCTTCGCTTTCCACGAGACTTGCCGTTGCCAAGGCTTGTTGGGTCCAATCCGGTCGCAGACACCCCTGTAATCGACAGACGTCGTGGGACAGCTCGAATCCAGCTCCTGGTTGTCGTCGACGCCTCCTGGACCTCGTGGCTGAAGAGTCAAGACGACCGCCAACCTACCTGAAGCACTCGACATCGGTGGGCATCTGCTCATCGCCTTCCTGGTCACTGGCTAGTGACCCAGACTCTGTCCCCTCTGCTTTCAGATTCTTCAGATCTTCGATCCACCTTTGGATCCACCCGAACACTTTCGACTTGGTCGCCAGCAGCACTTTGCAGCAGATTGCCATAGAAAGCGACGACGAAACCCGACCCCGAAAGACACCTATGCACCTGGCTTCCCTGGGTGAGGTAACTCTAGTACTCCGGTGCTCCCATGGGTATTGACACTAGAACAGCCTAGTTCTCAAAGGGTTTGCTCCAAGTCCTCCTCTAAGTGTCCCTTTTCTTTTAAATTCTAATCGAGACTTCCCCATAGAAGTTAACGGTGGTTCGCGGTTGTGTTCATACACTGCACGCGTCCCCCGTGGGTCCCCTGTGTCACTGCCTTGGGTGGTTCCTTGTGGTCCAAGCACTTCTACAGGCTCTAGGCCTTGTGTCTAGCTCAGTCGTGGTTCTTATACCACTTTATTGGTATATGGTTTGGTACGCCCCTGGGGCTCAAACGTGTATTTGTGCTATTACTGTAGATAACTAACTCGTAACGTATGTACTTCGAACTCTAGCCTCATAAAGAGACTAGAGGGGTGTGTTTAGTAATAAATACATATATTTTGAATATATACCTGGTGTGTTCCTCTTTCATTTGGTCACTCAAGAGATTATAGACTGGTAAAACAAGCTGCTTTACATTCCTTCAAGACTTAGCCTGAAGGCTGCTCTCCATAGCTACCACTAGGATAGCTTTCAATAAAGGTTGTCTTTAACCTATCTCCAATAAGGGGTTGTTTGGACTGGTGCAAGGTGCCCACTATAATTAGTGGACAGCATATGCCAGGCCAACTTCTCACACCATCAATCACCCAGCATCACACTATCTAGAGCAGAGAGGAAAACAGACACCATCAAGGAAGCAGGAAACCTTCACACTATCAATCACCCAGCATCACTCATTCTACAGCAGAGAGGAAAACAGACACCATCAAGGAAGCAGGAAACCTTCACACTATCAATCACCCAGCATCACATCATCTACAGAAGAGAGGAAAAGAGACACCATCAGGGAAGCAGCAAACCTTCACACCATCAATCACCCAGCACCACACCATCTACAGCAGAGAGGATAAGATTGACCATCAGAGGAGCAGCAAACCTTCACACCATCAATCACCCAGCATTATACCATCTACAGCAGAGAGGAAAATAGACACCATCAAGGAAGCAGGAAATCTTCACACTATCAATCACCCAGCATCACACCATCTACAGCAGAGAGGAAAACAGACACCATCAAGGAAGCAGGAAACCTTCACACTATCAATCACCCAGCATCACACCATCTACAGCAGAGAGGAAAACAGACACCATCAAGGAAGCAGGAAACCTTCACACTATCAATCACCCAGCACCACACCATCTACAGCAGAGAGGAAAACAGACACCATCAAGGAAGCAGGAAGGCTTCACACAATCAATCACCTAGCATCACACCATCTACAGCAGAGAGAATAAGAGAGATCATCAGAGGAGCAGAAAACCTTCACGCCCAGCACCACTCCATCTATAGCAGAGAGGAAAGACACCATCAGGGAAGCAGAAAACCTTCACACCATCAGTCATCCACACACATGAGGGGTATGACAAACACTTCAAACCATCATTCCCGGCAGCAACGACTAACTCACTCTCCAAAAACATGGATTATAATAAGCTCATAAAACCTCATAAAAACACTATTAGCTTGAAAGTCCAAATATCGTCCTGTGCATGTTCAGTAGGTCTATAGATCCACCTCGAGGCCCAAATATTCATTAAAAGAAAGGATTTCATGGCAGAAGTTTGCATTCTGGACACAGAGAAGGTGAAGCAAGAAAGGCTCCCATGTGAGAGGAGAGAGGTGTTCATGGATTTGGAAGTGTTTGGAGGTAATTGTGGGAAATACTTGTAAATGGGCATGAGAAATGAGTAACACGTTATGAGATCAAATGAACCGAGCTTCACCGATACTGAGAACCTGGAGGAACAATCCCTGTTTCTGAATTATAATTCAGCCAGAACTAAAGGAAACTTGTTACAATCTGCTGCCTCACAGACCACAGGCTTGTTCAGGCTTTTGTTTTGAATGCGATAAGACCGGTTATTTTTAGCTTCTGCATCTTGGCAGTGTATCATTTGTTTTGTATTAGTCATTTATGTTATGAACGTTTTCAAGGTGAGGATATTTTATATGTTTGTAGAATTGTTTTTACTATTATAAATGTTTTCTTTTAGCAACATAATGTACAGCACATTTTAGGAAAACTAATTCAAATTATCTTAGGCGGGTACAATTCTCACATCTAACGCTCATGAACATCTTGGAAAACTAGCAATTTCTGTTCACACATTCATTGTTTTGTCCACACACTTTATAACAATATAAAAAGCTTGTGGTTCAGCTAGTGGCGTGAGATCAGACAATCCTGATCGGAGATGGCGTAATTTATGGAATGTGCGATCTGTTGTTCTCTGTCATTATGGGTATGTCCCCTACATGGGGTGCAGCCATGCAGGAGATATTCGAAGTATTTTCCTGCCCTGAGTGCCCGGCTACGTGCATCTGGTATTTTGTATTTTGATATTGATCCAAGCCTCACACTAATCTAACATGCACAGAGGCCTAGGCTTGTCACTTGGCACGAGTGAGGCTCTGGAACTGTCCTGTGACCTGCTGGGTCGCACCTAGCATACCTCATTAAACAGACATTAGAATACTGCTCCTCTCATGGGTTTAGCACTTAGTGTTCTGGAATCCACTCTTGTGACCATATATTTTTATCTGTGTCATTGGAGTGGAGGCCTACTGGCCCACTCATGTAATGTGACACTTGAAGGTGCTTACCCAGATCCTAGTGGTAGCTTCCCACGTGCATGTGGTGCGTGTTTGTGTAAGTGGCCTGTGTGGTACATGCATGGTGCGCACAAATGAAATCGATTAATGGAGGCCTGTGGGAATCCTCTGGCGAGGCCTTTACACAGGATGGATTGGAATTTGCATTCCCAGACGGTGGAAGTGTATTGCTGACATTCCTGAAGCTGGAGGGAGAAGACCTAGACATAAAGTGAAGGCTCCTTCAGAACATCAAGAAGGCCTTTTGCAGAGCATGGAGCTGCTGATTAGTCTTCTTGAAACTCTGCAATTTGGCAGCTAGTGATGGTGAAGGGTGGGACTGCAGTCTCTGCTGAGCAAGGTGAAGGGGACCTCTTTCGGAAGACCAGCATGTTGTCTTTCCTTGCTCATCTGTTCAGTGTGGTTAATGACAGCCAGGTTCAGAAGGGACACACCTATTTCTGCCTCTGTTGTGGGTTCACTAGGATGGAGACTCCTCTGCGGTGAGAAGCATCACTCTACACAAAGGCTGTGTCTGATGAGCAGCCTGCACAAGACACTTGAAAGAAGACCTACCCCTACCATCTTCTGCTAGTGTAGACAGTGGATGGAAGCCTCCAGTCTGCGATTCACTTCATAAAAGTGGAATCCAATGACCCATATTTATTTCAGTTCCAAGTTCTCTATGACCAAGGAAAAGAATACTCTTGCAACCAGAGCTGGTATCTTCCGGAAGGGGGCATCACCTTAGTCTAACCCTGCCTGCAAAAGCTGGTCACCTTTCTTGAAGTCCCTAGAAGCCACTCTGCCTACAGGGAGAGAGAAAGATCTTACCAACTCTGCAAGAAGAGAGACTGTCCAGGAACAGTGAGGTGCAATGTGACCCCGCTGTGGGGGGTCTACCATGAGAGGAAGACTGCGGAGAGCATTTGATGCATGTCATAGTCATTAGAAATCTTTGATAGGTAATTAAATTCGTATCAATTTTCCACAAAAGTAGAAATGGACAGAAATTTCAAATAGTCAAAGTGAAGAAAATGGACTTACAAACAGGATGATAAGGCTTTAAAGCCGAATACAATCAACATTGTCTGTGTTTACTCATTCTTTATAGAGAAAAATGATCTAGTTGCAGCATCTGCCTACTCGTGATATAAAAACAGGGACCCTGCTGTATTCCTGACAGTAAATGAGCTGTAGATTAGGCATTCTGTGTCAACCAATTTTCTGTGACCATCACAAGGAATTATTTCATAGACTTTGTGACAACACCAACTTGATTTCATCCATTTATGGACCTTAGTGAGTAATTAAAAAAAACTCGCACCATCTCTGCGAGGGTCTTCAGACAGAAGGGGAAGCAGCTGCATATTATCTGCATAAGTGTGGAATGCAACATCACACTTCAACACAGCTGGTTAGAGGCTGAACATATACATTCAAAGTAACTGGACACGTCAGGAGCCCTTAGGGATTCTTATGTTGAACAATTATGGCTTTTTCAATTTTATATCCAAAGAGAACATTAGCTTTTCTGTTAGATGGTTGGGTTTCCAGCCAGCGCCATAACTTTCAGAAACTTCATCCACTGCTGCTACGCTGAGAAGAAGAGTTGGGTGAGTAATTCTAAGAAGCTTCTCTTGGTTGGTTCTTCGGTCGTCAGTAATTCTAGGAAGCTTCTCTCGGTTGGTTCCTCACTCATGAGTAATTCTAGGAAGCTTCTCTCGGTTGGTTCTTCGGTCGTCAGTAGTTCTAGGAAGCTTCTCTCGGTTGGTTCCTCACTCATGAGTAATTCTAGGAAGCTTCTCTCGGTTGGTTCCTCACTCATGAGTAATTCTAGGAAGCTTCTCTCGGTTGGTTCCTCACTCATGAGTAATTCTAGGAAGCTTCTCTCGGTTGGTTCTTCGGTCGTCAGTAATTCTAGGAAGCTTCTCTCGGTTGGTTCTTCGGTCGTCAGTAATTCTAGGAAGCTTCTCTCGGTTGGTTCCTCACTCATGAGTAATTCTAGGAAGCTTCTCTCGGTTGGTTCCTCACTCATGAGTAATTCTAGGAAGCTACTGTCAGTTGGTTCCTCACTTATGGGTAATTCTAGGAAGCTTCTCTTGGTTGGTTCCTCACTCATGAGTAATTCTAGGAAGCTTCTCTCGGTTGGTCCCTCACTCATGAGTAATTCTAGGAAGCTACTGTTGGTTGGTTCTTCGGTCATCAGTAATTCTAGGAAGCTACTGTCGGTTGGTTCTTCGGTCGTCAGTAATTCTAGGAAGCTTCTCTCGGTTGGTTCCTCACTCATGAGTAATTCTAGGAAGCTTCTCTCGGTTGGTTCCTCACTCATGAGTAATTCTAGGAAGCTTCTCTTGGTTGGTTCTTCGGTCGTCAGTAATTCTAGGAAGCTTCTCTCGGTTGGTTCTTCGGTCGTCAGTAATTCTAGGAAGCTTCTCTCGGTTGGTTCCTCACTCATGAGTAATTCTAGGAAGCTTCTCTCGGTTGGTTCCTCACTCATGAGTAATTCTAGGAAGCTACTGTCAGTTGGTTCCTCACTTATGGGTAATTCTAGGAAGCTTCTCTTGGTTGGTTCCTCACTCATGAGTAATTCTAGGAAGCTTCTCTCGGTTGGTCCCTCACTCATGAGTAATTCTAGGAAGCTACTGTTGGTTGGTTCTTCGGTCGTCAGTAATTCTAGGAAGCTACTGTCGGTTGGTTCTTCGGTCGTCAGTAATTCTAGGAAGCTTCTCTCGGTTGGTTCCTCACTCATGAGTAATTCTAGGAAGCTACTGTTGGTTGGCTCCTCACTCATGAGTAATTCTCGTTTGGTTCTTCAGTTGTCAGTAATTCTAGGAAGCTTCTCCATCGATTTTTCAGTCATGAGTAATTCTAGAAAGCTTTTCTCGATTGGCTCTTCTGTTTTGACTTAAGTGACCTTAAATGAACACTTTAACATCTGTGGTTTGATTCTTACAAGATATTGTAATTCTGTACCTTCAAGGTTTCACCCTTGTACAGGTGCACTTTTAGAACTTTGGTGAATGTTCAAAACTTTCCAAAAGCAAGCATAAAAAGCACAGCCAGTTGTGCATGTCCAGGCGTACTTCAAATTAAATGTTTGTGAATTCATGTTTTCTTTCGTGCAGACTTTTCCTGCAGCATACCTGCATGTGGTGTTCTACTGTGCATGCTGGAATGGCATCTCTTTTTGGCAATAACTAATTTTTTTAAAAATATGTCTATTGGTAAAATTAATTTCCCCAGGAAGAAAATCCCTTACCCTAAATGTCCACTAAATCTGGATGCTTGTTCCTCTTTCCACCCTGGAAAGGGATCTACCCTTGCTATTGGCACCTTAAATCTCCGACCATTTGTAGTTTAGCAATCGGTGGGGGGAGGAGTTTGAAAATATACACTTGAGATTCTGCGCTACAAGTTCATCAAAGAATCCCCTTCCTGACCTGCCCCCTCATCATCGCTTGGGTGGGATTTACTCCCACACAATATTGACTAGGCGCCCCCTGAAAATAGCAGAGGGGCAACATTAGTCGCACCACGGGAACGAGCGAAGTGGGAGTCCCTCATCGGTGTTGCCATCAAGGGGAGTTCCTTCTGACGTCATCTGGGGGCGCCGCCTGGGAGGACATCCTAATGTATTTTCAAGATGTTCCAGAAAGGTAAGCTCGGTAGACATAGGGACGCGGTGGAGGGGACTACCCATGGCGTAGCCATGGGTGTGGTGATTGCAGTTAGAGCAGGAATAGCTTTGTTCTTTGCGGCAAACTGTAATTGTTCGATTTTCTTTTTGTCTTTTTATGTTGCCCGCGCTGAGATAGCGACAGCACGATCTAGAGAAGTCGACCTGCCCTTCCGGATGATAGTTGGCCAGCCAGCAACAGGTAACACAGCGACGACGTCTACGAAAACATCATGGGCAGCAGGCCTAGTGTAAGGCTCCGGGGTCACCTATGCCGCTGCCGGGAAGTCCAGCTCTGGCGGTTGCGTGTGAATTTTTGTTCGCGCAATAACTACACTCCACGCTGTTATTTGAAGCATAAAAGGCCATTTTATTAGGACAAGGTTGCAAACATTTAGACTTATTAACAGTACATAAATGCAAGAAATATACTTTCCCATCCCATACCCACACATTCTCTATTCGGCCTTCTCAAAACCATCTCACCTGTTTGACTCTTCCCCATTCACTCGGTAACCTCCTTCCTTTCCCCATTCTCACCTTCACTTGCCCTCCAAGCATCCTCTGTTGACTTTGCCTTCATTGCCTCCCGCGCCCCGCTATCAGTCACCTGTGTACCGTTCTCACCCCCCCCCCCCCGAGGGGTGGATCCGCCCGTATGTGACTCACCACCCCTCCAAAGTACCGTAACGTCTCTGCTCCGCAACCTGCCCTAAACTGGCACTCTCAGACCCAAAAACCACCCCTAGTCCTTTGCTTAAGACCTGTAGGGTGGGTGGGTGGACAAACTTTTCTAACTCCCCCGGTGGTGCTCAGGTGTCAGGAAGAGGCCGGATCTTCCTCTCATGACACCTTGTATGCCCTCCCACTCCCGCCCCTCCTTTAACCCCTCTAGTCCCACCCCCACCTTGTCCTTCCGCTATTGTGCGAATACCCCGGGGGAAGACTGGTCTGCGACCTTCACTTCCCCCGGGGGCCGCATTGCTGCTGAGCAGTGACATAGCAGTCTGAAACCTTGGCAGCCATGTGTGACGTTTCATAATTGACATTTCAACGACAATGAGTGACACGTTCACGAGAGCAACATTAAGCAATGAAGACGAGGGAAACATGCTGGGGTTGAATAAAAAAATACAACACAAAGGAGTAGAAATGTTTTTTTTCAAAAGCTAACTTGACTCCAACCTTAATAAAAATCATTAACCCTGAGATGTCCTCCCTCCCCCGGTTGGTGAACCTCTATCTGCCCGAGGCACAGATCACAACATGACCCCCACATGCTGTCAGAGCTACACTAGGCTCTATTGACTTAAGTGACACAGTGTTGCTCAGAAACCCCGAGCGGCCTAACACGATTTTAGTGCGGCTGTATGTGGCGCGTCTCGTGAAAACGAATGATTCAACAGACAGGCTGTGAGTGACTGCAAAACTACATCTTAACAGTGCAGGAAGCTGAAGATCATGACTGCGCGCTAGGTGCTGCTAGTTTAAAAGGCAAGCACATCTTTAATTTTATGAGAAACTAGCAGAGTGAGAGATGCCATTACTTCACTCTATGCACCGACTCGAGGCGTGCGGCAATTCGGTACGGCGTGGCGCCTCGTAGCCCAGCCGCAATGACTCCCGGGGCAAACCACGCCGCCCGGGCATTATTCAAACATAGCTAAGCAGCAAAGCTGCACAACTGAGTGCTCTGGGGCCAGGATCAGGAGGGTCACAGGTGGCAGGGCTCACATGATCTTTTGAATAATTCCCGTGGTGCGAGCAGCGCTGATTGCCACCAGAGCTTCCCACAACTTTGTCACACTGTGGCTCAGTGACCCCGACCGGCCCAGCGCCACGCGCTAGAAAGTGCTGTATAATTTAAAGGCACATTCTTAGTTTTATTAAGAACTAGCAGAATGAGAGATACCATTACCTCACTCCAGCCAAGCGGCAATTCGGTCCGGCCCGGCCTCCTCGTGGCCCCACTGACTCCCAGGGGTCAGCAGCAAAGCTGCACAAGGGTGTGCCCTGGGCTGCGGAGGCCGCTGCGATCCTTAGGGTTGGGTCCGGTGGGTCCGGTCGCAGGGACACATTTTTGAAAATAATGCCTGTGGTGTGAGCAGCGCTCATTGCCCCTGGAGCCTCTCACAACTTCATTCTCAGGCACTGCAGACACCCGCTGACGCCGCATCGGGCAGCAGCAGGAAGTCACGTGCGGTGCTGCTGCACGGAGGAACAGCATGGTTGTTACATTGTAGCAGAAGCCCCCAAGCCTGCGGTGAGCAACGCCGCTGCGCGCTGCCACTACTGCTTTAATTTAGCATTTCAGTGCTGCATGATTAGCAGTGCTAATACAGGGCTTGACAGCCAAATAGGCGCTATGCCTATTATGCGTGACTTTCCATTTCAGTGCGGTAATGCGGACCACCACACTGAAATGCGTTAGTCTAACGTCTGATGCGTGATACTTGGCAGGACTGTATACCCTTCCCCTCTGCCTGAGGACCCCTCCCTCGCTGCCGGTCCCTGCTGTGCTCCAGTGTTTGCAGAGGTCACTCTTTATCCCCTTCTCTCTGCCTGAAGACCCATCCCTCGCTGCCGGTACCTGCTGTGCTCCAGTGTTTGCAGCGGTCACTCTTTATACCCTTCCCCTCTACCTGAGGACCCCTCCCTCGCTGCCGGTACCTGCTGTGCTCCAGTGTGGTCAGGGGTCACTCTTTATACCCTCCCCTCTGCCTGAGGACCCATCCCTCGCTGCCGGTACCTGCTGTGCTCCAGTGTCTGCAGAGGTCACTCTTTATACCCTTCCCTCTGCCCGAGGACCCCTCCCTCGCTGCCGGTACCTGCTGTGCTCCAGTGTCTGCAGAGGTCACTCTTTATACCCTTCCCTCTGCCTGAGGACCCATCCTCGCTGCCGGTACCTGCTGTGCTCCAGTGTCTGCAGAGGTCACTTTTATACCCTCCCTCTGCCTGAGGACCCATCCCTCGCTGCCGGTACCTGCTGTGCTCCAGTGTCTGCAGAGGTCACTCTTTATACCCTTCCCTCTGCCTGAGGACCCATCCCTCGCTGCCGGTACCTGCTGTGTCCAGTGTCTGCAGAGGTCACTCTTTATACCCTCCCCTCTGCCTGAGGACCCCTCCCTTGCTGCCGGTACCTGCTGTGTCCAGTGTCTGCAGAGGTCACTCTTTATACCCTTCCCCTCTGCGGGCTGCCACGGGTCCACGAAGGGGGCCCTCCTAAGAGGGCGGCCCCCCTTAGTGCCACTTGATGGCACATGAGGCAGCCGCCCAGTGTTTGGGACCCCTAAGGGTCCACAAGCCCGCGTCACTTCCGTGCAGGAGTGGGCGGGGGCGAGGTACATATACCTCTCCCGCCCACTGGACGCCCTCTTTTCCCGCTGCCCTGACGCCGGGGGGCCCTGGGGTGACGGTGGCCACACCCAGTGCTGTGGCGGAGTTACAGGGCGATCCAGAGGCTGTAAGGTACAGAGGGGTACCCTCTGCACGAGCACCACAAGAGGGCAAAGGCCAAATATCCCAAGGGAGGTCCTCGCGTTGGACCCTGGAGGAGCGACGGCGCCCCGTTAGTCCTCTGGGCGGTTGTGGACCTGAGCAACCGGGGGTTGCCTGCAACGCTCCGCCCCCCTTCTGGGGGCATGAGTAATGGGGTAGACTGGCGGTCCACCGGTAGGAGGGGCTATCCCCTCCCCCAAATCTGACAAACACCGGTTGGCTAGGGCCACGGTGTAATTTGGCTCATCAGGTGGGCAGGCGGCGAGGGGCTGCCTGCCCTGGGATCGCCCGTAAGATAACCCACCATGTTGGCATATTTGTTATGCAAATAAACCTGCAGCAATTTTCTCCACAAAGAAGGTTTCTGGTCTGTTTATTTCTCCAGGATATTGCTGTGGGGGGGATGGGGAGTGTTGCCGATATTGGCACTATGCCTGAGGGCCCCTCACTCACTGCTGCTAGTGGCTGTGCCCCGATGTCCTTCTTGATGTGCTGCTGTCTGACTCATGAAGCAGGGTACAGGAGGCTGTGGAGAAGGAGGGAACAGGAGGCAGGCTGGGGGGATATCAGGGTGCGGGGGCTGGAGGAGAAACAGGGTACAAGGGGCTGGGGTCGCTAGTGAGGGAGGTGGAATGGAAACAACGTACCGAAGGTTGGGGCCACTGCAGGAGGAGTAACGAGGTAGAGGAGGCTGGGGGAATATCAGGGTACAGGGGTTGGAGGACAGGTACCGGGGCTGCAGACGGAGAAGGAACAAACACGGAACTGGCCTCCCACAGGAGGGTGTGGGGGCCAAGGACTGGTGTCAGGACAGAGACAGTGGGGGGGGGGTGGTGTGGGGGGGGGGGGAGAGGCGCGGCAGGAGGAGGAGAGACTGAGGCGCGGCAGGAGGGCAGGGAGGGAGGAAAGAGACGGCCTGCAGGCTCCAGTAGGACAGCCGGGCCTGGGGCAGCGCAGGCCTAGGGGGACCCTCCCAGACGCTAGATCGGGTCTCGGGGCTGGTCCTTCAGGACACGTGTGATCTTTACATGTGAAAGCGTCGCCTTATACATGATGTGCGTCAGTCGGAGCGTGCACCTCCCCTTCTCTTTCCCTCCGTGGCACAGATGTGCCCAGTCCCGGCGTTCACTTAGCACACCGGTGCATTCTGGGAGTTGTGGTTCCAAGTGGCTTAATGCACTTCATACCAAGGATTTGTAGAGTGTCTCTATGGTGGGTGTACAGACACGAACTTCATGTATGTTCAAACTATACCCTGGGAATATTAGCGGGCCCGCGCAGCCCTCTCTCTGTTGGCCTCCTCAAGTCCAAACCTTGGAGCGGAGAAGCGCTGGCGGCTTCTTGGCGCTTGTCCTTTTGTTAGCGCTGCTATGCTGTATGCAGGCGCGCAACGCCCATAGGACTCAAGGGGCTTCAGCACCCCCATCGTGTGTGTCAGCCCGGGCTCAGACAGCTTCCCGGGCTGACACACGGACAGTTTTTGAGCCGCACCGAGTACTTCACAGGTCTTTCAAAGACCATTTACGTGTTAACGAGGCTTTGTTGTTTTTTCACCCCTCTGCCTATTGCTGGAAGAATTAGCCCCCCCCCTCCCGAAATATTTAGTATCCCCCCCGAAATTTGGCTCTAGTTGCGCCTCTGGCTGTATGTACGGTTTTGTGAAACAGGTTATATAAACCCCTCATACTAATGAAAGGCAGGCGCCTAGAAGCTGCAGAGTTTACCGTGCTTGTGGGAAGAGACAGGCCCTGGAGGGGTCACGTCCGACCGTCTGTCCCGAGCCTCCAGTGTCTGCAGGTTGTTGCAGAAGCAAGCACGAGCGGCACTCATTCACTGTGGTATGTAACAGGTGCTCAGTGTTACCAAACATGAAGGTACTCATTTTATCGAAGATAAAAGGCAGAGTGAACCTCCCAGGGCCTGCTGGACCCCAGAGAATACTGCAAGCCCCAGAAGTCCATCGTCACTTTTTAGTCAGCAGCGCATTGCATGGCGGGACTGGGGGTGATACAGATGACACGAAACCACTTGGCCGTAATGCATCAAATGGAATGTACTAAATACAGTAGAGGGTATGCAACAAAAGTACGGACAACAGGACTGCTGCAATTTAAGAAGGTCTGTGAGAAATGATGAAGAAATGATGGCTGGCAGGCACATAGCGAAGACATGGGGACACCTTAGTCCATGCCATTAAAGGCACTGCTCCTGGACTTTCCTATGACAAATAATGCATTCTGGGTAACGTAGTCTTGCTCTGCCTCCACTGACCCAATTAGACTGACATACTTTATAGCAAACATGTGTAGGTGACCTGCGGCTGTCCGCGGCCCCCACAGGGGGCCAATTCAGCAGGGCGGCCCTTTAGTGCCATGTTGGGCACCGCCCACCCGCTCTAGTCGTTGGGGGGGTTCTGTAGGAACCCTCTAGCCAGGTCGCCACTGTGGCGTCCTTCCGGTGCGCCAGGTGGGGGGAGGGCATATAAGCCTCTCCCGCCCCTCCTGGCGGTCTCTGTTCGCCAGCCACGCCGTCTGGGAAGGGACTCCGGGTCGTGTCGCCGCGGGTTCAGCAGTCATCGTGTTTGGGATCTTGAGGCGGAGGGTGCAAAGTTAGTCGGGACCCCATCCCCGCTGCCCTAACGCCGTTTGAGACGTGGGATCTCCAGGGGCTGTTCTGCATATGCGGTGAGTGTCTTTCACCTCCCCCAACCCCTTCGGGGACAAGGCTGTTAAGCCCGGCCATTGCCGTGGCTGCGGCCGCCTTGGGGGCAGGACAGCTCCAGGGGGCTTTGGTCAGCGGCCCCTTCCCCATGTTGTTTCGCTTTCTGCAGACCGGAGAGGGGGTTTGAGGCTCCAGGCCGTCTAATGCGGCTTACCCGACTCCGGGGCCCGGCCCTCGCTGGCCAGATGCAGCGTGGGGAATAAGGAGGGGGGGGGCAGCGAGCGCCGCGAGGCCCCCTCCCCGGCTTTCTTCTGTCCAGGCTGTGGCCTTCGCCTGCGGGGCCCTGTTGCTGCCTAGTGATGCAAGTGTGTGGCGTAGCGTTCCCACGCACTCAAGGACAGCTCTTGGCCGCACTGCTAGCGGGCGGGTTTTAGAGCAGGCCATGAGTAAATCCCCGGGGGAGAGGGGCGGGAGCGCCGGTTTGAGCACCCCCTTACCAGGCGTGTCGCGTCCCTTGGTCTGGGGATACAGCTTGCGTCGGTCTTGTTGTGGTGAGTGCTGGCCATTTTCAGCCCCCGACACCCCTCCCCTTTTCCCTTAATTTTCATAAAAGAATCCGGTGGCTCCGACTCTCCTGCTTGTTCCAAGCCTGGGGGCTCGGGCTGTACCAGGTCCCGACTTGGTTGTGAGGGGGTGTGTCTGCGGCAAACTTTCAGCGCAGGCCGGTCATCCCGTCGAGTGGGGCCGAGCTGGTGGCTATGGCCGCCGGGTTATTGCACGGTTTCCAGGTTGCGGGTGGGGGGCCAAAAGATCAGCATATGTTGAAAGGTCAGGGGCATGTTCGTGCCCGGGTCCGACGGCTTTGTTAATGCCCGACGGCACAGACTGACCCTAGCCCTTAAGGGTGCGGTCACGGGAGCCCAGCCTGCCGGTGGAGGTTCGACCAGTTTCGCCATGGGGGCGGGGAGATTAGTGCAAGTCCCCCGCTGTTTGCACGGTGGCTGGGGCAGTGCCACATCCCTGGGTCCGGAGTTCGCGGTCAGGGAGGGTAAAGGGCTTTAGCTACCGGCGAACTTGGGGAGATCGTTTTCAGGAGTGGGGAACCATTGAGTGGCATATGCGGACTGACCCCTCCCCTCGTGGTCTTGCCGAAGCATCAGGGCATTCTGTGTGGTTTATATGCACTTTGAGAGCCACCTAGTGTCTCGTCCTGTCTTTGGCGTTGGGTAGTACAGTCGAATGTTGACTGACCGGGTCTCCCCTCCCCCGCTATCTTCGGTCCGGCTGAGCAGAGGGGTAGGGGTGTGGGATTTGGTCAGTGGAGACTGAAAACATGAGCACCTCGCAGCTGTGCATTTAGGTGGGTGCCACGAGGTATCAAGGCCACAAAGTGTCACTGCGCACCCCGTGCTTTGTTGACTCGAGGGTCTTTCACTTACTCGTGCAACGCTCCTATCACTGGGGAATACGTTTTCACGAAGCCGGGTCTTGCGCTGGCTGAATTTTCTACAGCCTCTTCTCCATAAGGGGGCCCCTATCCCCACTCTTTTATAAGTGTAAAGCTGGTATCGGTACGGTTCGCAAGATTGAGCCATGCTGGCCTCAAAAGCGTCTGAGAAAATCTGAGCCCACACAGGGCTGAAAACTGTCATGGCCCAGAACAGTTTGAGGTGCATGTGTGGAAGGCGTTCGGGTTTCACTGCTCAGGTTATCGGCAGCAGTCGTGTTGTATGTTTAGCGGCCTGCTTGCAAACTGTGCTCCAGTGTTAAAACACGATGGACTACCTGACTTTGTTTTGTGAAGGGATGCCCCTTGTTTTGTTGGAAAGTGGATTATAAATGTAAATAATTTCTAAAAGGTGCATTGCATGTGTTAGCAAGGGTTCTCCATGCCAATGGTATGCCATCTGAGAGGAGTTCATATGTGATCCCAGAGGCCAATGGGTAAGACACTGGAGGCGAGCGCTTGTCTAGTTGGCCTCCCGGGGGGTGCTCATGTGTGCCGGGCTTGTTTCGTTGGGAAAGTGGGGGGACATTGAAAGTCCCGGTCAGGACCGGTAATCACCGCATTTCACGTAGGAGAGCCCCTGAGGCTGCTATACTCCTCGCGGAGAGGATTACCAGCGAAAGGGCAACAAGGGGCTCGAGAAGGTGCACCCTAGTGCCTGCATGAGGAAAAGTCGGGAAGAAGATTGTTTAAGTGTGTGTTACACACACCAAGTGACAGGGGCCTCATAGTCTTTTGAATGTTGCACTGTGACACAGACCCATTTACCTTGGCGCCTACCCACGACGGTTCGATGGGTCTTGGCTAAACAAATCCCTATGGTGGGCCGCTGTAGTTTAAGATCTTATTACACCTGCCTCCGGCTGTAAGTTTCATGTCAGGAGGAGTTAAGGTTGTCATTGACAAAGGGTGTCAATGGTACAACGGTGATGGGTTTAGGTGTTTGCGCCTGAATTTATCTTATAAAGCATTTTACATTTTGGACCTCAGAGGCTTGATCAGTTACAAGCGGCTGAGCGTCAGGATAGCAAAATTTTGAAGTGTATGCTTGAGTATGTCTGTTATATGCAGGCCCGATAAGTTTTGTTTTGAATATACATTTAGGCCAGCATTGGGCTGAGTTTACTACCACTTGCATTGGGCGTCGCAAACGGAAACTAATTTACAGCGTTTTATAGTTAAGAATTTATTAAGCCTATTTGGTGTTGTAGCCAGCGTTTTTGGGTGCGTGTTTTGGACCGCGGACTGCTGTTTTGGGCGGGGCGGCCAGTTTACACCGCTATAGGCACCAGCTGCAACATGGTATTATGACAAGGTCAAGTAGGTTCAATGTTTTAATCTTTCCATCTGTTCAACATGAGCGCAAGAATCATACCAAGTTGAGCCAGTGTTTTCTTGGCAAGTCAAGTTGTGCATTGTCCTTTATATGGAAGTGAATGTTGCGAGACTGATAGATTAAGTGACTGCGTGCTTGGGTGTACTGAAGCTCCAAATTTGACCACTCCTTCCTGGTCCCGGGGATACTATTTAGCCCTGGGACTTTGGGTTGTCGCTCAGATACGTGCAGCAAGGGCCCGGTAACGGCGACAGTTCCCCCTAGCATAACAGCGCAAACGGTTTTTCAGTGGTTGCCTCTGTAAGTTATTATCAGTCGCAATTCTAATGCTTGCCCCGGTAGTGAGAAGCCCACATCTACACCTTCCACAGCATTAGAGTACCTCCCCTACACCAGGCATAGGTGCACGGCCTGGGGGCTGAGATCAGAGTCAATGGACCCAATGGATGCATTTTCAATATGCTATGCAACAAAGCTATAATTGTGGCTTATTTATCTATTGCGACTAATAAGCATCGACAAAGCCAATAGATGGGCTTGTTGTAGGTGTAGTGCTCCTTTGTTAGAGGTGTATGTCAAGTGTAGTGTTCACGTTTTGTCCCGGTTTTGGCTTTAACATCCTGGTCACCCGATGCTGAGGGCAAGGGCGAGCTGCCAAGGATGAGAGATAAGAAGAGATGTGTATCCTGCGTTGATTCGCACTGAGCATCAGCAGGTTTGGGGTGAGCCCGGCCATTTCCGGTGCAGGGGCTGTGACTCCTGAAGTGACTTTTGAGTCCATAGTCCAGCTTGCTGTAGGTGGAATGATACGTGTTGATTACATAATTGGATGCGATGACTGAGGAGGCAGAACCATGCACCACACTATGCTAAGCAACGTTCCTGGTGAATTGTTTCAATCCAGCGCCGAGGTGAGAGCTCCGTGTGCAGGGTCAGAATCATTAGGCGACTGCAGCACGACAAAGGTCTTTTAAAGGCACTGGTAAAAATGGTGCATGCTAAGTAGTCCTTAAGGCCTACCCTGGCCAGGATGGCAAGCAGGGGTTACGCGGGGGAACTAGCTATTAGCTGCCCAGTCTTATGAGTAAATAACCTGAATGAAATTTTGCGGTGAGGCTGCTGTGTTGCCCTGGCATTGTTTGCCTCGTTTCAGGGCCAGTGATTGTTACTTTTTAGGGATAAGGTTCGAATTCTTAGTTGCGTTTGGGACTTTGACAGGTTGCCCATTTTCATGCAACACTGCGATAAAGTTGTAATCTTGTGGAGTGTTGAACTAGGTTGTAACTTACAAGAAACTCATCATAGATCTTGCAGTCACTTCATTGCAGAACAACATGGAGTTCGGGGCCAGTTCGGGACCTGTGCATAGTTGCAGGTCAAGGATTGGCGGCATGGCCCCATGGGTACTGGGGACAGTTTTGTTGGTTGGCAAGATTCGCAGAGGTTTGTCGTAAGCCTGCACAGGCTGTTGTTTCCGCGGAGTTTGGGGCAGGTTAGCAGCCCCACCTTGTCTATGCGGGTTTGTGTCTTGCGGGTCATCCTGATCAAGTAAGAGCCATTATCCATTGGTACAGCTGGACATAAGGAATGCCAGGCAAGAATCCAGGGGATCACAGTGCGAGTGTGGCTTGTTCTGGGCTTAGTATATGCAGGCGTGAGTAGCAATGGTAGCCGTTTTATTGCAAGTTGCAACTGGGAGATTCCCTCATTCGTCAGCAGCTGGCACATGGCCGGCAGAACACAGCCTGGGAAGTCTGGGGGCGAATACCACAGATTAGTTGGTAATATACACACAACTCCCTGGTCATGTGGGGTATGTATGTCCCACCCGTATCATCAACCAGAAGGGTGCCATGTGGCAAAACCAGTCTATATGTTTAAGAATGATATAGATGTGGGTAAGGAGAGGTTTGTCAAAGGTATTACTTATTGCCAGGCATTGTTAACAACCCATCTACACCAAGCCTATTGCTTAGGTTCCTGGGCCGCATACACACAGCCCGGTGCTAGGCACCTGCGCTTGTCGGCACCATGAGTTACTAAATTACAACTGTACAGTGGGCGTACTTGCTGACCGGGCAGTATTGATACGGCCTCCAAGGGCCGATTAGTCAGACACCAGTAGCAGTGAGTGTGGCTTGCCCTCAGTGCAGTTGTTGGAAGAATTTAAATTTCATGTATAGGTTATACTGAACTTGCTACCAGCGGGTCTAGTGTGTGAGCGGGTTAACTGCTTTGAAAAAGGCATAAAAAGAGTACGGCATAACACATAGACTACTAGGAATTAAATCGGGGACGAGCTGCCTTTACACATGGATTCCGGTGAAGGGCAATTAAGTCCGGGGTAACCAAGTGTACCGGGTCTAGTGCCTTGCATCTTGTGTCGAAGCGGGTTGGCACACAGGGGGTGTCTAGGACCAATCCAGGCACACTCTGCAGTGTGGAATGCAAATGAACTGCACGTTGCCACTATTTGGAGCGTGACAGATGCAACAATTTGATCCCTGCCAAAGCAAACCAAGGTTCTTATGGTCAGATGCACAATATACATCCGTTCACTCCAGCCTCACTGAAGGTAGTCTGTTAGCAGAGGTATAGAACGGGACGTCTTGCGCCAGGGTGCGGACATTGCACGGGCGACACAGCAGATAGTCTGACGAGGGTGCTTGCGGGCTAGGCCAGGCAATGTAGCAGAACCAATTCTAAGGACCCCTCTCCCCCACCGGACTGCCAGAGAATGTGAGTGCAGTGGGATTGTCAATGTTACAGGTATTTTCCCGCCCATACAGGGGCAGAAGGGTACATTGCAGGAATCTGCATAAGAGAGTGGGGGCAAGACCTATAGACAAAGTGCACCGGTAACCGCAAGAGCGTGGTGTTCAGATCAAAATCTCGCAGCAGCAAGTTAGCCAGGTGGCATGCGTCAGTTGGTTAGGCCAGAATGTGTGCCGTGGCTCCAATAGCGGCTTGAAATGTGTTTGGAGCACCATCGCTGACAATTCCAGAGCACACACTGCACCTTGGCCCAGTAGGTGAAGGCCATATGCTCATGTGCGGCTTGTTCTTGTGGAGGGCAATATTCCCTGGAATAACAATGTACTAGGTCATTAGCTGGGCTGAGCATCAAGGGTCACAGCTGGTTAGCAGGTATGTGTGTATCTGTGATCGAGCTTTAGTTAAGTAAGCCTGGTAGGTGGCGTAAGTTGTCACTCCAATTGGTTGCTGTGACTGCAATAGTGTGCGCTATGCGAACGGCCTTGTTCGCCATGGTTTATTAATCGCAAAGGTCTGTGCACATGTCTGGTCAACTTCAACAAAGTAGGTGCACTCTGCTCCCAGGGCAGGTTATGCGTTGCTTCAGTGATGCATGAAATGCCCCGTCCGCATAGCCAGAGCATATAGGCTGGTTGTGTAGCGGTCTTCTAAGCAAGTGTGCTGCTGTTCCATAAATTGGGGAAACAGGTGTTAGGGAGCACGAAATGCTAGAAATGCTAGTAAGTCCATGGGTCAATGTGAGATCTGGTGGTCTGAGATTATCCCCCGCAGAGTGTGCCACGGGGCTAATTCAGAGGAGGCTGTTGAACATTCCGAAAGAGAGTGAATAGTTCTATGCGTAGTTCGCAGACCAGAGGGGTCTGGGCTTCATCAGACACGAGCTGATTGAGGCTAAGGTCAAGGGCTACTTTGAAACATGGTGTTTATGGTCACCATTGGGTATGGATTTGTTCCCTTGACCTTGCAGGGGGCCCTGGAAATGAGAGGTGGCAAGTGAGAAGACAGCTGCCTTGAGGGCACTGGCCATCCAGGCGTACGCCTAAGGTTAAGTTGACAAACATGCGGTGCATTTGTCACAGCATGGACACGTTTCACTGGACATACAGGAGGCCCTAGAAAGCAGGTTACAGGTGAGAAATAGCTGTTTTGGTGGGGGGCCCTGGCTGCGACGGTGGCCGCCTCCAGGGCTGTGGCGGAGTTACAGGGCGATCTGGAAGCAGACCGGTACAGTAAGGGTACCTCTGCAGCAGACCGGTACAGTAAGGGTACCTCTGCGCGGCACAGTAGGGGTGCCAGAGCCAAAGACCAGGAGCCTCAGGGCAGGTTCCGGGAAAACCGCGACGGCGCCCGTTAGTCCTTCGGGCGGTTGGGGGCCTGACCAACTGGGGGTTTGCCCTGCTACGCTCCGCCCTGAAAAGGGCGTGAGTAGAACAGACCAACGTGTCACGTGATCCGGAAGAGGATCATCAAAGGTAGCACTGACTGGGTGTCCCACAGTGCTGGCTCACCAGGCGGGCGGGGGCAGCATAGGTTGGTACAGCTGCCCGCCCTTGGATCGCCCGTAAGATAACCCACATATTGCATACTCCTGTATGGAATAAACCTGCAGCAATATTTTCCCACTACAAAGTTGTCTCGTGTATTTATTCATTCTTGCATGCTCAGACTGGGGGTGGGAGAAGTTGCCGGTAATGGCACTATGCGGCTGTCCGCGGCCCCGCAGGGGCCACCTCAGCAGGGCGGCCCTTTAGTGCCATTTCGGCACCGCCCAGCCGCTCTAGTCTCTGGAGGGGTTCTTGGAGCCCTCTAGCTTGGTCACCTCTTTGACGTCCTTCCGGTGCGCCGAGGTGGGGGGGAGGGCATATATGCCTCCCCAGCCCCTCCTGGCGTCCTCTGTTGCACCAGCCACGCCGTCTCCCACCCCACCTCTTACCCGGCGGACAGGCTGGTGGACGTGCAAAGGGGTGTAGGGAAGAAAACCACAAAGGACAGATTGTAATCACAGGAATATAAAGGCAGATGACTGAACAGCAGAACAGATGGAACGCTGTTACCTAACAGGGGCTATGTGTGTTCCTCACGGTCGCCTGTCCGTTAATTGGTTTAACATTGTGATGTGAATGATGTCTATTACATGCATTCATCTACCGAGTATTGTATTGATATAAAAATGGAAATTGAATACTGCAGGGAGCGGGACACAAACATGTTTCTCCCCGGCCACAGAAGGGAGAGGGACACACGCGTTACATACTTGAACCATGCATTAAGTTACAGCGTCCTTTGTTTGAAACGACTGTTAGAAAGTCACCCTTGGACTCTACTATGTGCTGAATTGCCTATTCTGGTGATACTCAGCATCTAGTTACCTGTGCTAAATTCATTTCTGGTTGCGGCACCGTCACTTTATTGTCAAAATCGGCGCCTGTGACAGTGGGCCACAAGTTGGTGCTGTTTGTCTATTTAGAGATGACCACATCAACAGGCATTGATTAAGTCAACATACATTAGCATTTACTATGGCCTGCGGCCCAGACCATTCTTATAGCTTTGGGGGCCTGGATTAGTCTGAATTGTTACACCTGCACAGAGTTAGCAATTGTGGGGTTGTTAGGCTGGCAGCGATGTATGGCGCAACCTGAGGTGGACGCCGGTCGTGATCCCGGACATATAGCTTCCAGGGGCAAGGGGGTAGTTGTGATGTTCGATGATTGGCGGCGCGACTGGAGGAATGTGTGGTGCGAACTGAAAGTAGCCGCCTGATGCCAGGCTTGGCTTATAGTGTTCTATAAAACAAGCAATTAACATGAGATCAGTGAGGTCTGGGGGCCAGCTGGGCCACTGGGAGTTCACAATATTTGGGCGTTGAGTGTTATTTTACTCGGGTCTCAAAACATGGGTCTTTTAAACATATGAGCTCATTATCATGACAATTGGTGAGTGCACTGTTCACCTGTGTCTTTATTTATTTCACATGGTATCTGGCTGCGATATCTGGGACTTCGACTGGGCTACGATCGTAGCATCTGGGTCACAGGAAGATGGACCAGACAACCCAGAGAGAGTATGGGCGACACTTAGGTGACCAAACCACACACAGGGTTGGCAGTGAGCAACCTGCTAGGATTGTGATCAAAACATCACAGCATTGGGCGGTGCACGTGTAGAAGTCTTGGAGAAGGGTGGGGCATTGCAGGGAGTGGGAGTCAGATACTCCTTGGGACCAAAACTCTCAGCAAACTATGGGGAAGTTATCTTGACTGCGGCTTCCGCTACATTGGAGGGCCCTTCTCACACCTGGGCATACTACACAGCCTGGGGGCAGAGATAGGAATGAGTAGGGAAACTCAGAGTAGAGCACTCCACGGCACACTGAGTAGCCCAGCACAGAGCAACAGCATCTGGCAGGCGATACACACCTGTAAGCTGGTTTTAGCTGAAGGTTTTGCGGCAAATGCTTCGTGTGTATGTGTCCATATTGGCCAGGCAAGATGTCAGTTAAAGGTTTTAATTCAATGCAAAGGAAGCCTCCCGGTGCACGCCCAAATCATTAAGACATGGGGTGGCTTTATTAAGTATTTCAGCGTGCATGTGGCACATTTGATAATGGAGCAGGACACCTATTGTTTACTTTAGGAAACTGGGATCTTATGCCCAGGTTCTGTCTTTGCCTAGTGCAGACTAACCTGTCTCTAGCCATGGCAGCTTGGCGAGTGTGGGGTTTGCCACCTTACAAGTGTGCTGTTCTTAAGAAGTTGGGGAAACGCAGTAAGGAACACCAGGCATTCCCAGTATTCAAGTATAGGCAGGCAGCTGGACATACTGTCCCACTAACTTGTATGCCCCCTGGTACAGATTAGCAGGAGTTTGAGAGAGCCAGTCCTCACCTAGGGGTGCCAGGCTTAGTTTGAGGGTCAAGTCCAAATATGTCACATTGACGGAACCTTTATAACGTTTCTATTATCTGTGCATAGTTACAGGCCGAGGCATGGCCCCCGGGTGTTGGGGGACGGTTTTCTTGGTTGTCATGCTTCTCAGATGTTTGTCGCTAGCTTGCGCAGCCTGTTGTGTCCGCAGAGTTTGGGGCAGGTTAGCTTCCCCACCTTGCATTCAGCATTCCAACAGCACAGTAGTTGACAGAACATGGGAAACGCTTTCCCAAATCTAGCACCAGAACACAAGGTTAGTCAGGGCCAACTTGTCCGCTGGGTGACTCGGGCAGGCGAAGACTCATTACAGTTCTTGCACAGTCCCATCATTTCGGAATTGGAGCGTTGCTTGAGGTATCCCTGGGCATAAAGGAAGGCCAGACAAGCAGACAGGGGATCACAGAGCGGGTGCACTCTGCTCTTAGCGTAGTATATGCAGGCGGCATCACCTACACCAAGGAAGCAGGCATTTCTTTAAGTGTTGGGTGGGACCCATACTGGACATCAAAGTGATAATTTAGCTATGCTAACTTGCCGGTGAAGATAATGTTATTATGGAGCGCTGCAGGTGGCCATTCCTTGCCTGAGATAGATGAAAGCTTGAGGTCCCTGATAGTACTCACATACTGGTCCAGTGGCTAGCAGGCCATCGCACCCCAGGTTGGGGGGTCAACTCTGTTAAATCCTAGGGGGGACTAGGAGGGTACGGGACTGGTGCTTAGGAAACCCGGACGGAACATGGGAGATGCTGGCAGTAGGCCCAGCACTTCCCCTGTTCCCCCCCACCAGTGGTATTACAAGTATCCCCAATTTTCACCATGTGAACTACACATAAGAAGGCTTGGGATAAAATTTCACCGGTCCGCTGAGCACAGCAGGCCGTTCCGTTTAAGGGAAAACTATAGCAGAGACTGGTAGGGGGAGGTCCCCCAACACATCCTGCCCTTCCTCTTTGCTCTTCACAACAACTGCGCATGTGGGAGGCCATTTACCTGTGCATAGTTCATTCAGATTCGCAGTATCATTTCAATTAAACAATCGCTGTAGTTACAAGTTGCAAGCGTGAGATTCCCCCAAGGTAAACTGGTCACATTATCAGCAATAATGCTGCCTGGGAAATCTGGGTGCAGCCACCACAGATCAAACTGAACAAGCCACAGTCCGGCAGGAAAGGATGGATGTTGAATTGATTGCCCACTTAGCAATATGACTATTGCACAGGGGGATGGAGGGTGATTCCAGGGACACGGGTGGTGTGGCGTCAACGCTAGACGGTCAGCTTATGCTGGGTAGGAGGTTCCGCATCACCAATCAGAAGGGTGCCAAGTTAAAAATCCCAGTAAATAGGTTTAATATACTTGTGTCTCAGGCCTTACAGCTGTGTGGAGCGTGTCTCATTTGAAGTACGCCCAGGTGAAAATTGGGTACTTAAGGTTCGCATGACGAATGCGGTTTGTGATATCTCCTAGCGGATCCACTGAAGGTGTACTGCAGCAAAACAGGGAACTGGGAATCTTGGTTTACGACACTCTGGCAGGTTTAAAGCATCCAGGGTCGGAGATGGACAGTAGGTACTGTGCATCTGTGATCCGACGGCAGTTAAGCAAGCGGGGTGCGCTGCGTAAGTTGTAATTGCACGAAGGGTGAGGTGTCTCCAATAGTGGGCACTAGACACATATTGTTTCAACCCAGATTTGACACCATTAAGGTGTTCACCAGGGTTTAGCAATCAAAGGGGTTTGTGCAACCGTCTGGTCAACGGGGCGAAGGGTAGGTGACATGTTCCTGCAGTTAAGCTCAAATGCCCGCCCGGGTAGCTATAGTAGCCTCACTGGGTGGTGACGCTGTCAGCCAACATAGTGTGCTGCCGTCCCAAGAAATGGGGAAACAAGGTGTCAAGCCACAAAAGGCTACTATTTAAAAGAACATTTGGCACGTCCAGCGATCAACAAAAAATTAAAATTTAACGGAGCAGGTAATTTTCCACCGCTGGGGTTGCCCAAGGGTGGGCAGTGTGAACGACCCTGCCCCCTATATTCGCGGGTGATCGGCCATTCATACTTGGCCAGGATGGCTCAGTGGGCTGCACACAGGAATTGGATGCGGGGGTTTACACAAACGCAGTTTGTCTGGATGGGCTTCCCTGGAATGAGTTGGAGAAGCATCAGGAACAGACTGGAGCAACAGTTGGCTCTAGGGTGCGCCCTCCCCAGCATCTTGGTGATCCACTTGGGGGCAACGACCTTATTCCCATGGGGAGGAGGGCACTGTTATAAACCATGAAGTATGACTTGGGGGATATCAGCAAACGCATGGGTCAATGCGAACCCTGGTGGTCGGAAATCATCCCTCGCAGAAACTGGCACAGGGCCAGGTCCAGCGTGGCGGTGGAACATTCGCGTAAGAGGGTCTATGGTGCCATGCATGAGTTCACAGACCAGAGGGGCCTGGGTTTCAGCAGGCACGAGCGGAGTCAGTCCAGAGTAGAGGGATACTTTGAGAATGATGGGGTCCACTTATCTCCGGTGGGGATGGACCTGTTCCTGCTTGACCTGCAGGAGGCACTGGAAATAGCAGGTTGTAGGTGACAGTATAGCTCGCATGTGGGGGCTCTGGCGACGACGGGAGCCGCCTCCAGAGCTGTGGCGGAGTTACAGGGCGATCTGGAAGCAGACCGGTACAGTAAGGGTACCTCTGCGGCAGACCGGTACAGTAAGGGTACCTCTGCGCGGCACAGTAGGGGTGCCAGAGCCAAAGACCAGGAGCCTCAGGGCAGGTTCCTGGAAAACCGCGACGGCGCCCCGTTAGTCCTTCGGGCGGTTGGGGGCCTGACCAACCGGGGGTTTGCCCTGCTACGCTCCGCACTGAAAAGGGCGTGAGTAGAAGAGACCGTGTCACGTGATCCGGAAGAGGATCATCAAAGGTAGCACTGACGGCGTGTCCCACAGTGCTGGCTCACCAGGCAGGCGGGGGCAGCATAGGTTGGCACAGCTGCCCGCCCTTGGATCGCCCGTAAGATAACCCACATATTGCATACTCTTGTATGGAATAAACCTGCAGCAATATTTTCCCATAACAAAAGTTGTCTTGTGTATTTATTCATTCTTGCATGCTCAGACTGGGGGTGGGAGAAGTTGCCGATAATGGCACTATGCGGTTGTCCGCGGCCCCCACAGGGGGCCAATTCAGCAGGGCGGCCCTTTAGTGCCATTTTGGGCACCGCCCACCCGCTCTAGTCGTTGGGGGTTCTGTAGGAACCCTCTAGCCAGGTCGCCACTGTGGCGTCCTTCCGGTGCGCCAGGTGGGGGAGGGCATATAAGCCTCTCCCGCCCCTCCTGGCGGTCTCTGTTCGCCAGCCACGCCGTCTCCCACCCCACCTCTTACCCGGCGTCCTGGCTGGTGGACAGGGTACTCTGAATGTTTTAATGTTTTCCTTTTGTGTTGCAGGCGGAGTTACAGGGCGATCTGGAAGCAGACCGGTACAGTAAGGGTACCTCTGCGGCAGACCGGTACAGTAAGGGTACCTCTGCGCGGCACAGTAGGGGTGCCAGAGCCAAAGACCAGGAGCCTCAGGGCAGGTTCCTGGAAAACCGCGACGGCGCCCCGTTAGTCCTTCGGGCGGTTGGGGGCCTGACCAACCGGGGGTTTGCCCTGCTACGCTCCGCCCTGAAAAGGGCGTGAGTAGAAGAGACCGTGTCACGTGATCCGGAAGAGGATCATCAAAGGTAGCACTGACGGCGTGTCCCACAGTGCTGGCTCACCAGGCAGGCGGGGGCAGCATAGGTTGGCACAGCTGCCCGCCCTTGGATCGCCCGTAAGATAACCCACATATTGCATACTCTTGTATGGAATAAACCTGCAGCAATATTTTCCCATAACAAAAGTTGTCTTGTGTATTTATTCATTCTTGCATGCTCAGACTGGGGGTGGGAGAAGTTGCCGATAATGGCACTATGTTCACGAATGGTAACAGCAGCCTGAAGTGAGGTGATCACCCAATGTGGTGACGAGGGAGGTTTAACACGCTGGGTCCGAGCTGAGCGCCTCTAGGCGCTTGCACAATGTGCTGTATTGTAGCATTACTTCACACTCCTGACGAGGCTCGGTGCAGGGAGCACTAAGGCTTGTCTATAGCATCCAAAAATAATATTCGATACATATTTGGGCTTTCATTCAATTCGGGTGGTTATTTTGGGCGTTTCTAACTTTTGGGACTCTGTTATATCAAAGTCAGTCACCTGGTTCAAATCCTCTTTTCACTCTGCAACCCCAAGAAAGGGGGGCTGAGGGGCGAATGGGTTACCTCCAGAAGTGATTGTATTGTATTGTAATTGCATTTATATAGTGCTTATTACCCCTGAAGAGGCGTCCAAGCGCTTTTTCGTCGAGTAGCACGGTACTCAAGAAACCCATAAAGGATTAGTGGTGAATTAGTATAGTGAAAATATGAAAGTAAATTGAGTGGTGGATATGTTAGTCAGTTATTTGGATTGAGAAGGATAGTGGAGAGATAGAAGAGGGAAAAAGGTTTGCATTTATATAGCGTTTGCTACCCTTAATGGGGTGTTGAAGCGCTTTTTCGGCAAGTAGCATGCTACTTCGGAACCCAGAAAGGATTAGTGGTGAATTAGTATAGTGAAAATATGGAAGTAATTTGAGTGGGATGCATTGTTTCTCCGTCGGGTGCCCCCCCACTTCGCCCCCCTTGTCTATCTGGAAGTAAATGAACTCTGGTAAAGCCGAAGTGCCTAGAAGACCACCATAACCCTGAACTACAGACGATACGGACCCATGGGCTGCAAGTGTTATACTGTGTCAATAGTAGGCGTACCTGTTTCTATAACCCTATCAGCTCTTAAAGTCAGGGATCGGCTTCACTCCCCCTGGAGAGTCAAGCGCCTGGAAGCAGTCGTCTGATCGTGCAGATTGAGTGCACTATTATTGGTGACTCTCCCATACCAGTCGTGAACAATGATAGCCACAGAAGATATTGCTTCTTAAGGCAAATATCATAGCAATACCGGAGCCAACTTCATATAAACAAGCATTTGCAATGCAATTACCACCTACCGGGAGGCGCAGCCGACCCTAGGGAGTAGGTGGCTAACGCCTCCCGTGGGCGGCAGAAACCGGCACGGCAGGAGCAGGGTGCGAGAGCGCGCCGAACGAAAGGGTCAGCGAATGACCAGCGAGTTTGGGTTCAAAGGACCCAATAAGGAAGGAAGGGCGTGACCATAAACACGGCCATAAAGGCGGAGGGGACAAGCAGTCCCCAGCTTTGCCGCCATAAGAAAATTGATCCCACCCACCCACACCAAGGAATGCGGGCGTTGCAGCCGCAGGGAGATGAGGTGGCGGGGAGTCACGAGGTATTACCAATAAAGATCTTCCCCGAAGGAGGTAAAAGGGAATTGCCCAAACAAGGTCCTTGGGATGTCTTAATGGCAGGGACTCTTGACACAAGGGCAATTGCCCAAACAACGTCCTTGGGATGCCTTATGGCAGGGACTCTTGAGAGAAGTGCCCGGACAAGGTCTTTGGGATGCCTCACGACAGAGATACTTGAGGGCAAGCAAGAAAGTAAGAAATGGTCAGCGCTGGGCAGAAACGGCACTTGCAGCCCAGGCATGGACACAGGGCCACGAACGCCACACATTCGGTAGCAAGTTGAAGACTGGAAGCCGTGACACGCTGTACCAAGTGACAGAAGTAGAACTGTCACAGCAATGGGAAACGATTTGTGACAACCTCGAAGAGACAGCATGGCTGTAAGATTGGCACATGGAAGGGTTAGGCAAGTAAGGGTTACCAACTTGCAATAGAATACAAGATGTATACAGTATAACCTGCTATTAAATGCCTTATGGGAAAATCCAAGATAAGCAAGGGGGTTTAGGGATCGCATTTGCGAGAGTTTAAGTTATTGGCTTTGTAAATGAAAATGCATTTTATTTATCTGTTTTGATAATTAACACATAAATAAAAGGCATTCTCATTTACAATGCCAATAGCACAAACTTTTGTAAATGAAAGACCTATTTCATTTCAAAGAAGTGGCCGCCATTGTCCCAGGCTGCTTGGAAAGTGAAAGCACGCGTGACGCTCTGGATGTTGCAGGAAAGCATGTCGTGCCTACAGTAGGAGAAACTAATTAAAGAAAATAGTGCTTACAGACTAAAGAACACGCACTGTGTAACAACAGAAGTAAAAGGACCAGTCCTCATGGGAGGTTACAAATGAAGACAAGGCAGTACTAAGGCGGGACTAACAAGCCTATTAACGAATCAGAAGCCAGCATTTACAAAGTACAATGGCACAAGCCAATGAAAAATATGGGCGAAGAATGGGCGGAGCTTCAAGTCCATACGATAATCCTGCATGCCTCGTAGAGTAGCGCATGCGCTGCCCAGGCTCAAGTTAAAAAAAGGCGATTACTCAGATCTCTTATCCAAATTTGGCAAGCGCTTCTGGAATACATATTGTCTCCTTCTTTAGTGTCCTGTAGTGCTACATGATGCTATAACTATTCTTCTCTTGGATTTGGTCTCCTAACCAGCTAACGGCAGTTAGTGGCAGCATTTTTCTTCACACCTGCAGTGTCTCAGCCATATTGGCTTCTTGTCTCCTGCTTCTGGAAAGCGGGAGGGAGGCAAGCTCGTCTCCAACAAATCTAGGCATCCTTCTTGGGACCTCTTCCATACTCAACAACCAAAAATGGTGCAAGGCAAGCAGAGAGGGCTGAGATACACAGACTAGATCGCTGTGGGAGAAATACGGGAGTGAGAATTGTACACCATTACAGTCACAGCACAGCTGGTGGAATCTCAAAGATTAACAACCATAAGGTCCAGGGCCATTGCTGAAAAGATGAGCACATAAGAATAACAGACACAAAACAAAACAAAGCGTGTTACAGCGAAGCTGTCAAGTCGCAGGCATCGGTCATCCACCCCAAAAGAAAGACAAACGAACAACGGAGGTACGCAAGCCTGCTGTGACCATGCTCTTCGGCTTAAGGCGTGAGTCCATAAGCACTGTCCAAGCACCACGGAAACAAAGCCTGCTACAGGGAAGCCATCATCTACCAGACATCTGCTACTTCCCCAGAAATATCTTTTTTTCAAACCAATTTTTATTATTTTCGATAGTAAAACAGTAGCACATTGTTAGACCTGGTACCATTGGCGTGAGTCTCCCTTCCACTTTTTTCTGATTGCCTCCTCTGTTTTTGATCTGTTTGCTGGTTTTAGATGCTTTGGGCACTGTGCCACTGCTATTCAGTGCCACAGTGCAAGTGCTCCCTATGTTAAATTGATGTATGGATTAGTGATTCCATGATTGGATCATTTGATTTACTTGTCAGACCCTAGTATAGTGCACCATGTGTGCCCAGGGCTTGTAAATCCAATGCCGCTGGTGGGCTTGCAGCACTGGTTGTGCCACCCACAGAAGCAGCTTGTAAAGTGTGTCTCAGGCCTGCCATTGCAGAGCCTGTGTGCAGTCTGTGACTGCCATGTCGACTTGGCAAGTGCAACCACTTGCCAGTCCCTAAACCTTCCCTTATCTTCATATCAGACACCCCTTTGGTAGGCCCAAGGGCAGGGTGCATTGCAAGTATACGGTAGGACATGCCCTGGTGTGTGTGGCATGTCCTAATAGTGAATCACATCCATTTTCGTTTTTCACTATTGCAAGGCTACCTGTTCCCCATAGGCCAGAATGGGCAGTTTTGATTATTCCATCTTATAATCCTAACTAACCCAGGGAACATGGTAGAAAAACGAATTTAGTATGCCTGAACTCAGAATGATAAAATACATCTTTTAGTGAAGTTGGTTTTAACATTCTGTGTTTGAAAATACCACTTTTAGAAAGTGGGTATTTTCTTGCCTAACTATCCAAGCCTGCCTCTGCTAGGTTGTGTATTGTGTGTCTGGCTTTGTGAGTGACAGGGGCTGGGGGATTCCAGGAGACAGGGTGAGTCAGCACAGGGCTGAATAGAGAGATCTGCATGTAGATGGGTGGGAGGAGTTGCACCTGGGACCTGAATAGGGCTGTGCCTTCCCTCCACAATGCTGGCTCCACCTCCTGTGGTGCGTCTGATGTCCCTGGCCTACACTGTGAAAGGAAAGAAGGAGTCTTGTCAACAAAGTGCTCCAGGACTGACAAGAACTGGTTTGGACTAGGCACAGGCCCCTCTGCCTTCAGAGGACAAAGGATTTAGGGGTATAAATATTGGGGCCCTGACCCCAGAACTTTCGATCACTTCTGGAACAACAAGACGAACCTCTGCCAAGGAGAAGAACCAAAGGAAGCTGTAGGAGTTGGACTGCCCCCCTGCCAGTGTGCTGTGTTGCTGGGTTGGCCTATAGTGGTGTCTTCAGTGCCAAGGAGAGGAGAAAGGAACTGTGTGTGTACTTTCATCATCTTGCAGAATATTACTCTAAGGGCTTGATTTGAGCTTGCCTCCTGACCGAAGTCTCAGGGATACCAGACTTCACCCCCCTTCTGTTTGCCTGCATCTGGAACTTGCTGTTCTGGTGCTACAGAAGGAATTTGCAACACTGACGCCGGCGAGCGACGCCGTCTCCCGCATCGAAGCCGTGAGCGCTGCTCCGACTTGCAACGAAGACCCGACGCCGACCGCCGTGCCACATCGACGCCAGCGAGCGACATCGTAAGCCTGCCATAGCCATGAGCGCTGCTCCGACTTACGACGCCGGCCCGACGCCTGCTGCTGTGCCGCATCGACTCCGAGGCCGACATCATCGCGGAGCCGATTGTCGACGTGGGTGGTCAAGAATCCATCGACATCGTGACATCGTACGGAACCGTGGCTTCGGCACCATCGTGACGTCACCTCCTCTCCGGTCCGGAACCAATGCCTCCCCTGCCTGCGCAAGCATCCAGGTCCCGACGCATCATCTCCTCCAAAGCAAGGAACCGACGCCGCAACGCGCCAACGACGCCGCACCTCCCCGACGCCGTGAGCTGTCTTTGTTTTCGCTTTTCCAAGGTACTGTTCTTTGTGGGTCTGTTTTGACGCCGTACTTTGGGATTTCTTTGACCTCGATGTCGTGATAACTCCAGTTGGGGTTATTTGTTGCTAAAGACTGCTTTTAAGTGAAGAACCTATTTTTAAACCATTTCTACTATCTTGAAGTATTATTGATTACAGTATTGTGGATTTTTGTCGTTTGTGGTCTTGTGATAAATCTATATAAAGTATACTTATTTTTATAAAACCTGTGTGGTGTCCATCTGGAGTGTTTTCACTGTATTACTGTATGTGTTCACAAATGCTTAACACACTGCCTCTGAGATAAGCCTGTCTGCTCGTGCCAAGCTACCAAGGGGGTGAGCAACGGTTAGTTTAGTAGTGTATCCCCCTTACCCTGACTAGAAGCAAGGGTCCCTATTTGGTCAAAGGTGTATACCATTGCCAACTAGAGACCCCCAGTTCTAACACACATAATATAGCAAGGTTACATAATTACCACATTTTCATGTTGCTCACCTTAAAATTATACATGTCTGAGAACAGTAAAGAAGTCAATGCCGGTATGAGGTCATTGAATAAATAGGTACAGTGCCAATACACAAACACAACAAAGACTAACAGGTACATGCATCAAAGTAGGCTTTTGCGATTCCTTAATTGCGATTATTAAGGAATCGCAATTAAGGAATTGCAAAACCCTATGCATGTAGGAATCGCTATAAAATTAGCGATTCCCAAACATTCCTTAATTGCGATTCGCAAATTGCGAGTCGCAATTAAGGAATGCCTTCCCATTCATTCCTATAGGCCTACAGGCCCATAGGAATGAATGGGAGATTGCATGCGCAATTTGCGAGTACCAATAGGTACTCGCAAATTGCGCATGCAATTTCAAGGGTGCAAGGGTGTCAAAAGGACACCCTGTTGCATCCCTGTAATTGATCCATGCACACATGTTGCGCACACACATGCCGCAAGGGCATGTGTGTGTGTAACCTACAACTTTGGAAAATGCACTTTAGTGCATTTTTCAGAGTTTTTGCAAATTACCATCAAGTACAAATTGATGGTAATTTGCGCCCTATTAGCAAAATCGCAATTTGCGATTCCATCATGCCTTTCATTTAAGGAATCGCAATTTGCAATTCCTTAAATGCAATCGCAATTTAAGAAATCTCAATAATTTGCGATTTCTTAAATTGCGAGGGGCTGACAGGTTGATACATCGCAGATGCCCTTTTTGCGGGCGCAAACGGCCGATTTTTGCGACTCGCACCGTTTGCGCTCGCAAAAATGGTTGATGCATGTGCCTGATAATCCAGAACGAAAAAACGTGCCTCGCCTAAAAGCTTTGACGCTTTCCCAGAAGTGTTTTTGAAGCACAAATGAACAGGGGTAAACAAACCTCATTTACAGCATGCACCTAGACTTAAAGTGCAATAAGGGGCAGACACACACACTTTTACAATTAACACCCTTTCCAAATGACTTTCTATACACAAACGTACATCCAAAATAATAACATATTTTTTTCAAAGTGCTTCATTAGCGAAAGCTGTATACTTCCAACAAATTTGAATATTCATATATATCATGCAAATGTGGTTTCTGTGCAGTGTAACTCAGTTAAACTAAGTATTTAATCTGTGGAAGCCACTGGAAAATGCAATATTTAGAAGAGCACAGACCGGAACCGGAAACTTTAGTGTATTTGTTTCTACACTATACAGTAGGATCTCTGCAGGAACACAAAAATGTCCCCCTGAATACACAGGAGGTATTTGAAATGCAGCTGTGGATGTCCTTATTGCAGGACGTCGTATTCAAGTAGTGTTTAATTGTTCGAAACCACCGGCATAGCTGCCAAGGTTTGAGATTGCCATGTGTGACATGTTCATATTCTCAGTGTAGTTATGAGTGACATTTCAACAACTATGAGTGACAATTTCCCGCAGGCAAAATCAAGCAATGAAGACTATGGAAACATAAATATCAGAAATTACACCCATTTGAGCAAGAGAAACTTTAAGAAGATCTTAAAACTACTGCAAAGCACCACAAATAAAAGGGCACTTAGGAAGTAAAGGGGTGGCAAGGGGCTTGCTGAGCGGGAAAGAAGCATTTGACTTCCCTGGTGGAAAGACTGAGCAGCACAGACAATGCAAATGACCTGATGTGAGGCCCCAATATGAACAACACGCATCGTCAACTGCATATTAATTAAGAGTCAACCCAGTCAGCTGACGCGCGGGTAGGCACTGGGCATTAGGCAAGTCTCAGGCAAGTGTCCGGTTGAGGTGCACTCAACCTCACATAGATAGGTAACATCCGGCATCCACAGTGCTGTAGTGATATTTCAAAAACTACACTCTCAGGCCTAATAAAAATTATCCAGAAGCGGACTACCCAGGTCGGCATGCTGCTACCTGCCCAGCCCTGCAGCCAGCTGCACAGGTGAGCTGCTTAAAAGGACAGTTGGAGCTTGCTGGCCTAATTGGTGGGAGGTTCTAATAAAGTGTGTTGCGTTACTTATTCGCTCACTGTGTCTGGAGTAGAATTATGAGGAAGATGACACTACATTTGGCTATCATGACCTGGATATTATCATGCGCTTCACTGTTGACTGGCCAAGGGGGTAAGTATAGCAGGCAGAACTTCAGTGACACCGACCTGCACGCAGCTGCTGATCACGCGGCGCTGCACCGCTAAAAAGCAAATGTAGATTACACTTCGCTGGCACTGTCACTTACTCAAGGTGAACACCGGTTTACAGGCCGGCCTCCCACCTCCTCAGACACTCCTGGCCTCTGCACTTCGACTCCCTCCCTCGACAAATGTGCACGTTGCACCGCCCCGGCATCAGATGAGCCGGCATCAGGTGAGGACCGATGGGATTGGGTCCTGTGATCACGGGGGGACCGTGGCGACTGAGTCCCCCTGCACTGTGCGCAGCGGCTGCGGTCCGGGACTCGAATCGACCGCGGCCGTCGCTGCGCGCCATGATTCTGATCATCATGGCTGCTCAGTGCTGCAGGTTTCAGTGCCCCTGAGGCATCACCACAATGGCTGCCAGGCTGGGTAGTAGGTGACGGGTCCGGCGGTCATCTATTTTCAGCACTAGCCTCAGCCTGCACGCACAAGTAACCTTGCGGTATACAGCCAGTATCAGGCTGCCTGCTTGGCCGAGAAAACATAGTGCCTATATAGGCAACGCTCCCCACCCAATGCCCAATAGCATGCATGATGGAATAAATAAATACACAACACAATTTTTGTTTGGGAAAATATTGCTGCAGGTTTATTCCATACAAAAGTATGAAACATGGTGGGTTATCTTACGGGCGATCCAAGGGCAGGCAACGGTGACTAACCTACGCTGCCCTGCCCGCCTGATGAGCCAAATTGCACTGTGACCAACCCAATCAGTGCTACCAATTATGGTGTGATCCCCCTCCCTAGGATCACGTGGACCACTGGACCACCATCTTACTCACGCCCCTTTCAGGGCGGAGCGTTGCAAGGCAAGCCCCGGGTTGTTCAGGCTTACAACCGCCCTCAGGACTAGCGGGACACCGACGATTTTCTTCCAGGGACCTGCCACGAGGACTCCTGGGATTTGGCACAGGCACCCCTATTGTGCTCCTGAAGAGGTACCCTGCTGTACCCTTCCGCCTCCAGATCGCCCTGTAACTCCGCCTGCAACACAAAAAAGAACATTACAAGGTCCTACCTAGCCATGCTCCCCATCCACACGCCGGGTAAGTGGTAGGGCTGGAGACAGCGTGTCCGGCGCAAAGAGGGTGCCAGAAAGGCAGGGGGAGATATAAGTACCTTCCCCCAACCCTCTATGCGATGGAAGTGACGCGGCCCGCGCCCCAGGCTGAGGGACTCCTCCCCGGGTCCCCCTACTAGAAGGGGTGATGGTGTGCCTAAGTGGCACTAAGGGGGCCGCCCTTTCAGGTGGCCCACTGCGTGAGCCGCGGGCAGCCACAGAAACTACAGTCAAGTCTGCCCTGACTGGCTTGGCCCGCCTATGTGTGCATGTGACACACTCTATCAGTGTCTGTGGGGCTGTCTTGGCAGTAGTCATGGGCCAAGCAGACTGACTCACTCGACTCGGCACTCGTGACGTCAGGTCTGTCAGTGATCTTGCCGTGGCCCGTGACATGACGAACAACTTATTACATTGTAGCCTTCTTGAGCCCAGAGCGAGTTGACCCAGCCGCCAAGCCTGCCGCCAGCAGCGTGGAACACGCGCTGCTAGATTTCTCATTGTGCTATTAGAAGCGCTCTGGCTTGTTGACAGCCGCGAAGAGGCGCTATAAATGCGTGACTTTGCATTTCAGTGCGGTGATGCGCATCACTACACTGAAATGCGTTAGTGTGGTACTTGGCAGGGCTGGATCATACTTTATGTTGCAAAGCCCTAAAAATTCACTGAAAGGGCCAAAGGTTAAAGTGATGTCATAGTTAGGTAGGGTAATAGGATCATGCTTTGCGTTAGAAAAAGAACCTCAGAAATTGAGTAAAAAAAACAAAGGTTAAAGTTACATTCGAGGCAGGTGAAAATGTCAGAATAAAATGCCAATTCAAACAAAAAAACTCTTATAGTTTACTGACCTAACTATGACTTGCGCCTCCGCCGTGCACTGCTTATGGTCTCACTTATTACATCACTCATGACATGTTCAATTACATCATTGATGACATCGCTGATGAAATCTCAAGTGACATAATTGTTGACATCATTGATGTCAACAATGATGTCATCAGTGATGTCATCAATAATGCATTGGACATGAAATGAGTGATGTAATATCTGCGGTCATAAGCAGTGCATGGTGGGGGCACAAATTCTAGTTAGCTCAGTAAACTATACTAGTGTTTTGTTCTTATTTGAAATGATATTTCATAACTGACATTTTCACCTAATGATAACTTCACTTTACCTTTGAGAATCCGCACCCTGATATGTTGCGAGAATGGTTGAGAGTAACAGCAAAGCTTCAGAGAAAATGCTAAAAATTTGGTCTAAGCAGAATTTCAATTACACTGGAATAATCGGAGTAACTTTTGGTAAGTCCGCGTTACTCTGTCACGCGTAACTACTCATAATTACACAATTATTCCTGTTTCGTAATTAAGAGTAATTTGGGGAAAGCTCCTACTGCGAGAGCACATTTAGCAAGCGTGAGCAGCTGGTCGTGCTTGCTATCCTTGTTCTGCTGCATTTAGAGCTGTTTCTTAGCGCAGAACGCATCCTCGCATCCATTTTGGAAGCAAGGGTGCATTTTGTCCTAAGAAAATAGTGCTAAATGCCGGTAGTAAGTTGGGTGTGAAAAAGCTTGGGCTCATTTACACAATTACCCTTAACCCAGCAACCTTGGATAGCTGCATGAGAGGTAAGAGGAGAACACATTTACAATTCAAATTTCAATGCACTGTAACCAATTCGTGGCCATACATTAAACCAGCTGAATATGAGTTATTCGTAGGGTTTCATTACAAATTAAAAAATAGATTCACATATACTAATCTTAGCATAATGGTATGGAAATACAGAATAAATAGAATGTAGCCAAATCTCCTGAAGAGAAGGAAAAATACTACCAATTCAACTATAACAACTGATGTATCAGGAAAAAGAATTGAGAGTTAATTTGCACCAGTTGGTTCTTGACAGTAAGCAGTAGCTCTGACTTTCCCTAATCTATTGTATCAGGACCACCTACTCTAATTGGCATTTGGAATCTTTGGATTAGAAAAGAAAGGTGTCAGCTGTAAGAGTCTTCAGTAGAAGCTCTCCAACAACGGGTCATGTAGCATGAAGTCACTCAGAGCAAAACGCATAGGTCTTCTCCCCATGAAGTCCTAAGATGTCTCCCATTCCCTCACTAAACACAGCGTGTAATGGTAGTTGCATTCAAAGTAGACAATCCCACGTGACCTTCTTCGGTAAACTTCCACAGCTCTCAGTACAAATTGGATACTTGGAACACCCTTCCCACATCGATAAGTTGCATCTTCATTCGTCCTTTTCCATTTATTTCCTTCGCCATAAGAACATATCTCTCAGCATGTTACTGCGTCTCTCCTTGCTAAATGATGTCTTCTCAGACCTTGCTATCTAAAGAAACAAAAACTCTTCTATGCTAACTAACGACGCTTTGTCCACACCTTCAGTAGAAACAAAATGCAAGGTTAGGCACAAATCAAATGTTAAACTGCATTGTGTACTTGCACTGAAATTATACATGAGGTTACACTAAATTCTTCCTTAGGCTTCAAAAGAAAAGCAAATTTAACAAATGCTCTGGGTTCCAAAAATGTGCACAAATGTAAATGCATTGCAAATAAAATCCCTAATACATGAATAATGTAAGAGACTCAAAAAAATGATTAATAAATGCATTTGAATAGAAATAATGTCGTTTTTCACATGAATCGTGTAAACTTTAGCCTGCACATTTTTATCAGATTAGTCTCACAATAATTTACATCATGTACTTTTATTCTCTGCTACAGTATTAAATAATTTGTTAATGAGTACTTCAATTTCGTCATTAGTCACATTTCTTTAGACACAAATTGTAAATCTCTTGTACGTGAAGCACATTTGATATATACGGTACTTCATCTTTATTTAGTAACGTTAATCACACCAAATATATTCGAGTGCTGAGTATTTATGATTATGACGCACTCCTACAGTATCTCAGGATGGGATCAAAATCATGCTGCTCCATGTGAGAATCCTACCCCAAGAGCACATTTAGCGAGCACGAGCGGCTGCTCGCACTCCCTACTGATGTCCTGTTGCATTTAGTGATATTTCGTAGTGCAAAATTCATCCTCGTATCCATCTTGGGGAGAAGGCATTTTTATGCCAAGCAATTGTGCTAAATGCAGAATTACTCTTCTCGCATAATTCAAGTGTAATCTCATGGAAATCCTAGGGATTCTTTGTGATTATGCTACACAGAATTTCACCAGTTATGCGCACCCCTATTAAATTGACTGAGGCACGGATGCTGGAGGTCAAGGCGACCTCAACAGGTCCACTCTGCAGGACATGGGGTCTGTTCTGTGGACCGTGAGCTCCTCAGCTCTTCAGGGTCAGCACTCTCCGAAGCAGGCTGTGAATGGGTCACATAAACATGCCCTACATTTATTAATGATGAGTGCTGCAACCTGTTTATCTACTGATTTGTTATATTTTTAATTGGTGAGTGTTTACATATCATGTTTATATTATATGTGTAGTTTATGTGTGGTGTAACATGATTTGCATTAACAGTAACATTACTTTAGGGTATTGAAAATGCAGACCCCACAGCCCTCAGTTTTGACAGATATTTAAATGTTCAGCTGATAAGAAAGCCTCGTTTTGGAATATTAGGTAATAAACTCATACTTTTAAGTCAGAAACAGAACTGTTTTTATATAAGTTTTGAATATTTGTCTAAAAGAAGTGGCAAAGTACAGAAGAGTTTGCTGACACATGAGGGAAGCTACAAGAGCCTCCTTTGACGCTTCTTCAAGTGAGAGTTTGTAAATACACTGAACGTGCTGGCAGACCACAGCAGAGAGCCACTGACTCTGGGCATGATTAAGAGCTCGGCAGACTGATTATCTGCTTCTCAACAATGACGGATATCCCATATGCCAAAATATAAATTCCATTATATCCTATGGGATTTATATTTCGTGGATGGGTTATCTGTCACTGCTGTGACGGAGTAACCCCTCCACCGAGATCTAAATCAGGCCCTCTGCCCCCCTCGGCTTCGCCCACCCTGCCACCACTCGCCCTACAACTTCTAGGTTCATAGACTCCGTGCTTCTGATGCAGCGCGTACAATGAAAACTATTCTCCTCCCAGGTTACTTATAGGTCATCCAGGGGTAAACTATATTTCTCATATCCTCATGACGATGGGGCCCATAAACATCGCCTAACACACACGCACACTCCTGGATTTCCTTTTACACCTGTATGAAATTCTGTACTCCTAGGAGAAGCATGAGAACTAAATGGAGAACACCATTTTGTGTACCGCTGGAAGAGCAAGGATATCTATTTACCTTAATTTGTCACTTTCTTTTAGTTATTTCTTAAGATATTCCTGCTCATTGTTTTGTCGATGAATCATTCATTTAAGAAATTAGTTCATAGTGATTAAGACCAGCTGAATCACAATCAACCAATTACTCATGTTACAATCATTTAGGAAAATAACCACTGAGTCATTTTGGGTTTAAAGAATCTTAAATTTTATATAATTTTAAAAGCATGGAAAGAATGTAATACTTTATTCAATTATTCATTTTTAAATTCATAATTTTATTAAGCATAATCAATTTATTGCAGAAAAGGAAATTTTGTCATGAAGCCAACAACCCTAGTTACCTGCCTAGCTTCCTAATTTAGCCTAATGATTTCTAACCTAACTTTGGGATTAGAAATAGCCTGATTCTCATACTCAACTGTAAAGTTAAGACAGCAACAGCAACTTCAGCTCGTCAGCATCAGCTACCTGCAACCCGTCTCCTCTACTGCAACCACGACTCTCGAACTGCTTGGAACTCTGACTGGAACTCTCTGGAACTTCCCTGGAACTTCCCTGGAACTGACCCCCTCCCACTAAGAGTAGGCCCTCTTATACCCCAATTCTAACTTTGCTAACTAACTGTTGCAACATTAATATCACGCTTTTCTTTCATTGGTCCATGCATGTCAGCTTATTCATTCTTTAATCAAGTTCTCTTGGATTCAAGGGTCCTTGGATCATTTCCTTTCCCATACGCTTAAACATTTCTATCCAATTCGATCAGTCCATTTGTATCTTCTTTTGACACATTCAAGAATTCCGCAGTCATTGTCCTTTCTCTTGGGCTCCTTTCCCACGGACTCTCTCCTGATCATCACGGCACACTATCAGTTCAATTAGGTCACACCAGCCTTGACCATTTCTTGCATCCTAGCCTCTCAGAGACATCACGAGGCTCCAGATTTCTTCAATCTCATCCCGTACCACGTGTCCCCTTGCGCCTGCGCACATCTTCCCACTGGCGGCCATTTTATCTCGCCACTCGGTTCTACTTTAGAAGCACTAATTTGAGGCAAATAAAACATAATTAAAATAGAGAAAAATATCCCTTTCGTTTCCCTCCCGTCTACGTACCCCAATTAGTTGTTACCTAGCAAAAGCGACATTTAAGCTGCTCCTTACTTACCATCACTATTGTTTTTGCAACGACACATTTTATTTCTATGAAGCACAAACATGCATTTATTTTATTTAGTACGCTTTTTATTCTTACGTTATGATTAGACACACGGACATTCATTAATAGATTATTTAGCACATACATTGGCATATTACCATTCCCACATATACAATGTTGATTAATACATTTAAACGAACATTTTTAATTAATTAATTATATAATTTGTTAGGGGTTAAAAATTTTATTTTTACTGCTCCATCAATCCCCCCTTTGGTGATTTTTAAATCACCACATAAAACCCAAGTCATACTTCTTTTCAGGCAGCATGTCTTTCATCCTTTACTTTCTGTTATTCATATCTCTGTCTCTTCTTCATCTTGCCTTTTAGTCTCTTTATACATGCTTTCTTTCATTTTCTCCAACTCAATTTCACCCATTTCTCTCTCTCTTTCTCTCATTAATCTGTTATTTCTTCTTATCTTATTCTGTCTTACTTTTCTCTTTATACATGTTATTACTATTTTCAATGTCATGGCTAACAATATCACTATAGTTGCTACTATTATAACTTTCCCTATTACTAGTTTACTCATCCTAGTTAACCAATTTGCTACTGAGGAAAACCCTCTACCAAGTTTTCCCAAAACACTTTCAACCTCCAGTGGAACTAATTCTTTGTGCAGACTTGTAATATTTGTAATATACTTCTGTATATTTTCACTGTTATCCGGAATGTAAGTACAACAATGTTGGACTTTCAACATTCCACAGACTCCACCCTCTTTTGCCAAAAGAATATCAAGGGCAAGCCGATTTTGCATCACCATAGCTCTCATGGCAACCATTTCGGTATTTACCATTAAGAACCCTCCCGCAGTATCTGTAGACAAACGATCTACTACTGTGGATAACTTCCGAATTTTAAATGCATTCAAAGATATTCCCACTGCTGGTATTAATGCTCCAAAAATATCACCTACAATTTCTGAAAAACTTTCCCTTTTTCTACGTGTAAATCTATTAATCATCTTGTATGTTCCCTTTTCTTCTCTGTCCATGTGAAAAATCTTTGGAAAGACCAGGCCTACATAGCAAGTTCCATACCAATGGTCCGGTAACCTGTAATAAGCTCTATTCCCACAAATATAATAGATACCTGGAAATATTGGGTCCTTTCCACCTTTGAATCCCCAACCTCCCAGAATTTGATAATTGTCATGGCAGATACTGGAACCTACAAAGTAATTGTCATAGACTGTCTTATTTCTCTTAATGCACAACTTTCCTGTTTGTGGCCAATCTAAAGTCATTGCTGCATTTATCCTTTTCCCTTCATGATTTCCTTCCTCAAACGTCCATAAAAGTTTTCCTTCCTCCTTTATTGCTTCTTTTTGAAATTTCATTCTTCTTTCTTCAACCATATCCAAAAATACTTTTTCTTCTTTCTTTAACTCACAGGTAAGGTTGTTACTAACTATTTCTTCTAACGTTAATTTTCTATGTTCTAAAAAGAATTCTCCTAAAACTTTTGCTGGTTTTACTTTGTTAAGTTCTGGTACTACTGGAATGTTTGCAAATATCTTATCTATATCAGTATAATAAGATTCTAATCTACCTGTTTTATAAAATAAACTTGCTATTACACTACATGTTATTCCATAAGTCAAAGGTAAGTGATGATAAGTCACACCTTCCGATACTGATGCAGGCAACTGCATACAAACATAACAATCTCTTACTTCCATTGTTTTTACGTACTCATACAACAACTTTGTAAAAACATTCTTTGAGAAATCTGTTACTGACCTATCCTTATGCAACTCTGCACTACTTCTTAAAACAACTTGTTCTTTAATATTAGTTTCTTTTTCTTGTTTAGTATCATTCTTTGCTTCTATCACAGCTACACTAATAGGAATTGTGATTGCTAAAACTATCCATATGGTCATTAATAACCCTGTACAAAAGCAGCACATTTTGCACCATCTCTTTATAAATTCACATTTATCTCTTCTATCGCTATTATTTTCCATTTTGCTTTTTCTATTTGTTAAGTTTCAGAAAATTGTGTCACTACACCTCAAGATGACTTAGACGCCACTCTGCTTTCAAAAAGTCTTTGCTTGGTACTTTCTTTAATTCTCTCCAGAATTCTCTCGTTGTCACATCCGGTGATTTGTCACGTCCAGTAAATTTGTCACGTCCGGCAGAAGCACTATAAGTCTTCACTTCAGTTTCATTGCATCTCACCTTTTCCCATCCGACTTCTCAGTCTCTGGTTTCCGTGAGTGTTTTCTTCTTCTTCTTTGTAATTAGTTAATGCAATATACAGCCACTCAGGTGACTTAAATTTTGAATTCACTTTCTTTGTCCTTTTGGACTTTTGTAATCTTTTTCCACTGGGTTTTTCTTGTCCCTTTTGACTTGTCACCTCATTTACTTGTTCAGCATCTTCATCCTCTGCTCTTATTATTCTATATCTCAATTTTCTTACATAGCTGTTGGGCCAATTATCTCCTTTTCTTGGCCTTTTTGCTTCACCTTCTCTTTCTTCTCTTTCTGATTTCCAATTTCTTTTTCTTGACTCAGTCTTTGCTTTTTCCTCTCCTCCACTTTCTTCTGTTTCTGTTTCAACTGTCTCACTATTGTCTCTTATTTTGAAACTTATAATCTCGTCATCTCCTACTGGTGGATCTGTCTTCTCCTTTTTGTTTTCCCTTATCACTGTCCCTCCTCGGGGTTCTTCCGATTTGGTGTTTTCCTCCTTATCTGTTTCTGAATTTCCCTGTTCTCCTGTTTCTCTATCTATCTATCCCTATTGCTCCTCGGGGTTCTTCTCGATTTTCTAACTTTTTGTGTACTTCTTTCCCTACTTCATCTATTAATATTGTTTCTGAATGATTTCCACCATAACTTGTACTTGGTTGTTCATCTAACTCAATTTCTTGCTCAGTTTCTTCTCTAATTGGTTTATAACCCCAAGTTCTCTTTCGGAATTCTTCCCAATTTGCAGCTGAATCATCAGATCCTGAAGTTGTGTCAGATATTTCCAGATGTCGACTTACAGGTCGATCTTCAAGTTCTGGAACTTCTGAATTTCTTTCTTCTTCTTCTTCTTGTTCCTCTTCTTCTATAGAGGTGTTTTCCGTTGGGGTCTCCAGATGTCGACTTTCAAGTCGATCTTCAAGTTCTGGCACCCTTTCTTTTATCTTGGTTGTTCCAGCCGTTAAACTTTTATCCCACACTTCCAGACGCCGACTCACATGTCGATCTGTAGGTTCTGGAATTCTGATTGTGTGGCTGGCATGAACCCAGTTCTTCACTCCTGCACACTTGACAGCAGTCGTTGTTACTAGGATTACCTGTCTTGGCTCATCCCAACGCGGAACTAGACAGTTTCTTCTCCTGTGGACTTTAATACGGACCCAGTCTCCTGGATTCAAGTCGTGGGCTGGTTTTCTTTCAAGAGTGGTCGCATCCGGTCCAACCTGATGAAACACAGAACGCACCACATCAGCCAGTCCTTTGCAATAATCCAGTATTAGATCATCAGTTATTGTTAATAACTTGTTGACTGGTACGTGGGCTTGTCTCATTGCTCGTCCCATGATCATTTCATGAGGACTGAGTCCCGTTTTCTTTTCAGGGATGCTTCTGATGGTCATCAGAACAAGAGGCAGTGCATCTGGCCATTTGAGTCCTGTAGCTTGACACATTTTTCCTAATCTGTTTTTAATTGTTCCATTTATCTGCTCTACTACCCCAGAAGCCTCTGGTCTGTAAGCACAATGTAATTTTTGTTTAATACTCAGTGCTTCACAAATCAATTGGATCAACTCATTTTGAAAATGTGTTCCTCTATCTGTCTCAACTGTGACTGGAAAACCATACCTCGGAATGAACTCTCGTAGCATAAGTTTTGCCACTGTTGTTCCATCATTCCTTCTTGTGGGGTATGCCTCCACCCAACGAGAGAACAAACAGACGACCACCAGAACATATCTTAATCTGTTACTAGGGGGCATCTCAATGAAATCCATCTGTATCCTTGTGAATGGACCTCCTTCTCGTCCTATTGTTCCTAGACTCACTACGGTTTTCCTTCCTGGGTTAAACTGTTGACAAATAAGACATCTTTGACAAAGACTTTCAGCAATGGCTCTGAATTTTGGGTTATACCAGGTCTGTCTAAAAAGTCTGATCATTGCATCTCTCCCAATATGAGCTTGTCCATGGTACATCCGTGCCATGTCTGCAATCATGCTATCAGGCATAACTGGTCTTTCATCTCTGTATACCCACACTCCATTATCTTCCTGTCTTCTACATCCTGCTTTAATCCAGTAATCCTTTTCCTCATCTCTTGCTGTTTCTTGTAACTGCCTTACTTCATCCCATGTTTCGACTGCGTTAGTGAAAAGCAAAGGACAAGAGACATGCTCCCTTTCTCTATTTTTGTTCAGGGACGCCATGTTTTCCGCACAATATCTAGCGATCTCATCAGCATAATTATTGCCGACCGCTATGTAGTCTTCGTTTTTCTTATGCGCCTTGCACTTCACTACAGCTATTTGTTTAGGCAGCTGTATCGCCTCAAGCAGTTTTTTAACATAATCTCCATTTCTGATAGGTGTTCCTGCAGATGTCAAAAATCCTCTTTGTGACCAAATCTGGCCAAAATCATGTACGATGCCGAAACCATATTGGCTATCGGTCACAATCGTGATTCGTACATTTTTCCCCAATTTACATGCTTGAATCAAAGCAATTAGGTCCGCAACTTGGGCAGACCTAACTCCTTTCAGACAAGACGCTTCCATCACAGTTGCCACTGTGCATACTGCGTAAGCTGCGCTTAACACTCCTGCTTTTGTGCGTAAACATGAACCATCTACAAACATGACATAATCCGATTCCTTTAACGGCTCATCTTTTATGTCAGCTCTTGGTTTTGTGCAATATTCCAGCACATTCAGACAATCATGATCTACTTCATCTTGTTCAATTATACTCTCTTCATCTGGCAATGATGTCGAAGGATTTACATTTATGCATCTATCTATGGTCACATTTTCTGCACTCAAGATGACTTTTTCGTACTTAGTCAGCCGACTATGTGTCATGTACTGTGTTTTTGTTCTTGTCAAAAGAATTTCTACTGAATGGGGAACATATACTCTCAGTGGATACCCCATCACTATACCTTCACTTTGTTCCAGACTTACACAAGTAGCAGCAACTGCTTTCAAACATCCAGGCAATGCTTTTGCTATAGGATCTAAAACAGCTGAAAAGTAAGCTATAGGCCTCTTCATGGTGCCGTGTTTTTGTACCAGTACTGAAAATGCACATCCATCTCTTTCACTGCAGTATAACTCAAAATCCTTCTCATAATCAGGCATGCCTAATGCAGGGGCCTCACACAGTTTCTTTTTCAATTCTTTGAAAGATTTCATTTCTTCTTTGTTTAACTCAAAAGGGTCTTTTACATCTTTCTTTGTCAGTTTTTGTAATGGTTTTGCAATCAAAGAAAATCCACTTATCCATTGTCGACAATATCCAACCATTCCCAAAAACATTCTTACCTCTCTTTGAGTCATTGGTGCTCTCATTCCTTGAATCATTCTTACTCTTTCTGTCGCTATTTTCCGCACTCCTTTCTCAATTTTATGCCCTAAATACTGGACTTCTTTCTGACAAAACTGTAATTTTGAAGGGGACACCTTATGTCCTCTTTTCTCCAAATGGTTCAGTAAAGCAATTGTGTCACTTACACATGCCTCTTTGGTTTTCGATGCTACCAATAGGTCATCGATATACTGCACCATCACTGATTTTTCTGGCATTTTTAAATCTTCCAGAGATCTCTTTAGAATCTGATTAAAAATTGAGGGGCTTTCTGTATACCCCTGTGGAATTTGGCACCATGCCAAAATACGCTCTCCGAAACGGAATGCAAATAATGGCTGGCTATCTGGATGCAAAGGAATAGAGAAAATGCATGACACAAATCTATCACAGTGTACCACTCAGCTTCATGCGGAATTTGATATAGAATCACTGCAGGGTTTGGCACTATTGGACAGCATGGTACAACTATTTTGTTGATCTTTCTCAAATCCTGTACTATTCTGTATGTTCCATTTGGCTTTTTCAGTCCCATAATAGGTGAATTACATGGACTGCTCATGATTTCTTTCAGAATTCCCTGTTCAATCATCTTATTTATCACAGGAGTTATTCCTTCAATTATTTCTGGAGTTAATTTGTACTGTGGCGTGTTTGGATAACTTATCCCTTCTTTCACTGTCACTTTTACGGGATCAACTTCTCTCATTAATCCAATGTCCTCTCCTGTAAAATCCCACACACTTTCTTTTACTGCACCTTTTAGTTCTTCTGGAAGTTTTTCTGCATCAAATGCAGGAAATAAACCATTCGTTTCAGGTTCTTGATTCATCAAAGTTACTTTATACAAAACATCTTCATCCGAAGTCTGAAAACCTATTCCTTCTGGTGTACAATAAATCGTGCAATTCATTTTACACAAAAGGTCACGACCTAGAAGATTTACAGGACTACAATCGCACACTACAAATTTATGCATTTTTCTAAAAGAACCAATTTTTACTTCTACCAATTCAGTAAGTGGGGTTTTAATCTGCTGATTGGCTACTCCTACCACTTGGATGCATTCACCTGAGAGAGGAAGGTTCGAATTTCCACTGACCTAACAGTAGAACGGGTAGCTCCAGTATCGACAAGGAATGTTACGTTTGCTCCATTCACTTCTCCATCCACAAAGGGACCAGACTGATCTACCTCTAGAGTTGCGCCAAGCACGCACTCTTTCCCTCTCTTGCGCACCGTCAGAAACTTTCATCCGGGTCATCCTCACTCTGATGCAACCAATACTGGGAAATGTTAGCTGCTCTCGGCAACTGTGTTACCTGCTCTCCTCCGTAGAATCCTGTTTCTGTACTGTATCTTTGCTGGTTAACAGTGTTGGGAAGTGGTGGTTGTGGCACCTGACTTTGTTGAACAACTACCTCATTCTGCACCTGTGGAGTTAATGATTGATGTTCCGGATTAGGTTTAGGTGGGAACTTACACTCATTTCTCCAATGCCCTAATTTTCCGCAATTATGACATGGCCATTTCTTCTTTGCCTCTTCTAGACTCACTTGTCCTTTTCCTTTACCTATACTTGTCCTGATTCGTTTCCATTATTATTATCCAATTGGGCTTCTTGTTTTTCTGCCACTTTCACTTGTGCCCACATTGCTTTTTCTTTCAACTTACGCTGTTTACTCTCTATTTCATCACTACAATACTTAGCATACCTCAGCACCTCATCTACACTTGCATTCTGCCAGTTTATCATATGTTGCTTAATCATATCGCTTATTTCTTGTTTCAAGCCAAATACAAATCGGTATACAAAATGACTCATATCCTTCTCACTTAATTCCTCATAACCACTATACTGTTTGAAAACCAACAACAATCGCTCATAATATGCATGTACACTCTCCTTACTTTCCTGTGTAGTTCTATCAATCTTAACCCAATCTGTCTCTTTTGGAGGAATCTTATTTTTCAAAAAGGTAATCACCTTGTCGTATTTCTTCATCACATCTGGTCCTGGAGCTCCTGTCTTAGGATCTCTTGGATATTCTGTAGTTGGCCAGTCAACTGTAATCTTACATTCTGACCACAGATCCGTTGGTACCACTATGTCAAACAATCCATCCAAATCTATCCACAACACTTTCGAGACCTTTACAAACCTTTCTACCTGTCGGTACCACTCAACTGGCTTCTCTCTTAGTTTTGGAAAGTCATTTGTAAATGACAAGATGTCCTGCCTAGTCCAGGGAACATGCACATAACTACCACCTGGAGTTTCTCTCATAGGGTATTCTTTAACAACAGGTTCTTTTTCTGTTATCATAAAAGCCAATGAACCTTTGTCTACGCTTTTCTCATTCTTCTTTGTCCATCTAACCTTCCATCTGTCTACATCACCCCATTTTCTCAACAAAACAATCAACTCTTTTATCTGTGTCAGCCTTCCTGCTGTATTCAAATTTTCAATATCTTTTTCACAAAAATCTACTCTGTATGGTTTCTGCAACGTTTTTACTTTTGCAAAATCTATTCCAATCTCACCGGCCACTTCTTCTAGTTTGTCATGTAAATTCTTTGCCCTCCATGTTATACTTTTGCACAGAAACATTATTTCATCATCCTGATAATTCTTTATCTTTTCTGTACCAATCGTTCCTAGAATTAATTCTTCCATGTCAATTTTCAATCTGATCACATCTAATGGTTTTTCTTCTGTTTCTTTTATTTTAAAAGCTTTTATCCACTCATTTAACTCATCAGGAGTCGGACCTATAGGAGTACTATTTATTTCTGTCCAATTTCCACTCTTTTCAGGTGTCACTGTTGCAGATTCAGTTACCATAGGCATTTTCCTACCACTACACTCATTCACTGTCAAATTTTCAGGTGGACTTGGTCTGTAAGCACTAGTCAAATTGCTCGTAACTGGACTTGTTTCCATTCTTTCCTTTTCTCTTTGGAATTGCAAACTCAAGGGAATCACCAAAGATCGTTCATCAATTTTCTGATTCTCGAAAACTGGTATTACTGGACCTATTGTTACGGGTACGGTAACTGCTTCCATATTCTTGGTTAATTCTCTAATTTTCTCAGTTAATTCTTTTGTTGTCCTTGCCAATTCTCTTGCACTATCATTTTCTATTCCCTCATTTTGGGAAGTGCTTATTTGTTCTTGTGACCTATTTATTTCTTGTCTTTTTTCTGGACTTTTATTTCGCATAGTTTCTATTGGTGGCGCATTTGGTGTCACCACTGTAGAATTCTGCTGATACGGAGGTGGATTTTTATTTAATATATCTTCCAGCAACTCGTCATCCGTTTCGCTCTCATGCATATACTTTTCTCTCTCTAAATGTTTCTTTTTCTCAGTCCGTTTTTTCTTAGTCCCTTCCTCAACTGTAAAAGCTGGAAACAAACCTCCTGTCATGTTAGCACATCTCCATCGTTTTATTCTGTCCTCATGATTCATTCCCCACAATCTTCCGGGCACGAACTCATAACCTTTCATACCTCTGAATCTTTCTTTCTCGTACATCTCATCTTCCCATTCTGTTAAAGCCTCAAACTGTTTCGGTCTAGGTCTAGGTTCCAATTTAAGCATCTTTTCTTTTAAATTCCGTAAAATCGCTACATTAAAAGAACCATTTTCAGGAAAAGCCAATGCTCCATCATTCTTTGTATATTTTACCCAATTATCCAACCATATGCACGTATGATATCCATATTTCAGCATCATATGTGAAGCTGCTGATTTCGGCGGAGGAATTACCTGTCCCTCTCTAGTCACAACCTTTTTGTCTTTCTTAAAGAAATTCTTTAATTTCGTTGTCCATGACGTTCTCTCCCTTTCATACTCGTAATACGGCATGTTTTCTATTTGTTTTCTCTTTACTCTAACGCTGTTTCTGTGTACGGAACTTCGTCCAATTACAGCGCGATTCACACTAACGTACCAATCAGAACAATTTCCACCGTCCGCGAACCAACCAATCCTAGCGCGGCACTTTTTCTACGTCACTCCTGCTCTGTATTCACGTGACTAGTGCACTAACCAATCCTAGCGCGGCACTTTTCCACGTCACTTCTACTCTTTACCCCTCCTTTACAAAATTTATCGGCAATTTTTCTTTTTACTGTTTTTCTTCGTTAGTTACAACAATTAAACAATTCCATAGTCTGATTCGCTAAACAAAAGTGACAGCTTTGTCCTTTTACACAAGAATCCTGTTTTTCCAGTAGGCAGCGCTTACCTCTACCCTACCACAGAATTATTTACTTTCGCCGATAAAGTAGCACTTCCCTCTACCTTACCCTTCTTTCAAACAAACAATTTACTCGTTTCTCTGGGGATAAGACACATGTGGAGACTAGGCTCCTGAGAATTAAGGCCAAAGTTTCACAAGTAAACGTGATTTGCTATTTCATTTACACACTTTTCACACCGAAATCCCTGACATAACACAACCTGTGTTATAACCAAAATGAATTCAGACCATGTACCAAATTCCATGTGACTTCTCTTGCCACACGTGTTCCACTTCCTACATCCCAGAAGCGTGAAAACTTACATATAACATAACGCGACTCAACATATAGTGTTAGTCATCAAATAATCAATAATCAATAAACAATAATCACTAAACTAATCTATAGAAAACCATAACTCTGCTACCAAGAAATCTGATGCAGCGCGTACAATGAAAACTATTCTCCTCCCAGGTTACTTATAGGTCATCCAGGGGTAAACTATATTTCTCATATCCTCATGACGATGGGGCCCATAAACATCGCCTAACACACACACACACACACCTGGATTTCCTTTTACACCTGTATGAAATTCTGTACTCCTAGGAGAAGCATGAGAACTAAATGGAGAACACCATTTTTGTGTACCGCTGGAAGAGCAAGGATATCTATTTACCTTAATTTGTCACTTTCTTTTAGTTATTTCTTAAGATATTCCTGCTCATTGTTTTGTCGATGAATCATTCATTTAAGAAATTAGTTCATAGTGATTAAGACCAGCTGAATCACAATCAACCAATTACTCATGTTACAATCATTTAGGAAAATAACCACTGAGTCATTTTGGGTTTAAAGAATCTTAAATTTTATATAATTTTAAAAGCATGGAAAGAATTTAATACTTTATTCAATTATTCATTTTTAAATTCATAATTTTATTAAGCATAATCAATTTATTGCAGAAAAGGAAATTTTGTCATGAAGCCAACAACCCTAGTTACCTGCCTAGCTTCCTAATTTAGCCTAATGATTTCTAACCTAACTTTGGGATTAGAAATAGCCTGATTCTCATACTCAACTGTAAAGTTAAGACAGCAACAGCAACTTCAGCTCGTCAGCATCAGCTACCTGCAACCCGTCTCCTCTACTGCAACCACGACTCTCGAACTGCTTGGAACTCTGACTGGAACTCTCTGGAACTTCCCTGGAACTTCCCTGGAACTGACCCCCTCCCACTAAGAGTAGGCCCTCTTATACCCTAATTCTAACTTTGCTCACTAACTGTTGCAACATTAATATCACGCTTTTCTTTCATTGGTCCATGCATGTCAGCTTATTCATTCTTTAATCAAGTTCTCTTGGATTCAAGGGTCCTTGGATCATTTCCTTTCCCATACGCTTAAACATTTCCATCCGATTCGATCAGTCCATTTGTATCTTCTTTTGACACATTCAAGAACTCCGCAGTCATTGTCCTTTCTCTTGGGCTCCTTTCCCACGGACTCTCTCCTGATCATCACGGCACACTATCAGTTCAATTAGGTCACACCAGCCTTGACCATTTCTTGCATCCTAGCCTCTCAGAGACATCACGAGGCTCCAGATTTCTTCAATCTCATCCCGTACCACGTGTCCCCTTGCGCCTGCGCACATCTTCCCACTGGCGGCCATTTTATCTCGCCACTCGGTTCTACTTTAGAAGCACTAATTTGAGGCAAATAAAACATAATTAAAATAGAGAAAAATACCCCTTTCGTTTCCCTCCCGTCTACGTACCCCAATTAGTTGTTACCTAGCAAAAGCGACATTTAAGCTGCTCCTTACTTACCATCACTATTGTTTTTGCAACGACACATTTTATTTCTATGAAGCACAAACATGCATTTATTTTATTTAGTACACTTTTTATTCTTACGTTATGATTAGACACACGGACATTCATTAATAGATTATTTAGCACATACATTGGCATATTACCATTCCCACATATACAATGTTGATTAATACATTTAAACGAACATTTTTAATTAATTAATTATATAATTTGTTAGGGGTTAAAAATTTTATTTTTACTGCTCCATCACTTCCATTAGTGGCATTATATACGGATACACACAGCAGCGAATGACCACCAGCATGGTAATTAATACATGTGGAAGGGAATCATTATGTTTTTAATGCTGCTCAGTATTTCATTCTCCCACTTGCCTTCTCTGTGCTGGCATGTCACCATTGCTTGTAATTACCCGTCACTTCCGGAGTCCATCATGTCCTTAACGAGGCCGCAGGTGTCTAGGATTCTATGTTTGTGCATTTGGTGATTGTCAGATGACATTTTCCCAGGATATCTGCAATCACATAGCCAGCTGTGTGGGCTTGCAGGACCCATTGCCCTCAAGTACCTTCAAATTCCCTTTTCTTTCCCATCTGCTGAAAATCACAACTCCACAGCCAAGCTCAATGTAACTTCTATGTTATTTTTAGATCTGGTTTGAAACACAGCTAACTTAGGACCTGTTGTTACTAATTCTTTCAACTATACATAGAGATAGGGTTTAGCTCCACCCAGAACAGGTCACTCTCTCACCTCATAGTATTGGCTTTTCGGTGTATCACTCCACCTCCTACGGAGTGTTTACATTGCAAACCAGGAGGGACTATTTCCATAAAAAAAATACACAAAATATTCACACATTCAGTTCTTCACCTCATATATGTAATGTATACAGGCATTAATAGTGTGTATAATTGTTTTTACTGTAGTAGGGTTTTAAAATGTTTTTGCCAGAATATTAATGCGAACCATTACTAACATCCATTTGTACACCATTACTACCACCATTGTTACCACCACCTCTAATATCATCAATACCACTGCCGCAATTATCACCACCTTTATCACCACCACCTCTAATATCATCATCAATACCACTGCCGCAATTATCACCACCTTTATCACCACCACCTCTAATATCATCATCAATACCACCACCACAATTACCACCACAATTACCACCACCACCTCTAATATCATCATCAATACCACTGCCGCAATTATCACCACCTTTATCACCACCACCTCTAATATCATCATCAATACCACTGCCGCAATTATCACCACCCTTATCACCACCACCTCTAATATCATCATCAATACCACCACCACAATTACCACCACCTTTATCACCACCACCTCTAATATCATCATCAATACCACTGCCGCAATTACCACCACCATTGTTACCACCACCTCTAATATCATCATCAATACCACTGCCGCAATTATCACCACCTTTATCACCACCACCTCTAATATCATCATCAATACCACTGCCGCAATTATCACCACCTTTATCACCACCACCTCTAATATCATCATCAATACCACTGCCGCAATTACCACCACCATTGTTACCACCACCTCTAATATCATCATCAATACCACTGCCGCAATTACCACCACCATTGTTACCACCACCTCTAATATCATCATCAACACCACTGCCGCAATTATCACCACCTTTATCACCACCACCTCTAATATCATCATCAACACCACTGCCGCAATTATCACCACCATTATCACCGTCACCTCGCATATCATGAATAATTAAGAAGTACCACTGGAAGCTGTCCCTTGCTAAAAAGACCTTCTTTGATATTAGGATAGAGGAAGCAGATAACAAAGAAAAGGAATTTTTTTTAATTGTTAACTCCTTTCTGCGCCCCGTTGTTACATCTAGAGTATGTAGACCTTCTGTCGAGTGGTGTGATGAACTAGACACTTTTTTCTATGAAAAAATCAAGACCATTCAGAACAATTTCCAGAATAGTGCTCAAATTTTTCAAGCTCAGTACCCTCCTCGAAAGGAATCTGCTTCCTTCTCCACGCCCTTCACCCTAGACAAATTCACTCCCCTTTCTCCAGATCGTTCACTCTTAGCGTTAGAAGGCCTGAAGTCCGGCTCCCTCTTCGACCCCTGCCGGACTACTGTGCTAACGATGGCGGCACAATCTATCAATCCTATAGTGAACAACATATTTAACATCTCGTTGGCAATGGATGTGGTTCCTTTGGTCTGGAAAAGGGCGGAAGTGCTCCCACTGCCGGAAAAAATGGCAGCTGATCCCAAGAAAGTGCCGAATTATAGGCCCATCTCCCTTCTCCCCGCTCTCTCGAAGATTCTGGAGAAGGAAGTCAACTGCCAACTCTCCCGCTATTTGGAAGACAATCAAATATTGCACCCCAGCCAATCCGGTTTTCGTCCTCATTTCAGCACTGAGACTGAGCTTCCTGAAGTGGTTGAACACGTAAGGAACACCCTAGACAAGGTGAGGCAAAGCCATTCTGATCCTCCTGGACCTCACGACAGCTTTCGATACCGTGCCCCACTCTAAGCTGCTTGAGCTCCTTCAAGATTTAGGGATCAGACACTCGGCCTTGAATTGGCTAATATCATTTCTGGATAAGCGTACTCAGGAAGTATGGTTGCCTCCATACTCCTCGCAAGCCAGAACCCTGACTGTGGACATACCACAGGGCTATGCCCTAAGCACCACCCTGTTTAATATATATCTCACCACCTTGGCTACACTAGCTGAGTCCCTGGGTGCTAAAGTAATCTCCTATGCGGATGACATGCAGCTACTCTTCGCATGTGAGAAGGGAAGTGAACTGGATGGGGAGCTCATTTCTCGGTTTTCTCATCAGGGTGTTTCAGTGGCTGGACTCGACTATGGGAATGCCCTTTACCTCGGTCTTCCTGACTTTCTTCTCAATAGACTTCAGGTGGTGCAGAACTCGGCGGCTAGACTGCTACTCAAACTTCCACCTAGGTCTCACCTGTCCTCTCATCTGAGGGCCCTCCACTGGCTCCCTATAAAAACAAGCATTTGCAATGCAATAGGTTTCGCATTTGCGAGCGTTTCAGCTATTGGCATTGTAAATTACAATGCTTTTTATTTATGTTTTGAAAACCTGGAAGCGGTGAGTAAACACACACTTTGTGCTTATAGTCCTTGCTTACGGTAAGCAAGGCTGGCAGTAACTGCACCTCTTTTACTGCCAGCTTTGCTTCTATAAGTACAAAATGCGTGTTTACGCACCACTGGCAAGTTTTCAAAACACAAATAAAAGGCAATGTCATTTACAATGGCAATAGCTCAAACTCTCACAAATGCAAGACCCATTGCATTGCAAATGCTTGTTTTACTTGTGGTTCAGCTGTACCTAGTGCTGACTGGGGTGGGGTGCTGTGCTCAGAGATAGCATGGGTTTAAAAGCACCTGGCCTGCTGCAGAGTTACTTGTGTGTGGAACAGTTTTCTAACAAAAATAAAAATGTCACAGTTAACTGATTAATGGCCCTGCTGGAGAAAATTGAGTTTTGTCTAGTGGCAGTTTTGACTCACCATAAATTAGTTCATATGTCTGCTGCAAAGTTCAGGGGCTTTGCTGAAGTTTCAAGATTTTTTTAGGGTTGCTTGTTGCTTAAATGGGTGTTATTTGCCATATGTATCTGTTTCCGTGGACTTCATTGTTTGATTTTGCTTGTGAGAAAGTGTCACTCGAAGTATCACACTTTTGGTCGTTAAATTACAATTACATGTGCACTGTGAAACCTTGGTAGCTATGGGCAGCCCCTCCTTACATTCTGCAGCCCCGCCCTCCCCCAACATATTGCGTTGCGCCACTGAGCCTGATGTCGCCACAGGGAAGAGAGTCTGAGCGTGGGTGATCAAAACCTCCCGATAGTGGACAACCTTACACTTGCCAGCCAGGTAACCCACCACTGTGATCCAATGTAGGGTTTCTGTTCTCTGTCCAGACCTTAGGCAGCAATGTTTAAAGCATAGCACATTTTCAATACCGAAAACACAACCAAAGTAATTAGATGCCGCACCTGGGAGCTCGGGCCGATATAAGCCATCTGATATATCACACTCTCCCCTGAGTCTTTTTTTAGACAAGAATTAATATGACACTTACTTTAGACTGTGATGAAGGGCATAGCTGCCAAGGTTTCAGATTGCTTATGTGTGACATTTTCATAAATCCAGTATAATTATGAGTGACATTCAATGACTATGAGTGACACTTTGCCGTGAGCAAAATCCAGCAATGAAGACTAGGGAAACATATAAATATCAGCAATTGCACCCATTTGCTTGAGTTTAGAAGTTCTTTAAAATGCTGCATAACACCAGAAATGGAAGGGCACCGGGACACACTATACCAAACAGGATGTGAGAGACCACACTGTCTACAAATGAGTCTCATGTTCCATAACCCCCGTCCACCCCCCCTCTCCCCTCTCCCCACAAACACAGGATAGATCTTCCACGGGTGGACTTAGGCAGAACCACGTGCCTCCCTCTGCATAAACTGATCACACCATGCTCAGAAGCCCCTACACGAACCGAGGCAAACCACAAAAACAAATGCTAGCCTCTGTCTCATGCAAGCCTCAGTCCCAGCATCATGTCGGTTTGGATTAGTATCAAAACTACAGATACGGACGCTGAAGGGTGTGTTATGTTGTGCCGCTGGACTAGGCACTACCTCACGGGACCACCAACAGGTATTTTTAGTAAGCCTGGGCGTAGTTCGCGAAGTAGCGCTACGCGAAGCTACGTGAAGTGCAGTTCGCACTACGCGAGCTACGCGTAGCACTACGCGAACTGCGTAGTGCGCTGTTCGCGATGATTGCACAGTGCCGGATGCTTGTCCGCACTGTGCAATCATTGAAAAGGTCATCTTGCACAGTGCGAACTGTCTTTTACTGCCGCTCGAGTAGATTTTTACTCGAGCGGCAGCTTTCTCAACGCGGACTGGTAGTTTCTCATCGCGAGAGGTCGCGAGCATACGCGACCACTCGCAATGAGAAACCTGACCTCCCCGCGTTGAGAATCTCGCCGGCAGGTTTATTTTCCACGCTCGCGATCGGCAACTTGATGTTGCTGATCGCGAACGAGGAAAAAGTCTCGCCGGGATGTCATTTTGCTTGCTCGCGGTCGCCAACTTGACGTTGAGGACCGCGAGCAAGCAAAAAATGACCGCTGCACTACGCTACGCATGTTTGCACTGTGCTACGTGCAATTTGCGTTGTGCGAAGTAGCGCAAACTTCGCAAACTACGCGAGCGTAGCGTAGTGCTTTGCCCAGGGTTAATTTTTAGGGTGTTTAGCAATGACGACACGGAGCCACTGTTAAGGGTTGTAATGGCTACCGCGCACACCCGTCCAGTGACGTCAGTGGCGCGGTAGACGTTTTTATTAACTAGGCATCACGTGACTGGACCAGACCATGCTGTCCAGTCACAACGGGGAGACACTAGGAGATTCCCCCTGAGGAAACACACTGATGGGGGCACCCTCTCAGTCGCTGCGACATAACATTCCTCCCAAAAACAGAACCAAAAATACAAAAGAACAGTCTTACGTGAAATAGTCTCTCAGCTTCTTGGTTGGCTCAGGATTGCGTCGGAGCTGATACTGGGAACCTCCCCTCCCACAGGACTCGACTCCCGCAGCCTCGCTCGATGGTGGGGGCAAGGATTCTTCTGAGCTTTCGGGCATTCCATCATGCCCTACCACCCCGGGATCACTGTCCCCTGATAGGCGAGTGTCCATCACGGGTATCGGGGGCGACGCTCCCTCCACGTCCTCCAGAGTTCCAGGGAGGATCTGATGGTGGATCGGGACCTGTACTTGGCGCTCCCTTCCCTGGTCAGGCGCAGGGGCATCTGCAAAATGACATTTCTTGAAGTGGGACCCGTTCCGTGTCACAATTCCTCCGCCCCTCCGAGCCATTATTCGCGTACCTTGCACACTAATGACAGTCCAGGGGCGCTTCTCATACGGAAGATGGAACTTGCTCTTCGTTGAACGGTTCTTGAGCAACACCTTGTCTCCTTGCTGCAGATGGACCTGATGAGCTCCACGGCGCTGACTGACCTGCTCATGCATCCTGCGCCTTTGATCATCAATCCGGCGATCATCCGGGCTTTCCGGGCACCATTGAGGATGATGCGGAATTGAGTCCATGACCACTCGGCCCATTGACAAATGTCCGGGAGCCAGACCCGTTGTGGTGTGAGGAGTTTGGCGGTAATTTCTCAGGAACGTGAAGAGAGCTAGCTCCAGGGGTTGGTGACGTTCATGGGCTATGCGGATGACCTTATTTAAGGTCCGCATAAATCTCTCTACCTCCCCATTGGCCTGCGGCCAGCGCGGAGTAATCCTCCGATGTTTGATGCCCAGCGAGGCCAAGTATGTTGCAAACTCCTGGCTTTGAAACGGCGGCCCGTTGTCAGTTTTGAGTTCTTTAAAAATGCCATGTGTTGCTATTACCTTTTCTAACTTCGGGATTATCTCCGCGGCACTTAAGGTGTTCACAATCTCAATTTCCGGATACTTGGAATAGTCATCAATAGCCACGAATGTGTGTCTTCCATCCGGTAGACTTCCGAAATCCAGACTTACGCTTAGCCATGGCCGAGGGGGCCTGGGTTCTGTGATCACAGGAGCAGGTTTGGGGTTTGCCCCAGTTACTTGGCACCACTGGCATTCCCGGATGGCGGCCTCGACGAGCTCGTCCATCAGGGGGAACCACACCTTGGTTCTCAGTTGCGACTTGGTCATGACCATTCCTTGATGTCCACTATGTGCCAGTTGAATGACTCGGTCAATCAAAGACGAAGGAATTACCAACCGGTGTCCTCTCATGAGGCACCCTGTATTGTCCTCTGCCAACTCTTCACGTACGTGATATAAACTCTCCAGTATTCTGCGAGCCCCTTCCGTCAGTCTCTTCCACTCTTCTCTGGCTTTGTGCCAGTTGCCATGTTTCACCACCTGTTTGACTCTTTGCAGGCACTCATCCTTGTCTGTTTCCTGCTTTAGATCATTCATGGAGAGAGGAATGGGACAGGATCTCTCCGTGACACATCGGACATATTCCTCCGTGTCTGCAGCCTCCTCTTCCTCTTGAGCTGTTGCACTCCTCGGATGGCGTGACAAGTAATCCGCAGGATTGCAGCTCCCTGGTTGATATTCAATTCGACAGTTGTAATTTTGCAGCTGCAGCATCCACTTTTCTATCCTCGCCGGCGGTTTGGATGAAGTGCCGGAGAACAGAGGCAGAAGGGGTTTGTGGTCGGTGGCTACCACAAATGGTTTGCCGTAGACATAAAGATGGAAGTGGCGGCATCCCCAGTGGATCGCAATGGCCTCTTTCTCAATCTGAGAGTACCGCTGCTCTGTGTCAGTGAGGGAGTGGCTGGCAAAGGCCACTGGGGCCCAGTCTTCTTCCACCGTGCGGCGCTGCATGAGGACCGCGCCCAGTCCCTTTGGACCTGCGTCAACTGCAACTAGTGTGAGCTTTTGGGGGTCAAAAAACGCCAGAGTTGTGGCCGCAGATAGGGCATCTTTGATGTCTTGGAACGCTTTTGCTTGTGGTTCTCCCCAGGCCCAGGGGACCGAGTCTTTGGTGAGATCCCTCAGGGGCTGAGTGAGGGTAGTGAGGTCTCTGATGAAACGCCCGCAGAAATTCACCATGCCCAGGAAGCTGCGGACTTCTGTGACGTTTACGGGGGCTGGTGCATTCTTAATGTCTCTGACCTTGTCAGGATCTGGGTTCACCCCATCAACCGAGAAAGTATAACCGAAGAATTGCAATTTGTTCTTAAGGAATTCACACTTCTCTCTGTGTAGTGTTAGTCCTGCATCCTTGATCCTCTGGAGAACTTGCACCAGTCGAGAATGGTGCTCGGGGATTGACTTGGCGTGTATCATGATGTCATCACTCACGTTGATGACTCCAGGAATGTCCATGATCAGTTCGCGGATTACATTCTGGAATACTTCGGCCGCGCTTGATAACACGAAGCTCAGACGGGTGTACCTGCGAAGACCTACGTGAGTGGAGAAGGTCATGATGTTTCTTGACGCCTGATCAAGGACTAGTTGGTGATACCCCAATCGCAGGTCGAGCTTTGAGAACCAGCATGCCCCGGCCATTTCTCCAATCAAGTCATCAATAGTCGGGGTGATGTGTCGCTCTCTTTTGATGGCTGCATTCGGCAATCTCATGTCGACACATACCCTCACGGTTCCGGGTTGCTTCGGTTTTCGGGCTACGACAATTGGAGAAACCCACGGCGTGGGACCCGACATCTTCTCAATTATGCCTGCCTGCTCCAGCTTGAGTAGCTCTTGCTCTACCAATGGTCGCAGATGAAAAGCCACTCGGCGGTGTCGTAGGGCCACGGGTTGCACGGTCTTGTCAATGTGCAGGTGTATCTCCTTTCCTTTGTATTTTCCGATGCCCTCAAAGACTGATGCGAACTCCTGGAGTATGTGCTGGATTGACTCTTGATGGATCCCAAAGGCAAATGACACGATGCCAAGATCCTCTGCGGCCCGGCAGCCCAGGAGCATGCCTTGTCCCTCCTTAGTGACGTACACCATGGTACTGACTGACTTGTCTTCATGGGTGACGGTGGTCTTAAATTTTCCTTTCGTTTCTAGCGGTTTGTCCTGTCCGTACGCGAAGACCGTGATTTTAGTGGGCTGTAGAGTGGGTGCTGGGTGCATGGATCTGTAGAGAGCGGCTGCCGCTATGTTGATGGTGGCTCCGGTGTCCACGACGGCCGTGACATCCTGGGCTCCCACCTGAATGCGACATTGGGGCAGACGCCTGCTCCTACTCGACGCAGCTCCAATCATGTGCACCTTATGAACCGCCTTTTCTTTCTCTTCGTCATCATCCATGTCGCTCGACTCGCCACCTCCCTCGGGTACCGTATTAACCGCTTGCTTGGGCTTTCGGTACTGCTTGGAATGACATACCTTTGCGAAATGGTTGAATCGGCCGCAGCCTGTGCATTTCTTGCCCTTCGCTGGACAATCAGCTGCTTTGTGAGGCGGGCCACCACAGTACCCACAATATCGTTGACCCCCTTGTGGGCCACTGGTGGACGGTGATCCAGCGCTAACAATAAAAATAATTCTCCTATTATGCTTTGGTCATCCAGGTGCAACTATTTCTCTAACACACACACTATATCCATATGACGGTGGGGACCATAACACTGCATATACATTCACTTACTCATTTATTCCCTGGATTTCCTCTGTCATTAACCTAGAAGAAAACGATTCGCTGGAAAGAGACGGGATACCTCTTTTATCATGACATAATATTTTTCATTTGCTTTAAGGTATTCCGCTCATTGGTCGATGGACCAACTAGTAGGAATCAGTTGATGATGATTAAGACCAGCTCAATCACAATAAACTCTTTATCAATTTACTTTAATCATTGAGCTAAAGAATCACTGAGTCATTTGTTTAAAGAATAATAAAGTTTATGTAAAGTTTTGAAGCAAGAAATGAGGTTAAGCTTATTATTCAGATCATTACATTTATAATCAATATAAGAATAAAATGAAATTGCAATGCATATTTATTAGACGGAAAAATAAGGTTATCATAGTAAGAACTCTAAAGATCAATCTATCTATCTGGGGAAAATCTAATAGTTCTAAAATAAAAATCTATCAGGAAAATTCTCCTAAAGCAGCATCTTATACTCAACTGGAAAAGAAAAATAGCAGCAGCAGCATCAGCTCGTCAGCATCAGCAACCGCAACTTCACCCATCTACAGCATCTAACTTCTCCAGCAACTCCTGCAGCATCTACCTCAGCAACTCCTGCAGCAGCTAACTCAGCAACTCCCGCAGCAACTAACCCCTCCCATCAAGAGTAGGTCTTCTTATACCCTAATTCTAGCTTACACAATAAAATGTTTCTTCTTCATGGCGTGATTCTTTCTCATTGGTCAAACTCAGGCCCATATACATTTTAATCAAACTTCCTGGTCTTAACCAGTTCCTTGTGGAATGTCCATACTTGCATCGTTTCCCACAGTTTATGTCATTGCTCATCCATTTCGATCAGTCCAATTTGTATCTTTTTCTGTTACATTTTGGGTTTAACAGTTCCGTCCATTGATTCAGTTGGACTTCTCACGCTTCTTGCTGATCATCTTGGCACACATCTGCTCAGAAAGGTCACAACAGCCTTGACCATACTTCCATCTTAGCCTCTCAGCACCAGCACGTGATCATCCCTTTTCCACAGCCTCTCTCCTCTATCACATGGTCCCCCACTCATGCGTACTCTAGCAACTGGTGGCCATTTTATATCGCTGCTCGACAGGCCTAAGCGCACTATCTTCAAATATAAACAAAATATTGTTAAAACAAGGAAATATAAACCCTTTCGTTTCCTCCCGTCTTTCTACGTACCCCAATTAGGTATTACCTAGCAAAAAGCAACATATAAAGCTGTCCCTTACTTACCATCGCTTTATTTTGCAACCACACGTTTTATTTAAAAGCACAGATCATGCGTTTATTATTTAATTAGTACGCAAATATTATGTTATGTTAGACACGTAAACAATTATAAGTTGATTAATTTGCACACGGAATAGCGTGTTACCTTTAACCCTTAACATGTAACATACATTGTTGGTTATTTACTTAAACGAACATGTTTATTAATTATTTTACGAAAATATTAGGAGGTTAAAAAATGTTCATTTACCCTGCTCCATCAACTCCCCCTTTGGTGATTTTTAATATCACCACAAAACCCAAGTTATACAATTTTCTCAGACAGCATATATTTTTTATCCGTTTGCATTTGTTAGTTTACACAACTGTATCCCTTTCAACTTGTCTCTTCGTTTTCTTGTACATGTTCTCTTTTATTTCTTCTAACTCTATTTCACCCATTTCTCTCTCTCTCTCCTTGTTTATCATGTTTTCTTTTTCTATTTTATTCTGCCTTCTTCTTCTCTTTATACATGTTATTGCAAGCTTCAGTACTAATATTATTATTATTATCACGGTTGCTATTATTATAACTTTTCCTATTATTAATCCATTCATTCTTGTTAACCAATTTATTACTGAAGAAAACCCTTTACCAAGTTTTCCAAAAACACTTTCAACCTCCAGTGGAACAAGTTCTTTGTGCAAACTTGTAATATTTGTTATATACTTCTGTATATTTTCGCTTTTATCTGGAATGTAAGTGCAACAATGTTGGACTTTCAGCATTCCACAGACCCCGCCCTCTTTTGCCAAAAGAATGTCAAGGGCAAGTCGATTTTGCATCACCATAGCTCTCATGGCAACCATCTCGGTATTTACCATCAAGAACCCTCCAGCAGTATCTGTAGATAAACGATCTACCACTGTGGATAATTTCCGAATTCTAAATGCATTCAAAGATATTCCCACTGCTGGTATCAATGCTCCAAAAATATCACCTACTATTTCTGAAAAACTTTCCCTTTTCTACGTGTAAAGGTATTTATCATTTTGTGTGTTCCTTTTTCTTTTCTATCCATATGAAAAATCTTTGGAAAGACCAGGCCTAAGTAACATGACCCATACCAATGGTCCGGCAACCTATAATAAGCCCTATTTCCGCAAAACATAATAAATCCCTGGAAATATTGGATCTTTTCCCCTTTGAATCCCCATCCACCTAAAATTTGGTAATTGTCATGGCAAATACTGGAACCCACAAAATAATTGTCATATCTTGTCTTATTTCTTCTAATGCACAACCTTCCCTGTTGGGGCCAATCCAGAGTCATAGCTGCATTTGTCTTTTTCTTGTCATGATTGTCTTCCTCAAACGCCCAAAGAGGTGTTTTTGTCCCTTCTATCACTTTTCTTTGAAATTTCACTCTTCTCTCTTCAACCATCTCTAAAAATACTTTTTCTTCCTTCTTTAACTCGCAGGTAAGGTTGTACCTAATTATACTATCTAATGTTAAAATCTTATCCTCTAGAAAATATTCACCAAACGTTTTTCCCTCTTTTATTTTGTTCAGCTCGGGAACTACAGAAACTTTCGCAAAAATCTTATTTATGTCAGTGTAATAATATTCTAATCTACCTGTTTTATAAAATAAACTTGCTAAAACGCTACATGTTATTCCATACGTCAAAGGGAGGTGATGATAAGTCACACCCTCTGCTACAGATGCAGGCAACTGCATACAAACATAGCAATCTCTTACATCCATTGTTTCTACATACTCATATAATAATTTAGTAAAAACATTTTTAGAAAAATCTGTTATTGATTTATCCTTGTGTAATTCTGCACTACTCTTTAAAATAACTGGTTCTTGAGTGTTAGCTCCTTTTTCTTTCTCAGTGTTATTAGACGTTTCTACTACAGCTAAACTATTTGGAATAGTGATTTCTAGAACCACCCATACTGTCATTAATAATCCTGTACAAAAGCAACACATCTTGCACCATCTACTTAAAAACTCACATTTACATTTTCTATCTCTAGTATTCTCCATTTTGTTTTATAACCTTATTTATTTGTTTTCCAGAAAATTGTGTCACTACACCTCAGAAATGACTTATTTGCCACTCTGTACTCCAATGTTTTGTCTTTGCTTGGTACTTTCTTTTAATTCTTTCTCAGAATTCTTTCTTTGTCACATCCGGTAAATTCGTCAGATCCAGTGTTTTGTCAAATCCGGTAGAAACTATTTAAACTTCTTCAGGTTTGTTGCACTTCACTTTCTCCCATCAGGTTTCTTTGTTCTGGGTTCTCGTGAGTGTTCTTTTCTTCTTTGTTACTAGTCAAAGCAAGATACAACCATTCAGGCGATCTATACTTCGGATTTACCTTCTTTATTCTTTTCGTTTTCTGCAAGTGTTTTCCACCTTGTTTTTCTTGCTCTCTCTGACTTGTTATTTCATTCACTTGTTCAGCACTTTTCCCATCCAACCTTATGATTCTGTATCTTAATTTTCTTACTTCGTTGGGCCAATTGTCTCCTTTTCTTGGCCTTTTTGCCTCACTTCCTTTTTCCTCTCTTTCTGTTTTCCAATTTCTTTTTCTTGACTCTAGTTTTTGGTTTCTTTCTTCTCCACTTTCTTCAGACGCTGTTTCAATTCTTTCGTTATTGCCTCTTATTTTGAAACTTATAATGTCATTTTCTTCCTCTACTTGTGGTTCTTTTCTTATCTTCCTTCGTTCACCTATTTCTGTCCCTCCTCGAGGTTCTTCCGAATTTGTGTCAGTTTTCCTTTCTGCTTCTAAATTTCCCTGTTCTCGTGTTTGACTATTTGTCCCTATTGCTCCTCTGGGATCTTCCGATTTTTCTAGCTTTTTGTTTGAAACTCTCCCTTCTTCATCTATTAATATTATCTCCGAAGGATTTTTACCACAACTTGTACTTGGTTGCTCACTGTCACTATCTTCTGGCTCAGTTTCTTCTCTTATGCTTTCAAAATTCCAATTTCTTTTTAGAATTTCTTCACAATCCGAATGCTCTGTATCAGATTCTGAACTGGTATCTGATATTTCCAGATGTTGACTTACAGGTCGATCTTCAAGTTCTGGAACTTCAGCTATTTCCTCTACTTCTTCTGTTGTTGCACTTGTAGTTGGGTCTTCCAGATGTCGACTTACAGGTCGATCTTCAGGTTCTGGTACCCTGTTTGTTCCTTATTCTGTTTCTGATGCTGAACTGTTATCCAATACTTCCAGATGTCGACTCACATGTCGATCTTCAGGTTCTGGAACTCTGATGGTGTGACTGGCATGCACCCAGTGTTTCACTCCTGCACACTTGACTGCAGTGGTCGTCACCAGGATCACTTGTCGTGGTTCGTCCCAGCGAGGAACCAAACAGTTTCTTCTCCTGTGGACTTTTATGCGGACCCAATCTCCTGGATTCAAGTCGTGAGCTGGTTTTCTTTCAAGAGTGGTCGCATCCTGTCCAACCTGATGAAACACAGAACGCACCACATCAGCCAATCCTTTGCAATAATCCAGCACTAGATCATCAGTTATAGTCAGTAGTTTGTTGACAGGTACTTGTGCTTGTCTCATTGCTCGTCCCATAATTATTTCATGGGGACTGAGTCCAGTTTTCCTTTCCGGAATACTTCTGATTGTCATTAAAACTAATGGCAAGGCATCTGGCCATTTGAGTCCTGTAGCTTGACACATTTTTCCTAACCTGTTCTTGATTGTTCCATTCACTTGCTCTACGATTCCAGAAGCCTCTGGTCTGTATGCACAATGCAGTTTCTGTTTAATACTAAGTGCTTCACAAATTAGTTTAACCAATTCATTTTGGAAATGTGTTCCTCTATCTGTTTCAATCGTGACTGGAAAACCATACCTCGGAATGAATTCTCGCAGCATACGTTTTGCTACCGTTATTCCATCATTCCTTCTGGTCGGGTATCCTTCCACCCAACGAGAAAACAAACAGACGACCACTAGGACATACCTTAGTCTGTTGCAAGGTGGCATTTCAATAAAATCCATTTGCATTCTAGTGAAAGGACCTCCTTCTCGTCCTATTGTTCCTAGACTCACTACTGTCTTCCTTCCTGGATTTAACTGTTGACAAATAAGACATCTTTGACAAAGACTCTCAGCTATGGCTCTGAATTTTGGATTATACCATGTTTGTCTAAAAAGTCTGATCATTGAATCTCTCCCAATATGGGCTTGTCCATGGTACATCTGTGCCATGTCAGAAATCATGCTATCAGGCATAACTGGTCTCTCATCTCTGTAAACCCAAACATCATGTTCTTCATGTTTTCTACATCCTGCTTTTATCCATGTATCTTTTTCCTCATCATCTGCAGCTTCTTGTAACTGTCTCACCTCATCCCATGTCTCAATAGAGTTAGTAAAAAGCAAAGGACAAGAAATATGCTCTCTTTCCCGACTTTTGTTTAAAGAAACCACATTCTTTGCACATTACTGTGCCATTTCGTCAGCATATTTATTACCATCAGTTATGTAGTCTTCCCCATTTTTATGTGCATTGCACTTCACAACAGCAATCTGTTTAGGCAGCTGTATCGCCTCAAGCAGCTTTTTCACAAAATCTCCATTTCTAATTGGCGTTCCTGCAGACGTCAAGAAACCCCTTTGTGACCAAATCTGACCAAAGTCGTGCACCACCCCAAAGCCGTACTGGCTATCTGTCACAATCGTAACCCGTACATTTCTTCCCAACTTGCATGCTTGAATCAGAGCTACTAATTCTGTGACTTGGGCAGATCGTACCCCTTTCAGACAAGATGCTTCCATTACAGTTGCTACTGTGCAAACTGCATATGCTGCGCTTAGAACTCCATCATCCGTTCTCAAACATGAGCCGTCCACAAACAGAATATAATCTGATTCTTTCAAAGGCTCATCTCGTATGTCAGACCTTGGTTTTGTACAGTATTCAAGCACATTCAGACAATCGTGATCTACTTCATCCATTTCAATCACACTCTCTTCATCTGGCAATGATGTCGAAGGATTCACATTCATACATCTGTCTATGGTCACATTATCTGCACTCAAAATTACTTTTTCATACCTAGTCAGCCGACTATGTGTCATGTATTGGGTTTTCGTTCTTGTCAAGAGAATTTCCACAGAATGGGGAACATATACTCTCAGTGGATATCCCATCACTATGCCTTCACTCTGTTCCAGACTCACACAAGTAGCAGCAACTGCTTTCAAACATCCAGGCAATGCTTTCGCTACAGGGTCTAAAACAGCCGAAAAATATGCAATTGGTCTTTTCATAGTTCCATGTCTGTGTACCAAAACTGAAAATGCACATCCATCTCTTTCACTGCAGTACAGCTCAAAATCTTTCTCATAGTCAGGCATTCCTAATGCTGGAGCCTCACATAATTTCTTTTTCAGCTCTCTGAATGCTTTCATTTCTTCATCATTCATTTCAAAAGGATCTTTAACATCCTTCTTTGTCAGTTTCTGCAATGGTTTAGCAATCAGTGAAAAACCGCTTATCCATTGTCGACAATATCCAACCATTCCCAAAAACATTCTTACCTCTCTTTGTGTCATTGGAGCTCTCATTCCTTGAATCATTTTTATTCTTTCAGTCGTTACCTTTCGCACTCCTTTCTCAATTTTATGCCCTAAATACTGGACTTCTTGTTGACAAAACTGCAATTTTGAAGGGGACACTTTATGTCCTCTTTTTGCTAAATGATGCAGCAAAGCAATTGTATCATTGACAGATGCTTCTTTCGTTTTTGATGCCACCAGTAGGTCATCAATATACTGAACCATCACTGATTTTTCTGGCATTCTTAAATCTTCCAACGATTTCTTTAGAATCTGATTAAAGATTGAGGGACTTTCTGTGTACCCTTGAGGAATTTGGCACCATGCCAAAATACGCTCTCCAAACCTAAACGCAAATAATGGCTGGCTATCTGGATGCAGTGGAATAAAGAAAAATGCATGACATAAATCAATTACTGTGTACCATTCTGCTTCACGTGGAATCTGGTATAGAATCACAGCAGGGTTCGGAACTATCGGGCAACAAGGCACAACAATTTTGTTTACCTTCCTCAGATCCTGTACAATTCTATATGTTCCGTTTGGCTTCTTCAGTCCCATTATTGGCGAATTACATGGACTGCTCATGATTTCTTTTAGAATCCCTTGTTCAATCATTTTATTTATTACTGGCGTTATTCCTTCAATTATTTCTGGTGTCAATTTATACTGGGGCGTATTTGGGTAACTCCTTCCCTCTTTCACTGTTATTTTAATGGGATCTACTTCTTTCATTAATCCTACATCTTCTCCTGTAAAGTCCCACACTTCTTCTTTCACTGTCTTTTTCAATTCAATTGGGATTTTCTCTGCATCAAATACAGGAAACAAACTATTTACTTCTGGTTCTAAATTCACCATTGTCATTTTATACAGCACATCCTCATCTGGAGTCTGAAATGCAATTCCGTCTGGGGTACAATAGATAGTGCAGTTCATCTTGCACAATAAATCGCGTCCTAATAGGTTCACAGGACTACAATCGCATACCACAAATCGGTGCATTTCGCTAAATGGACCAATTCTTACCTTCACTAATTTAGCAAGAGGCATTTTAATTTGCTGATTTGATACTCCAACTACTTGGATATGTTCACCTGATAGAGGAAGGTTTGGAATTTCCACTGACCTAACAGTAGAACGGGTAGCTCCAGTGTCAACAAGGAATGTTACATTTGCACCATTCACTTCTCCATCCACAAATGGACCAGACTGATCTACCTCTAGAGTTGCGCCAAGCACGCACTCTTCCCCTCTCCTAGGCACCGTCAGGAACTTTCATCCGTGTCATCCTCATCCTGTCGTAACCAATATTGAGAAATTGCAGCTGCACGCGGCAACTGTGTTACCTGTTCTCCTCCGTAGAATCCTGTTTCTGCACTGTATTTCTGTAGGTTAACACTCTTGGGAAGTGGTGGTTGTGGCACCTGACCTTGTTGAGTAACTACCTCACTCTGCACCTGTGAATTTAATGATTGATTTTCCACATTAGGTTTTGGAGGAAATTTACACTCGTTTCTCCAATGTCCTAGCTTTCCGCAGTTGTGGCATGGCCACTTTTTCTTTGCCTCATCTATGCTCATTTGTCCTTTTCCTTTACCTATATTAGGTCGGGATCTAACCTGTCCTGTTTCATTACCAGTATTACTCAATTGAGCTTCTTGCTTCTCTGCAACTTTCACCTGCGCCCACATGGCCTTTTCTTTCAATTTACGCTGTCTACTCTCAATATCATCACTGCAATACTTAGCATATCTCAAAACCTCATCCACTGTGCTATTCTGCCAACAAATCATATGCTGCTTAATCATTTCACTTATCTCTGGTTTCAATCCATACACAAACCTATATACAAAATGACTCATATCCTTCTCATTCAGTGTCTCATAACCACTGTACTCGTTGAAAACCAACAACAATCTCTCATAGTAGGCGTGCACTGATTCTTTACTTTCCTGCGTTGTTCTGTCTATTTTTACCCAATCTGTTTCTTTAGGTGGAATCTTATTCTTCAAAAGGTAATTACTTGGTCGTACTTCCTCATCACTTCTGGTCCTGGCGCTCCTGTTTTAGCGTCCCTTGGATATTCTACAGTTGGCCAATCAATAGTAATCTTACATTCTGTCCACAAATCAGCTGGCACTACTATATCAAACAATCCATCCAGATCTATCCACAACACCTTTGAAACCTTCACAAATCTTTCCACTTGTCTGTACCATTCTACTGGCTTCTCTCTCAATTTTGGGAAGTCATTTGTAAATGACAGTATATCCTGTCTGGTCCATGGAACATGCACATAACTACCACCTGGAGTTTCTCTCATCGGGTACTCCCTTACAACTGGTTCCTTATCTGTCACTGCAAAAGCCAAAGATGCTTTATCTGTTGTTTTCTCATTCTTTTTCGACCATCTATTTCTCCATCTATCCACATCACCCCATTTTCTCAATAAAACAATTAACTCTTTTATTTGAGTCAGTCTTCCTGATGTGTTCAAATTCTCTATATCCTTCTCACAAAAATCTACTCTGTATGGTTTCTGCAACGTTCTCACTTTCACAAATTCCACTCCTAGTTCATTTGCTGTCTCTTCCAATTTGTCATGTAAATTTCTAGCTCTCCATGTAAGACTTTTGCACAAAAACATAATCTCATCATCCTGATAATTTTTTTATTTTTCTGTTCCAATTGTCCCTAAAATCAATTCTTCCATGTCTATTTTCAACCTAATTACATCTAATGGTTTCACTTCCGGTTCTTTTGTTTTTAGCGCTTTCATCCATTCATTTAACTCATCTGGAGTCGGACCTACAGGCGTACTATTTAATTCTATCCAATTGCTGCTTCTTTCTGGTGTTCCTGATGCGGACTCCGTCACCATAGGCATTCTCCTAATCTCATTCTCATTTATCGTCAAATTAGTAGGTGGGCTTGGTCTATAGGTACTAGCCAAATTGTGTGCACCTTCATTATTCAGCTCCATCCCTTCTCTTTTTCTTTGCAAATGTGAATTCATGGGAATCACTAAAGAACGTTCATCAATTTTCTGATTCTCAAAATTGGCATTACTGGACCTATTGTTACTGGTACAGTTACAGCTTCCATATTCTTTGTCAATTCTCTTATTTTCTCAGTCAATTCTCTTGTTGTTTTTGCTAATTCAGTTGCATTGTCACTTTCTATCTCTTCATTTTGTGAAGTTTTTAATTGATCTTGTGACCTATTTGTCTCATCTCTTCGTTCGGGATTTTTATTCCTCCCAGTTTCCATTGGCGGTGCATTAGGTGTCACCACCGCAGAAGTCTGTTGGTATGGAGGTGGGTTTCTGTTTAAAATATCTTCCAGCAATTCGTCATCCGTTTCACTACCACCATACACATACTTTTCTACCACTACATGTTTCTTTTCTCTGTACACTTTCTCTTTGCTTCTTCCTCAACTGTAAAAGCTGGAAACAAACCTCCTGTCATGTTAGCACATCTCCAACGCTTTATTCTGTCCTCATGATTTACTCCCCATAACCTTCCAGGCACAAACTCATGATTCTTTAATCCTCTGAATCTCTCTCGCTCATACATCTCATCTTCCCATTCCGTTAAAGCTTCAAACTGTGTCGGTCTAGGTCTAGGTTCTAACATTGCCATCTTTTCTCTCAAGTTCCGTAGTACAGCTACATTAAATGAACCATTCTCAGGGAAAGCCAATGCTCCATCATTCTTGGTATATTTTGTCCAATTTTCTAACCATATGCATGTATGATATCCATATTTCAGCATCATATGCGAAGCTGGTGATTTGAGGCGGAGGAATTATTTGTCCCTCTCTAGTCACTACCTTTTTGTCTTTCTTAAAGAAGTTCTTAACTTTCGTCATCCATGACGTTTTCTCTCTACCATACTCATAGTACGACATGATTCACAATCTCTTTTCTCCTTAAATGATCCGCAATTCAACACTGTTCTCTATGCGTATTTCCAACCAATACTAGCGCGACTCACACCAATGCTCCAATCAGAGCGATTTCTGTCTACTGTGCACTGTCCAATCCCAGCGCGCCTTCTGTCTACGTCAGTTCTGCTCCTGTTTCCATGTGACTAGCGCACTGTCCAATCCCAGCGCGACTCTTGTCAACGTCACTTCTGCTCTTGACCCCTCCTTTACAAAAATTATCGGCAATTTCTTTTTCAACAATTCTTCGTTAGTTACAACATTCAAAACACATTTCCATTGTCTGATTCGCTAAACCGAAGAGATAGCTTTGACCATTTACACAAGAACCCTGTATTTTCCAGTAGGCAGCGCTTACCTATACCCTACCACAGAATTTTTAGTTTCGTCGATAAAGTAGTACTTCCCTCTACCTTACCCTTCTTTCAAGCAATCAGTAAACCCGTTTCTCTGGGGATAAAACACATGTGGAGACTATACTGCTCCTGAGAATTAAGGCCAAAGTTTCACAAGAAAACCGATCACTATTTCACTTACACACCTTTTATACGAAAATGTCCCTATCATAACACAACCTGTGTTATCACCAAAAATGAACTCAGACAATGCACAATTCCATGTGACTTCTCTTGCCACACGTGTTCCACTTCCTACTTCCCAGAAGCGTGCAAACTTACATATAACATAACGCGACTCAACAAAAAGTGTTAGACATGAACTTATCAATAATCAATAATCAATAATCACCAAACTAATCTATAGTAACCATAACTCTGCTACCAAGAAATCTGATCCAGCGCTAACAATAAAAATAATTCTCCTATTATGCTTTGGTCATCCAGGTGCAATTATTTCTCTAACACACACACTATATCCATATGACGGTGGGGCCCATAACACCGTATATACATTCACTTACTCATTTATTCCCTGGATTTCCTCCGTCATTAACCTAGGAGAAAACGATTCGCTGGAAGGAGACGGGATACCTCTTTTATCATGACATAATATTTTTCATTTGCTTTAAGGTATTCCGCTCATTGGTCGATGGACCAACTAGTAGGAATCAGTTGATGATGATTAAGACCAGCTCAATCACAATAAACTCTTTATCAATTTACTTTAATCATTGAGCTAAAGAATCACTGAGTCATTTGTTTAAAGAATAATAAAGTTTATGTAAAGTTTTGAAGCAAGAAATGAGGTTAAGCTTATTATTCAGATCATTACATTTATAATCAATATAAGAATAAAATGAAATTGCAATGCATATTTATTAGACGGAAAAATAAGGTTATCATAGTAAGAACTCTAAAGATCAATCTATCTATCTGGGGAAAATCTAATAGTTCTAAAAAAAAAATCTATCAGGAAAATTCTCTTAAAGCAGCATCTTATACTCAACTGGAAAAGAAAAATAGCAGCAGCAGCATCAGCTCGTCAGCATCAGCAACCGCAACTTCACCCATCTACAGCATCTAACTTCTCCAGCAACTCCCGCAGCATCTACCTCAGCAACTCCTGCAGCAGCTAACTCAGCAACTCCCGCAGCAACTAACCCCTCCCATCAAGAGTAGGTCCCAGGGTTAGAATGTCCGCTAACGGCTTGCCCGACTCTTCCAATATTCTTTCACGAAGTTTCGCCGAGGCACACCCCTGGATGATCTGCCCTCTAATCTCCTCCGTCTCGTCTCTAAATCCACATGTGGATGCCAGGAGCTTGAGCCGGCCGTGGAATGTGTCGAGTAATTCTTCCGGAGCTGCCTCGTTTGATGAAAAATGAGGCGCTCGTAGTCCTGATTGGCCATCGGTTCAAAATGTCCCGTGAGCGCGTTGATGAGGGTAATGTGAGTCTTGGGCGTCGCCTCTACCAGAGTCTTCGTGATGCGGTGGATGTCCTTCCCTCCTAGGTGGAGTAACATGGCCCTCTTCTGGTCTTTGTGTACCTTCGTTGCCTCAAAGAATATGATAAGGCGTTCTACCCATTCTTTCCACCTGGATGCCTGGGCAGACGGGGATCCTTCCACTACAAAAGGCTCAATGGGGGGAATAGTAGACATGGTGACAGTTCCTTGGGGCAGGCGGATGTGGGGGTGTGATGCTGTGTCGTCGAACACTGTCTTTCTCCTAAATGAGAGGTAGATGAGGCCGAGATGGTCTCCACCGGCACAGATGCCGCCACCGTCCACAGGTCAATTACTCCCCTGCAGCACCTGTGAAACAGATCAGGCTGGCTGCATACACCACGCACCCCAACTGCTTCTGCCTGAGTCAGCTGGCTGTTACCCTGCAGCACGTTCAGGCACCATTGCCTCTGTGTCTCTGCTGAGTTGCCCTTCCGTTGTGTCAATTGCAATGCCGGCTGCCTCTCTGCAGTACCTGCAGACACCACTGGGGGCAGCGCCGCGTATGGAAGCGCTGCCTCGCGGCCTTCCAGAACTCCGCTCTCCGCACCTGGCCACAGCGCATGCGCGCGGCCCTCCACACCGCGCAGGCCCGGAGCTCAGTGCCAGCGCTTACAGGGACACAACGAGGGTTGGAGCCACCGCAGCCGTGAACCACAGCGCACGCCCCAGCAGCAAAGACGCGGCACACCTGAGGGATCGGTGCAGATGCCTCCCACGTCGGACAGCAGCAGCCAGTTACAGGGGCACGAGCACCGCGGGGCTTCCTCCAACCTCGCGCGGCCGCCCCCGTACAGGAACGCGACGGGAACACGCTTGCCCTCGTCGCCAGTGTTATGTTGTGCCGCTGGACTAGGCACTACCTCACGGGACCACCAACAGGTATTTTTAGGGTGTTTAGCAATGACGACACAGAGCCACTGTCAAGGGTTGTAATGGCTACCGCGCACACCCGTCCAGTGACGTCAGTGGCGCGGTAGACGTTTTTATTAACTAGGCATCACGTGACTGGACCAGACCATGCTGTCCAGTCACAACGGGGAGACACTAGGAGATTCCCCCTGAGGAAACACACTGATGGGGGCACCCTCTCAGTCGCCGTGGTTCCGTCACCGCTGCGACATAACAGGGTGGAATGGAAACAAGGCCTGCTTATTTTCATACGTAAACAGGTTTTCATTGGAACAACTTAATTTGCACTGCACAGAAATGATTTGCCTACAGCCGTTCTGAACAAAGAGAACGTCCGACTAGGGAACTGAAGAAACCGTGATCCATTTAGGAAGACACTTCCTGAAATCTCATTCCTTCTCAAACTGGGGTTTGAGACTGTGGTGGTATAAGCCTGCAGTGGCATAATTATCGGTTGGCCAGACCTGACACGTTTTAAAACAAAATTTACGCCCCTAATTAAAAAACAAATAAAATCGTTGGCACGTGGGTGTTCTGTCTCCCCATGCATGTATCTATAATTTACACTGGAGAATTGAGAATGCACGACAAAATTTGGGGCATTTCCAAAGAAAAACTAAACTAAATTATTGTAAATGGTGCGCAAGAAAAGTGCTGTGTTATATGTTAGACCAGAGGTCTTCAAACTGTGGGGCGCGCCCCCCTGGGGGTCCGTGGAGGCATTCCCAGGGGGGCGCAAATGCTTCACTAAGTACTTGTAAATAACGATGGCCTGAAAGCGCGGCTTTCTTTGTTTTTTTGCTTCCAGGCCGTCTTTATTTACATGAAGCGGTTGAGGACAGGAGTACCACCTTTCACAGTGAATGCCTGACGTCTGTTCACGTGTTAAGATTCTGCAAAGGCCCGGACACCTGCATTCATTCTTAACATGGTTTTTCTGTCTTTCTGTACTTTAGTTATCATTCAGAGGTCATTAGGGCAGCAGTAGAACACATTTTAAAGTGTTTCCTTCTAACATTTTCTATTTAAAGTATGTGTTAGTAACAGAAAAAAATACCGGCTGTATGTGATTTTTCTAATATTTGTATGACATTAACCTACTGGTCATGCCAGCAATTGTGTTCCCAAATCCTGTGGTTGTAATGTAAAGAACATGGCAAAAAACAACAAAATATTCTATAAGTATTTTGTTGCTTTTTCACATTCTCTGCAACTGCATATAACAACTGCACATGCCCTTAAATGACACCTTAAATAAAAAAAAAGTGCAAATTAAATTAATTGTTGGGAAATGCACTCTTTCAGTTATGAAACATTAATTGGGTAATGCAGTCACTGCAGATGTCTTTTTGTGAGGCCAGAGTCACAGAACTGAACTCAACTTGGCATAGTGCAGCATACTGACACATGTATTTATAAGGGTCTGAGGTCCCAACAAGTAACAGAAAGCTCTGAAAATATTTAAAACATTATTTTAAAATTGTAACAGTACAAGATAGGCTGCCACACAATAATTTGGTATATATGATGAAAACAAGTACTTTCCAAGAATACATTTTCATAATAGCTAACCTAGTGTAGACATTTTAAAAAGTGTATTAAAGGACACTTTTCAAAACTCAGCATCCTTACATTATCTTTCAAAAAAGTTATAAATGTTTGTCATCATGAAACTTCAAGTGACTCTTTAAATTAAATCACGTTAGAGCCCTCTCCCTGAACTCCCACCTTCCGCACCCTCCAAGCACTCCAGGTCCCCATTAACAATTCAGGGATTGTTGTGTTTAACACAATATATGGGAACTGTTTTGTAAAATTAAGAACACCTTGGTCCCCGTACACCTAGGCAATACCAACCCCTGTTTACATGCAGATGTCCTCTCAGGTGAGTAGAGAGGGTGGGAGGAAGGAGGCCAACAGGGTCAGATTCAGATCCCTAAGCGTCCTGACCTCTTGGGCCTCAGACAAATGGCTCAAGAAAAAGCGGAACAGAGCAAAATCCATGGACAGGGTGAAAGAGATGACCCTGAATAGAGGGCGCTATGGGGGGTCTAATGTTTTCATTCACAAATGGACAGAGACAGTTGCCCCACTTCCTGAATAAGATGCTCTGAAGGTTTCAAGAAATGCACATTCATTAATGTTTTATTTTTAGTGCCATCACTACCATTAGTGCAACAGGTGCATTGGCACTGGGGCAATGGTGTGAGGAATCATTACACCCCAATTAAGGCTGTGTCACTAGCAAAAAAGGTGGGAGAGGGGAGCCATTTTTCTGGTTGGTAATGTGGCCCAAGTCCCCCATGCTGCACAGGGAACAGGTCCCAAGCAACAGAGGAGCGAAATGTGTGACTTTTCCTTTTTTTTTTTTTTTTTACAAAAAGGAGCAGACAGCCTTTCTTTAGGTCTCAGGTCTAGCAGCAATGGCCCAGTAGTGTGGGCAGAGGAATAGGTACAATTGCTGCTGCAGGTGCAGTGTCACTGGGTCTCAAGGGTGTGAGGTACCAACGAAACACATATTATGGCTGTTTTACCATCATTCCTGTCTTATATTAGGGCTCAATGCTCCCTTGTTGTGCCAGTGTTGCTTTGGGCATTAAACCAATGGCACCAGAGAGAAGAACATTAAAGCAGAGGAGACACCTTAGCTAAGGCCTCAGAGATAGCAGAAAGGAGGATGGAGAGGTAACAAGGGGCAGAGGAGACGTCCCCCTTCACAAGGCATTAGCTCTTATTAGTGAGGCAGGTGCAGTGGTGTCCTGCACAGGCGTGTGAAGAGCCCCCTGCTCACAATTATGACAGTCTTACTTTAGAATAGAGGCATGCTGGATAGCATTAGGGCTGAGGGCATCCTTGCTGCAAAGAGGCGAGAAACACATGGGATCTCATTTTATCTGAAAGGGACAGAGTCTGTTTCAAAATTGGGGTGATGACCAGGCTTGGCGGGGAAGGGGTGAAAGAGGCAGAGGGGATACCCTGCTACTCAGGGCTGCAGCTATAATTAGTGCAGAAGGTGCAGTTGCATTGGGGCCCAGAAATGGGAGGGGTTCACAAAACCCCAAATAATGGGAGTAGTTTTTTTTTGTCTATTTCAGGTTTTTTAATTTATTTTCTCATAAGTCTCACATTTAGTGTGGCTTATGAGATACTAAAAAACTGCCCATGAAATGATCTCATACACACCACCCCCTGTGCTCAGCCCTGCTCTTCTCGCTTTCTCCAGTCTTTCCATAGAGTTTTGGAGGGGGGCCCGACTTCAAAATATTTTGGGAGGGGGGGCTCAGTGTAAAAAAGTTTGAAGACCTCTGTGTTAGACTCTAACAGTTAGTGTTGGTACGATCCATTTTGAAAATTCCAGCAGGTGGCGCTGTGTCTGAGCCTCCCGTCGTTTACGGTGAGAACTATATGAATGACAAGATGGGGGGGAGCAGGTCCTCGGGGTCATAGTGTGGGTCAAAAATTGGAAATCATTCCAGCCCATATAAGTTCTTCAAAGGTCACATTTTGGTCATGTTACACGGGCAGCTGTCAGTGGCACCCCTCCCCCAGCTGGCGTTTTGCTCCTGGGCATTGAGAGCGGGGGTTTCGATTTTTTTTTTAACCTTATAGCGCTTATATGCGAGCAGTTTGCATATATGGCCCAAGCGCTTTCCTTCAATACCGTGAAATATATGGACACTGTATTCTGCATCACAATCGTAATCCATTACAATTGTAATTAAAAAGTAAATATATCATTGTCTTTTGTCTCGGTTACTCAAACGTGCACCTTTAAATCAGATCAAGATTGCACGTCCCGCTCTGCTAATTCTGACAAAACTTTAGGGGCATATTATCAACGGCCAGCGATAATTATCGCTGGCCGTGCTTAGCGATAGATTTCTTATCGCTGGCTATCTCCGGAAATTATCGCCCTGGTAGCGCGTTATTAACAACACGCTTCTCCAGGGCGATAAAAATTCCAGAGATAGCGAGGTTATCGCCGTTTTGCAGGGAACATCGCTGGTTTTCCAGCGATGTTCCCTGCAAAACGGCGATAACCTTGCTGATACGACCCTGTGGTCGTATCAGCACAATCCACCCCCTATGTTAGGGATGGCTAAGTCGGGATAATAGCAGACGTTAGATTTTGGCGAAAACGGCTGTTTTCGCCAAAATCTAACGTCTGCTATCATCCTGTGGGCTGCCTTGTAAATATCGCGATGTGCACATCGGCGATATTTACAACGTAGCCCATCTGGGGTACGCTCAGTAACGCCCACCTTGCATCTCATTAGAGATGCAGGATGGGCGTTGGGGGAAAGAGGCGATAGTGCAGGGATTCACGCGATAGCGTGACCTTGCTGATTAGGCGATAGAATTATCGCCGCTTTCCGTCCGAAAACGGACGCTAAAGCGGCGATAATTGACTATCGCCTGGTTGTTGATATGCCCCTTAATTCGAACAACAAAAACGAAGGGGCATATTAACAAGGCGGCGATAAACAATTATCGCCGCTTTTGCGGCAGTTTTCGGCCGAAAAGCGGCGATAATTATATCGCCTTATCAGCAAAGACACGCTATCGCGTGTTTTGCTGATTTTGCTCCCGTTTCCAGCACGCCTGACTTCGCATCGATAATGAGATGTAAAGTAGGCGTGTCTGTGGAAACAACATGGGTAAATATCGCGAAGGCAGCTTCGCGATATTTACAATGCGGGGAATCGATTATTTTAATCGCGTTAAGTATGCCCCCACATGGGGGGTGGATTCTGTGGCTAAGACCACAGGCCCTATCATCTAGGATATCGCCGTTTTCCATGGGAAAACGGCGATATCGGAAAACGGCGATATCCACGCTATCTCTGACATTTTTATCGCCTCGGCGATGCGCGTTGTTAATAACGCGCTAACCGGGCGATAAATTCCAGAGATAGCCGGCGATAAATATGCAAGCGCTAAGCGCGCTTTGCGATATTTATCGCCGGTCCTTGATAATATGCCCCGAAGTCTGTAATATGTATACTCGTTGTTTGTATGTGCTACATTCGCTGGCCGGAGCAGAATGTACAAATCCTACGTAAGTGCCCTGTGTATGCTGTTCATTCGAAGCTCGAAAGCGCAGGTCACTAGCTGGGTTAATTACAATTGGCCTACAGCACGAAGTAGCCGGTGAAGAACACATTCCAACACCCCTCAAAGAAATAAGATGTATCCTAGTGCCATCTTTTGCGCTTTCACCAAAAGCGTGGACGGGAGACCAGGTGTCAGAATAGCGCTTGGTGCGCTGACAGAGTGTACAATCGCTTTGGACAGCTGACAATTGACCTGCTCCAACCGTTTCCCTTTTTAAAATCACGCTCCCGGCACAAAACACTAGGAGCAAGGACGCGCATCACGTGAACTATTTATAGGGCCCCGTACTGGTTTCTGTACTTTTCCACGGCCGTGTTTGTGCCACACACTTTCCCAGTGGGGCCCGTGACTCAGCACCGCAGGTAACAGTGACTACATGTACCCGGCTCCTGCGCTTCCATGAAGGGAGACCGTGGAGGGAAAGCGACAGTTCCGGGCAGCATTTGTCCGTCTATTACCGGCAGTGGTCAGAACGGCCAGGACCTTTTTTCTTTTGCAAATTTAAGACTGGAAAGGCAAACTCCCAGGGCCTCGCTGCTTTGCAGAGCGCACAGTATCCTGGTATTTATTTTACGGAGTTTTCAATCAATCAATCAATTCATCTTTATTCGGATAAGAGAATATCCATAAAAGAACAAAGTAATAACCAGCAGGATAAAAAAAGAAAGAAAAAAAAAAAACAGTAAATACACAAAACATATACATACGCAATGCTCAGGGGATTTGTCTTACACTTATAATTTGTTAGGGGCAATAGTATAATAGTTCCTTGAATCAACTGATACAGGCAACCAATATCCACTGATTTGATAAATAACATCAGACTAAAATAGTAACACATATTAAAATGAGAATAAAAAGTTCATTAAATATAGCAGCATAGTGATTTAAAATGCGGACAATTTATCACATTAGACCAGCGTTAAAATCAGACAAATTCATTAAATCTAGCAGCATAATATTATAAAGTGCGGGCAGTTTATAAAAAATTATGTAACGATGGAATACACACAATACAATTGTGCAACCTACATATAAATAAGAGGTTAAAAATGGGCAATCAAGGCCAATTATACCAAACTCATAGAAGCGCGTGAGCGGACAGCCAAACGCAAGAAAGTGCTGACGCGGAAAGTTAAATTTTCGTCTTTGAGCTCAACAATTTCTCTATATGCCACCTTATAGTTGCAGATAGCAGCTGCCTTAAAAAACGGGATCAACAATTGTTTACTATATAACTGATAAAAGTTACAGAAAAACAAAAAATGTAACATAGATTGATTAGCCACGATTACCACAGGGACAAGGGGTTTGCTCAAGGTTACTGTTGTGCCCAAGGGGAAAACATAATAAATATTTTAAAGTACCAGCCCTAAGGCGAAAGAGCAAACTTCTTTCCCAACGGTTGGTCGCCATTAAAAGATAACGGACTGGCAATATTGTCGGTGGACCCTCAGCGTCCGACATCGTTATGTAACGGGCAACTGAGCTTTTCGAAGCTTCATGCCTGAGTCTCATACTGGCATAATACCCATACAGGGTCTCCTGTATAGTCTTTTTATTAATGCCTGACATATCACTTGGATTTGAGAAAATGTGTGGCAGATTTACAGCGGACAAATTGTCCTTAACAGCTGCCAACCAAGGTATGCTACTGCCCTTGTCACATTTAAGACAATCAGCTATTATTTCTCTGGTAAAAGTGGTTGCCGGATTTTGCCATACTTTTATCCAAAAAATAGTTGGACGGGCCCTAATATAATCTTCAATATAAGACAGTTTTAGCTCCCGGTGACAAACAAAGGAAGAGGAGCTAATCGGGACCCACAGAACTCTCCGACAAAATCTATTTTCCTCTATTTGAATATTGTTACAATTCGCATAACCCCACACTTCAGCTCCATAAGTTGCGGTTGGTCTACATTGAGTTTTATATATCTTCAGTAGGGATAGCACTACCTCAGTTCTTCTGGGTTGAGGGAGGCATAAGATTGAGTTGGAGGCCTTTAAGAGTTTGTTCCGACTATGTGTCAAATGGGCAGTCCAAGAACCATTGTCAGCAAATACCAGCCCCAGGTATGAGAAAGTGCGTGTGCAAAATAGTTTTTCAGAGCCGGAGCTGATTACATTAACCCAATGTTTATTTGGACCACAATTCATTAAAAAAGATTTTTTAAAATTTGTACACAAGTCCAATTTAGACATAAAATCGACAAAACCCCCGACTAAAGTGCGTAGTGCATTTGGTGTGCGGCCCATTAGGACCGCGTCATCTGCGTATAATAAAGCAGGTATTTTAATACCATTGATCACCGGGACATCCGTAGTCAAGTTTGACAGCTCATCATGCAACTCATTAATATATAAAATGAAAAGCAGAGGGGCCAGCACACACCCCTGCCTGACCCTCGGCCGATGACAATATTCTCTGATACGGCCCCATCCCTACTAATCCTTACCCTTGCCCCCAAATCCTTGTGTAAAAAGGCCAAAAAGTGTACTAAGGCCTCGTCCAGCCCATAATTTAGGAGACATGACCATAGGCGCGATCTATTCACATAATCAAAGGCTGAGGTGAGGTCCATGAAAGCTAGGTAAATGGGAGACTGCCGAGCTATCGTATATTTGTCAACAATCAAATTTAAATTGAGACATTGCTCTATAGTTCCTAATTTGCTTCTAAAACCTAACTGACATTTATTTAAAATATGCATATCCTCAGCCCAACTCCTAATTTTATTAAATAGCACCCTCCCAAGTATCTTTAAAGTGTTATCGATCAAAGAAATTGGTCTATAACAACTAGGGTTAGCCCTGTCTCCCTTCTTAAAAATCGGTACTATTGTGCTGGACGACCATGTACTAGGAATTTGGGAGTTTGTTAAGTTATTAAAAACATTAAGTAAAATCGGGGCCCAGAAATCTAATTTATATTTAATAAAATCAATGGGAAATCCATCAGGCCCGGGGGCCTTATTGCCTAAACTCTGATCAATTGCATCTACCACTTCTGAGAGCGATATCTGGACTCGTGACGCAACGTAAAGATCTATATGGACCTCATCCAGCGATGGGGCAGAATATATTTTAGAGAAATGAGAGACCCAGGCATCACTGGTTATATTACAACTTATGGCACTTAAGTGCTGACCAGTGTTTCTCATATTTTTGACCACCTCCCAAAATCCTTTTGTATTATTGAATCTTGCAGCGGAAGCCAAATTATCCCATTGATCTCTCAAAATCTCCTCTTTCCTTTGCTTAACCACTTTATTATATTGGTTCCTTAGTGATCTGATTAAAATTGCATCCCTAGGTGTTGCCGACAAAGCGGAACGAAGTTCTCTATTAGCCCGGGAGCATACACTATTGAACCACTTGGGATGGTGGTTGTTGTTAAACGCAGGTTTAGAGATCATCTGTTTAATGCCTGCACATAACTGGGTAAAGGCTGCAACCACCTCAAGGTTAGGGTCAATAGATGACAGACATACGTCAACAGCTGATCGATGAAGTGTTACCATGTTCTTAAACAGCATGCTGTTATCAATTCCTTTCCAGATGATTCTTAGATTGTCAGTTGAGGAAGATATATTACAGGCCCCAGGTTCTCCCTTGAAAATGTGTCTGGGGGCAACCCTAACAATACCGAAGTTGGGTTGTGATCCCCAAACGTAGTAGGTATAACCTCTGCACCAACTAAAATATCTTCGAGTGGGGCAGATATAAAAACATAATCAATTATTGAGGCACAGCCTCGGCCTCTATATGTTGGCACTGTCTGATTATCACTATGGTCCATGGGTGCAATGTCCATCACATTTGATAAATCATGCATTAACAGATAATCCATTAATTCAGTTCCCCTTTTACTCAAATTTTCATATTGTATGTAGCCAGTATCCAAATTATATGCTCTAGAGATCTTAACATTAAAATCACCCCCAGACAGATTCCAGCTAAATTTTGATTTCCCGCTACAATGTGTATATTAGAAACAAATTTAAAAATATTTTCAACAATCTTATTAGGTACACTTAAAAAGTCATTATTATAAAAGTTAATAAAACAAATTGTGGCCCCACGTGTGTATATCAAAGCTTGGTAATTAAGGCTGTTTGTCGAAATAGTCTTAATAACGCCACCTGCCGATATTTTAACCCAAATAGAAAGGCCGCCAGACGGGCGCCCATGTTTAGGAGCCAGTGCACACACATTAAAACATTGGAAGCCCTCACAATGTATCTCACTTGTCGCCCAAGTCTCCTGGAGCAGTAGAATATCAAATTTATTTACCAACCCGACCCAGTCTTCATTATTTACTTTAGAGGCTAGGCCAGCGATGTTCCAACTTAATATCTGCAAGAGTTGGTCAGACTGCCTGGAGGCATCTCTTAACAGTGATAGAGGTGCTACTATGGAGGGGACCAATTCAATAGGCACTGATAACGGGGCCAGTCAATCTAGAGTGTCTAAATCCGAGAGGGAGGAAAATCTATTTTGTAACATGAACGGAGAAATGGCTTGGGTTTATAAAAATAGCCAAGGGGCAATGACCAGACATCAGTAGAACTGTCATGCTCTCTCTGTGATAGTATCAATTTTACAAGTGCGGGTTGTCGGAAATTAACAACAATACAGTCTCCCTTTATTAACTTCGCTGATGATCCAACCCAGCCAACCCTGCGTACCATCAAAATCTCATTAATGTTAGACACCCTAAAGCCTTTATGTTTCGTGAGCCAATTTGTGCACTTATTGCGCAGTTGGTCCCAAGACTCTTGTTGATTTTCCTTTAAAGGTGGCACCCCAGCTAAAACTAATACATAAGGACAAGCCTCAGGAGGCAAATTTAAAACATAATTTCTTGCATTGAGAGGCCTGCAAACGTTAATCCCAGGTAAGGAAGCTATGCCCTGTAAATTATGTGTTTGATTTACGTCTTTTACTGGGGCTTTAATAGATGCATGCACATCTTGGTGGCAGGGTAGATGCAAGGCACCATTGCCCAAATTTAAAACGCCATCCTGAGAAGTGAGAACCTTGGTAAGGGTGCATTTATTGACTTTACAGCAAGCATCACAAGGATCACGAGAACCAGTTAACGACGTTTGTGAGGCATCTAAGGGTTGCTGTGATGTATTGGGGGCTAAGCCATTTAAGCCTTGCGGAATGTGTGGCACTCCCTGTGTTAGCAGCGTATTAAATGCCTTACTATGTGAGTTAGGCTTACTAATTAGTGATTCTAATCGATCTAAACGTTTCCACAGGGTAGTAAAATTTTTATCGACAAGCTCCTTAACGCGCTCAAACATGGTGTCCATAATAATATCTATTGCAGTGTCCCCCAGTTTAAAAATATTAAAAGGTGCTGGTATAGATTCAGTTTGGGTATGAATTGATTGACTAGGCAAACTAGTAGACATTAAAACATCAGAAACATTGACAGAGGCATTAACAGTCACTGTTTCACTTGGGGCTGCTGACCCTTGCATCCATGCACTCAAAGCAGTACGCTGTGGCTTTGAACGCGGTGGTTGTTTCCTCTTTGGGCAAGCAGGCTTCATTACTTTCTTTTTTCTCTTTGCCCCCGTGATTACTGGATCTGGGGAAACATTCACTGCTGCAGCAATGTCCTTCCCACGAGTTGGAGATATTAGGTCCGTTAGATCCATTGACCCCACATGAGCTCCAGTATCTTCATTACCCCAGTTTTGCTCATTAACCAGTCCACCCTCCGCAGCTGACATGAGAACTAATGGATTTAGCGTTGAAGGAGAACTGTTTGCCAAGCCGGAGTGAGTCATATTTTGGGGGTGGGGTGGGGAGTAGTTGGACCCAGGGACATACGCCTCTCAGTCAGCTCTATTTCAGTGCTGACAATGTTAACAACTCTCTCCAGCATACTATCAATGGAGGCAGAGCCGCGTAAGCTGGATACAACAGGCCTTTTGGCCATGTTTAATGCAAAAATATGCACTACAGAAAATATACTAGGCTTACTTCACTCACCACACGGTGTCTAAGAGGATGAGCAATGTCAGAGGGTTAGCCCGGCCCGGCCTCTGACGGTCACGGACTGGATCAGACGGGCCCGCCCTTGGCCCGGGCTTCGCCCGCGCGCGTCCCGCGCTGCGGGGAGGGCAGCCGCGCCTTTATCCTGGCGGGAGGCGCTGGGGCAGCTGGGAGATGTAGGCCGTTCCCCTCACGGCGGCGTGGAATAGGCAGGAGCCGTTTCCCTCACGGCGGCGTGGAATAGGCAGGAGCCGTTTCCCTCACGGCGGCGTGGAATGGACAGAAGCCGTTCCCCTCACAGCAGGTCTGACCAGCTCGGTAAGCGCGTCCCGCGCTGCGGGAGGGCAGCCACGCCTTTATCCTGGCGGGAGGCGCTGGGGCAGCTGGGAGATGTAGGCCGTTCCCCTCACGGCGGCGTGGAATAGGCAGGAGCCGTTTCCCTCACGGCGGCGTGGAATAGGCAGGAGCCGTTTCCCTCACGGCGGCGTGGAATGGACAGAAGCCGTTCCCCTCACGGAAGGTCTGACCAGCTCGGTAAGCGCGTCCCGCGCTGCGGGAGGGCAGCTGCGCCTTTATCCTGGCGGGAGGCGCTGGGGCAGCTGGGAGATATAGGCCGTTCCCCTCACGGCGGCGTGGAATAGGCAGGAGCCGTTTCCCTCACGGCGGCGTGGAATAGGCAGGAGCCGTTTCCCTCACGGCGGCGTGGAATGGACAGAAGCCGTTCCCCTCACGGCAGGTCTGACCAGCTCGGTAAGCGCGTCCCGCGCTGCGGGAGGGCAGCCGCGCCTTTATCCTGGCGGGAGGCGCTTGGGCAGCTGGGAGATGTAGGCCGTTCCCCTCACGGCGGCGTGGAATAGGCAGGAGCTGTTTCCCTCACGGCGGCGTGGAATGGACAGAAGCCGTTCCCCTCACGGCAGGTCTGACCAGCTCGGTAAGCGCGTCCCACGGCCGTGTTTGTGCCACACACTTTCCCAGTGGGGCCCGTGACTCAGCACCGCAGGTAACAGTGACTGCATGTACCCGGCTCCTGCGCTTCCATGAAGGGAGACCGTGGAGGGAAAGCGACAGTTCCGGGCAGCATTTGTCCGTCTATTACCGGCAGTGGTCAGAACGGCCAGGACCTTTTTTCTTTTGCAAATTTAAGACTGGAAAGGCAAACTCCCAGGGCCTCGCTGCTTTGCAGAGCGCACAGTATCCTGGTATTTATTTTACGGAGTTTTATATAGCGCGAACTTGACCCAAAGATATCGGGTATCAGAGCGCTTTACATAGCACCAGTTGCGTTACATGAGGACACATTCATTTTTGTTAGGCACGGAGAGATTAAGTGATTTGCCCAGAATCACAGGATGTTCAGCGTCATTGCCGAGACTCGAACCCAGTTCCGTAGATTCGAGGTCGACCGCCCTAGCCATTAGGCCAACTCCTCTCCAGAAGATAAAGGCACGCAAGCAGCGTGCACGCCCCTGCTCGCTCCTGAGGCAATACTCCATGGGAGTGAACTTGCGAGAAATGGTGGGACATGCACCCACCAGTAGCCAATTGCAGGCTACGATTTTTAAAGGACACATAAAGAAGCCAATCCGAACCGTGGGAGTAGTCAGACTCCACAAAGTAGAAATAACAGATCGACTGCAGCGCAAGCGCTGTAAAAGCTCGACCTAAAGAGGATAAGGCCATGCACGATACGGGTCCGGTCTATCTCAGTGAGAGGATCAGCCAATATATTCCAGCACGTACCCTGCGCTCATCCTCCGCGCGCCTTACAAGAGTGCCCCATATCAACCACCATAGAATAGGCGGGAGATCCTTCTCCTACTTGGGGCCGCTCAACTGGAACAAACTTCCACTAGACCTCCGCTTCGTAAATAATCACGCTACCTTTAAGAGGAAACTAAAGACCTGGCTCTTCAGACAGTCAATCTAGGTGTCTTGGTCTGCTGCCTTCTGCCTGAGCGCAGGGATACTCTGCCGAGTAGCTGCGTGCTTTACAGATCAGATTCGATACAAAAGGGGATGATGGACGGAACGTTTGAGCCAATCAAACACTCACCCCCAGTCAACTGATCTGGGTTTAATCCATCATCATTCTTTAGCTCACTCCACCACCCCAGTTCAGACATGGCCATATGCAAATCAGTCTGACCCTGTGCCTCATGGGAACAGTCCAGCCCGAACTGCCAAGCCATGTCTTCCCTGGACCGGAAACAAGCATCCTAGGACCGGTTTCTGGCATTCCAGCTGTCATCAGCCAGGCTTGCTTGTATCCAGTGGCAAAGTGAGCAAGGGACCCACGTCTGGGCATACCCCCTCCAACTTAGGGCGAACAAAGCGATACAAAAGGGGATGATGGACGGAACGTTTGAGCCAATCAAACACTCACCCCCAGTCAACTGATCTGGGTTTAATCCATCATCATTTTTTAGCTCACTCCACCACCCCAGTTCAGACATGGCCATATGCAAATCAGTCTGACCCTGTGCCTCATGGGAACAGTCCAGCCCGAACTGCCAAGCCATGTCTTCCCTGGACCGGAAACAAGCATCCTAGGACCGGTTTCTGGCATTCCAGCCGTCATCAGCCAGGCTTGCTTGAATCCAGTGGCAAAGTGAGCAAGGGACCCACGTCTGGGCATACCCCCGCCAACTTAGGGCGAACAAAGCGATACAAAAGGGGATGATGGACGGAACGTTTGAGCCAATCAAACACTCACCCCAGTTAACTGATCTGGGTTTAATCCATCATCATTCTTTAGCTCACTCCACCACCCCAGTTCAGACATGGCCATATGCAAATCAGTCTGACCCTGTGCCTCATGGGAACAGTCCAGCCCGAACTGCCAAGCCATGTCTTCCCTGGACCGGAAACAAGCATCCTAGGACCGGTTTCTGGCATTCCAGCCGTCATCAGCCAGGCTTGCTTGAATCCAGTGGCAAAGTGAGCAAGGGACCCACGTCTGGGCATACCCCCGCCAACTTAGGGCGAACAAAGCGATACAAAAGGGGATGATGGACGGAACGTTTGAGCCAATCAAACACTCACCCCCAGTCAACTGATCTGGGTTTAATCCATCATCATTCTTTAGCTCACTCCACCACCCCAGTTCAGACATGGCCATATGCAAATCAGTCTGACCCTGTGCCTCATGGGAACAGTCCAGCCCGAACTGCCAAGCCATGTCTTCCCTGGACCGGAAACAAGCATCCTAGGACCGGTTTCTGGCATTCCAGCCGTCATCAGCCAGGCTTGCTTGAATCCAGTGGCAAAGTGAGCAAGGGACCCACGTCTGGGCATACCCCCGCCAACTTAGGGCGAACAAAGCGATACAAAAGGGGATGATGGACGGAACGTTTGAGCCAATCAAACACTCACCCCCAGTCAACTGATCTGGGTTTAATCCATCATCATTCTTTAGCTCACTCCACCACCCCAGTTCAGACATGGCCATATGCAAATCAGTCTGACCCTGTGCCTCATGGGAACAGTCCAGCCCGAACTGCCAAGCCATGTCTTCCCTGGACCGGAAACAAGCATCCTAGGACCGGTTTCTGGCATTCCAGCCGTCATCAGCCAGGCTTGCTTGAATCCAGTGGCAAAGTGAGCAAGGGACCCACGTCTGGGCATACCCCCGCCAACTTAGGGCGAACAAAGCGATACAAAAGGGGATGATGGACGGAACGTTTGAGCCAATCAAACACTCACCCCCAGTCAACTGATCTGGGTTTAATCCATCATCATTCTTTAGCTCACTCCACCACCCCAGTTCAGACATGGCCATATGCAAATCAGTCTGACCCTGTGCCTCATGGGAACAGTCCAGCCCGAACTGCCAAGCCATGTCTTCCCTGGACCGGAAACAAGCATCCTAGGACCGGTTTCTGGCATTCCAGCCGTCATCAGCCAGGCTTGCTTGAATCCAGTGGCAAAGTGAGCAAGGGACCCACGTCTGGGCATACCCCCGCCAACTTAGGGCGAACAAAGCGATACAAAAGGGGATGATGGACGGAACGTTTGAGCCAATCAAACACTCACCCCCAGTCAACTGATCTGGGTTTAATCCATCATCATTCTTTAGCTCACTTGTATCGCTTACAGATCAGATTAACATAACATCAATGCCACCACCAGAAGTACCACCACCTTTATCACCACCACCTCTCATATCATCATCAATACCACCACATGTACCACCACCCTTATCACCACCACCTCTAATATCATCATCAATACCACCACCACAAGTACCACCGCCATTATTCCCACCACCTCTCATATCATCATCAATACTACCACCACAAGTACCACCGCCATTATTCCCACCACCTCTCATATCATCATCAATACTACCACCACATGTACCACCACCCTTATCACCACCACTTCTCATATCATCATCAATACACCTACAAGTACCACCACCTCGAATATCATCATCAATACCAACACCACAATTACCACCACCATTATCACCACCACTTCTTGTGTCATCCTTATCAGCACCACAAGTACCACCACCTCTAATATCATCATCAATACCACCACCACAAGTGCCAGCACCTTTATTGCCATCACCTCTCATATCATCATCAATGCCACCACCACAAGTACCACCACCTTAATCACCACCACCTCTCATATCATCATCAATACCACCACATGTACCACCACCCTTATCACCACCACCTCTAATATCATCATCAATTACCACCACCACAATTACCACCACCATTGTGTCCACCACCTCTCAGATCATCATCAATACCAACACCACAATTGCCAGTTCCATTACAACCACCACAAACACCATTGCTATCATTATTGTCACCACTAACATTATCACCACCACTTATACGACAATACCGCTTTTACCATGACTGCTTCCACCACCATTACTGCCAACACTACAATGAGTACCACTATTACCACCAGTTCCATTACCAACACCTCCACTACCATCACCACTATTAACAGCATTTGTACATGCCTGTGTTCGAACGCTTTACCACTTAAAAGATAGACTTATTGGCTTTGGCAATGCTTGTTCTATGTTTACCATTTGCCTTTAATATAGTTGGTGTTTTTATATTTATTTTAGTGTGAACAATTCCAAGAAACCCAAGCACTTCACAATCTGTGACCTGCACTCAGAGGGGTGTGTGCTCAAACAGTCTCACCCATGGACACAAACTCCTGACACATTCCATGTGAAAGTAAACACACTAATGGTGAGCTGTAGGCTGCACATGCCCTTCCAGCACCCACAGCAGCCCAGGATCCAGGACCTAAGCTTTATTTACTTGGTTTGAAAATGGAGAGAGCGGGCTGGTAGAGTTAGTCTGTGCTCACAGGTCACTGAGGCAAGGCAATCACACACCCCTCCCACACACAATCAGTGTCTTGCAAACAGCAGATACTGGAAGGCCGGTGAGAGTGTCCCAATCCCTGCAGTGAAAGAGTCCCTCTAACTCCCTTCTCACTAGATATTGTAAAAAAAAGTGCCTTCTTGGTTTAGCACTTGTCAGACCCCAGAAACCCAAGGTGCAGGAACAATGAGGACCATGGCACTGCACATATGCTGTAATGTGTCAGGTGCAACAAAATCACCACACTGACGCGCACACACACATACCGCCTGATGTACGAAAACACTCTGGTCGAAAAATACTGCTCACAAACTGCGCTCAGCATTTTTCCACCAGTGTTGAACTTTGTGAAATGACCTACGCACAAATAGGTCAGTTGGCAAATTTCCAATTCACAATCTGTGGGTCACGATGCGACCGACCTCATGAATATTAATGAGGAAGGTCACCAATTGCAACTTACTACGATTGCATGGCATTACAGAGATGGTAGCAGACCACCCTCCCTGTGATAACACCTCCCTGTGATAACATTTAAATAAAGTAAACATGTTTTAATACAGTACGCTTCCTTTAAAGGAACCAGGGCTGTGTTAAAAAAAAAAAAAGGTTTCCGTTTTTTAAAATTTGCTTGAGAGTTGGCAGTGTCCTCTGGGCCACTGCTTACTCCCCTACAAATGTTTTTTGTTACAATAACAAAGGGTCCCAAGGGGCGCCCTTCACTTATGCGAATGGGTTGCCACCCCAACGCGAGAGTCTGTCATTTTTTTTACTGTTTTGCGGCCAGTTTTTGGTTACAGAATATTAATACATTGCATAACACGTTGCTATTTGGAAGGGACGGCCTTAACACTCCACTTCAAAGTAGTAATTTGTGATGCCTTTCTAAACCCATTTTGTGAATCGCAAAAGAGGTTTTGCATACCCTTTGATGTTGCTAATCACATGCTTTGTGACTATAAAATGAATTTGTACATCTGGTCCATAGTTCTGGAAGAACATCACGTTTAGAAAGTAGACCCTGGAGCAATGCCAAAATAAGCTCTGGCAAAGTCAATACGTCTCAGCTCTAAAATGCCATGATACTGGCCTTGCCAGTGCTTCTTCTCCAATCGGAAGCATGTAGATACGTCAAACATATGGTCACACACGGCTCCAAATCCTGAAATGGGTTTTCCATTAAAGAAAACCCATTCCAAGATTGCCACCGATGTACACACATATGTCATGGTACATGCAAACGCGTGGGACTCGTAATGCCTGTGCGCGAGTGCCTCATGAAGCGTGCACCCTGGTGCGTCATACTGCCCGCATGCATCATAACCTAGGAAGCCATTTTGATTTACCAATCAAAAATGGGGGCAAGATACACTGGCAAATGAAAAAGAAAAAAATATATAAAAGAATTTGCGCAGCAAAAGTGAGGAACTGGCCTGACTGGACTTTCCTTCTGCCTGGTTTGATAAAAATAAAAAATAACAATAAAAAATATCTGAATACGTGCGGGAGGGGCTGGGGGAAGAAAGAAAGAAAACACTTGTACTCCCATGAACTGCTTTATACAAATGAAAAAAGTCCCCTCAGGTATGCAGTGGAAGGATCCAACTCATCCAATCAGACCAATGACACAGCAACATGCTCCTTAGTGGGCCGAGCATGTCTGTCAGCCATGCACCTTGTGATCTTAGGCCAGCCCAAGAAGAAAACATTCTTGCAAAGGAGGAAGCACCAGCGGGCTCTGTGTCTGCATCTTTTTTTGAGTCTGTAATTTGCTCGCGTCTCTATTGGGGTCTGTGTTAAAAAGGGGAAACATTACAAAAAAGATGAACTGAGTTTGTTTAACTGTGCACGGAGTGTGTTCTTTGTTGGCCGGTGCTGAATGATTTTGACTTCACATAGCAAGTGTTTTTAGTGTTTACAAGAAGGATTGAAATGTGCGGGAGAGTATTCAAGGTTTGTAGTTTGACCTGCTTGAAAGACTGCTTAGGAGCTGAAAGGGTATTGGGGCCAATCCAAGGAAACAGGGCACCCCAGCAGCTTCTCCCCTTCCACACAACCTGCAGTCTGAGTGACTCCTCAGAGCTGACTGTCACCTGAACGGGGCTGCTCCCCCGCCCTCTAATGCAGCCTTTGGTTAATGTCACCTGAACACCAGGGCTAGTGTTTCCATTGGCCACAAGTCACCCAGCTATTAGGGCCAGTGCTCCCATATGTTCGAGGGCTTAGGCTTTTCACTGGACCAGGGATTAAGGTGTCCATTGGTTCCAGGGTTTAGGGTTTTCATTGGTACTAGGGCTTAGGGTTTTCATTGGTCCAACGGCCTAGGGTTTTCATTGGGGCTAGTTTTTAGTGTTCTCATTGGTCCATGTAACCTGACACTAGGGCTTCCTCTGTCACTTAAACAGAACATTAAAGGCATCCAGGTAAAGAAAGACAAGTTAAAGGCTCTGCCTTGTTTGGCCTGTTAGGTCCTGGAAATGACCTAGGGACAGAAACTAAGCAAATAATCCCACCTACAACAGGGAAGCAGGGATATCTTTTACTGAAATAAAAATATCTCTCTTTTCCGGTCACACAGCGACTGAACATCTCTCTTATCACTCTCCCACCCCACCTAAATCCTCTAATTCCTGCGGGCGACCCAACTCACTTTCTCCACACTTCCAGCTCAAATCTACCACTACTAAATCACTAACACTACGACAAAACTACCAAATGTGACCTCGCTTTTCCATCCTTCGTCCCAGCTCTTGCCTTCCCCACTCGCACTCCCTGCTGCACTTCACCACACTCATCTCTCTATCAGTTCCTCTATCACCATGGCATGCTAGACTTACCTCTAAAACATCACCCTCCCCACAACCTTCTTATCCACCCTCCTTCTCGTAACACACAACGGCCCATCATATCTCTTCAATCCTTTTCCCGCTTGCCAGGCACACTCCCTACATCACATCTGAACTCCAGCACTATCTCAACTCTTCACCAGCTCCCAGTCCACAAAGACATGACCTAAAAGTAGGCACTCATTTCCTCCACCATCTCCTCTTACTCACACACCATTTACTTTCAATAAACACAGAAGAAAAATAAATTACCACTCACACATTTCCGTCTCCTATGCTACAGCACAACATTCAACTCAATTTCAAAACAACACCAGAACCGAATGTTTCACCAACACCAGTCTCACATATATAGTCTCAGTCATGCTTGTCATGCCACAGGCACCGCCTCACAACTCTCACAAGCCTGTTTGGGCAGGACAGTGTGTGGAGGTAGGTCTCTTCAGTAAGTACAGCAAGAAACACCAAAGTTGGGTTGAAGGAAGCTTTATTCAAGACACGAAGTTGCAGAGACCCCATCCAGTCAAGGAACCAGCTTAACTGCCACAAAAGTAGTTCCAACCTAGTGCCTGGCAACGCACCCCACATTCCAGAACATAAAGAATGTGATGCATAGGAGTATTCAGGACACCACACTTCCTCCCCCCTCTACCATCCAAAATAAAGTTACAAACTTTGCACAAGCTTCACCAAGCCAACCTACATACAAGTGAGGTTAGAAGCAAGTAATACACATAACACAAGAAAAACAACGCAAAGAAATATGCGAAACAGTGTAACTGATACACATGACCATGCAACTGATACACATGACCACACAATGTAAAGAGCAAAAGACCTAAGAAACATAATCTTGCAAGTGGCAAGGAGTGCGCTTCAAACGACAAGGCCTACCACCTCTTTCACTTACAATGGCATCTTCTGGAACAGGATCTTGAGCCGCAGCACGAGCAATAGAGGCAGCAGCAGGGGTGGATCTAACTGGACATTTCGCCACTCTTCTCAAATTCCAGATTCTATGATCACTGGTCTTTATAGCATTTTTGAAGGCTTTTAGCACTTCAAAGGGCCTACTGAATTTGGAAGAACCACCAGTTTTCCTGGGAGATTTAATCTTAACCCAGTCACCCACATTGACAAAGGTACTCTTCACACCCTTTCTTTCATCATACCTATCCTTCCTTTTATTCATCACCTCTCTTTCTTTCTCCCTCCAGCCTTCAATTCCTCCTACTCCCCTGTCCACCAGCAACCTCTTTGAGGAAACCCACAACGGGGCAACTTCTATGTTGGGAACTCTTCCTTTAAACAAGCGAAAGGGGGCTACCTCAGTGGAAGAATGGGAAGTGAACCGATACTCTCGCACTTTTTTTTAACAGCCAACTCCCAGCTTTCACCACAGGCAACAGCTTGCTGCATGGTCTCTTTGAGAACCTTAATAAATCTCTCTACCACACCATTGCATTCTGGGTGATAAAGAGCAGCCCTCTTGTGCCTAATACCCTTGGAATTTAGAAATTCTTCCATGACCCTTGATGTGAATTGGACTCCGTTGTCTGATAAAAGTGTTAGCGGAAAACCTTCACGTTCAAAGAGTTCTTCTAGGAATTCAATTACAACAGAAGACTCAACTGAATTAACAATTTTGATATCAGGCCACCGAGAAAACATGTCAATGCACACAATGACATAGCGGTCCTGAGTTCTAAACCGCACAGGACCCAATATGTCAATAGAAATGTCTGTCCATGGACCAGAGGCTTGTTCCCTCATGACCATGGGCTGTGTTCTGCATTTCAGGACCCTGTCTGAACATGCACACTCTACACATGCACGCACTAGTCTCTCCACATGCACATCCATAGCTGGCCACCAGTAAGCCTCCCTGATCCTTTCCTTTGTTTTAGCAATCCCCATGTGTGACGCATGAGCACTTTCAATCAACTTGTCTCTCAAAACAAATGGTGGAATGAGTTTGCTACCACGCATGAGGAGACCGTCTACCACAGCAAGATCTTCTCTAACGTTCCAAAATCCCTTGAGATCCTCCTCACAGTCCTTCTTCTCACACCAACCACCAGAGACAAAGGAGATGACTTTCTGTAAGGCAGCATCACTCTCCAAATTTTCTCTCCATACATTCTCAGAAATGAGACCTTCAGTGATCAGGCATACATTTACTTCTTCTTCAAGCTTCTCACCACCAAACCACTCAACATCATCCACCAAATCACCATATTCACCGCCGAGCCTTGAAAGACAGTCTGCCAAGACATTCATGGAACCAGGCAAACATGAGATATCGAAATCAAATTCTTGTAAGGCCACCACCCATTTCCTTATGCGATGAGAAACAAAATATATTCCCTTTTTTGAAAACACATCCTTAAGTGGTTTGTGGTCAGTAAAAATCTTAAATTTCTTCCCCCACAAAATCTTCCTTAGTTTGCGCACCGCCCAGAACAGACCAAGAGCCTCCTTCTCTACTACAGAATAACTACATTCCGCACCCCTCAACGGCCTGGAAAGAAACAAAATTGTTCTCTCTTCTCCATCAACTTTCTGCAACAGAACAGTACCCAAACCAGTTGCACTCGCATCAGTCATAAGATAAGAGAGTTTCTTGGGGTCAAAACTACCTAGACAAGGTGCATCATTAAGGTGTTTCTTGATGCTAAGAAATTCCTCCTCACAAATCTTAGACCAAACAAATTCATTTCCCTTCTTTAACAGCGATCTTAGACACAAGGTTTTCCCAGCAAAATTCGGAACAAATTTATGATAAAACTCTGCCATACCAAGAAATTTGACTAGCTCCTCCTTATTTGACGGAGCTCATAGACTGTTAATGGAACTTACTAAAGAAGGTTTAGGCTTGATACCCGCAGAAGACAGAGAGTGACCAAGGTAATCTATTTCTCTTACATCAAATTTGCACTTGTCTGCTCTAAGAGTGAGACCTGCATCATTTTACCTTTTCAAAACAGATTTGAGCCTTGCGCCATGTTGCTCCAGATCCACCCCAAAGATGAGCATGTCATCTTGGTACACCTTGACACCATGGAGGCCTCTAAGAATGCCCTCCATTGCCCTCTGAAACACTGACGCAGCAGAAATAAGACCAAAGGGCATTCTCAGAAACCTAAACGTGCCAAAAGGTGTGACGAAGGCCGTCAAATCTTGGGAAGCAGGGTGAAGCTTGACCTGGTGGTAAGCGGAGGTAAAGTCTAGGGAGGAGAAGTGTTTTGCCCCTTCAAGTGAACACAACATCTCAGTTATATTGGGCAAAGGGTAGTGGTCAACAATGACAGCCCTATTGAGCTCCCTCAAGTCCACACAGAGCCGGGCCTCTCCATTGGCCTTGCGAGCCATCACAACTGAAGAGACCCACTCTGTTGCTTCGACTTCTTGAATAATCCCTTTGGTTAAAAGCTTGTCCAACTCTGTTTTCATGCTCTCCCTAACTAATAGTGGAACATTCCTGACCTTGGCAATCTTAGGAATGGCATCAGGCTTGATCCTTATGCGATGCATATAGTTTTTTAAACAGCCAAGATCACTCGCAAAAACAGAAGGAAAATCCTTGATCCAATCACGATCAGGATTAGAGTTATTCACCACCCTGACAGGAGGTAATTCTTTCAAACAAACCTAAGGACATTCATTGGAGTCAAGAAACACATGCAAGTCTCTCTGATGGAACCAATTTATAAGCGAATCCCCCTTCATTGAAACATAAACCTTCCCAGGAATAACCCTTCCCTTGAAGTCAATCGTACCCCAAAAATAACCAAGTAATTGTATAGTAACTCCACCATATCCTTTTGGTCTAATGTCTGGTTTTAGAAGAGTAACTTTGCCCAGAAGATTGGATTCATAAAAGTTCTTGGGAACCAGTGTGATCTTGGCCCCAGATTTAAAGCGCATCTTGACTGGAGCATTGTTGACCAAAACAAGTTCTTGTGGACCATTGTTTGCATCACATGCCACTTGGAGTATCTCTATTTCTTCCAGATCATCCTCATAAAGGTCAACTTCACTGGCTTTTTTATGTTCTTTGTTTGTTCGACAGCATTTAGAGACATGCCCCTTTTTCCCACATGCTTTACAAACCGCTTTCCATCCCGGACATCCTTTAAAATTCGCCAAGTGACAAGGGTTACCACACCTGAAACACTTTCCTTGAAAGTTTTTGGGGATGAGTACCTTTTGGGTGGGAAATGTTTTAGATTTGGTAGCACTGTCTCCAACTACTTTAACATCAGTATTTTTCCTCTGGTCACTAGAGGAGTCCTTACATATGACATCAATGCAAGCTTTGGAATGCTCATGTGTTTTGGCTACGGTGAGAACTTCTTGAAGAGAAGGAGAATCCTTTTGCCACAAGGCATCCCTTGCTTTATCTAGTGTGCAGCCTATCATGAATTGATCCCTTAAGCGCTCCTCCAAAGTTGAGCCAAAATTGCAGGTGGAAGCTAATTTGCGTAAAATGGTTATGTATTGTTCAACAGATTCATCTTGTCTCTGCATTCTTCTTCCAAAATGAAAGCGTTCAAGGACAGTGCTTACTTTAGGAAGATAGTGTAAATCTAGTTTTTTTATGCATATTTCAAATTCATTTAGTGAGGCAGCCTCCTCATTAGATAATCTGGGAGATGTCAAAGATTTCTTGTCCTTCAGATCCCAGGCAATGTAATAATAAAGAAGTGCGTCTCTCTGCACTTAACGAAGTTCCACAAACACGAGCATAATGAGTGAATACCTTTTTCCATTTACGCCATGAAAGAGGAGGATCACCAGGGGTAGTTAAGAAGAATGGAGGGGCAGTGATGTTTTGCATGGCGATGTATATTAATGAATAAATGTAAACGTAAAATACAACAAGAAGTACTCCTTTGCTAAAATGGATCAAGCTGTGCACATCAGCGAGTAAAGCTTTAGCTGTGCACCTATAAGGAAAACGAAAACAGTTGCAAGAAATGAGGCAAGTTGTAATGGTGTTGGTGAGCTGCAGTTGAAAACACGCAAGTAAACAGCTTAAACAGCTGTAGAGTTTTAAGCTGTGTGCATATACTGCAATATAAACTGTTAGTAGATCAATGGTGAGTAGGATGGCTGTGCGTGTCAGCGTGTAGGAAAATTGTAGAAGACACACAGTAAACCAGGAATGGAAGAATAAGCTGTGTGCATCAGCGAGTTATGCACAAACACCACGTAGCCACCAGAAACTTTTGAAAAGCTGTGCGCATCAGCGAAAAATAAATTTGCTGTGCGCAAGTGAAAACAGGCTGGAATGTTTATTAAAAGCTGTGCGCATCAGCGATCAGTAAATCAGCTGTCCGCAAGTGAAGACATCTGTAAACATCGATGTCCTTCAAAGCTGGTCCGGTTGCTAGGAAACGTCCAGAAACACTTTTCAAAATGGCCGCACGCTACGTGGCAACGTAGCGTAGGAGCGGCGTCAGGCAGGCCAGGCAGGTAATGCACGAGCGCTTCTCCACGCGCTGGAAAGTCAGACGGAGAGTCAGACAGACGCACAGTGAAGTTCTCGCGGCTGCCAACGCGCTGAGGCAAACGTTAAAGGCTTCGCGCGTGGGTTTCATGCGAGTGACCCTTCTCGTGGGCAGGGACCCTTTAGTGCCCAGAGGCCCCCGAAAATTGGGTTAAAAATAGGGCCAAGGAACACAGGGACGTGGAGAGAGAAGCGGAGAATCCCAACCACCGTTCCTCCTTACTTGTGCAGATGTTTGAAGCAGTTGAAAGGCGACGGCTGAAGATCCATCCAACGAGTGAAGGGTGAGTAAGATGGCAAATTTAGACTCACAGCGTGTCGCTTCTTTTTTCTGATGTACTTGTGAAAGTTGAATTTTGTTGAAAGTTGTAAAGATTATTACTGTTGGGGTCTCTGGGGTAGGAATCGTGTCAGCTTCGTAGTAGATTTCAAGTCAGCAGCGTGGGTAGGTCGTCGCCAAAATGTGGAGGTAGGTCTCTTCAGTAAGTACGGCAAAAGACACCAAAGTTGGGTTGAAGGAAGCTTTATTCAAGACACGAAGTTGCAGAGACCCCATCCAGTCAAGGAACCAGCTTAACTGCCACACAAGCAGTTCCAACCTAGTGCCTGGCAACGCACCCCACATTCCAGAACATAAACAATGTGATGCATAGGAGTATTCAGGACACCACACAGTGGTTACGAGGAATGGCAGAATTCTAGCATCATCAGTTCATCCACCCTGCTTCCTTCCTCACCTTTGATACACAGTAGGAACGAACCTCTTCAACAGTAGGGACACATAACAAAGAGCTCAGTGGATGGTAACAATAGCAGCACAGACACAAACTCATCTTTCTGCTACAGAAAACAACTCCACCTAAACTGTGTGCTGATGAACTGCCCCTTAATGAAAAAGAACGAACACAACATGTTGGTTTTCGCTCGACTGACAGATATGGAACCAGACATGCTATCCACCGCAGAAAGCTGGTAAGGAAAAGATGTGGCCAGAATACATCATGAAGCTATCCCATCTGGATATCACGCCATTACACACACTCGATGAGGAAAGAAAGGAGGCGATCCCATAGGTGTGGTCCAGATGGAACAGGAGACAACATACGGTTGTGAATCCCTTCCACACTTTCACCTGCACCCTCCTCACACTCCACAAACCCCCACCTGAGAAGGGAACTGTGCAGATGTTTTCTTAGATGCAGTATTAGCTCCGCCAATCACACTCTCCAATCTATGTGCACTCAGTGACTTTAACATTTGGCTTGATAAACTACACATGACTCAGCCAAATGCAGTTGCATCAGGGTTAAAACACACAGCTTACCAAAGACTGTCTCCAGCTCTATCCATGTAGCAGGTCATACATTGCGTGTCAACTTCTTCAACCCAGAACTCATCAATATTCAGCAAATTTCAGCATTCATGTGCACCGACCATCAAATCATCACCATCTCACTCAAAATCCCAAATAAAATATTAGTTGAACCTCATCATGCAACAGCAACTTAAAGCCACTGCATAAGAAAGCATGCAGCGTTGAATCTCAATCAACCACAAACATACAATTGGAGAAAACAAACTCAGAAGAGAAACTGTATGGGTGAATGATCACAGCCTTTGACATACTGATCCAAAGAGAACTTCAAAGCAAGGCAGAAAGAAAAAGGAATCTCCTAGACAAGCTAAGAAAGGATGAATACCAACACTTCAATGAAGCTGGTAGGAATACAAAGCACACTCAAGACCAAATGTGCTGCCACAGACACAACAGAATGTATAAACCACACATAAACAGTCCAAAGAAAACCACTACTCAAGTAGGTGCCCAATGCCTAAGCAGGAAACTTCACTACCAGACTTTCCCAATCCTTAAAGCAGTCATATCTTCACCCCACCTGACTAGACTTGTGCAATAATCTAGCAAAGCATTGTTTAACCACTTTGGACACACTGGAGTCATGTCTAGAAATCAGGAAAAGCTACTGCTCCGCAGTTATAAAACCAAAACCCATCATGGCAGATAAACAATCTACATCTGTGTCATCCTTCCAAGAAATTGTAACTTCACAATTCGAACAGCTGGTAAAAGCCAGCAGCCCAACGATAAGTAATTGCACAACCAGAGGCCCAGCCTCCATCGTTGGATGGCTGATACCCCTCTTTGGGCCACCACTAGGAGAGCTGCTCCCGAAAAGTATCATCTCACTCTGTATGTGAAATTATTGCAATCAAATGCCAAGAAAATGGCATGCAAAGTTCATGATTGGATGGCTGAGAAATGACATGAAACACATTTTATCCAAGCAAGTGAAATATACCTTTGATACTTATTTCACGCCTTGCTCTCACAGCCAACACATGTTTCGTGAAACATGTGTTGGCTGTAAGAGCAAACCTATCATGTTTAAGAAAATTGTATTATTTGGATTCAAGTGTTTACCAACAAAGATCATTGGATCATGGTGGATTTATAGACAGCTTAAGCCTTAATTAGATTTTCTTTTCCTAAACAATAGGTCCCACATGATTCATGTAGCCCCTTTTTCATCAATGTCTTACAAAATAGTTAAAGTTAAAGTTTGTAGATTTATACAGCCCGTGAGGGTATCCAGGCGATGTTCATGGGCACGGGGAGATTAAGTGATTTGCCTAGAATCACAGAATGTTGCACCAACGCCAAGACTCGAACCTCTGATCCCCAGCTCCTGAGTCGGCAGCTCTGGCCACTGCACCAAATTCTCTAAAACAGAAATTCCAAAAGGATCTATCATTTCACCTCTACTTTATATGAAACCACTACCAGACCTTATCAAAAGTTTTGAACTCACATGCTACAACCATACAGATGACACATAGATAATTCTCAGCCGGGAAGAATAGGAAGATCAAAAATCAGTAGATGCTTTGTGGACTCCAATCAATGGATGACGTGGAATCACCTGAAGGTAAATGGTTGAAAAACAAAATACTGACCTGCGGTGAAGGGAAAGCTTCTGATTCTTTGTCTTTCGGGTCAGAAGAATAGGGTCCTCCATCGAAAATAACTAAAGAAATATGAAGTCTTGGAATTGTCAAACTCTGCACTTCTCATGAATGCTCAAGTGGGCAAGTTGTCTACCTCATCTTTCTTCATGATAAAATCACTTCAACAGATATTTCCACAACTTAGATTGCTTCAAAAATGAAAAAGCAGCAGCATCACTAATCCTTTCTAAACTGGATGACACTAACGGACCATACCAGTGCATCCCACTCTTAACAATAAAATGGCCGTAGATAATTCAAAATTCAACAGCAAGATTACTTCTAAATGTAAATATACAAATTTAAACCTCCAGTCATGAAGGCTCTCCACTGGTTCTCAATCACAAGAATATATTCTTTCAAGCTATTAAGCATCACTCACAGAGCAGCAAACTGCAAAGGACCGAAATTCAGTCAATCAAATGTGCCTAATACCTACAACCTAGAAACTTATGTTCCAGAAGAGAACCATATCCAAGAAGTCCACCTTACAGGAAGAAAACAGTTAGTGACACTACTCTGTTCTGTTCAAGTCACCAGATTATAGAATTTTCGGGGCATATTATCAAGGGGCCACGATAAGATTATCACCGCTTTAGCGTCCGTTTTCGGGCGAAAAGCGGCGATAATATTATCGCTGTATTAACAAGGACACGCTAGCGCGTGTTTCCTTGCCATAGCGCCCGTTGTCAGCACGCCTCGCATCGCATCGCTAATGAGATGCAAAGGAGGCGTGCCTGACAAAACCCCATGTGAAAATATCGCTAACCCAGCTTTGCGATATTATCAACGAGGGGTAGCGATATTTGAAATCGCGTTAACTATGCCTTAACGTCTGTTAAATTCCAGACTAAGGCATACCTAACATGGGGGGTGGATTGTGTGGCTAAGACCACAGGCCCTATCATCAAGGATATCTCTGTTTTCCATGGAACATCGCTGGAAAACCAGCGATGTTCCATGGAAAACACCGCTATCGCTGGAATAATTATCGCCATTGCGCTAAGCGTTGTTAATACAGCGCTAGCATGGCGATCGTTTCCAGCGATAGCCGGCGATAACAAATCTCACGCTAAGCGCGGCCAGCGATAATTTTCGCAGCCGCTTGATAATATGCCCCTTAGTACCTACAAAGCTTAGAGGCACAGAGAATAATTTGCAGTTCAGAGAATGCTTAATAGTTGCTCATTTCCAACATACCTCTATCCTGATTCCATATGTTATTTTTCATTCCCCACCCCACCTGGGCTCACAGAGAGACAAAATAACAGCTGCAACTTTTCTTTCATATTGTGGCCAGCCAATCAGTGCCTTGCTTTACAACCGGATCCCCCGGGAGTGGATCCGCAAAGAATTTGCATCCCTACATATCGATATTTTTCTATCCTTAAAATGGCGCCTGTTCGAGACAACAAATAAATCAGGCTTCTCTTCCACACTGTTATTAACAGTGAAACAGGTCTAAGTGTCTGGACTAGGACATGGATATTTTTAAAGGGAAAGGAAATAAGGGGGACTTCAATGCAGCGTCAGAGTGAGGATGTACTTTGAGTGGCCATAGTCAGCTGTATATGCTGAAGAACTAACACCCGTTTCTCCTCTTCTCTTCATACTCACTGAGTTGTTCTCTAAATATACTGGTAAGACTAATTTTAATTCTTATATTAGTTTAAATCTACCCCAATTGAAGGGAGTTGGTAGGAGTGAGTGAGAGAGAGCGAGAGAGATATAAAAGAAAAAAAAAAAAAAATGGCCATAGACCTTGAACCTGCAGGCCACAATGCCTACACCATTCTCTACCCACCCAACCTCTCCAAAAATGCGACAAAGAAATTCAAGCACCGGCTTATGATAAATCATCCTGAGACTCTTGTTTTAGACACTTTCTTCTGCACTAACAAAGGCATTATTGCCAACGACCTTATCTTCCACACGAAAAAACGTGCCCAATGGAGAAATACCTTCTACGCTATGCTCCGAATTTCCATAACGAACAAATCCCTGCATGCCCTCAAATTGATGGTTACCGCCTCGGACCTTTACCCAGTGAATGCCACCATTACTATCTACAACAATGGTAATATTCTTATACAAGCCTCCAACGATAATCTCGATATCTTCGACAGGCTCTTCCCTACTCTCAAGAGAGCAGTAAACAATAAAAATAGCACACTCACCGCACCCTCGCATCTTCAGGATTTAGAGGTCCCCCTAACTCCTCTTCTTCAAAATACCACATCAAACTTTCCCAATCTGACAAATGTCGCTCCTATTATTGGGTCCAGCCCCCCAGACACGTCTGACACAAATACACATGGGTCCCCTGGCCCAGGCGTGATAGGGTTGTACTCAACCACTATCCGCAGCAGTGCTGAAACCACCAGTAATCCCCACCACCTAGTCCACTTGGTTGAGTCCACTCCTGGACCCACCAGACCAGAAGAGACAAGGTTAGTCTTTGCTACCGATCTCATCATGTCTGACGCACCGTTATCCTTGCCCTCCTCGCGGGATGGCACCAAACTGGATGCCACCAACACTGCCCTCCTCTCCCCTCCTTCATACAAAGCGGATCGCTTAGATCCCCCTCACCCACTGTCCTCCTCGATATCTGAGGGAACCTTTACACCCGCTACACTCATCCCGCCCATCCAATCACAGAACTCAGTGACCTTTCCCCAACTTCACGAGGAAGCCCCCATCAGGTTGCCTAACCTCTATACCACCCCACCAATGGACATGGATCCCACATTAAACTTCCCGGTTCAGCCTCACGCATTGACCCCTATTGAAGTTATTCCCAAGCAAATGGAGAACATTATCTTACATATAGAACATACTGGCGGATCACCCTCCATAATGGATCATACACCCATACCTAATGTAGATAACCCCAAGCAATTGGAGACCATGCATAATGACTCTACGGGCGGATCGCCCTCCATAACTGATTATACGCCCACACCTACTACCTACTTTCCCAATTCCGTCTGGATCAATCAACTTAATGAGTTAGCTACTGGCCTATCCCATCTTAAGGATGAAATGCATAACCTTTCTATTATCACGAAAGATCTTCTTATCTTACACAGAGCCACCAACGACACCGTGAATCAAATCAGTCGCCAAACGAGAAACTACATCCCCACGAATGCTCACACTGACAACACTAGTCAGTATAACCAAAGCAACGTCCAATCTAGTAGACGCATATCCAAGTTCACACTCCCCATAAACACTAATTTGGGTAATTTACCCTCCCCTTCGTGGCCTTGAAGGTCAAGCGATGAATTATCAGACAGAGACATAGACGACCTCCTCACATCCTATGCCCGGGATATTGACAATAGCAAGTCCCATTGTGACACTATTCAAACCATTGTAACCAATCCCCTCAGAGAACCGACTCTCAATAACAGATCTGTGAATAGAGATAACCTCACAAATATCAACTTAGAACAGATTACTTTAAACCACTCGATTAACAAGTTGAAGTGTGGGCTCATTAATTGCAGATCTGCTAGCAAACATGCTACTGATATATTCAATCTCATTGTAGAGAATGATTTAGACATTATGGTCCTCACAGAAACTTGGTTAAATAGCTCCTCCTCACCCATTCTCGACTTACTGGTTCCTCCTTCCCATGACCTAATCCGACTTGATAGAATCGGGAAACTAGGGGGAGGGGTAGCCTGCATTTATCGTAACTCAATATCAGTCAAGCAAGCGGACTCCATCGGGCTAACCTCCTGTGATTATCTCTGCATTAATATCTCGGATGCTAAACGCATCGCCAGCAAGCTACACATATTCTACCACCCCCCAGGCGATAACTTGAGTTGTATCGACGAGATAATGGAGATCATGGCATCCAATGCCAACTCACTAGTTCCTCATATTTTCTTGGGTGACTTCAACCTCCATTGGAACAACGCAAACGATCATATTGTAGGCTGTCTTAAAGAGTTTCTGTCAGAACAGGAGCTATCTCAATTCTGTGACAGCCCAACGCATAACAAGGGAGAGACATTGGACCTCATCATTGCAAAAGCAAACATCGTCCAACTAGAATCCATCACCCCATGCGATTGGTCTGATCATTATTGCATCCTCTTCTCCATCAATATCGAAGTTACTCATAAAAGGGGCCAACCCTCAAAAACAAGGCAATGGAAACGGAACTTACAAAATATCAACCCCATCTCCTTGGTAACCCGTTGCAACTCCGCTCTGACCCTCATGACGGACATGACTGATGTACATGACCTCACAACCTTCTACAATGTCACGTTACTTGAAATCCTGGACTCTATAGCGCCCCTCCAGGAAAAAAACGTCTCCTCTAAGATTTCCAAGCCTTGGTTCAATGATGGCCTGAACTCGGAGCATAGAAATCTAAGAGTTGCAGAGCACCTATGGAAATCGGCTCCTACCACTGATAACCTTGAGCACCTTAGAAGGTTAAGGAATTCTTACAATAGGAAGATTCTTAAGGCAAAGGCAGACTTTTTCAGAACTCAGCTGAACCAAGCTATCAACCGGCCAAAAAACTCTTTGAAATCGTCAAGCATCAATCATGCAATACAACTAACTCTAGGGAATTAAATGACCTGGCCACACCTACCTGTGACGTGCTTGCCAATTTCTTCCACGAAAAGACTAAGACCATTGAGCTAGACATCCAATCCAAGATGGCCCTCCCGCAAACTATGATCCAAGATCCTAAATGGGGCGCTCTATTCGAAGTACATTTTAATAATCCAGGGGAAGTCACAAAAAACAATGCCTCTTGGCACACCTTCTCGCCAATCTCTCAACAAATTATCGACAACACTCTTCAAGCAATCAACCCCTCCAATCATTTCTCTGACCCCCTGCCTCCTGCCCTGTTCAAAATTTTAAAAACATCTATCCTACCATTATGGGCTAAAATTGTAAACGCCTCCCCGAGTCAAGGTGTCATTCCAGACTGCCTTAAAATAGGGCAGGTCACACCTATACTAAAGAAAGCTGATGCCTCTCCATCTGATCTAAACAACTACCGTCCTATAACCAACATCCCCACTTTGGCGAAACTATTGGAGAAATGTGTACAAATTCAATTAAGCAACCACATTGAGAATTACAAGCTCTTAGACAGTCACTAATCGGGCTTCCGCCGAGGACACAGCACAGAATCTGCACTCACACACATCATGGATGATATACTAAAAATGCTTGACCGCAATGAATCATGCTTTTTGATACTTCTTGATCTGTCCTCCGCCTTCGATACGGTCAAGCATGACAACCTTCTGTCCCTATTGGAACGTAGGATGGGCCTCTCGGGCACAGTGTTGCAATGGTTCTCCTCCTTCCTGAATAACAGAACTCAAAGAATCAAGATGAAGAATTCACTCTCGCAACCTTCTATGGTCATACTTGGTGTTCCGCAGGGATCTGCCCTATCACCCATTCTTTTCAACCTCCTAATGGAGCCTTTGGCGAACGCACTGAAATCAGCGAACATTCTATATCACCTGTACGCGGATGACACCCAGTTGTATCTGAAAATCACCTTGCCAGATGACTTCATTGCCCTCAACACTATTCTTCTGAACACGCAAAGCTGGCTCACTAACAACCACCTCATGTTGAATACCAAAAAAACAGAATTCATTCTCATCTCGCCACCAAGCCACACACCAAAGCTAGACCTATGGTTAAAACACCTAACCTCCTTTGACTGTGTCCCCCTCATCATTGACTCAGCAAAATCCCTAGGAATCTCCATAGACAAACATCTGAATATGCAGTCGCACATCTCTAATGCCACCAAGGGAGCTAATCACAAGCTGAGTATACTAAGGAAACTCAAATCCTTCCTCCCTCAGGCCAACCTAAAAATGGCAGTACAAGCCCTAGTGCTACCAAGATTAGACTACGGAAGCACCACCCTCTGTGGTCTCCCCAAATACAAGTTGGCTCCGCTGAGAGCAGCACTGAATTCTGCGGCTAGACTGGTATCAGGAACCAAAAGAAATAGTCACATCTCACCAACCTTGAAAGCACTGAATTGGCTGCCTTACGAGGCAAGAATACACCTTAAAGTGGCCTGCATGACGCACAAAGCAATTCACAACAATACACCCAGTTACTTGGCTCTAAAGCTGGAAAGGTCTGGAGGCTGGAGACAATTACGAAGTGCGAGCACTTTCCTTCTGAAACCTCAATCCTTCCATAAGAGGAGAACTGGTTGTAGAGCTTTCTCAGGGATTGCACCAAAGATGTGGAACTCTTTACCCCCACTAGTGAGTGGAATCACTTCCTTTACCGCATTCAAAAAGGAAGTAAAAAGACTACTAATGAACAAATTCATGTCCTAAGTTTTAATTATAGGATGTCACCGAGTCATCTCTAAGATCTGAATACCATTGCCTATCTCAGATGGATTGGACGAGACTACTGTATGTAAGACTTATATCACAGCCCTTTTTCTTTTCTTTTTTTCTCAATAATGTTATGTAGTGTAAAGCTTAATTGGCTGTGGGTCCCCTTGGTCATCTATACATTTTATATCCACTATGAATCGATAGAGGCTATAATTTTGTATGTTTGCTAGCACAATCACCTAAAGTTCATTAACTGTCTATTGTACAACGTCCTGCAGAATCATGGTCCTCTATGTTTGTTTATTCATATTTTTTATATTTCTATTGTACAAAGTGACACATTTGAATGCGTGTATACCACCTCAACCATTTGTTCTTATACTGTAAAGCGCTCTGATACCCTCGTGGGTCACGTTCGCGCTATATAAAACTTTATAAATAAATAAATATCTTTTATTACTCCAAAACTACTGAACAGATTTACACCAAATTACAAAAAGCACTCTTTCTGGGCCGAGATCTAGCCTTCTGCCAAATTTGGTGTAATTCCGTTCAGCGATTCAGGCTGCAGTTGTGTTAAAAAAATGCAAAATCCCAATAGACATTGCATGGGGAAAAGACACTTTGGGACCTCCTTTTTCTTGGCCCCTGCTTGACGACCAAAACTTTCCAGATAACAGCTGAAGAGATTGTTGTTTTTTTTTATTATTATTTTTATTGTTGAGAGTTCATTACACAATTACTTGTATAAAAATAAAGTGCTTACAGTACCCAATTTTGATTGACACATGTCATCCATAAAGCATAAACATTCAGTGAAGTATGTATTCCAGATATATCGCTGAGGATAATACTTAAAAAACACATAAAAAACACATATTGCACATTTTCCCCTTAATAACTTAACTTACCTAATCTACTGGCTAGCTTCCTATGGACTTCCAGCGTTTCTCAAACTTTGTGAACGAGCCCGACCGTAGAGCATATCGTCTCTCCAGCTCTCTAATTTTATACAGTTTAGCCTACCAACTATGAAAAGAAGGTATGATCTCACTTCGCCAATTCTGGAGAATTAGTGATCTTGCCACTGAGGCCAGCATATATAGCCCTTCCTCTTGTATGTTGTTTACCGTTATGTTTGGGGAACATCCAAGAGTTGCACTATATCTATCGATAACTATTGGATAACCTAGCTTCATTCTGCAGTATTTCTCAATTTCTTCCTAAAATTGCTTAATCTTTGGGCAATCTCAAACAATGTGAGTCCATGTACCTCCCCCTTCTGCTAAGCACCGAAAACATCTATCCTCTATCTGAGGATATACTCTATGCAGAAAGGATGGAGTCCTATATATCAGCCATTTAGTGTAGAATAGCATTCTGCAGAAATTGGCACCTCGTAATAATGTAGTGTTGAATTTGTTAATTCTATTCCAGACCATCCTTGAAATCTGTAGGCCTTCTTTCTCATGCCATTTATTTTGAGCTTTTTCGTACAACTTTACAGTCTTATGTCTATTAAAAATTTTTACCCAACTACTTATTGGTCTCCGTCTAGTTGTTTCTAGTAAAGCCTCACTAAGTTCTAGTCTTGCACTTAGTGCAGATGGATCAATGTTTTCTAAAAGATGCCTTATTTCAATAAAAGACCATTTAAGTATATCTTTAGAATGGCTCAGGCCGCATGCTATCTCTGGTCCATCTTTTCCACGTGTCAGAGCTAAGGAAATCTCCCAAATAAATATATCCGTTCTCCTCCCATTTCTTTAATATAGTAGATTGAATCAGCCTATACGCCCCAGCCTGCAGGTCGGCCAAACATGTAGAGCCATTTATCTTAGGTATTTCGAAATACTTGAACAGTTGGGCTTTTTGATTTAAAAACCACTGGAAGACCTTATAGCGTACTTTTTTGGGGTTCTTCACCAGCCTCATAGGATCTAGAATTTCATATTCCTTCAATATCCTTATTATACTAATGTTATCCATGCTTGGAGGATTAAGATAGTTAAAAAATCTATATGTGTTATGTGCAAAATTTTCATAATAGTATTCCCTCAGGTTGGGAAGGGCTAACCCTCCCTCCTCATTTGGGTTACTTAAAGTGACTAGTGCTAACCTCAGTACCTTGTTGGCCAATATAAAGGATGAGAATAGACCATCAATTTCTTTAAAAAATGACATTTGTAGTGCACAGGGGATTGCAGCGAATAGAAAATGAAATAATGGTAGAATTGACATTCGTATTAGTGCTACCCGTCCAACTATTGAGATTGGGAGTTGATTCCATTTTGCAAATAAGCTCTTGACTTTCTGCACTAGGGGTACATATTTGAGTGTATATAGTTCACTCACATTTTCCGACACAAATATACCTGGATATCTCTTAGGCCTCAAATTGTGTAATGGGTGGAGATCAGGTATTAATGTGTGACCTGAACAGTTGCAGAGTAAAATTTCCGTCTTAGCATTATTTATTTTGAACCCTCCCACTGCTTGGAACTCCGAAAAAATTGCTAAAATTTCCTTTTGAATACTCTCCCCAGGCTTAAGAAACAGAACAATATCATCGGCATATAATTTTATCATGGGCATGCCTTGCAATGGTGATGTTTGTAGTGCTTTTTGTCTAATGGCTATTGCCAGAGGTTCTATGAATAGGGCAAACAGAATTGGGGATAGAGGACATCCCTGCCGTGTCCCCCTATTTATTCTACAGCTACCTACATTTCTAGAATTAAAAATTATTGTGCCGAAGAGTCCTCATATAGCTATCTCACTATGTGTATAAATTTTTCTGAGAACCCAAATCTAGCGAGAAATAAAAAAAGACATTCCCAGGACACCAAATCAAAAGCTTTTTCGGTGTCTAAAAATAACACGTGTGCCTCAATTTTATTCTGGGTAAAATAGTCCAAAGCTTCTATTAAAAACTTTATATTTGAGGAGAGCTTCCTGCCTGCTACAAAGCCACATTGATCCCCGTGGATGATTGATCCCACCATCTTATGAAGCCTATTGGTAAGTAGCTTTGTCAAGATTTTATAGTCGACATTAAGAAGGCTTATAGGCCTATAGGAAGTGATGTTTTCCTTATTTTTGTCTTTTATATAATACTAACTACCACGGCGGTGTGGAAAGATACTGTGGTTGGCAAGCTTTACCAATTGTATATTTAAAATTGGGGCAAACCTCTTATATATTTCTACCGGTAGTCCATCCTCCCCAGCTGTTTTGCTGTTAGCCATTGAACTTACTACTGTGTCTATCTCCTCAAGAGAGAACTCAGCTGTTATCATTTCGCTTTGCTCTCTGGTTAGGGATGGAATAGGCAGTTTATCTAAAAACCTTATAATGCGGTCTTCCATTATTTGTTGATCCGTCTGATAGATTTTCTCATAATCATTTAGAAAGGCCTTCCCAATCTCCAAGGAACCGGTTATCTGTGAGTTAGAATCCATATCTGTCAATGATAGTATTCTATTTTGAGTCTGTCTATCCTTTGCCTGCCACGTCAGTAATCTCCCGTGTATTCGCTCTCCTCATATACCCTCTGGAAGTAGGCAGTGTTAGCAATATTACCCTGCAGATAATATTCCTGCATATCTAACTTTGCCTGTGAAAGCTCCTGTTTTGTAACTGAATTCCTATTTTTGGTGTACTTTCTACTAGCTTGCTCAAGCCTAGATTCGAGCTTGGATCTTATTTCCCTTTTCCCCCTCTGTTGTAGGATTTCTTTAGATGTGATAAAACCCCGTAATACCACTTTAAAGGCATCCCACACAATGCTTACCTGGGCAGTATCTGTGTTACTAAAAAAAGCGATTAATTTCGTTCGTTACCTCTGTACACCATTCCTTGATCTTTAGATTGATTTTATTAAAAGACCATCTTCTGAGTGGTCTTTCGAGCCCTTCCCCTGCTACTTCCATTTTGAGTAATGCATGATCTGAAATGGCGTTTTGGATATATTCATGAGAAATCATTTTCAGACCATGTGAGATGCAGAAGTAGCTGGAGAGATTGGTGTACTAGTTTTGAAAATTTCAAGAAGATTCGTCAAACGGCGCCACTGTTATTGGCAAAACAAAAGCAGCCAATCAGATCTCACCATGAAATCTATGTGGAGGCTCCGCCCAGATATCTATATGGTTGTTTTAATCTCTTCTTGAGCTACAAGGATTTAAAATGAGTGCTCTGATAGTTTCTCAGTTCGGGGTTGGGAAGTGTATGCAGTGCAGATTTTCCCCTTTGCATGTGCTCACTTTCAGGTTAGTGCCCACAACAACTGTTTGTAAGGGGTCATGTCTTGAAGATGCAGGCTAGGTCTTCTCAGGGCAGTTTCCTCTGCAGTAAGGCGCCTGTCCCAGCTCAAGGTGTGCATCTTTCACAGCAGTGCGCAGACACAATGCCGGTAGCTGCAGGTTATTGCACAGTGCAGCTGCCCCACTGATACCTTCAGTGTATGGACCCTTAGAAGTGCTGGGCAGATACCACACTACTGTTTGCAGGGGCCATGTCTAGAGCCGCACATGTCAGACATCCTGTTAGTATACCAGCGCCTGCCTTAATCCTCCTAGATGCTGTGAAGTCCCTGCCAGCTCCATCCTGTGCTCCTCCACTGGCCCAGAGGACAGACGTCTGTCCTGACAGCTGAGAGGACGGACGTCTGCCCTGACAGCTGAGAGGACAGACGTCTGCCCTGACAGCTGAGAGGACAGACGTCTGCCCTGACAGCTGAGAGGACAGACGTCTGACAACTGAGAGGACAGACGTCTGCCCTGACAGCTGAGAGGACAGACGTCTGCCCTGACAGCTGAGAGGACAGACGTCTGCCCTGACAGCTGAGAGGACAGACGTCTGCCCTGTCAGCTGAGAGGACAGACGTCTGCCCTGACAGCTGAGAGGACAGACGTCTGCCCTGACAGCTGAGAGGACAGACGTCTGCCCTGACAGCTGAGAGGACAGACGTCTGCCCTGACAGCTGAGAGGACAGACGTCTGCCCTGACAGCTGAGAGGACAGACGTCTGCCCTGGCAGCTGAAAGTTCCACAAGGCCCGTTCCTATGCCTCCGTCCCCATGATATAATTTCCATTGTTTTGTTTTTAAAGTGGCCACGCCTCCCTCTCTGGGTGTGTTTTCATTTCCTCCAAGCCTTGTTGATGGTGTGCATGTAAGCAGGAGAACACAGAGAGTCTCTCTGGAAGCTGCTCTGGGGAATAACAGCAAGAGGAGAGGAGAAGCAGGAAAGATGCCCGGTGCTGCTGGGCACACATTCAGGATCAGACTGGGGCACAACATTGGCTCGGACATCAAATTAACAGCGCCCCGCCCCTTTAATGAATTAGAGAGCTAAAAAGAGGCCCATGCTTGCAATTTGGGGCAATTGTGAACTTGTAAAGACACATGGCATAAGTGTTCTCCGATGTATGAAAGGCTGCATGAATTTGAGCTTTCTACAGGCAATTTTTTTTTATTTATCAGGGAAATTTACCCCATCAACCCCCCCCACCTGCCAGACCATAAAACAGGCCCAAAGGTCCACACACTGAGCTGCCGGGGTAGCCCTTCGGACACTCCCTGATTGCCCAATAGGTCAGTTGGAACCTGTACAGATGAAGACGGAGGCAACTAGAGAAGGGAATGTCACTGGCACTGCAAAAAAGAAGAAAATACAGTGAGAGGGAAATGGAGCAGCCAATCCTGGCACTGCAGGGAACATGTGAGACGGGGGTGTCATTGTCATTGCACAAAACCCAGTGAGTTAAGTGTTTTTTACTCAAACATGGCTATAACCTATTGGTCATGTGTCCGTACACAGTGCGACCTAGTCAGCCTTTCATGCAGCCAAGGCCAGGGTTATATTGGGATCATAATTAGGCCTGAGCACTCCCCCAAAAAGTGGCCCACCTTCCCAAATGGTTAGTATTTTTGTAGTTTTATATAGCGTGAACTGGGTCCGAAGGCATTGGAGCAATTCCCATGGGCACCAGCTACATTGCACAAAATCAAATCCATTTTTGGTAGATTGCGTGATTTGCCCAGAATTACTGGATGTTGAGCTGATGCTAGAACTCGAACATACTTCCCCAGTACCAACGCCAGCAGCTCTGAGACCATATCGCTGCATCCTATGCTTTTTTTTCTTCTGGGAAAGGTGACCTCACAGCTATGCCTGTGCAAATACTCCCCCACTCCTCCATCAAGGCCTAAAAAACACTGGGGCCGGGGTAACAACACCTGGCCCCTAGCGAGATCCCTTCTCTTACCTACCCCCAACAAATCCCATTATAGCCTTAGGGTATGACCTGGCAGGGGAGGGGGTCAAGAAAAGCACACGGCTAATGCTGCTACTCCAGGGTACCCAGGTGAGAATGGACCCCCCCCTGCGAGGCCCTTGCATACTCCCACCCTCCCCACCCTCCCCATGGTCTGACAGTGATGGCCCAGCAGGGGAATGTCACTGCTTCTGGGTCGTGCCGGCCACACGAAGCAGGGGGCCGACGTGACAATACCCTGAGGGCCAGAACAACACCTGACTTCCTGTCTCAGTTTGACAGCATGGCAGGGGAGTGCCCATGATACTGGTGGCACATTACAGTGGTCTGGCTGGGACCAAGGAAGATAGTAAGTTTCTGTGGGCTGGTTTACAGATACCCCAAAAAACGGCCCACAGATTACCCTGAGGCACCTGCCATCGCTAAATGCCCGACTGCCCGCCTTTCCAATGCCACCCTGTCCAAGGTGTATACGGTGCCTCAGGGATCACCCTTAAAAATTGTGAAACCCTTGCAATTTATAAATAGTAAAAGTGTGAAATGATGCAGAACATGTTCACAAGTTATTGTTGGTATTGCAGAAGCAACAGAACAGTAATGATCTAACGCAGAAAATTAACAATGGCCCCGACGAGCCCCGAGCACTGATTATGAATGTGTTGACAGTGTCTATGACTCTCTAATTGGGGTATGCTCAGAGACAGGTCTCGGGTGTCCCCTTTGCTTTAAAAGTCAGGAAGAGTCAGTGTCTCAAAGTGTAACAGATATGTGTATGTTGCCAACACCTGGGCTTCAGTTGGAACAGAAACAGTTCTCGAAGGTGCTTCTGCCGAGAGTCCACGGAGCCGACAGTCCCTTTGGTTGAAGGCAGGTGGGAGGAGGAGGAGGCACAGACCTCTGATATGTACAGGAGGCTCTGTGCACGCTTTCATGTTGTAGCTGGGACAAAAGGCTCTGTGGGATGTTGCAGACGCAATCATCGTGATTGACTTAGGCGTAGTCTCCGAACGGGCTGCAGTTAAATGCACCCAAGTTTCCTTCTACAGTGACGTCACAGGCTCCACTCTATGCCTGAACTCTACCCTATGTGCAGGGTCACTGGAAATATGTGTCAGGGGAGGGCCAAATTATGCAGTAGAGTTGAGTAAATTATGCAGCAAGAAAAGGCAAATTATGAGGTGAGATGTGGCACATTTTATAATCGAAGTACTTCATTCGTTTCTCATTTTTACACATTGTCTGGGGATTGGTTGCACCTTATTAGTATCAGTTTAACACCCATATATGCAGGGCACAAGTCCTAAAAAAAGAAGTGGGGGGACGCTGACGTCACGACAGGAAGTGACGTCACGAAAGGTGGCTTACACCATCAGACTCATTGCCTCCCCTCGCTCACCACTTAGATGCCATTGCTTCAGAGAAGCTAGCGCGTGAGCATCGTTCTGAATGAGCTCCGATCTCGCCCCAGAGAGGCCAAAGAGTGAATGTGTGGCTCCATTTGCTCCAGTTATCGAGCTCCCGGTAAAATAAGTGGGGGGACGCCGTCCACCCGCGTGGTACCCCGACTCGAGCCCTGCATATATGGCAATAAGCAACAGAAAGGTGAAGAGTCAAGCTTTGCAAAGAGCCTTCCACTGCACATAAGCACGTGTTGCGTAGTTTTAGTAACTTTTGAACCGTTTGAGCTAGAAGCAAAATTGTTTTTTTTTTGCTAAAATCTTCAGATTATGCAGTAGATGGTGGATTATGTGGCAATTATGGCAAATCTCTAACTATGCGAAAAACGCAGCGACTGCACAATTGCATAATCACAGTGGCCCTGCCTGTGTCTGAGACACCCAGCCCCAGGGCTGTTAATGGCAAAGCCCAGCGTAAATACGTGAAGACTCACACTTGTGCACTTCGCCTCCCGAATGTGTCTGGTTGCCTGATCCTAGAAGAGACGGTGAAAATGAGATTAGACCGTGAATGCTGTGGGACACACATATTGAATTATTGGATGTTTTTTTACTGTGACAGAATTAAGTTCACTTTCCCAGGCACCCAGGAAAGGGGCAGGGCGCCGCTCCCACGCCCTCATCTACTAGCTGCTGCTGCCAGTTTCCTAGGGTGTGGGAAGACTGGATCCATTTTACTACTTGGAGATTCCAGCCGGTAAGGTTGCTTGAGGCTTGGGCTGCAGCAGCCAGGCCTTAGAACCTTGCACCACCCAATGATTACCTCACACACAATTCTCCTCCTTCCCTTCCTTACCTCTGCCCTCCACGCTCACTCCAAACAGAAGCACCCCCACACATTTACCGGTTGTTCAAAGCAGGTCATAAATGTGCATCTTAAACCCCCGAAATATTGAATATCATGCGGAACCCTGCATAGTCTTTCTGTGTCTGCATAGTTGCTACCATGAATGTATAATTACTCCTTTTATTCTACCACGCACCACAACAACTCTGTAGATTATATGCAGGATTCTGCTGTTGTTTATTCAATAATACAAGCAAATTTAAATCATTACCTGCACTTCTTACTCACTACTCGTGCAACTAAATGTTATTGACAATCGCCGGAATGTATCCAAATCATACTACGCAACGCAGAATTTGTTTTGCTAAACAATGGTAGACCTGAAATCCTTGGCGTGGTACTCCCTCAAACTTTATGCCTTCAGCCCTCCTATTTTCTAAACCTGTTTTGTTGGCATTAGGTCTCTGCTAACCCTTAAAACATGGTAAAATTGGCCTACACCTGATTGGCACATTTAATGTCAACTTAGTTTAGTTATAGGTCCCTAGTATATGGTACTACAAGTACCCAAGGCCTGTAAATTAAATGCTACTAGTGGGCCTGCAGCACTCATTGTGCCACCTGCTAAAGTAGCACTTTAAAGCATGTCTCAGGCCTGCCATTTCAGCCTGTAGTGCAGTTTTAAACTGCCATTTCGACCTGGCAAAAATACCCTTTGCCAGGCCTAAACTTTCCTTTTTAATACTTGTAAGTCACCTCTAAGGTAGACCCTAAAAGTCAAAAGGGCAGGGTGCATGGTATTTAAAATGAGGGACTAGTGGGTTTCAGTTCTACTGGGAGTGAAAAACTAATAAAGTCGTTATTCACTACTTTGAGGCCTGGCCTAACCCTCCCATTGACTAACACTGGATCACTTTATTACATTTAATAAGTGCTAACTTTGCATTGGAAACAGAGAGAGATGTGCTTTTTAGACTCAAATGAACTGTAATTTAAAATCCTCTTTAAAGGTGAAGTCAGATTTTAAGTCACAATTCTGAAAATGACACTTTTAGAAAGTTGGCGTTTTCTTGTACTAACCATTAGAGTCTTCTGCCAGTGTCCTGGGTCACATGACTGTGAATGGCTCTGCTGTTGGGGGTTTGTGTATTTGTCCCAAACAGTGACACAGAGGGGACTAGATGTGGGGATAGCTGGGGGCAGAACTGTGCCCTGCCACACTTGCACTTCAAAGAGCTTGCCTCCAGCACACAAAAATGAACCTGGCACTTTTGTCACCCCAGACTTCTTGGAGCCTTGGCAGGGGAAACGAAGAACCTTCCAGAACCAGATGTGAGGGTAGGACCCTCAGAACCACTCTTCAGTACACTCCACTCCTAGACCTGTGGAAGACTTCAGAAGGACTGCCCTGCTGCCAGAAGGACTGCCTTACTGCTTGATGGTCTGCCATGCTGTTTGAAGGAGACATAGACCAGCTCCTTCGACCCAAGAGCACCAGAGTGACTCCAAGAGCTAGTTGGCGGGCCTCCTGTGTGAGATACAGGGACATAACAAGCTCTTGAGGCCTCGAACACTGCTGCTGGCCTCTGCTGGAGTGCGCCCAAGCCCCTTAAGTGGTACCTCCCAGGTCCTGGAGCCTTGGAAGTTGTGTTGGTGGTACTGCTCATGCCTAACCATAAACAGAGAAACTTTTTCAAGAAAAGCTGACTGGAGAACCGACAGAAGACTGGGTCCTACCTGCCAGCCGATCCGCCGAAGGTGCATCGAAGGTCAGACTGACTTTGGGGTAGCTTCCGCTACATTATACTCCATAGCAGCAAATCCTCTTCAGCAGGACCTTTTGATGAAGGTATCAGCCTCGTGGAACCCTCCTTTTTAAAAAAAATGTATATAGCGCAAACTCGACCCGAAGGTATCAGAGCTTTTTATATGAGCACCAGTCACGTTACAGATGGACACATTCATTTTTTTGTTAGGCACGGGGAGATTAATTGATTTGTCCAGAATCACAGGATGTTGAGTGTAAGTCCGAAGATACAAATCTTTACTGGGCTCGACAACGACTGACTCCCCATTGACGATGACAACCTCATCGGCCTGAAAATTCAGCTTTTCTTGCTCAGAGAATTTCCCGCCATCATCGACGGCTTCAAAGAGACTTCGTTCAGCGGCTCTTTGGTGTCGAAGACCCATCCACGGACACAGCCTGCTGCCTTTCCCTGCTGAACTCTACCTTCTCAGGAACTTTTTCTGAAGAATTTTCTAAGTCTGATGATAAGCCGAGACTAGTCCCAATCCACCCGTTGTATCCGACCCACGCTCCATCACGGTCGGCCTGAATGTTTGACTTTGATCCGATCTCATGCGACCAGATGCCTGTGGTTGACACTTTGATCTTTTAGGCGCTAGATTGCACTAAAAACTATACAAAATTCATAACTCTTGTTCTACTGATTGGATTTGTTTTGGGGTCATTTTATTTATTATATTTTTCTCTGTTTTTCTAAATTGGTTTTGTGATTTTCCTTGTGTTGTGTTTTCACTTTATTATTGTTTGTGTACTGCATAAATATTTTACAAATTGCCTGACAAGTTAAGCCTGACTGCTTTGTGCCAAGCTGCCAGAAGGTTAAACACATGTTAATTTAGAGAATTTTGCAGTTCACCCGGACAAGGATTGTGGTTGTTACCTGAGTTGGCTTTCTCCCCCTTCAACCAATAACCGAATTTCTTAAATTTTTTTATTTTTTTTTTAAATCAGCAGTTAGGTGTGCAGAGGTTGTCATACCATGCAACTTGTAATCTAGGCCTTAGAAGGTGCTCACCTGGAAATGGAGTAGTCGACTACAGACAAGTGATTATAAGTGATGATAAAGAACACTAGTGCCAGAGATTGGCTAAAGACACTTTAAGCTGAATTAAAAGAAGGGAGAGAGAAAAAGAAGATGACGATATATGCAAGAAAGCAAGAGGAAAAGTCAGACCTGCAAAGAAAAGGGACACCCAGCAACCAATAACTTTATCATTAATTATAAAGTCATGGTGCAAGCCTCATGTCATGTCTGACACCTAGAAACCTTTCTTTTGTTTTTACCCAACACTTCGATGCACTCTGGAACTTGTGGTTTTACTTTTAACATTGTGGTTCAAAAGTCCAATCATGAAAAGAGCTTTTGAGTGAAAAGCTAGATATGTCACATGGGACATGGGGGACCGGTACAGCTATACAGTCGCTCCGAACCCCAGAGATGCCAGCCCAAACATGGCTTTCTACCCCCCAATCATATAAACACTCTCAACAGGAAGTTCTTATGTCTGCTCTGGGTCTCAGCACAATCTCATAACGACCTACAAAACCCCCAAAAAACAAATTACAGGAGTTGTGATGCCTACCGAGCCCTCTATCCGGGTCTCTCCATGCTCTGCACTTGGGGAGAACTGCCCTAGTGCAGTATTTTCCAATTGTGGTTTGCAAGCCGATTTTGGGTGAGTCGGGAAAGTCAAAGCAATAAATAAAGATGCCTTAGAATTCTGCATTTATCTTGTCACATTTGCTATGCTTCAAAGACAGAGGTCAAATGTCAGGCTATGTGTTCTAACAAATTGCTGCTTATTTTTTTAACGTGGGGATTGGTGTTTGCAGACACCTCTCACTTTGCAGTCAGAGAACGAAAAGTAAAGTGAATTATTTGACAATCTTGCTGGGGTACACGGAGTATGAAAGGAAAAGCCACAAGATGTCATTTTTTGTGATACACAACAAATGTAAATACCTGTAAATGAACTGTACACATTCAGCAGTTAGAAAAGTAAAAATGAAGCACATTTTTTAAAAATTCTGAAGTGTGGGGTAAACATACATTTTAAGCGGATCAAAATAAATCAAGACACTGTACTTGGTGATGCACAAATGATAAATATTCATTGAAATCCGATTTCCTCACATTATCATTTGTGTGCAAAATAAGAATATCAATAAAACTGTCTCTCTGTGCAAGATTAGTGGCCATTTCCATGGAAACGTGCTGTCTGTAAATGGCAGCGCGCTACCACACAATGCTTTAGTTACATTCAAAAACCGCCCTCCCCATCTACACTAAAACTGGGCGAGTCACAAAAGTTTGTCGTGCTAAAAATTGTTTTGTGGTTCTTAGGTTTGGGAAGCACTGCTCTAGTGGTTGAGTTGCTTCCTTTCAAACCAGAAGCCTGAGTAGTAACGTCGACTTTGGCACTGGGCCACAAACCATGTGATCCTGCGCAAATCTCTTTACCTCCATGCGCCTCAAATCTTAAACACGTGTCATGCAGTGTAAGTATGTGTAATCTATAACTGAGTGTGAGATTAAAACATAATAAAAGTGCTGAACAGTCCTGTCTCAATTCCATGGCCACATCCTGCTTCCTATCACATCCTTGTTCCAGTAATCTGATACTGCCTGGACTTCAAACAAAATACTGTGCTAGGCACAGAGGTCTTGTATCTGATGCTGGGTCTATAATAAATCTATTCTCTGCAAAATGTTCAACTGTCCAAAACTATTAAATGGATAAAATAAAATAACACACCTTCACTGACAGCCTCCCCATGACAGAAACAAACCCTCTAGCATTAGAAGTTTTTAGTGCTTCATCTATCCTACTGGAGGTGTGGGGGGGGTAGGGTAGAGGAACTGCTGAGCTCCCACCATCCGTGAGGAGATGGAAACCTGCTTCAGTCTGTCACCATCCTGATGGCAGCTGCCCTGATGCCCTCTCCCTGCTCACCAGCTACCTTCATGCACTGGCATACCTCCTAACTTCATCTAGTGTGCCACCTCAGCCCGGCACACCACTGTCTACTCGCTGCCCCCCACCTTTTCTACCAGACCCACCACCTTCCAAGATACCCTGCTGAATGCCAGGTCTTTGTTCTTGATGCCACACAATCCCATCACTGGTAATGCCCAAGGGTTCCTTCTGCTTCCTAGTCCTTCCTCAAGCTTGGCTCACCCACAGCAAGACGTGTACTCTCAGGCATCCTATCAAGTGATCACAGTTTGGGAAGAAGGGCGACATGATGTGCCAATGCGAAGTTTGTTGCAATCCGTGACAAGTTCCAGTTTGCTGCACCTCATTCGGTATGGGCCATACCTTCCAACATACAGCACCCCTCTCACTGGTGTCCTAGCAGCTTCTGAGTACTGCTTAGCTTGAAGAACTAGGCTTGGTGGTCGAGTAGCTATTACAGACCATGATACCACCACCTCCACCATGAGTCCTTCGAATATCTGGCCATTCTGTGGACTCCACTTTCACTTAATCATTTACCTCCCATTCTCACCCTTAAAGCTACCATTATATCCTGCACAATGTCAATGATTGCATCCCTCCTGATGACCTCAACATCTGGGCTGAGTGATTCCTTCAGCTCTGAAGCTTCAGCAGTAGCCAATGAGATGAAAGAATCTAGAACCACCCACCTCTTCATCTATTCCAACCTTATGGCAGCTCGCGGCACCAACCTGCTCTTCTCCAATATAACACACCTCCTCATGCCCACCTGCCAGCCCCTCCTTTAAAATGCAGCACCCATGTCAAGTTTAACATCCTCGGAGAAAGCAGCAGGAAGGTAAGGTTCATAAGTGTAAGAGTTTGTCCTCATGGGCTTCACACGTAAACAACCTCCATGCAGGTGTCCACCTCAAAGCTTTTCTTGGCTTTTCTGGTTTTTTTGTCGGTCACCATATTCCACCACTCATGTGTCCAGGCCATTTATAGATCACTAATCCATTGAAAGGTGTCCATCTCACAAAACACGTCATCAAGACCTTCAGTTAGAAAAAAGTGTATTCAGTCACCCCAAGTATTTAATAAGGACTGTGAGGAAAGGGGCTTATTATATGGTGTGTTTGTGAGACCACACCATGTAATAAACTCACAAATCCATCTTTGGTCCAATCAGGCTCGTTTGTAAAGCCTTAGCTCACCCCTCGGTGCCTGTGGCTTTGAGCAGTCAGGCTTTAACAAAGGCACAAGTGCAAAACCTTTAGAAGTACCGAAGCAGCATAAGAAAAAAACATGTCACCAAAGAAAACCGATACAACTTTATAAAAATAGATCTTATTTTTCATTAATTTTAGACACCAAAATGAACAAAATACACTAAAGTATTCTGGAGGTATAAATTACTAACCAGACCATAATCACTGCTTTTCTCTCAAATCGCAAACAAGCAGTGGCAACTACCACAGTCAATGGTTACTTCGAAATATTTTGAAAACTTTCATCAAGTTATGTTCGAGTACTCCGGCCCATTTTGGGCAAGCAACTCCAGCAGGAAGCAAGTCACAGGGGCCAATAAGGCTTGATAGGACATTTACCTTGCAGTCAAAACAGTCTCCAGTCCAGTTCCAGGTCCTATGGGCAAACGTCTGTAGACTCCAATGAGTGTTCTTGATGCAACGGATAAAGGATGCTGCAGATGCCGAAGAATGCTGAGGATGCTGATCCGATGTCGGGATCTTCCTGGGACTACTCATCGGTCACAGTGGGGTGACTTTGGCCCCAGTGTCGATCTTCCTTGAAGCCCAGGTAAAGTCCAGCCAAAAAACAGTTGCCACTGGTTTACTGGTCTCCGGTCACAGCAAAACCAGCAGTTCCCTTTAACTGAGGCTAGTGTCTGTCTTGGGCAACCAAACTGCACTCCGACAACTCTCCTGGGTCCAGCAGACTCAGGTGCAACTTTAGAAAAACGAGACTTGGTCTCTTGGGCTGCACTTTGACAATCAGCGAACTCAAGCAATCGTGGCTACCAAGTCACAAAGGCTGGCTTCTTGAGCTTTTGTGGCCCTGCAGCTGTAACAGGAAGTCAGTCAAATGACTCTTGGAGTCACTCCTTCTGTCTGGGGCTCAGGGATAACTCTTCCTCGAGCAGGGCACCATATATATATATATAATGCTTTATTTAAAAGGAATCCCAGACATGGTGGTCTTCTGACCCCAACAGGCTACCATTCCATTGATGGCTGCTTTTCCTAGTGTGTCCCAATTTGTGACCTACCTCATGAATATTCATGAGTTAGGTCAAATTGTGACCCACTAGGAATCGGTCATTTGAAAATCTACCTATTAGTACATAGGTCAGTTTGCAAATTACCACAAAGGTCGCAAAAATACTGCTAGAAAATTGCGACCAATATTTTGTGACCAGTGGTGTGTACATCTGGCCCCATATACCTAAAACATGCCAGACCAATAAGTTTCTTTTGGCAGTGTCTGCTCTCCAGCCCCTTTGGTCAGCTGTGAAATTGGTTATATTCAGCCTTAATAATGAACCCTCTGACCAAACATGTGGTCTACGAAGATTGCGGGGCTGATTTGGCAACATGTCCACTCTTACCAGTGACGTTGTCGTGTGGTTTGTGGACTCATGGTCTGCATTACTACGTTAGCTTAGGCCTGGCTGCCATGATGCCTCTTTGCGCACGTTACTTTGTGCCTTTGTTTTCCCAGCCTCTGCTATTTTGGAACTGTCTGCCTTTCACCTTTCTTCTTATTCCCTTTGGGTTTCGTCTGCACATCATGTACAAGGTCGAAAAAGAATGTCACTTGTTCTTGCTGATCTGGTCAGCCCCTCGCACTTAGACATAACACTGAATGCAGCTGCACTGGAGAAATTCGTGTGCTTTTAATATGGTGATTTCACTGTTAAAGTCACTTGGAGAACAACCTTTCCAGAGAGAAGAGCTGTGCTTGTCTGATGATGTAAACCTAGCATCTAGATATTGAGGTATGAGGGTCTGCCCGACAAAGTTCAGAGGTCTTCTATTTTTCTAATAAACTAGCTACTAGCACGGGGAGGGTGGTATGGTCATTTAGCCATATATACACTGCTTTATGAAATGCTTTCCCCGTTTATATTCTATGGAATTGTAACTATGCTTATTGTTTTATTCTTATGCATTATGCTGATAGTACTGGCACGTGTACTGCATCTCAGAGCACGGTAGTTGAAATAAACATTTTAAACTATACAGTGACTCTTATTACGCAATTTGTGGACAGGTATGAGTGAGTTATGAAAGGGTGTTCTTGCTCCTGCGAGTCCTGAGAGAGAGAGACCGTGTTCTGGGTTGTCTAATCATTGGTAGCATTGTTGCTAATGAGACGCTACTGCTAGTCGGGTTGGGATTGTGGGCACTAAGGTGTATTGTTGGCTCACCACTATACTCCGAGGTCCTATTATCCTGTGCATAGCTCTGTGTATGTGCAGAATCCCTACAACATGGCGCAACCAACGAGTGGGCTGCTTATCTGCGAGACGCTTGAGTAGTTCTTGTGCTTGTCCACAACCCCCTTCACAGACGCCTCCAGAGGCGTGTGTGAGGGCGATACCTCCTATATTGACATTTTTATAGGTTCTTTCAAGCTTGAAGTTGTTAAAAAAGGTTTTTAAACAAAACCCTATATTGTGCTGTCTCATACTAGGTTGTCGAAACTTGTTAGCCTTAAATGGCTGTCCAAATTGCGGCACATAGCCGCGCAGCGCTCTGAGCTCACTTGACAGTGTATGGAGTGCCTGACGCGGGTGTCGATCTGATCTTTGTGGTACAAGTGGATCCAGCTTACCACTTTGAGGTGTTTTACTCATGGATCACCTTTCCGGCGGTGGATGGGGCTGACAACTTGTTCCATGAATTTACAGCCACCGCTGTTCCTAATCACTATAGACCTTATAGGAATCTTGAAGTACCACTCACGGCATGGCAACACCGTGTTTGGTTTGATGGCGCCCTCCCCCAACCGGTTACCACGGTTCGTTTAGGCCCCTTATCGATTGAAGGGGCCACTTGGCCTGTTTTGGTCGGGTATACCCCACATCCGCGTTATATGACGCTGCCGGTCGCTGACCTGCGTAATTTACATTCGTCTTTGATACGAGTGCATAGAGCTTTAGTACAGTATGTTACAGGCAACATACAGGCTGCCCCGCCTGGAGTTGCAGCGCATCCAGCTGGACCGGGCGGTGTAACCATAAGTCCCGTCATGGTTAATTCGGTGATGGGCAAGCGCCCACAAAATAAGGACGATTTCCCTTATTGGCTTGCAGAGAAATTTGACCAGCTAGAGGCAGTTTTTCCAAATACTTCTCTTGTGGAAAAACACAGGATATTGACGATTAGTTTGCCAAAAGATCTAGTCCCCGAGTTGGCAGATTGCAACAACTGGGGTAAGGTATTCGCAGCAGTATATGCGAAGAGTTTCGGCACTCCTTCCATGACGGTTCTCCCCTCTGTGATTAAACGAGTACAGGATTAGCATGGCCCTGAGGCGGCTGTGGAATTAGGGATGAGACTGGTGGGAGTGTTCGACATAGTAGCTGATTTGATCCTTGCGAATGTCAAGGGTGATGCAGTTAACTTCCAAGTAGCTAATGCTTTGGCTTTAGTCCCAGAACCGGACAGGCCGCGCGAATTACCAAAAATTATTGCACAGGCTTACAAAACCATTGGCCGTAATAGCCTGGGAGTCAAGCCTTTTGCTAAGACGCAAACACAATCGCAACCACAACCAAAAACTCAATCTGAGAAAGATGAGAAACCGTTCTTTACCAAAAAGAGCTGGAGGTTGAAAAAACAGGGTAAGCAACAGAAGAAGCCGGGGTCGCGAGGCGCTTCCCCAGTTTCAGTCTCTTCTGAACGCACATATGATTTGCGCGATAGAGCGAGAATTAAATCTCCAGAGAGATTTCAAGTCCCTGATCCGCGTTCTCCTCGTTCTTCACAGGCACCGTCGACCTCCCAGACAGGTGGAGGAGATCGCCAGGATAGAGGTCGGGGTCGAGAGGCTCCACAGGGACGAGACCAACCTCGACAACAGGTCCGAGGGAAATCAGAAGAATTTCAACGTTCTCGCCCACAGTTTCAGAAGAAAAAAGTTGCAGCAGTAACAGCGAGGTATGCCACAGACGGTGAGAACGAGACTCCTGAATTGGACGTGGGCAGTGACGGCTCCTAGACAGCGCCGCGGAAGTTACCATAGTGCGGGAGGCACTGCGTCCTCATGTGGAGGCGACAGCAACTGATATATTCATTACTGTCGAGACAGCTGACACCAGAGTGGCACCCCTGACAGACTATATAATATTATCATCCAAATTGAGGGTGCAGAACTCTCTACCTTTATTGCGGACAGCCAAGTTTTAGATCATAGCCAGTTCGGTTTTAGAGCCAATCATAGTACGGAAACGGCTTTGATTAAAACCACGGAAGAAATTCGATCCTCTTTGGATTGCGGTGGGTCAGCAGTTCTTATACTGCTGGACCTATCCGCAGCATTTGATACTGTTGACCATGCTCTTCTGGTCCAGCGACTAAAAACAATAGGGATAGGAGGAGCAGCCCTCTCCCTGTTGACATCTTTTTTATCAGAAAGATCCCAATCTGTCCACCTAGGCAAATTTAAGTCGGCACCTTTTATACTGCCGTGCGGGGTCCCCCAGGGCTCATCGTTGAGCCCTACGCTTTTTAACATTTACGTGGCAGAATTGGCACCATTGATTAGAAGTTTTAATTTGATCCCTACCACCTACGCCGATGATACCCAGTTGGTAATCTCGACAATAGATAAGGATATTAATCATTCTCAAAAACTTCACGATTGTATGATTAAGTTAAGTAGCTGGATGAGCAATCACTGCTTGAAATTGAACTCAAGCAAGACGGAAGTGATCATGTTTGGTAATCTCTTTCCACCTTGGTCCCCTGAGTGGTGGCCAGACAATCTCGGCCCCCACCTTCACCTGTAATTAAAGCTAAAAATCTTGGAGTTATTATAGACGACAAACTGAGCCTGAAACCCCAAGTGTCCACAGTGGTGTCTTCCACATACTTCATGATTAAAACCTTAAAAAAAATACTTCCTTTTATTCCTAAAGAATCGAGAAAGACAGTGGTGACCTCTTTAGTCTTATCAAAACTTGACTATTGCAATGGCCTTTATATTAACATTCAATCCTCTCTCCTTAGAAAATTGCAAATGGTACAAAATGTTGCAGCAAGACTCATATTGGACATCCCCAAGTATCAGTCAGTTGTAAAAGGGATTCAGGACCTGCATTGGCTGCCAGTCGGTCAGCGGGTAAAATTTAAGGCGCTTTGTATCGCTCACAAGGCCCTTCACAAAGAAGGTCCGAAATTTCTATGGAAGCTTTTCAGGTGGTATTCCCCCAATAGATCTTTACGATCGGCAAATTTAAATTTGATGCCTACTGTCAGAATTAAAAAAACGAATTGGGGTGGGAGGAGCTTTAGTTACAATACCATAAAGGAATGGAACTCCCTCCCATTTTATCTTAGGAAAATTCCCTCCCTCCTGGAGTTCAGAAAGCAACTAAAGACATGGCTCTTTTAGGATCAGTGGTTTGTAACGTAATATGGAGACCGGAAGCGCCAAGACACCTAAGGGTATATGTGCGCTATACAAGTCATAATAACATAACATAACATACAGCGTGTTATTAAAGGGATTTTTTGGGGAAATCTGACCTCTTCATATGACATTTTGTTAGCAGAGGCGGATTGGCCGCCCCCATTTGTACTTGCTGCGCGTAGAGGGGAGGAGGTAATCCTTCCGAGCTTTTCTCGCCATGTCCCCAAGGACAAAGCGGAGGCTCTTGCAGCTGAGTGGGCTGTGTCCCTGGCTCCGGCGCTATACCGTAACCACGTGGGCTGGGATGAGGACTCACCCCCCCATGATATTCCTTTGCGGTCGCTGCCACAGCCACAACCCCAATATCCCATCAAGCTGGAAGCAAAAGGTCCCGTTTCCGAAATTCTGACACAGTTGGAATATCAAGGAGTAATTGAAACATGTGTTTCACCCATGAATAATCCCCTTTTCGCGGTTTCTAAACCCGATGGATCGTACCGCCTAGTTTTGGATTACCGGCATTTGAACTCTCATTGTCGGACCTTTGCAGTGCAAAATACCCATAGTTCTGCGCTTGTAGACAGTCTTGTTCGTAAAAAAATATAAAACGACACTTGACTTATCCAATGGATTTTACACGCACAACTTAGCCCCGGAGTGTAGCCAATGGAGCGCTTTTACCTCCGGTGGTAAACATTTCAAATTTCGGCGTTTACCTATGGGCTACAAAACAGTCCAGGCGTATTCGCTGCCCGTGTTGTCTCTTTGTTAGACGGCATAGACCCAGATGCATGTTCGTACGTCGATGATATTTATCTGACAGACGACGAATTATACCCGCATCTTTCCAGAGTGGACCGCATTATTCTAGAATTTGCGGTTTTAGGTTACAAGTTTAACTTTGCCAAATCTCACATTGCTGAATTTACCGTTTTGTTTTTGGGCTATGAGCTCAACAATGAAGGTAAGGGCTTAGCCCCCATTTCTTGGAGAAATGTGCACGTTTGTGCCCTCCAACCACACTGAAGAAACTTCAGTCTTTACTGGGTTTTTGAACTTTGGGCGTACTTACATTCTCGACTATGCCCAGCGTATCAAGCCACTTTATGCCTTGATACAACCAAACTTTTCGAAGTCATGCTGGCTTCCTGAGCATTCCTCTATACTGCAGTCTTTGCAGACAGACCTACTTGAATCTAAATTCTTGTTGACTCGTGACAACCACACAAACCTGGTCATTAGAATCATTCCGGGGGCAGTGGGTTTCACGTACTTGACCTTTAACGAAGGTGACACAGTACCGATTGCATACAAGTCACATCTATACACCTCTGCAGAAATGCGCTTTTCCTCTGTGGAAAAAGTTTTGACTGCAGTGCAAATGGCGATTCTAAAAGAACGCGCACTGGCCCAGGGAAAACGCATTTTGGTGGTAACACCCTATCCTGCCCTTGAGGCAGTGCCAAAAGCAAGTGTACCGAACTCTAAAGCTTTGCACCCCCGTTGGATACAATGGGCAACATCTTTGACGTCCCCGGATGTCACTTTTATCTTTGATTCTTCACTTCAGACGCAGGAATTTTTACAGTATGAATTCGTTCATCCTCCTCCTCTGTCTTTGTTACCGCTTGAGGAGTACGAATGTATTATCTATACCGATGGTTCGGCACAACCGGCCACGGGTTCCAAGCATGCTTATTCCGCGGCATGTGCTATTGTTGCAGGTGTTATGGTGAACGGAGAGTTCAAACAGACGGTAGTGCACACTCAGGCACTAGGAGACAGTACTGCACAATTGGCCGAGCTGCGGGCTTTGGTGCTCGCACTTGAGTTCGCTAATCCAGATGTGACTACTCTTATTGTACGTGATTCATACTACTGTGTACAGTCTTACAATGACAATCTATTCTTTTGGTCACAAAATGACTATAGAGATGCAAAAGGCAGCACAATTAAGCATGAAATGCTTTGGGTTCGAGTGGCAGATCTACAACAACGTCTGCCTCTCACACAGGTGATTCACACCCTTGGCCACCAGCGTGTGGGTGCACACGCTGTCGGTAACGGTTTGGCAGACGAAGCTGCCAAATCAGCAGTAGCCACGTGTTCAGTCGCAGCCGTTACAAGATCCATGACTAAAATAGATAATGATATCTTGGCAGCTATTGCTGCGACAAAGGAAGGTGCTAATTACCCACGGGGTTTCCCTTCCAAATACTCTTATCAATTAGGTCCCGAACAGGCTCCCTATGTAAGAATTCCGGACGTTGGTGATCGGCTGATTCCCAACGCGGATCGCAGACTTTCCTTGATAACTGCCGCACACGAGGGCATGGCTTCGGCACAAGCTGGCGTTTCTGCGACGGTTTCCATCTTGCAGTAGCGTTATTGGTGGCGTGGTTAATTAAACAGACCCGTACTTATGTGCTTTCTTGTGACGTTTGTCAACAAATTAAGCCTTCCACGGTTACACGGCCACCACAGACACCGCTCTGCATTTCAAACAGACCTTTTGGGTGTGTTTACCTGGATCACTGCGGTCCCTTCTCTTCTGACACTGCATATAAGTACATCTTGGTTGCAGTGGATTCGTGCACACGTTTCATCTGGGTCTGGCCACAACGGAGTGCTGACGCTCGAAATGTCATCAGGGATTTGCGTGTCTTTGTGGGAATTTTCGCCTGTGGCACCTTCCATTCTGACCAAGGTCCAGCGTTCGCCTCTAAGGCTTACAAGGACGCAATGGGGGTGCAGGTGAAATTTTCGTCTCCATATCGGCCTGAGGGCAATTCAATTGTTGAACGAATGAACCGTGACTTAAAGCAATCCTTGACAGCTAGAGTCCTAGGTACTGGCAGGAACTGGCTGGCCCACTTGTATACCGTACAACGTGCACTTAATAATCTCCCTAGAAGACCTCTGGGTGGGCAGACCCCATACGAAATGCTCTTTGGCATAAGAATGTTTGTGCCTGACCTTGATGGTCTAGACATGGCGGCGCAATCCGCAATCTTTGACGTAGATAACCATTCTACTATGTTACAGGACTTACAAGAAGCCCGAGACAAACTAGCAGTTGAACATTTACCTTCAGCCACAGACGCTGCGCTGCAGATTCCGGTTGCCGGCTGGCTTCCGAAAGTTGGAGACCTGGTCCGAGAGAAGGTGGAGAACAAAAAAGAATTTGGCCCCTCTTATCGTGCACCGGTTCCAGTCCTTGGCTTGAAGGGTACTCGTACAATCATCTTACCACCGCTTCCTGGTCGCAAGGAAAACAGATGCATCTCAGTGGAGAATGTCAAGCTACAACATCTGGCCGATCCTGAATAGTGTAACACCAGCGGTCTCTTGTCCAGTCATTTCCAGGACTAATGTTTGTGGTCTTCCAGCCCGAACGGTCACTGATGTTGCCATTGAGATGGTAGATTTGCCTGATCGCCTACTCGACTACCCGGATTCCCCCTGCAACGAGGAGACCGAGTATACCTACCCCGCCACCGAGTCCGTGGCTCATCTACCAACAACGCCACTGAGCCCAACACGTTATTCCTTTGACTCGGATTCCACCTCTGAACTTATCCCGTCCAGATTCAGTATTTTTGTATCCTGGTTCAGAGACAATTTTTTGATCACGCCATGGACATACATCTGGTTGGTACTATTCCTGATTTTTCTGTTCATGTCCATTGGCTTTGTCACAGTATTTTTTCTACTCATTAATGGTCACTATTTACCAGACCGCTCTGCTGTGAACTGTGTCGCTGGAACTTTGGCTCCGCATTCTTCTTCACACATCATGAAGCGTGACCACACATTTGTGAACATTTCAGATTTTCCAGTCGCTGATGGCATCGTATGGGATGCGGTAAATTTCCAAATTCATGGACCAACCGAGATTATTAATGTACCAAATGTCCTCCGTGTTTCAATGGGTGATGTCGTTAAAATTAATATTCATTCTGACGATTGGGATGTGCATGCAGTTGAATCGTTATTTACTGATTTGAAATATTATGCTGCTTTTAATGCTGAAGATTTGTACATGAATTCTGCAAGTTATGCCGATTTATATTGTTACCAGCATTGGGGCAACCACTTTCTCCATAAACCCAGTACCCTTCGGGGTCTTTTTAATTACACCCAATGGGAACATTGTCCGACCCCTTTGCCAGGTAGCTCCCAAACTCTTAGAAATAAGTTTACGTATTTTACAGATTTTGATAGATCGAACCCGGGGTCCTAATTTTTTTAATTAAACACTTCCTCTACTCAGAAAATCATGTTGACCAACACCAAATTGCTATATTCGGGTTCCTTTTTGAACGCCCTAGCTGTGGGTGGGTATGAACATTGGCGTGACACCATTGATTTAAAATCTATTTGGGGCTCCAGAGCATGGCAGGTGCAGGTCACAGAAGCCTTGCACCATGCTTGCCTCATCCCGGCCCAAATTTTATTTTTAAATCAGACCATCTATCAAACGACATGTTGGGGTTTGGCTACGTCTAAACAATTGAATGCCCCATCCTTTCCTGTCTTGTCTTCCACTCCCAACGAAAGCTTGTACTTCAATATGTCCCTTACCGAATTGCAGGTTTTGTTTCAGAACAATTCGTTTAATGTCTCTACGTTTGTACAGTCACCCTGGTTGGCTTGGCCCATAGCGTCTAATGCCTGCCAACTGCGTTTTCATGACACGGATCCTGGCTACAAACAGGATAGGCCGGACCCCAGGTTTTCTGACTCTCGTACGGTTACAACATACTCTGTTGGTAAATTGTGTAAACAGTGGTTGCAGCACTCTTCCTTAGATTCTGTTAAACAGCCTTTATCCCTCCTATCAGGCAACATTGATCTGTCCGACTTTGTTCTGGGGCCTCGTGGTCCTCGACCAAAGAGATTCATTTATGAGACTTACAATGAACTCTGGAAGCTTTCGCAAATTGAGGCTGCTTCCCGTCTTCGGGAAATCGATCAAGCAAATTTAGAAAAGGTGCTTGCTGTTGTTGACAATAGTATTAATACCCTGTCTTCCCGCATTTACACATTAGAGAATATTATTTCCTCTGTTGTTGATATTGTACAAGATGATGTTTCTGTGTTATATCATGGTCAAAATCAATTGCGTTCAGTAATGCAGTTTGCATGGACCTTGCAAACACTTAAAATGGGGAAGGTTCCTTGGCACTTTTTGAACACCTCTGCCTTGTTCTTACCTTTCAATTTGACTGAGAAATAGCAATTCATGTCCATGAAAGATGCAGCATACACTCTGTTACATATTGAAAAAATAGAGCCCTTACCATTCTCTGTTGCGGAATTAGATTCTGCTGTGTGGCTAGTACACGGGGTTATCGCTTTGCCTTTTTCTTTATTTGAGTTCAGTTCCTGCATGAAACATTATCCTGTTGGCCGCTTTCACCCTTTAGGCAGTGCATTCCTGCATGAACTTTGGTCCCTGCCTTTCATGTATAAATGTCTTAGGGACGGGAAGGAAGTTTTTCTCACGGGGGAGTCATGTGATTCTACTGTGAGTCATTCCCTTGTTTGCAAACACATTCGAGTGCACGGAGCTTATAATGTTTCGGCTCCGAATCTTGCTTGTGTTTTAAAGGGCATTCCTGCTCCTGCTATATCTCCTACTTTCACTGTGCTTGCAAATGGTAGCTATCTCCTTCTGAATAATCAGGACTGCTGTGGCATGCTTGCCGGCATACCATATATTGTAACGGTTTCTCACAGGGTTGTCTGCTGCAAAAATGTGCTTTTTCCTCCCCCGCACGGCATCGTAGATAGTTCCATTTGGCCTTCCATTCCGACTTTGAAGGCGGATTTCAATAAATTGAGCAGAATAAAGGCACTATTATTGAACCAGGAGGTTATGCTCACATCCGCCCGGGAAACATTCATTCTCCAGGTGGCGAGTACCCACAGTGAAATACAGGCCCTGTTGAACACAAACCTCCCACAACATTTCGGTGAACTGATTCACTGTGTTTTCAATGCTTCGCGCACCGAAGGCCTTGTGCACTTTTTTAACGTTGTGGGCTCTGGCCTTGTTACCTCTTTTCAAACTATATTTGGTGTAATACCAGCTTTTATTCATTCCATTTTTTCCAGCGTCTTTGGAGGCTTTCCGTTGATCCTTGCCTTAGCGGCTGGTGTTTTGCTTTTGGTCTGTGTGCTACGCAATGGCTGCACTTCATGGGGTCCTGGTCGACCACGGACGACTCCGGATGCTCCGTGAGCGCATCCTCGCCGCTTTCGGCGTCCTGCCATTGGCGACACTTGGTGTGTCATATAGACTTTCTTTTCGCTTTGCGTATTTCACTTGCGTGCAACCTGTGATGTCCTGCATCCGCTGTCCTTTCTCTTGGACCTTGGATTACTGCCTCTCCAATACGTCTCAGTCTCGCCCGGATTTTGTCCAGTTGGTGGGTCCCTTGGAGGCCCATGAACGGGACTGTTCCGGAGCTGGCTATATGGCGCGTGCGGCTGCACTTGGAATTTTGACACAATGGGATGTTTGGGCGGCTGCTCAGACTCTCCTACAACAAAGTTATATAGAGTATCACGCAAGTTGTCCCGCAATGCTGTTTGCTGCTCCCTCTTGCGAGGAACATGAATGCAGTTTTGATTTATTGGACTGGATGGCTTCTCTTTTTTCTGACGATTCCAACGATGTCCTCTTGGAAGGTGTGGCGTTTTTCTGCACCTACACTTTTTTGGATTAGGGGGCCTCCGCTTTCGGCGTCCCGCCTCCCTGAACAATTTGTTTTTCTCCCGTTCATTGACTTTCACTTGGGCACATTCAGTCACTGACGTTGCCGTTCTGCTCCATCTATTTGAACTCTGTCTTTGTCCTATGTCTTCGCCAATGGACTGACCAGGGGAGGGTGTCGTGTGGTTTGTGGACTCATGGTCTGCATTGCTACGTTAGCGTAGGCCTGGCTGCCATGATGCCTCTTTGCGCACGTTACTTTGTGCCTTTGTTTTTCCAGGCTCTGCTATTTTGGAACTGTCTGCCTTTCACCTTTCTTCCTATTCCCTTTGGGTTTCGTCTGCACATCATGTACAAGGTCGAAAAACAATGTCACTTGTTCTTGCTGATCTGGTCAGCCCCTCGCACTTAGACATAACACTGAATGCAGCTGCACTGGAGAAATTCGTGTGCTTTTAATATGGTGATTTCACTGTTAGAGTCACTTGGAGAACAACCTTTCCAGAGAGAAGAGCTGTGCTTGTCTGATGATGTAAACCTAGCATCTAGATATTGAGGTATGAGGGTCTGCCCGACAAAGCTCAGAGGTCTTCTATTTTTCTAATAAACTAGCTACTAGCACGGGGAGGGTGGTATGGTCATTTAGCCATATATCCACTGCTTTATGAAATGCTTTCCCCATTTATATTCTATGGAATTGTAACTATGCTTATTGTTTTATTCTTATGCATTATGCTGTTAGTACTGGCACGTGTACTGCATCTCAGAGCACGGTAGTTGAAATAAACATTTTAAAATATACAGTGACTCTTATTACGCAATTTGTGGACAGGTATGAGTGAGTTATGAAAGGGTGTTCTTGCTCCTGCGAGTCCTGAGAGAGAGAGACCGTGTTCTGGGTTGTCTAATCATTGGTAGCATTGTTGCTAATGAGATGCTACTGCTAGTCGGGTTGGGATTGTGGGTACTAAGGTGTATTGTTGGCTCAACCACTATACTCCGAGGTCCTATTATCCTGTGCATAGCTCTGTGTATGTGCAGAATCCCTACAACAACGTTGTGATGGAGTGCATGGTGCAGGCTCTGGGGACAGCTCTCCGCAGCACCTGCAGTTCAGATGAATGACTTTGAGCCAGTGCTGTGAACTCCTTTGTAAAGAAAGTTAATCTCACTATCCTTGGATTTACACAAGCTCACAGACTTCAAAGGGTCTTTACAATGACCACTCTTGTAACTAATGGAGAGTAAATAGCACTGAGTCCACATGGCTACTTTTCACCCAGGTACCACCATGAGAGCAGTAGGGTCTTGGTGCAGTGAAACTGTAAATTCAAGGCAGTGCCACCTGAATGTATAACATGAAAGTCCCAGATTACTGACTATTGCTACATATGGGAGGATGGTTTTCTTGAGAGACGTCCTATGCAGTGCTAACCACTGTCATTAATGTACCTGGAAGTGCTGACCACAAACTGAACTTTTATCTGTAATAGAGAAAGGTTTGCTATGCAAAGTAGGGGACCCCCTCTGAGGAGAAAACTTTAAAGGTCAGGGAGAAGAGGGAAAAAAAACCAACAAAACAATCTAAGAATGCTCCCTCATGACCTGATATTTCTTTTCTGTGATTCAATTTGAATTCAACATGAGCCGTTCAAAAAAGTAAACCTTAACGAAATCCAAAAACATACACATATTTATAATTTTTAACTTTGTTTGTTTATTTTCTTTCTTTTATCAAAATTATTTTTATATTATTATTTTATTGGTTACATACATCAAATAAATAATCTTAACCTATACATATAACTTTACAATATGATGACATTTTCTTGTATAAACATCATAACCCCCAGGTAAAGAGACAACCAAAAAACATTCCAACACACTCTCATACATTCATACCTCTTCAACTACACTCATACCCCATTCATAACTACATATATCTGGGAAGTGGGAGACATAGAATCGTTTTTAGACTCCACAACCATTTAAAGCAACTGCATATATTACAGGATCTGAATAGCATTGGTCGACGCGTTTCGGTGGTTTGAAGAAAGAATAAGCACCACCTTCCTCAGGACCCGCCAGATAACAGACCAGTATCACTACACCCAGGGGTTACTATTACTATTTCTGTTTCTCCAACAATAGATTTTAAAATTGCGAATACGACCCTTTTGCGCCCAATATTGTTGCTGTTCTCCTAAATATGCAGTTCAATATGTATCGAAGACAATGTAAATGTGAGTTTGTCACCAAGGAAGCAGTCCTTGTGCATTTATTTCAATAAGGTCTCAAAATCCTATGGTCTCATATTTCACCAATTCATTAGGGCGACATCTTGGATTAGAATGTGCATTAAAATGCTTCAATACTACGTCCAAAACGGCTTTCTACGCAGGCACTGATTCCCAGTTGACTTCACAAGTGGAGAGACGGTCACGCACGGTGTCGGAAGAAAAAATCACCACCATGAGAGCAGTAGGGTCTTCAAGGCAGTGCCACCTGAATGTATAACATGAAAGTCCCAGATTACTGACTATTGCTACATATGGGAGGATGGTTTTCTTGAGAGACGTCCTATGCAGTGCTAACCACTGTCATTAATGTACCTGGAAGTGCTGACCACAAACTGAACTTTTATCTGTAATAGAGAAAGGTTTGCTCCACCCTGGATTGATCTGTAGTTGGCACACATTGCACTGTACCGGAGCAGTCAAACGCTGTACGCCATAACAGCTCACACATCGCCATGGGTGCAGGCCGTGAGATGTATCTGGGTCACTTGATCTCAGCTGGTCAATAACTGGTACTGACAGCAAAGAGCTTCCCTGACACTGAAACAGTAGGAGATTGGAGGAGGAGCCTGAGTGTTACCTACCGGCTTCCTTAGCCAGGCTACACCGTCGCTTGACACCTGCCGCTGGCCTCTATCGTTGGACATCTCCAAGGAGCTTCCTCCAGTGCATGTCTTAACCCTACCATACAGCTGTTTACACTGTACTGTGCTACCTCTTGAATGCATAATTACATTTATAGTGACTCCAAAATTGTGACTTCCAGCGTATCGTCAAGGTGGGCATACATTTAGATGTAAACATTTACCATTCACACTCCAAATCTACTTGCCTTGACGCTATGTTGATATTCAATAGTGGGCTGAGGATATAAGGGGGCATGGATGAAAAACCCTAAATATTTTTGTAGGATATTGTGTTGGGACATAAATGTCCCTTTGCATGGTATACGGGCATGACTAGGGGTGGGTGGAACTCAGCGAGATTCAGCAGAATTCTGCCAAGGGGCAGAAAATATGCAGTTTGTGCTACAATTTATCGCAGGTAGCGCGAGCAGTGCTGAAAGTCACTACAAACGGCACCATGCATTGAGCAAGAGCACTTGGCCATTTGATTTGATCTACTCGAGTGGCAGCAAATCTACTCGAAACCCGGCCCTCTGACTGCTTGCGAACACTGGAGACCGTCCATATTAGAAAATCGTGCTAGGCGATGCCAAATTTCGCTCTCACTTGCGCTCGCCAGCTCACACATTCTGGAGCCACGCGGCAATAGGTGGAATCTGGCCAGAACTCTACATTAAAGAGTAACGCGGAGTAGACAAAATTCTGTTAATTCCGCGGGCAGAACGGAACATTCTGCCCACCCCTAGGTGTGCCCAACTGCATATGAATCTGGTATCCTGATTTTTACTGGCCCAGGTATCATGCTAAATTAGCATGTGTGCTGAAGCCTAGGACTGTCCCTGGTAATGCCAAGTTCCAGAAATGCTTTTGTGACCTGCAGGGATGCACCGAGCATGCCCTCTTTAAAAGAGATGAGACTCCTAAGTGGTGGAGACAGCATACCGTACTGATTTTTGAGAAATATTAGTTCTTGTGATACATTTTTTTTGTGTCAGAAGGGTGTGTGTCCTTCTGGCCCCACTCAGATAAAAAGTATGCTGCAGTATAGCAACCGGACCCTTGCACTGACCTCATGGGCAAGATTTACAAAGAGTTCACATACCACAGGGCAGCAAGGAAAGTTGCTGTGCTGTGTCGCGTGAATGGGAGAGAGAAGAACTGCACCACATCTACTAAGAAATGGCAGAGTTCTTCTCTCTCCCGGCTCTGGTGCAGTTTTGGCAACCATGGGCGCACTCAGATATCCTTGTGCCATAGTGCAAGGCTGTCACCATTGAGGTCAACATTGTTTTTGTGCAGGAAGGGGTCTTTTCCTGCACAAAGTGGTCCCTTCCTGCACAATAACTATGTTTTAAGGGAATTTCCTCTTTGTATGTGACTTGCAAAGAGAAAAAACTAGGAGAAATAAAATATCTCTCCTTGTTACGCTGACTCATGAAGGCACAGGATTTTAGAGCAAAACCCTGTCTAATATTCTCTGGGGCTTATTTACAAACCCCTTGCTCCACCGGTGTGTCACTTTTTGTGACGCACCGCTGGCTCAACCTCCTGCCCATATTTACAAGGACACGTAAAGCCACCCTGCATGGCTTTTCCTGTCCTTGTAAATATGGCCCCTTCTCATGCAACACTTTGCGTGGAAGGGGCATGACATGGGTGTTGCTGTGGGTGTTCCCACGCAACACCCATGTATTCCACCGCATTTCCAGATTTATGAGAATTTGTGGACCTGGAAATGCGGCAGAATGCTACGCCACCCCAGGGGTGGCGTAGCAAGGCGCAACGAGGAGAAATGGTTACATTTCTCCTCGTTTTTCCTCTTTCTAGGGGTGCTGCAATCTGCAGCACACATAGGAAGAGGAAATCACCTCTTTTTATTTTTTTGTTATCGTTTTTGTGCCGAATGGTACCCCTTCCTGCACAGAAACAATCTCCCTGCAATGCAGGGTATCTGTGTGGCGCATGGCAGCCGATTGTGCGCCAGCGCAGGGTAATGCAGAGAGATGAGTCATATTGTTGTAAATATGACGCATCCCTGTGCTTTGTAAGTACTGCAGCGTGGCGCAGCCAAAGGGCTTGCGGTGCCACGCTGCAGCACATTTTTGTAAATAAGGCCCTCTGTATTCAGGGGTTTGCATAAAAACTCATGGGTGGTTGCACAGGAATGTCCATGCACCAACCATGGAATACCCCTTTGATGCAAAGTAATGCAAGGCAGTGCATTGTGCTGCATTATATTTGGTTTACGTTTGTTTGTAAATACCAACCCAGACTTTACATCGGGTCTGCATTAAAAAAGTAGTGCAAACCTGATGCAAACTGTTTGTAAATCTGGCCCCTGTGTGTATGTTAAGTGTGTTTGTACAGTGTGTGTGGCACATACATGGCAGCAAAACTGTGTGCAATGTGAATATGGTTGCTGGATCCAGAAGGTTCAATTTTAAATGGGGCCTGGTTTAGCTTGACCCAAGACAGAGGATGGATGAAGACAGTGGAAGTGTATTGCTTCCATTCCTGCAGCCAGACGGTTCAAACACAAACACTGAATTGAGGGAGGATAGAGACAGCCCTATTATTAGAAACTCAGAGGAGATATTTTAGCAGGCCGTTGCATAGTAGACATTCCTGTTGTTTTGTTGATGGAGGGGGTGAGGGGAATCAGTCTGCAGATTCTCTTGCTAAGTGTGGTAAGGTTTCCCGCCGTTTTGTCTGTCCCTGGTTACTGCTTCAGGGAGGCTGATGACATCCAGGTGCAACGTCTTCACACTTCATTGTGGCCATGTTTTGGATGCTCCTGATTGGGGCCAGCATCCTCACTTCCTGCTATGAGATCCATCACCTTGCACAAAGGCTGTGTCTGAACTACAGGCAGGAAATCTCACCTGAAAGAGAACCACCTCAAAAGGTTCTAGGACCTTAGGCAATGGTTTCTTATCCCCTGTCTGTAAATGGAAAAGTGGGACCCAGACCACCCGCGCAGTTCCGGTTCCAAGCTCTTCTTGACCAAAAAAAGGAGTGCTCCTTGTTTTACTCGAAGATCTGCTGGGCCAGTAGGGCTGGTGACAGTCAGACAGCCATTCTCTTGGAGGTGAGGGGACATCATCTGATGTCTACTACAAGGTAGCGCAGCTGTGTGTCCGCCTAGCGCCTAGAATCCTGCCTGTCTACTCAGAAGGGAAAGGAGAGTGCCTGGAACTGTAGGAATTGTGTCTCTCCAGAAGCAGTAGCCCCGCTGTGACCCCAGTGTGAGGAACACTCACAAGAAGCTGTCCAGCCAGTAGGAATGAGGCAGGGATAGACCAGTGTTGCGCAGTTGCATTTGGTCTCAAACTGAGGTTCTAGTGGTGAACTGCGAGAAGAAGAGCATCTGAATCACCCAGTGCCACCTGGCACTTCTAAATTACAGGACAAGTGCTGCTGCCAATGGGCTGCAAAACCTCAGACGACCCCTCACCACCAAAGAAGAAACATCTGCCCTGGCCCAGAGGAGGCATCTGCCAAGGTCGAACGACCCCAGGGCTGAAATGGCTGAAGGCAAGCACTCACCGGTTCAGATTGCCAAGACAGCCCCTGAAGTGGTCCAGAAGAGAAAGGAGCGTGACAGCTGCCAGAGCTGAAGTCATGCCACCGAAGTCTTTGATTGTGTATGCCAACATATACACCTCCAGCGCCCGCCAAGCTGCACCCTCAGCTGAGTAGGTAAACGCAAGACATGGCCTCCAGAGACTGAGACACTGTAAATATGAGCAAAGCCAAGTTGGAATAAGGATTTCTCCATATCTGTAAGACTCCTTTGAGATAAAGAACTGTAGGCATGATCAGGTGGTTACCTCCAGGTGGCCACCTAGAGAAACTTGCACCTATGCCTAAAATCAACTTGCGGGCAGGACAGCCCTGGACAGCGGAGGACAGAGTCGAGCCGGTGGGAGGGTGCTGGGGCGGGTGCAGCATTCAGCACCCACTGCACACCTCAGTATAGGTCTGGGGGAGAAGTAATTTAAAGTTAGTGTATCTGATTGTATAGTATATCATACCTATTGTAGGTACTTTATTAAAAGTGTATTCTTGTCTTTAAAAACATTCAAGAAGTTGGCAGGACAGTGAGTTATGGAGTCTGTTGTTTGGTTGTTGAGTTCTGAGTCTTTGCCGCCTTCACTGCCTCCTTGAGAAGCCTCTGTCTGCTCGCCTTCGATGCCATGATATTCAGGTGCAGGTGGGGGGTGTACTTGGCACAGTCTGCAGAGCCGTGGCATGAGGCACCCCAAGGTACCAGAGGCAAACGACCCCAATCACCACGGCTGTGGCCCTGTCGTCCATGCTTGCCCTGTGCCCCCTCATCTGACAGGTTATCATACATGGCACCTCCAGAACTCACCACCTTCTCTTCAGCACAAAGCTTTGAGCTCGGCTTGCTGCCAGCGATTAAGCCTTTCTATTGAAGTCTCTACTCTGCACTATGAATCTAACCAGACATTTAATTGGTCTGGACTCTGGTTGACTGATGTCACGTCTGTCCCAGTCTGTCAGTGCTTGGCAGAGGATGAACACCACCCATGGCTGACTTCTCACCAAGACGCGGAGTCCAGCTGTGCAGTGCACTACACTAGTCTAATCTGTGCATTGTATGTCTCCATCCTGTTGGTCATTTGCTGAAGAGGCCCCAGGACACATTTATGTCACCTGCAATGACCTCATTCTGATCTAGCTATCACCGCCTCTACCTCAGCTATTAAGGGCACGATTAAAGATGGTATAATTTTAATACCACAGGATATGGATAATGACCACTCTGGTGACGTGATGCTAGTGAGTGGGCAAAACCATGCGCAATAGCCCCGGTAAGATCCAGCACTGGGTAGGAGCCTGTCTGTTGGGACGTTGCCTGAACCGGGCTGATGTTTGTGATGTTTACTGCACATGCAGTTGTATGAGGAATTCACAGGTGGGTCTGAGGAACAGCATCTCCTGCAGCCATTTGAGGAAGTTATGGACCAATATCATGACAGCGGTTGGATGAACATATGGCATTTAGGAAGGGCTCTTTAAAGTCATAGAGAAACCATTGGAATTCACCGGAGGAGCAGCGAGGATGCAACTGGGTCTTAGTGAAAACCCTGCTCTTAGTCCTGATGAAGCTGCTCTACTCTTTACATAGCAGTGAAAGAAGGGAAGTTTTCATACAAAGTGCACAAAGGTGCCTATGGTTTCAAGCGTGCTGGGCTTCATAGCTGCACTGGCACCACTCACCATACAGTACTCATCAAAAACCTGCAAAAACAAGCGTCCTAAATATTGACCTGTACCAGGTGCAATCGTGTCCCTCTTAAAGCGTCCAAATCCTATCTCTGGGCACTCTGGCCAATCACTTCAATATCTACCTTACAGCAAATGGCGGGCACACTGGGACATGTCCCCGCCAGTCTCAGAACCTGAGAGATGACACGGACCCAGTCTCAGAACCCAGAACCTGAGACAAGAGGTGGAGCCAGTCCCAGAACCCAGAACCTAAGAGATGATGTGGGACTAGTCTCCGAACCAGAAACTGAGCGATGACGTTGAGCTAGTCTTATAACCAGCACCTGAGAGATGACGAGGAGCTAGTCTTAGAATCCAGAACCTGAGAGATGATGTGCGACCAGTCTGTGAACCCAGAACTGGAGAGATGACGTGGAGTCAGTCTCAGAATCAATAATCTGAGAGATGAGGTGGAGCCAGTCTCAGAACCCTGACCTGTAGAGATGACAGGGAACCAGTATCAGAACCTGAGATATGATGTGGAGCCAGTCTCAGAACCAGAACCTGAGAGATGACGTAGGACCAGACTGAGAACCCAGAACCTGAGTGAGGACATGGAGCCAGTCTCAGAGCCCAGGGCCTCTTGAGAGATTACATGGGACCAGACTGAGAATCCAGAACCTGAGGGATGACGTGGAGCCAGTTTCAGAACCAGAACCTGAGAGATTACGTGGAACCACTCTCAGAAATCAGAACCTGAGAGATGATGTGGAACTAGTCTTAGAACCCAGTACCTGAGAGATGACGTTGAGCTAGACCCAAAACCCAGAACCTGAGAGATGACATGGAGCCAGTGTCAGAACCAGAACCTGAGAGATGATGTGGAGCTAGTCCCAGAACCAGAACCTAACAGATGATTTTGAGCTTGTCTCAGAACCCAGACCATGAGAGATGACGTGGAGCTAGTCCCAGAACCTGAACCTGAGAGATGATGTGGAGTTTGACTTAGAACCCAGAATCTGAGAGATGATGTGGAGCCAGTTCCAAAACCCAGAACCTGAGAGATGACGTGGAGCTAGTCCATGAATCCATAACCTGAGAAATGACGTGGAGTCAGTCCGTGATCCCAGAACCTAAGAGATTACGTGATGCCAGTCTCAGAAACCAGAACCTGAGAGATGGCATGTAACCAGTCTCAGAACCCAGAACCTAGGAGGTGACATGGAACCAGTCTCAGAATCCAGACCCGGAGAGATGATGTGGAACCAGACTCAGAACCCAGAACCTGAGAGATGGCGTGGGACTATTCTCAGAACCAGAGCCTGTGAGATAATATGGAACCAGTCTCAGAATCCAGACCCATAGAGATGGCATGCCACTCTCAGAATGCAGAACCTGAGACATGACATGGGGCCAGTCTCAGAACCCAGACACACAGAGATGACGTGGAACCAATCTCAGAATCCAGACCCAGAGAGATGGCATGGAACCAGTCTCAGACCTCAGAACCTGGGAGATAATATGGGATCAGTATCAGAACCCAGAACTTGAGCGATGTTGTTGAACGAATCTCAGAATCCAGACCCGGAGAGATGACGAAGAACCAGTCTCAGAATCCACACCCGGAAAGATGATATGGAACCAGTCTCAGAATCTGAGAGATGATGTGGGGTGAGTCTTAGACCCAGACCAGGAGAGATGACGTGGAACCAGTCACAGAACCCAGAGATATGACGTGAAACTAGTCTCAGAACCCAGAACCTGATAGATGACGTGGAACCAGTCTCAGACCTAGACCTGGAGAGATGACGTGTAACCAGTCTCAGAACCCAGAACCTGAGAGATGACGTGGAACCAGTCTCAGAATCCAGACTTCGAGAGATGATGTGGAACCAGCCTCAGAATCCAGACATGGGGAGACGATGTGGAACCACTCTCAGAACCCAGAACCTGAGAGATGACGTGGAACCAGTCTCAGAATCCAGACATGGAGAGATGATGTGGAACCAGTCTCAGAACCCAGACCCATAGAGATGAAGTGGAACCATTATGTGACTCAACCCGAAGAGATGATGTGGAACAAGTCTCGGAATCCAAACCTGGAGAGATGATGTGGAACCAGTGTCAAAACCCAGACCCGGAGAGATGATGTGGAACCACTCTCAGAACCCAGAACCTGTGAGGTGGCTTGGATCTAGTCTTAGAACCCAAACCCAGAGAGATGACGTGGAAACAGTCTCAGAACCCAAAACCTGAGAGATGACGTAGAACCAGTCTCAGAACCCAGGTACAGAGAGATGACTTGGGTCCAGTCTCAGAACCCAGAACCTGAGATATGGCTTGGAACCCCTCTCAGAACCAAAACCCTGAGAGATGGCTTGGAACCACTCTCAGAACCAAAACCCTGAGAGATGGCATGTAACCATTCTCAGAATACAGAACCTTAGAGATGGTGGGGAACCAGTCTCAGAACCCAGTCCCGGAGAGATGATGTGGAACTAGTCTCAGAACATAAGTACCCTTTTAACACCTTGTTGATGGCATCATTGACTTTGACCCTGTACGTGGGTCCACCGGGATTGTCAAACGTTGACCCATAGTTGGCGTGGAGCTTCGCCAAAGGACTCGTGTTCTGGCATTCTGACTGACTGGTCTGCCCATGGGCTGGTTCGCACGGCCAGGACACACCTTAGGCACCCTGGCTTGTTTAAGGAGGGAAGTGAGCCCGCTGTGAAGTGCTGGTTTCTGAAAGTGGTAGTTTCTCAAAGGAGGATAGAATGTGATTGCTCATGAAAGACCTTTCACAGATGCTTAGTCCTGGAATGGTCAATACAAGCACTTCACATTAGCAGATAAAGATGTACATGAATGGAAGGATTGTGGTACCTTCCTGGCTAGTGTACTCTGAGAGTGACGTGGATTTGAATGAGATAAATAACCTAACATCAAAGCAACACAAGCTACAATGAACCCAGCGGAGATAATCCTTCCTGAACTTAAGTGTAACCTAATTTTAAGAATAAATGACGTGCCGCCACAAAGCACTCTCGCTGCGAGCCATAGGCATGTTTGGTTTCTCTGTGTGCACATACAGCATTAGGTGATGGATCTCGTGCATTCAAGCACACCCTATGTCAAAGGTCACACACGTGGAGTTATGCCTATGGAAAGTGTGCGTTTCTCAACATCACAAGAACTTAGAAATGATAAGAGTCTAGGTGTGGACCATGACAAAGCGGCTGGGTGAGATGTTTGCTTCTCCTATTTACCATTCTCTTTGGGCTTTGTAAGTGGTGTGAGACGAAGTCAGAGCTCTGTGGTATATAAGGAGACCCTGACTCTGGGAATCATACAGCAGAAGTCACCTTCCTTCATCTTGTGTACCTTGAACCAGCGACAAGAGCCATGAAGTGGTTGCTCCTTCTCGCGCTGGTGGCGGTGACCGAGTGCCTGCTAAAGTGAGTATTAACCTTTATCTGTGACTAAAATCCTAGGGGCTAATTTATGAGAACGCTGTGTAACTTTTGCACCACGTAATGTGGGACATGCGTGACACTGGGCTCTCAATCTGATTTATGAAGCTACGCAAAGCTACCCTGCGTGGCTTTGAGTGGCCTCATAACTCATGAGTAAGGCATTGCAGTGCAAATCGCTGTATTGTCTTACTCTGTGCCCAGGAGACGTTGCATGGGCGTTGCGCTGGGATTTCCCACGCAACACCCATGGATTTTGACGCTGTTCCAGATTTACAAAGTGATGTAAACCTGGGCAAGCAGCAAATCCTTATGCCTCCCGAGATGAGGTGGAATGAGGAGAAATATGTTTCTTTCTCCTCGTTTTCTCCTTGTTTTTTCTTCTTTGGATGTGTGCTGCATTCTGCAGCACACATAGAAAGAGGTAAACGCCTTTTAGCATTGTTTTTGCAGGGGAAGGTGCCCCTGCAAAATCCTGAATGTAACGGAGGCGCCCTTGCATCATGGTGCAAGGAAGCCTAGGTTGGCGCTAGGCTGCCGAAACAGCGCCAGTACATGGAGGAAGGACAAGAAGTCACTGTATTGCATAAATACGGTGCATTCCTGCCCTCTCACTTTGGCGTAGGACAGCACAGCAAGGTGCCTTGCTGCTCTGCCCTACGACAAAATCCCTTAAATGTGGCCCCTAATATTCACACTTCCAGACTTGAAATGCTGCCTTTGAGAGGTCATCTTCCAGGAACCAGGGTCATACGCGGCCTACTCTGTCCCATCCAAGGGGTGAGGCCTTCGATATTTGGTTCGACTGCACCCCGCCTTCTCGAACCCTCCAAGGCTCATGACAGGATCAGGGATCCTCTTCAAGGCTAGACTTCCATATGATAGAACTAGATATATGTTAATCCTCTTGAAGTGGGCGGGGACACCACACAAACCACGGAGTGTTCATGCATCTCTCCTGACTTGACTTCTGTGTCAGAGGCTTAGACACGGTCACTCACACAAGCAGAGACAGAGGCATTTTACACACTCACACACATGCAATGGGAAACCCCAGTGTCATTCTTGTGAACCTAAACACGCAACACTTGTGCACTTTTAAACAATGAACACAGCAGAGCTGAAGACAATTCATTCTTCTTCACAAAAGCCTGTTTATTGTCCCTCACATGCAACACACACAGCACACCACAGCATGGGTCCCACCTCCTCTCTCTCTCTTCTACTTTAACCCTCTTCCGCTCTCTCTCTCTCTCTCCCTCTCTCTTCATTTATCTCTCCCCACTCTGTCTCACCCTCTTCTGCGCTCTCTCTGCCGCTCTCCCTGTCACTTTCTCTCTCTCGCTCCCTGTCACTTTCTCTCTCTCTCTCTCTCTCTCTCACTTTCACTCTCTCTCTCTCGCTCCCTCTCATTTTCTCTCTCTCTCTCTCTCTCTCTCTCTGTCTCTCTCACTCTCTCTTTCTCTCTCTCCCACTGTCTCTCACCCTCTACGGCGCTCTCTCTGTCTGCCGCTGTTCCTCTTACTTTCTCTCTCTCTCTCTCCCTCTCACTTTCTCTCTCTCTCTCTCTCCCTCTCACTTTCTCTCTCTCTCTCTCTCTCCCTCTCTCCCTCTCTCTTTCTCTCTCACCCTCTTCTGCGCTCGCTCTCTCTCCCTCTGTCTCTCTACCTCTACTTCTGTCTCTTTCTCTGTCTTCCTCTTCCTTTATCTCTCTCCATTTTCCTTCTTCTCTCTCCTTCTCTCTCTCCTCCTTCCTCTCTCTCTCTCTCTCTCATCCACTCTGTCTCTCACCCTCTTCTGCTCTCTCTCCCTCTCACTTTCTCGCTCTCTCCCTCTTTCTTTCTCTACCTGTCTCTCTGTCTCTCTCCCTCTTCCTTTCTCTCTCTCTGTCTCTCATGCTCTTCTGCTCTTTCTCTATCTCTCTCTCTCTTCCACGCTGTCTCTCACCCTCTTCTGCTCCCTCCCACTATCTCTCTCTCTCTCTCCCTCTTCCTTTCTCTCTGTCTCTCATGCTCTTCCTCTCTCTCTCTTCCACTCTGTCGCTCACCCTCATCTGCTCTCTCTCTCTCACTATCACTTTCTCACTCTCTCCCTTTTCCTTTCTCTCCCTGTTTTTCTCCTTCTCCCCATGTCTCTCTCGCTCTCCCTCTTCCTTTCTCTCTCTCTGTCTCTCATGCTCTTCCTCTCTCATTTTTCCTTTCTCTCTCTCTCATCCATTCTTTCTCTCACCCTCTTCTGCTCTCTCTGTCTGTTCGCCTCTCTCTCTCCCTCTCACTTTCTCGCTCTCTCCCTCTTGCTTTCTCTCCCTGTCTTTCTCTTTCTCCCCATGTCTCTCTCTCTTCCTTTCTCTCTCTCTGTCTCTCATGTTCTTCCTCTCTTTCTCTCTCCCTCTCTCCCCCCTCTCTCTTTCTCTCTCTCTCTCTTTCTCTCTCTCTCTCTCTCTCTCTCTCTCTCTCTCCCTGGTTCCTGGCCTGTGTGCGGTCACTAGCCTCTGAATGACCTTGTGCCTGTAAACTAGGCTTTTAAACTTCATCCTGCTGTCAACTGGTAACCAGCCCAGTGTGGTGTTTATTCACACTCAGGCGGCATAAACCCACCCCTCGTGTAACACACAAGCGCATTTCAAGCTGCTTCTAAAGTAAACACAGGCGCACTCTCCATTAAACTCAGGGTGGTGAGTGAACAGAGGAGGCGTTTCAGCTGATCACCCCCCCCCCCTTATAAGCACTTCAAAGAGATAGCCTCTGATCTCGCAAAAGTAAAACAGTCTCCGCCAGGCCAGTGAGCTGTCTTCCCGCTTGTCTTCTCCCCCAGTGAGTCATATTCCATCTCTCCTCCTCCCCCAGTGAGCCATATTCCATCTCTCCTCGTCCCCCAGTGAGCCAAATTCCATCTCTCCTCCTCCCCCACTGAGCCATATTCCATCTCTCCTCCTCCCCCAGTGAGCCATCTCCCCGCTTGTCTTCTCCTCCAGTGAGCCATCTTCCCACTTGCCTTCTCCCCCAATGAGCCATATTCCATCTCTCCTCCTCCCCCAGTGAGCCATCTTCCCTCTTGTCTCCCCCCAGTGAGCCATATTCCATCTCTCCTCCTCCCCCAGTGAGCCATCTTCCCTCTTGTCTCCCCCCAGTGAGCCATATTCCAGTTTGCCGTCTCCCCTAGTGTGCTATCTTCTCACTTAAGAAATCAAAAAAGGGAGGTACCCTTCAATTTAAATAAGGGACAGGGTAGATACAGTCAAGAAAAAAGAGTCCCTACACATTTGATTATAAACACTAAAAAATCACCACAGTACTGGAAGTCAGAATAACAATCAAAATTTATACATTTTACTATGCCAAAAGTATGCTAAAAAGAGTTTTATTAATATACTAAAAAAGCAGTGGGTCAAAAGCAACAAATAACAGAAAAGATTTAAAAATATTAATATTTATTTGCAAAAATATACACAGTCAATATTAAAAACAATACATCATTAAGATTTACAAATTCATGTCAGTCATGATTACAATCACAAATATAAGAAAACAAAGTTGTCGACGCTGCGTTTCGGTGACTAGACAAATGTGCACCTTCTTCAGGACAGTTTTCTAAACAAAAAAACATTATAAAAAACAATATATTATTATTAAAACATTTGTTGCTGACCTATTATACACTGCTAACTAAATACCAACAGGAAATTTATTATATACTGGCAGTTTTAACGGTTGATAAAAATTACAGCCAGTCATTGAAATTATTACCCTCCGCTATTCATAGAAGAAGAGTATTATTTAGCCTTATTGTTACTTCATATACTCAAAATTCATCCATCATCTTTATAAATCCTAAAGATAGTGATGTTAGAAAAGTACCACGTACCTAAAAACACTGTAGACCAATTCTAACGTTCAGTGCTACAACACGTTTCAATGAATCAGATTTATAGGGGTGAGGAATTTAAAATGTTCACCTCGTCAGAAACCTTGGGGTTATAAAGGAAAAACACAAGAAAAGAATATATGTATTGTATGAGTGTTTCCACTACAACGGTATCTCCAAGTTATATTTATATTAGTGGAATATACTGAAGGTAACCAAAAAGTCTACACGTACCTTGCTATTGGTAAGACTTATACGTATAGGGTGATCGTTGATGCCACCGTTCTATTCTAATGCACCAATTGTGCCAGAATACTATGAGGAAAATTTATACAAAGGGCATTATACCAAAGGCACCCAATTCATATTATAAACTGCCCGGATACAGTAAACAAGCTTACCAGTAAAACAGATAAAAACTGGAACATCAATAGGAGGGGATACGCCGTGATCAGAGGTATCAATTCCACAAAAACGGGTTCTTCGCCGGTATTGTGCACAATATCTATGATGAATAATATAGATTAGTCCCTCAGACACTAAGAGAGCCAATAGTTTAAAATCTACAAGGAGACGTTCTGTAATCTTATTCTAATGCGGTCACGAATCTCTATCATAACTTAGAGCCGCTTGTCTTCAATTTTAGCTTTTAATATGTTTTTGGCAACAAAGCGCCTAAAGGTCTCAGTAATATACCACCGATCACGTCACTCGAACAGAACAAAACTTTGCATCACCAGGTTAACCTAAACCGAGTGAACCATGTATGCGGATATATTCATAGGGTATAATCGTTTAAGAATCTGAACATGCCCACTGGTTTAAGAGAAATTTCAACATATAGTTCTCTTTGTCTTAACCATGTGGGTATCGACAAAGTATGAGTGTTTAAAGAACTATAAATAGCGCACATTATTATGTGCCCCTAATCATTTACGAAAAGCTTTATGTAAATTCAATTTTAAAGAACAGAGGAGAAAGGCATCCTGCTCCAAATACTAACGGTACGTGGTATATGGTATATACCCAGGAACTTACAAAATACACATTCTGCCCTGTTCCCGTATTATTATTCATCTCTTACTTCTAGAATAATTATTTCATGGACAAGGATTGGATCACAGCGTCTCCCCGCTTACCGTATAAAATTAGAACGGCCTCCTTGCGATCAACATAAACGGCTTCCGGGTCAGGATACACATTCGTGTTTGACCCGGAGCTCCTATTTGTACTAAGTTGCGGGCGGTCACATGATCTATTCTATCTCCACAATCAGAATCATCGAGGAATGTTCGCGATGTAAATAACGAAAAAACGATTCTCGAAAAACGCAATTCAAGACTCATGTCCTATTGTTTATATAATAATAAAAAAATAATAAAAAGTATGAGTTGGGAATGTCATATTGTATATCGTGGCCGAAAGGCAAACCGAAGAAACGTAAACACGGCGGCCATTTTATAATGGTAGCACTGTGTTACGGCGCCTGCATGGAAACCCTGCCTATTACCCTACTATTTAGGGAGAGGTAAGTATCAACCCAATACCTATGATCCTAAACAACATCTAAACACCAACCTGTCCATTGCCAGGCGCCCAAATGTATAAACATGCCATAAATTAAATATATTAATACCACGTAGATATGGCAGCCATATTGTAGAATCAGTATACGAAAGGAGAATTATACTCTATTAAATGTCTACACGGGACAATGTCCTCCTATCTCACGACCATACTCATACCCCCTGGAGTCATCTCTCGTTGGGTCATTTATATTGTTTTTGCCTCCTCCCCGAGTGTGCCATTTTCCGCTTGCCTTATCCCTTAGTGTGCCATCTTCCAACTTGCCTTCTCTCCTAGTGTGCCATTTCCGAGCTTGCCTTCTCCCCAGTCAGCCATCTTCCTGCTTGCCTTTTCCCCCAGTGAGTCATCTCCCTGCTTGCTTTCTCTCCTAGTGTGCCATCTTCTAGCTCATCGTCTCCCCAGTGATCCATCTTCCTACTCAACCTCTCTCGCATTGATCCATATTCCAGCTTGCCTCCTCCCTTAGTGTTTCATCTTCCATCTTGTCTCCTCACTCAGTGATCCATCTTCCATCTTGTCCCTTCCCCCAGTGAGTCATCTCCCTGCTTGTCTTCTTCCCCAGTGAGGCATCTTTCAAACCCCCTCTCATTCCCAGTGATCATATTCCAGCTTGTCTTCTCTCCCAGTGTTCCATCTTCCAAATCGTCTCATCCCCCAGTGAACCATCGCCCAGCCCGCTTTTACTCCTAGTGTGCCATCTTCCCACTTGCCTTCTCCCCTAGTGAGTCATCTACCATCTAGTCCCCTCCAGTGAGCCATCTTCCATCTTGTCTCCTCCCCCAGTGATCCATCTTCCATCTGGTCTCCTCCCCTAGTGATCCATCTTCCATCTTGCCTCCACCCCAGTGAGCCATCTTCCATCTAGTCCCCTCCAGTGAGCCATCTTCCATCTTGTCTCCTTCCCAGTGAGCCATCCTGCATCTTGCCTTCTTCCCCAGTGAGCCATCTTCCATCTTGCCTCCACCCCCATGAGCCATCTTCCATCTTGCCTCCACCCCAGTGTCCATCTTCCATCTTGCCCTCTTCCCCAGTGACCCATCTTCCATCTTGCCTCCACCCCAGTGAGCCATCTTCCATCTTGCCTTCTATCCCAGTGACCCATCTTCCATCTTGCCTCCACCCCAGTGAGCCATCTTCCATCTTGCCTCCACCCCAGTGAGCCATCTTCCATCTAGCCTTCTTCCCCAGTGACCCATCTTCCATCTTGCCTCCATTCCAGTGACCCATCTTCCATCTTGCCTCCACCCCAGTGAGCCATCTTCCATGTTGCCCTCTTCCCCAGTGACCCATCTTCCATCTTGCCTCCACCCCAGTGTCCATCTTCCATCTTGCCCTCTTCCCCAGTGACCCATCTTCCATCTTGCCTCCACCCCAGTGAGCCATCTTCCATCTTGCCCTCTTCCCCAGTGACCCATCTTCCATCTTGCCTCCACCCAGTGTCCATCTTCCATCTTGCCCTCTTCCGCAGTGACCCATCTTCCATCTTGCCTCCACCCCAGTGAGCCATCTTCCATCTTGTCTCCTCCCCCAGTGTGCAATCTTCCATCTTGTCTCCTCCCCCTGTGTGCCATCTTGCATCATGCCTTCTTCCCCAGTGTGTCTTCTTCCATCTTGTCTCCTCCCCCAGTGATCCATCTTCCATGTTGTCTCCTCCCCCAGTGATCCATATTCAATCTTGTCTCCTCCCCCAGTGAGCCATCTTCCATCTTGTCTCCTCCCCCAGTGAGCCATCTTCCATCTTGCCTCCACCCCCGTGAGCCATCTTCCATCTTGCCTCCACCCCAGTGTCCATCTTCCATCTTGCCCTCTTCCCCAGTGACCCATCTTCCATCTTGCCTCCACCCCAGTGAGCCATCTTTCATCTTGTCTCCTCCCCCAGTGAGCCATCTTCCATCTTGTCTCCTCCCCCAGTGAGCCATCTTCCATCTTGCCTCCACCCCGTGAGCCATCTTCCATCTTGCCTCCACCCCAGTGTCCATCTTCCATCTTGCCCTCTTCCCCAGTGACCCATCTTCCATCTTGCCTCTACCCCAGTGAGCCATCTTCCATCTTGCCTTCTTCCCCAGTGACCCATCTTCCATCTAGTCCCCTCCAGTGAGCCATCTTCCATCTTTTCTCCTCCCCAGTGTGCCATCTTGCATCATGCCTTCTTCCCCAGTGTGTCATCTTTCATCTTGTCTCCTCCCCCAGTGAGCCATCTTCCATCTTGCCCTCTTCCCCAGTGACCCATCTTCCATCTTGCCTCCACCCCAGTGAGCCATCTTCCATCTTGCCTTCTTCCCCAGTGACCCATCTTCCATCTAGTCCCTTCCAGTGACCCATCTTCCATCTAGTCCCCTCCAGTGAGCCATCTTCCATCTTGTCTCCTCCCCCAGTGATCCATCTTCCATCTTGTCTGCTCCCCCAGTGACCCATCTTCCATCTTGCCTCCACCCCAGTGAGCCATCTTCCATCTTGCCTCCACCCCAGTGAGCCATCTTCCATCTTGCCTTCTTCCCCAGTGACCCATCTTCCATCTTGCCTCCATTCCAGTGAGCCATCTTCCATCTTGCCTCCACCCCAGTGAGCCATCTTCCATCTTGCCCTCTTCCCCTGGGACCCATCTTCCATCTTGCCTCCACCCCAGTGTCCATCTTCCATCTTGCCCTCTTCCCCAGTGACCCATCTTCCATCTTGCCTCCACCCCAGTGTCCATCTTCCATCTTGCCCTCTTCCCCAGTGACCCATCTTCCATCTTGCCTCCACCCCAGTGAGCCATCTTCTATATTGCCTTCTTCCCCAGTGACCCATCTTCCATCTAGTCCCCTCCAGTGAGCCATCTTCCATCTTGTCTCCTCCCCCCGTGTGCCATCTTGCATCTTGTCTCCTCCCCCAGTTAGCCATCTTCCATCTTCCCTCCAGCCCAGTGAGCCATCTTTCATCTTGTCTGCTCCCCCAGTGATCCATCTTCCATCTAGTCCCCTCCAGTGAGCTATCTTCCATCTTGTCTCCTCCCCCAGTGAGCCATCTTCCATCTTGTCTCCTCCCCCAGTGAGCCATCTTCCATCTTGCCTCCACCCCAGTGTCCATCTTGCCCTCTTCCCCAGTGACCCATCTTCCATCTTGCCTCCACCCCAGTGAGCCATCTTCTATATTGCCTTCTTCCCCAGTGACCCATCTTCCATCTAGTCCCCTCCAGTGAGCCATCTTCCATCCTGTCTCCTCCCCCAGTGTGCCATCTTGCATCATGCCTTCTTCCGCAGTGTGTCATCTTTCATCTTGCCTCCACCCCAGTGAGCCATCTTTCATCTTGTCTGCTCCCCCAGTGATCCTTCTTCCATCTAGTCCCCTCCAGTGAACCATCTTCCATCTTGTCTCCTCCCCCAGTGTGCCATCTTGCATCATGCCTTCTTCCCCAGTGTGTCATCTTTCATCTTGCCTCCACCCCAGTGAGCCATCTTTCATCTTGTCTCCTCCCCCAGTGAGCCATCTTCCATCTTGTCTCCTCCCCCAGTGAGCCATCTTCCATCTTGCCTCCACCCCAGTGAGCCATCTTCCATCTTGCCTCCACCCCAGTGTCCATCTTCCATCTTGCCCTCTTCCCCAGTGACCCATCTTCCATCTTGCCTCCACCCCAGTGAGCCATCTTCCATCTTGCCTTCTTCCCCAGTGACCCATCTTCCATCTAGTCCCCTCCAGTGACCCATCTTCCATCTTGTCTCCTCCCCCAGTGTGCCATCTTGCATCATGCCTTCTTCCCCATTGTGTCATCTTTCATCTTGTCTCCTCCCCCAGTGAGCCATCTTCCATCTTGCCCTCTTCCCCAGTGACCCATCTTCCATCTTGCCTCCATCCCAGTGAGCCATCTTCCATCTTGCCTTCTTCCCCAGTGACCCATCTTCCATCTAGTCCCCTCCAGTGAGCCATCTTCCATCTTGTCTCCTCCCCCAGTGATCCATCTTCCATCTTGTCTCCTCCCCCAGTGACCCATCTTCCATCTTGCCTCCACCCCAGTGAGCCATCTTCCATCTTGCCTCCACCCCAGTGAGCAATCTTCCATCTTGCCTTCTTCCCCAGTTACCCATCTTCCATCTTGCCTCCACCCCAGTGACCCATCTTCCATCTAGCCTTCACCCCAGTGAGCCATCTTCCATCTTGCCCTCTTCCCCAGTGACCCATCTTCCATCTTGCCTCCACCCCAGTGTCCATCTTCCATCTTGCCCTCTTCCCCAGTGACCCATCTTCCATCTTGCCTCCACCCCAGTGAGCCATCTTCCATCTTGCCCTCTTCCCCAGTGACCCATCTTCCATCTTGCCTCCACCCCAGTGTCCATCTTCCATCTTGCCCTCTTCCCCAGTGACCCATCTTCCATCTTGCCTCCGCCCCAGTTAGCCATCTTCCATCTTGTCTCCTCCCCCAGTGATCCATCTTCCATCTAGTCCCCTCCAGTGAGCCATCTTCCATCTTGTCTCCTCCCCCAGATTGCCATCTTCCATCTTGTCTCCTCCCCCTGTGTGCCATCTTGCATCATGCCTTCTTCCCCAGTGTGTCATCTTCCATCTTGTCTCCTCCCCCAGTGATCCATCTTCCATCTTGTCTCCTCCCCCAGTGATCCATCTTCCATCTTGTCTCCTCCCCCAGTGATCCATCTTCCATCTTGTCTCCTCCCCCAGTGAGCCATCTTCCATCTTGTCTCCTCCCCCAGTGAGCCATCTTCCATCTTGCCTCCACCCCCGTGAGCCATCTTCCATCTTGCCTCTACCCCAGTGTCCATCTTCCATCTTGCCCTCTTCCCCAGTGAGCCATCTTCCATCTTGCCTCCACCCCCGTGAGCCATCTTCCATCTTGCCTCCACCCCAGTGTCCATCTTCCATCTTGCCCTCTTCCCCAGTGACCCATCTTCCATCTTGCCTCCACCCCAGTGAGCCATCTTCCATCTTGCCTTCTTCCCCAGTGACCCATCTTCCATCCAGTCCCCTCCAGTGAGCCATCTTCCATCTTGTCTCCTCCCCCAGTGTGCCATCTTGCATCATGCCTTCTTCCCCAGTGTAAAAGCAAAGGGGATGATGGACGGAGTGTTGAACATTGCAAGCACTCACCCCCTGTCAACTGATCTGGGTTTAATCCATTATCATTCTTTAGCTCACTCCGCCACCCCAGTTCAGACATGGCCATATGCAAATCAGTCTGACCCTGTGCCTCATGGGAGCAGTCCAGCCCGAACTGCCAAGCCATGTCTTCCCTGGACCGGAAACAAGCATCCTGGGACCGGTTTCTGGCTTACAGCCGTCATCAGCCAGGCTATCTTGAATCCAGTGGCAAAGTGAGCAAGGGACCCACGTCTGGGCATACCCTGCCAACTTAGGGCGGACATAGCAAAACCAAAGGGGATGATGGACGGAGTGTTGAACATTGCAAGCACTCACCCCCAGTCAACTGATCTGGGTTTAATCCATCATCATTCTTTAGGTCACTCCGCCACCCCAGTTCAGACATGGCCATATGCAAATCAGTCTGACCCTGTGCCTCATGGGAACAGTCCAGCCCGAACTGCCAAGCCATGTCTTCCCTGGACCTGCATTTGTTGTTTTTGCATTTGTCACCCCGAGTGGGACGGCTATGCCCAGACGTGGGTCCCGTGCTCTCCATGGCACTGGAATCAAGCTATCCTGGCTGAAGAGGGGTGAAACCCCGAAACCGGTCCTAGGATGTTTGTTTCCAGTACAGGGAGGACCTGTCCTGGCAGTTCGGGCTGGACTGTTCCCATTGGGCACAGGGTCGAGACTGATTTGCAGATGGCTGGGTTCAAACTGGAATGGCATGGTGAGCAAAAAACGATGGATTTAGGCCCAGATCTCTGTACTGGGGTGAATGTATGACATTGTTCTGCATTCTGTCCATCAATTGTTTTTGCATTCTTCCCCAGTGTGTCATCTTTCATCTTGTCTCCTCCCCCAGTGAGCCATCTTCCATCTTGCCTTCTTCCCCAGTGAGCCATCTTCCATCTTGCCCTCTTCCCCAGTGACCCATCTTCCATCTTGCCTCCACCCCAGTGAGCCATCTTCCATCTTGCCCTCTTCCCCAGTGACCCATCTTCCATCTTGCCTCCACCCCAGTGAGCCATCTTCCATCTTGCCTTCTTCCCCAGTGACCCATCTTCCATCTAGTCCCCTCCAGTGACCCATCTTCCATCTTGTCTCCTCCCCCAGTGTGCCATCTTGCATCATGCCTTCTTCCCCATTGTGTCATCTTTCATCTTGTCTCCTCCCCCAGTGAGCCATCTTCCATCTTGCCCTCTTCCCCAGTGACCCATCTTCCATCTTGCCTCCATCCCAGTGAGCCATCTTCCATCTTGCCTTCTTCCCCAGTGACCCATCTTCCATCTAGTCCCCTCCAGTGAGCCATCTTCCATCTTGTCTCCTCCCCCAGTGATCCATCTTCCATCTTGTCTCCTCCCCCAGTGACCCATCTTCCATCTTGCCTCCACCCCAGTGAGCCATCTTCCATCTTGCCTCCACCCCAGTGAGCAATCTTCCATCTTGCCTTCTTCCCCAGTTACCCATCTTCCATCTTGCCTCCACCCCAGTGACCCATCTTCCATCTAGCCTTCACCCCAGTGAGCCATCTTCCATCTTGCCCTCTTCCCCAGTGACCCATCTTCCATCTTGCCTCCACCCCAGTGTCCATCTTCCATCTTGCCCTCTTCCCCAGTGACCCATCTTCCATCTTGCCTCCACCCCAGTGAGCCATCTTCCATCTTGCCCTCTTCCCCAGTGACCCATCTTCCATCTTGCCTCCACCCCAGTGTCCATCTTCCATCTTGCCCTCTTCCCCAGTGACCCATCTTCCATCTTGCCTCCGCCCCAGTTAGCCATCTTCCATCTTGTCTCCTCCCCCAGTGATCCATCTTCCATCTAGTCCCCTCCAGTGAGCCATCTTCCATCTTGTCTCCTCCCCCAGATTGCCATCTTCCATCTTGTCTCCTCCCCCTGTGTGCCATCTTGCATCATGCCTTCTTCCCCAGTGTGTCATCTTCCATCTTGTCTCCTCCCCCAGTGATCCATCTTCCATCTTGTCTCCTCCCCCAGTGATCCATCTTCCATCTTGTCTCCTCCCCCAGTGATCCATCTTCCATCTTGTCTCCTCCCCAGTGAGCCATCTTCCATCTTGTCTCCTCCCCAGTGAGCCATCTTCCATCTTGCCTCCACCCCCGTGAGCCATCTTCCATCTTGCCTCTACCCCAGTGTCCATCTTCCATCTTGCCCTCTTCCCCAGTGAGCCATCTTCCATCTTGCCTCCACCCCCGTGAGCCATCTTCCATCTTGCCTCCACCCCAGTGTCCATCTTCCATCTTGCCCTCTTCCCCAGTGACCCATCTTCCATCTTGCCTCCACCCCAGTGAGCCATCTTCCATCTTGCCTTCTTCCCCAGTGACCCATCTTCCATCCAGTCCCCTCCAGTGAGCCATCTTCCATCTTGTCTCCTCCCCCAGTGTGCCATCTTGCATCATGCCTTCTTCCCCAGTGTAAAAGCAAAGGGGATGATGGACGGAGTGTTGAACATTGCAAGCACTCACCCCTGTCAACTGATCTGGGTTTAATCCATCATCATTCTTTAGCTCACTCCGCCACCCCAGTTCAGACATGGCCATATGCAAATCAGTCTGACCCTGTGCCTCATGGGAGCAGTCCAGCCCGAACTGCCAAGCCATGTCTTCCCTGGACCGGAAACAAGCATCCTGGGACCGGTTTCTGGCTTACAGCCGTCATCAGCCAGGCTATCTTGAATCCAGTGGCAAAGTGAGCAAGGGACCCACGTCTGGGCATACCCTGCCAACTTAGGGCGGACATAGCAAAACCAAAGGGGATGATGGACGGAGTGTTGAACATTGCAAGCACTCACCCCCAGTCAACTGATCTGGGTTTAATCCATCATCATTCTTTAGGTCACTCCGCCACCCCAGTTCAGACATGGCCATATGCAAATCAGTCTGACCCTGTGCCTCATGGGAACAGTCCAGCCCGAACTGCCAAGCCATGTCTTCCCTGGACCTGCATTTGTTGTTTTTGCATTTGTCACCCCGAGTGGGACGGCTATGCCCAGACGTGGGTCCCGTGCTCTCCATGGCACTGGAATCAAGCTATCCTGGCTGAAGAGGGGTGAAACCCCGAAACCGGTCCTAGGATGTTTGTTTCCAGTACAGGGAGGACCTGTCCTGGCAGTTCGGGCTGGACTGTTCCCATTGGGCACAGGGTCGAGACTGATTTGCAGATGGCTGGGTTCAAACTGGAATGGCATGGTGAGCAAAAAAACGATGGATTTAGGCCCAGATCTCTGTACTGGGGTGAATGTATGACATTGTTCTGCATTCTGTCCATCAATTGTTTTTGCATTCTTCCCCAGTGTGTCATCTTTCATCTTGTCTCCTCCCCCAGTGAGCCATCTTCCATCTTGCCTTCTTCCCCAGTGAGCCATCTTCCATCTTGCCCTCTTCCCCAGTGACCCATCTTCCATCTTGCCTCCACCCCAGTGAGCCATCTTCCATCTTGCCTTCTTCCCCAGTGACCCATCTTCCATCTTGCCTCCACCCCAGTGAGCCATCTTCCATCTTGCCTTCTTCCCCAGTGACCCATCTTCCATCTAGTCCCCTCCAGTGAGCCATCTTCCATCTTGTCTCCTCCCCCAGTGTGCCATCTTGCATCATGCCTTCTTCCCCAGTGTGTCATCTTTCTTCTTGCCTCCACCCCAGTGTGCCATCTTGCATCATGCCTTCTTCCCCAGTGTGCCATCTTGCATCATGCCTTCTTCCCCAGTGTGTCATCTTTCTTCTTGCCTCCACCCCAGTGTGCCATCTTGCATCATGCCTTCTTCCCCAGTGTGCCATCTTGCATCATGCCTTCTTCCCCAGTGGCCCATCTTTCATCTTGCCTCCACCCCAGTGGCCCATCTTCCATCTTGCCTTCAGGCACGAACCCCTATGTCAAGGTCTCTACCGCAGTCCGTGATGTGTCCCCAGCTCTTCCATCGAGGTCCCCTCTTGTGTTTGAACTCTGTAGCGGTCCCCCCTCTATCTGGGATCCTGGGATCTGCTCTCATCAGTATTCAGGGGGATCGACACCGCATACACTGATCCCCACCACTCCTCCTATTCCACCCTTAAGTACACATCTCCGTTGTTCTGGGACCCCGAGCCCCACGGATTGGCTAGTGCTCACTTCAAGGTCTTGGAGGCCTCAAAAGAGGTGTTGATTCTCTCCTCGAGGTTTTGGGACCTCCGTTGAGGTAGGGGTCGTATAAGAGATCAATTATCCTAGGAGAGGAGGTGCTGATTGGTGACTGTATAAAAGCCTTAAGAACAGAAAAGGGAGTGCTCTCCAAATAACCACTGGGGCATTGGAATAGTATCCATATTAGGGACAAGAAGAGAATTTAATCAGATCAAAGTCCATCCAGATGGGTACAGAGATCCCTCCTTTGAGTTCATAAACACACAAATAGACCTAGAGGTGAGTTTTCTAAAAACTTTATTCTTCACATATTGAACATCCAGCCCAGCCAACGAGCTTCGCCCTTCAACAAGGCCTTCATCAGGGAACACAAATATCTTTCTAATAATAGCGCCATGTGCAATTTTATGCACGCAAGGTGTTAAATGGTTACAATATTCCATATCACTAAAAAATGCTGTACATAGTCCACCAGAAGACACTCAAATCCAGGATGAGAGCCTCTGTTCAGAGTCCCCAATATGTCACTCAAACCCAGGAAGAGAGTCCCATGACAGGTGCATCTGCTCCACCAGTAACAGGCCTGGCTGGATATTGGTAGGGAGGAGTGAATAGATGGTGGCCATTTTGGTGTTGGCAGGCCCCTCATTTTATTAACAGAATCTGTGGTTGGCCCTGGGCCGCTGTGCTGGAAAAATGTAAAATGTGCGCAAAGGAGCTTTCCCTGAAAGTAGCCGTATCTCGCTCTGTAACTTACTCCCACTTGTGTTGCCTGATTACATAGGCGCCGGAAGTAGTAGTGTGTGTGTGGGGGGTTGGGAAGGGGTGATTCAAGATTCCCAAAATAACTATGCCGAAGTTCAGAAGGTGAATGTGCAATAAAGATGTCTTCACATTTTGCTTTCATCTTGTCACATCTGCTGTGTGTTCAAAGACAGAGGTCAAATGTCAGGCCACGTCTTCTGACAAATTGCTGCTTATTCTTTTAACATGGGGATTGTTGTTTATCTTTCTTTCTGTCTACAAAGTGAGAGCATTTTGTACAGGAAACAATGCAACTCTTGGGGTACAGGGAGTGTCAATTAATCAATCAGTCAGGGTTTGTACAGCACGCCTACTCACCCCTGAGGGTCTCAAGGGGGGGGGGAGGCAGCGGATCAGACTAAGTGCTGAGTGTCAATAGAAATACTGTAGGATACCATTTTTTTCTAACACAACAGCGTTTAAATACCTGCAAATGTATTTTACAAATCTTTCAAAATATATCAGTAGTTGAGAAAAGAAAAAGCGCTTTTTTGTTATTCTGAAGTATGATGGAAATGTAGATTTTAATAGGATCAAAACACATCAAGACACTTTACTTGGTGATGCCCAAATGATAAATATTCACCGAAACCTGATGTCCAACTTAAATGTTTGAGTGCTATATAGTTTTATTGGTAAAACTGAATGTCTGTGCAAATTCAGTAGCCATTTGAATGGAAAATCTGTTGTCTATAAATAACTGAGTGGCACCACAACTTGTTTTAATTATTTATGTGTGACAGTATGCTCCAGACTGGCCCACCAGCTGCATACCACACCCTGCCCACTCTCATGGGGAATGGGTGTGGCTCATTTGTTACACTTGTGGGCTGCCCACCAGTTGCACGCCACTCCTGCGGAATGGGCGTGGTCATTTGTAACACTGGTGGGCCGCCCCACCAGCTGCACGCCACACCCCAGCAACGCTCCTGGGGAATGGGCGCGGCTCATTTGTTACACTTGCGGGCTGCCCACCAGTTGCACACCACACCCTGCCCACTCTCCTGCGGAATGGGCGTGGTCATTTGTTACACTTGTGGGCTGCCCCACCAGCTGCACGCCACACCCCGGCAACGCTCCTGGGTAATGGGAGTTGCTCATTTGTTACACTTGCGGGCTGCCCACCAGTTGCACACCACACCCTGCCCACTCTCCTGCGGAATGGGCGTGGTCATTTGTTACACTTGTGGGCTGCCCCACCAGCTGCACGCCACACCCCAGCAACGCTCCTGGGGAATGGGCGTGGTCATTTATTACACTTGTGGGCTGCCCCACCAGCTGCACGCCACACCCCAGCAACGCTCCTGGGGAATGGGCGAGGTCATTTGTTACACTTGTGGGTTGCCCCACCAGCTGACCCACACCCTGCCCACTCTCCTGGGGAATGGGCGTGGTCATTTGTTACACTTGTGGGCTGCCCCACCAGCTGCACGCCACACCCCGGCAACGCTCCTAGGTAATGGGAGTGGCTCATTTGTTACACTTGCGGGCTGCCCACCAGTTGCACACCACACCCTGCCCACTCTCCTGCGGAATGGGCATGGTCATTTTTAGGTCTCGCATAGGCAGCGCGCATGCGCTGCTCTAGGAGGGCCTTTAGCCATCGGTCTTCACTTTTCAAGCACAGCACTCGTGCTTGTGGCGGCATCCACCTTGCGGGAGCGAGCAGCAGCGCCCCACAAGCACGAGTGCAGTGCTTGAAAAGTGAAGACTGCTCTCCCAAGTGCACGCACGCGCACCACTCGCGGGCTAACCTCCTGCTCCCCCTCTCTCTCACAGCCTCTTCCTCGCGCCTTGATTCGGATTTCTGAGAGAATTGTATATTTTGCATACCAACCTTTCTGACTTCAAAACAGCTGTAAATGTGGGAGTCAGGAGTGCCTTCGATTCAATGTGTGTTTATATATGTTAATTTTATATTGCTGAAGTTAACAGTAATTTAAAAATCTAGTTTCATGTGAGTTTTCAATCTGTTCTGAACTCTTTAGTCATGAAAAATAGTTAACGATTCGCCGTCTGCGCACAATTTGTAGAAGGAAGTTGAACCTGAGTCGAAATCGAATTTCGAGGCAATGGCAGAACTTTAAATCTGTTAATTTTAACACCAAACACACTTTGTTGGCTCTGGCCTTCCAGAAGGCTCCAGCTGTACACGTGGTCACTGTAGTGTCGGGCCTCAGGCCCACATCATGCAAATGAGGGACACAGACTGTATGAGAGTTAGGGTGGTAACTGGCCACGAGCACGTGCACCCGGGCCCTTTTATTGGCGGGGCCACGTCACTCGTGACACCCGTGATGGATGGGTGTGGGGGTGCAGTGTGTCCAGCCCTCAAGGGAGTGGCTGGGGTTACAGCTTCCTGCGGAACACTAGAACGTGTCCGGCAGGACATTACATTCCTCCCCAACTTTATTGAAGAACAAGTAAAACTTTAGTCCAAACCTGTGGGGACAAAACAAACAGTTAACAGAAATACCACAGGGTCCATCCGTCTTCTGAGTCAGGTGGCGGGAAGACATCAGACATGGGCCGGGGACTCGGCCTGCAGCAGGATCATTTCGGCGGGCACTCGTAGTTTAACCTGAGGGGCTCAGGACACGACCGCTGGCTTGGAGACGTCCACTGCACACCGTCGGCTCACAGATGACGACGTGTCTTGCAGTCTTGCATGGCTCCGCTCTGCTGACGTCGAGGATGGTCTGTGGTGAATTCTAACAGTTCATATAGTGGGTTGCGTCATGGACATGGATGGAGTCCCTGGTGAAAGTTCCTGGAGGTGTTGCCTGATCGATTGTCTCTGTGGAACCGCTTGGCTGTTGGTGGGGCAATGTCTCTTCTCGCTCTCCTGCCTGGGGAGGCCCGTTGTCGGGGTTGCTGCGGGACTGCAGGAGGACTGCACTGGGGCTGCTTGTGTGCCGACTGGGGGCAGCTGCAGGACTACCGAGGAGCCGTTACTGAGTCTCACGCACAACCTGCGAGGGTGGATGAGTCTTGGTTAAGACTTGCTCTCGCTGCTGCGGTTCAGGTGTGTGCCAGGTTCACAGGTAGCCTCTGGTTTCTTTTGTCGGGCTAGTGTGGCAACCAGGGGGGGACTCCAGTCCATTGGTACTCTAGGAGTGATGTTGTTTGACGCTTGTGCTGAGGGCTGGCATGATGGCGGAGGCCAGCCCGGTGGTGAGTTGGAATGACAGGTGGTGGTGACTTGCTGGGAGAGTTGAAAGTTAGGAGGGACTTAGCTGCCAGGTGTCTCTGTCATGCTGAGATTGATGATCTTTGGTGGCTGCTTGGCACGGCGAGTGTGCAGATCTTCTCTTGCCTGTCTTGGGGGCCACTGCCGACTCCATCTTGAGGCGGTGTGAAGAGGGACACTCGGTGCTGATCTCCACCCACGGCATCTGCGACCTGGAGCAGGGATGCCGTTGACTTGGACTGCCGACACGCTGGGATGGACGGTCGCCTGGGGAAGCGTTGGGGAGAGACGCGGATCGCGCTTACTGCGGCTTGTGTTCGGTTCTCCAGTGAGGCTGTGTCCAGGGACGTCGGTCCGCCTTGGTGGCTGTCTGGTGTGTCTGGGTGTGCTCTTGGCTTGCTGAGTGAGTCCTTGGTCTTCTCCTCTTGTTGGTCTTTTCACCACACCTGTGTTCGTCCAGTTTTCAGTGTGACAGGGCTGTCACTCTTCTTCCCTTCGGGGTGACAGGGCTGTCACTCCTCTTTTCTCGAGGGTGTTGCGCTGGGACCTCGAGGCGGCGCTATCGTGGCGCCTGCTTCTGCCTTCGCTCCGGCATGCTTGTAGGGACTGATCGCTTCGTGTGACGTGCTCCTTGCTTGATGTGCGACGTGACGTCCGGTCACGTGTCGCCATGTTGTCGGAGCGCCTGTCGCTGTGGCGGCCTGCCACGTGGGGTGTGCAACTCCTCTCTTGCCTGTCGTGGGTCACTGCCGGCTCCGTCTTGAGGCAGTGCAAGGGAGGACACTCTGTGTGGTCTTCGGCCCACTGCGGGGCTTCGTTGGTGCAATGGAGACGGGGTCGTCCTATGTGCTGCGTTTGGCTCCTTCCGGGCTCTATCGCTATTGCTGCGGTGGAGATGTAAGAGGATCTCCCTGCTGACTCCAGCAGTGCTTCTTTCTAGAGACGTCTCCTGGGTGCTTGTCTGTGCAGTCAGGTCCACTGGCGCGGCTTTCTGCGCGCTTCTGGCTTTGCGTGCGCTTTAGGTGCTCTGTCCCGTTCTTGGACGCTTTCTTCTGGCACTTGGGGTGCCGGTGGTGTGGTTGGTGGTTGTGCCTGTTCACCAGTATGGGCGGGTGATGCGACCTCTTCCCTGGTGGTGGTGTTGGGCAGCCACGTGTGGTGCGTGCTCTGCACCAGCCTTTCTTGCGCGCTTGCTGGGGGCAGCTTCCCTTGAGACGTTGCTGTCTTAGCTAGTCGTCCATTCTTGCGAGTGGTGGCGGTGTGCCTCTTGGATCTGTTGGCTGGTGTTGCCGGTCGTGCACTGCTGGTCTGTAAGGTGCCGTGCAGCTTCGCTTGTCGCAGGTCTGCAGCCTTTGGTCGCGGTGGGCAGTCAGAGTGTTGGATCGCTCTTTGGATGCGCCCATGTGGATCCTCTTGCTAGGATCCCTTCGCAAACCTCTTTTGCTGATCCTGCCGCTTCTGGCAGGGTAGTGGGGTGTCAGGGCCTCTCCTCCGCTCTGCGGTGCTATGCGGGCTGACGGTCGTGGGGTGCAGCTGGCTGTTCGCTCAGGCCTGGTAGCGCGTCTGTCCTTCTGCGCGTTGCGCCTAGGGAGCCACCCAGTGGCGCTACGGTCTTTGGCACTTTCCTGTGCTGGGGGTAGGCCTGGGCCCTTTGCGCCCCCTTGCTGGGTGTGGGTTTGGAGTTCCTCTTCTTCCCACTGTTGGTAGCAGCACCTAGGCATGGATTTGGGAGACGCTCCTGAGCAGACCTTAGGTGGCGCTGTCGCCGCCTGTACTGTGGTTTCTCTGCTGCTCATGCGGTATCTCTGTGTTCCCTAGGCGGCACTGTGGCCCTCCTCTCGTGGAAAGTCTCACTCACAGCCTGGAGGCTCTTGATGGGTGCTGTTGGCTGTTGTGGTACAGGGTACTTTCCACCTGGGCTTGCCCTGTGTGCGTGTGTGGAGGGAGTCCCCCTCACCATGTTGCAGGTACAGAGGCTGCCGGTTGTGGGAGTGTACATGTCTGATGCCCTTATGCGTGTGGCTGCTTTTCTTTTTTTTTTTTTTTTGGAGACCTAGGCCGGGAGCTCCTGTCTGGGCTTGTTAGGCGTATCTGTAGGGGAGTGTGTGTTGTCCCTCCTGCCCGACCAGGTGGCAGCGCCGCGTTGGAGGATCTGGGCCTCGTCTGTCTGTGGCGTGCCTTTGCCGCTCTGGCTTCGGTATGCGGATACCGGGCGGCGCTGTGCTCTATGCCCATCGATGCAGGGCTGTTGGTGCTGGCCAGGGGGTGCCTTTGTCTCCTCGCGTGGCGCTGGCACACGGCCGCTGGGTGGCGCCGCGGTCCTTCTCCTGCTCGGGTCAGGCCAGTTGCTGGCTTTCAGCAATTTGCGGCAGCTTTAATCTCTTAGCTGCGGGCGGGTGCCTCCGCTCACAATGCCGGCAAGACGACAGGCAGCACTCCAGCGCCGCCCGAGCCCCGATCTGTGGAGGCTGCTGACGCGCTGGAGGTCAAGGACTTTGGCAGGTGGGTGCGAGCAGGGCCGCGGGGCATGGCAGGTGCTGCGCTGTATAATATACAACAATATAGGTGGTGGAATGCACACCGTTGTACTCAAATAACTTCCTCTCTGCTTCGATACTCAATTTCTTCAACACTGTAACGGCGTGCAAACTCGATAGCGTTTTCGCCCAGTACGCTTGAATGTACATGCAAACAAAAAGGAACCGGGGTAGGTCCCTATACGAGATGCACAGCCCATTGTAGATGAATCAAATGAATCAAAAATCTCATTTTTTATCCTCTGTTTATCTTTATTTAATCCATTGCTTTTCAACTGTTTCATCGATACTTTCAATTCATTTTACACATTCAACTTCCTTTGAAAAGGTCTTTGTAAAACACAGAGGAGTAAAACGTTTCCACAAGTCACGATATTTAAAAATCCAATGCATTTCGGGAAATATTTCCCTTCGTCAGGGATATCTAAAATGCAAACAATTTAAAAAACAATCAGTGTCATTATTACACTCCTCGCCCAATAACCAAACATAAAACACTACATACTTCATGTAAACACTGCCTCATATATTCCCCATTCTACAACAGAGACCATCATGCACATATACCCAATTTATATTCTAGTGTAAATATAATCTTTCCGCGCCGGACTCCTGCATATTACGGCATTCTACAATATTATCCATCGCAACCCCATGTGTTTTCCTGCATCATTGCCACTGCGTTAAACTACGCCTTTCTCCCCATTTACCCTAAATACCTTTCTATTACTAATTATACTACATAAACCCTTCAATAGAAATGTGCTTACCGTGACTCAATTTCTCATACTGCCTCGTACTTCATTTAGAAAAAACAAACTCCTTACAGCGCTTCATGGCGTGCCTTCATTGCATCTCAACCTTGACACGCAGCACCATCGGCAATAGTAACTGACATTTTCCTGTTCTAAGCGCGTGCATTTTCTTTAACAGTGCACTTCCAACCTTCGACACGTGTGTGGGTTTAAAGCAACACTCCTCTTTTTCCAGCTTTACCTTACTCTTTCCCCAGCTACACTACGTTTCCCATGATGCATCAAGGTATCCCCCATGTAAAAATGCCTAATCCCACAACATCCCAAGTATCCAGCGAGCCAGGCTTATTACGTGAAAGAGACCAATATTATAAAATCAATTATGCTTGACATAATCCCTGCTATGAAGTGAAATATAAATTCAACAGATATACCCAGTTTCACGTGTCCACTGAAAGCATCAAAATGTTCAAGGCTCTTATATTTCCATACTAATAGTCATAATTCGAAACCGTGACAGGGTCGCAGGCTCTCTAGCCGCTACGGGCTGTTTGCTGTGCTCGCATGGGGCTTGCCTGCTGGAACGGCGTTGCGCTCTGGCTTGCTACCTGGTTTCCTCCACGGTGGGCGGTCTCGCCGGATTCTCGGCCTTTAGGTCTCTGTCCGTGCTTTCCCTTGGCTCGTTGACCTGCTGGGGCAGTTCGTCACTGCCGGGTCGCCGCCGGATGTATGGGCGAGGGAACGGGGGCGAAGTTGCGGGGTTCGCGCTTAGCCCAGGATCATCCGTTCATTCTCTTCCCCTCCTGGCATCAGTGGGATTGAGGCACGGCTGGACCTTATTGTCGCTCCATGGGTTGCGGGGAGCGGCGTCGCGCCAGATCACCCCTGCAGGTGCTGGTGGCTGTGGACCTCGCCGTGGGGGTGCCGTCTCTCTGGCACGTTTCCTTGTCTTCCCCCGCGAGGGACGATGAGGTGCCAGGCAACGGGCACGCGGGGTCAACTGCCCGCCTCGTCGCCAGTGTAGTGTCGGGCCTCAGGCCCACATCATGCAAATGAGGGACACAGACTGTATGAGAGTTAGGGTGGTAACTGGCCACGAGCATGTGCACCCGGGCCCTTTTATTGGCGGGGCCACGTCACTCGTGACACCCGTGATGGATGGGTGTGGGGGTGCAGTGTGTCCAGCCCTCAAGGGAGTGGCTGGGGTTACAGCTTCCTGCGGAACACTAGAACGTGTACGGCAGGACATTACAGTCACTACTGTGCGTCGGATTGACATCTGGGCCCCTCCGTTGCTCCGGCAGCAGGGAAATGCGCACTTTACAAAGACTTGTACATGAATGCATTTTGTTGGCCTTGCGCCATACCGGCCTCTTAGCCCCTTGGGGGGGAGGAAGAAGGGGGTGGGGGGTCACCGTCTAGTTTCCTTGTCGTCCCTGTCACCCCCGAATTGTTCGTTTTTTTCGTTGTTGTTTCCATTAGTCTCTTCCATAATGTGGTTTCCTGAATTGTCCATATTGTTAAAAGCAGGAGTTGGCGATCGAAAGTGATGAAGCAATAACTTCTTTAAACTGACGCATGTTGCACAGTTACGACCAATTCTACAAAAACATTGCGGTTACATGCTTTTTTAAATATTGCAACGGGCCATTACGTTTTCATGAGAAACAAAATGTACGTTAAACATGGGTTGGATTAATACACTTGCTTATCAAAACATTTCAATAAATCTCCGGTCTTGTAATTTATTTTTGCTGCCAAATATAGCAAAATCCTTAAGTTTAGCGATGACTATTATATGGATGATTTTCAAGTTCGTTAATAGGATACCTTTTGTTTTTAATCCGGTGATAGTTTGTGCGTCGGTATATGCACCTCTGTCGCATACTCGATTGCTAGGGCACTTGTTTGTTAAATACAACTTTCGTAGGCAAAAGCTACGAGCCGGCAGGATGACCTTTGACACGGGAACCAATGAATGCTCTAGGCATGATTTCACTTTCCCCGCACTCTTTGTGAACCTGAATGCTTGTCAAATCAGATGTGTGTTTAGACCGCTCTGCTGCCTGCGCCTGGCAGGCGGAACAAAGCATGGGGTCAATTTGGCATAATCCCCACGTTTATCTTATTCTATTATGGTGGTGTGTGTGGGGGATGGAATGCCTATTGTTGTGGAAGTGAAAGTGAACAAGCATTGGCATAGCCAATAGGTCTCGCCTTTGGGACCGTATAAGTGTTTAGCCATGCAATACTTGATGTTGTTGCACCAAGGATATTGTGCTGAATAACTAAACACTTATAAGGTCCCAAAGGCAAGACCTATTGGCTATGCCAATGCTTGTTTACACTTGTGGGCTGCCCCACCAGCTGCACGCCACACCCCGGCAACGCTCCTGGGGAATGGGCGTGGTCATTTGTTACACTTGTGGGCTGCCCCACCAGCTGCACGCCACACCCCGGCAACGCTCCTAGGTAATGGAAGTGGCTCATTTGTTACACTTGCGGGCTGCCCAAAACTAACGCACCACACCCTGCCCACTCTCCTGCGGAATGGGCGTGGTTATTTGTTACACTTGTGGGCTGCCCCACCAGCTGCACGCCACACCCCAGCAACGCTCCTGGGGAATGGGCGTAGTCATTTGTTACACTTGTGGGTTGCCCCACCAGCTGCACCACACCCTGCCCACTCTCCTGGGGAATGGGCGTGGCTCATTTGTCACACTTGTGGACTGCCCCACCAGCTGCTCGTCACATCCTGGCCGCTGTCCTGGGGAATGGGCGTGGTCATTTGTCACATTTGTGGACTGCCCCACCAGCTGCTTGTCACATCTTGGCCACTCTCCTGGGGAATGGGCGTGGTCATTTGTTGCACTTGTTCTTAGTGTGACAATGACTTCATTGACGTGCCCCTGCTGGGAACATGGTTCCAGCACCACTGCCTGAATATGACTACTCTCTTTTCTCTCTCTTTTTCTTTCTGTCTTCATTCACCCCTGTCTGCCTCTTGTTTGTCGGCCTCTCTTTTTACGTCTCTTGGTGCCCACATCACACACTCTCTCCTTTTCCCTCTCTGCTCAGTCGGGCCTGGTGGCTTAATGCGCCCACTGTAGGGGCCTGTGTTTAACCTCATGTTCAAATCCCAGCCAGTCCACTCATCAGTCCATCCTTCTGAGGTCGATAAAATGAGTACCGGTGGGTAACAATAAACATCTGTTACTCAGCGCGTAGATACCCTTCTGGGGGAACATGCGCTTTACAAATACACGTTATGTTATGCTCTCCTCCCTGTGTGCCCATCTCTTGAGTCTTTCTGCCCATCACTGTCTCTGTCTCTTTTCCTATGGCTCAGCCTCTGTGTCTTGCTTATTGCCTTTGCCTGTCTCTCTTTCACACACACACACATTCCGCCGTCTCTTACTCTACGCTTTCTGTCTGTATTTTCCATAGCTCTATTATTTCTGCCTATCTCTGTCTCTCTCTTGGCTTACCTCTTTCTCGTTTCTTGCTCTCTCTCTTTTCTTTCTTTTACAAATTCAAACATTCTCTCTCTAAACACCATAGCCTTTCTCGTGCGCTAGTTTTTCTATCTGTTTTTCCATTTTCTTTGTGTTTTTGTCTGTTTGTTTGTGTCTCTCTGGCTCTGCCCCGTTTGTTGTCTCTTCTACTTTCCATCGCACTCTTTTTGTCTTTCTCTCCCTCGCTCATGTTTCCCCTTCACCGTCGTGTGCTGTTCCTTTCCCATCTGTACTCTTTCGCACTTGCCTCTTACCTTTCTCTTTTCCGCTCTCCTTCAGGGTTCATCTTCAGAAAAAGAAGTCTCTGCGGGAGAACCTGAGGGAACAGGGCAAGCTGGGCGACTTCCTGAAGCAGCACAAGATTAACCCGGCTAGCAAGTACTCCCCCGTGCTAGCCGCGCTGGTGTCCAGCGAGCCCATGACAAACTACATGGACGTGAGTATCCCCCAGCAGACCCCAGGGCCGCAAAGCATGATGGGTAATGCTGTATGTGCTCACCTGAGGACTTGGTGCGAGTGAGCGCCGGGGAGGGTCTTCAGTCAGGGGTGACTCCCTGTGGATGTCTGTGTGCCAGTGAGGTACGGTACGGGGGGCCTCAGATGGAGGGGCTGATGATCTATTGGCTAAAGAAGTTGTTAAATCTAGTGATTTATTTTATGTATTAGGAGCAGGCCTACCAAAAGGCCCGATGGAACCAGTTGGAGTTAACCGTAGACACACTGACTATGTGGTTAGCGAATCATGGACAAACAGGCAGCTTCAGCCCTAAGTCCCCCTGCCCCCCTCCCCTCCACCCAGCCCCTCCCGCCTCCCCCGGGTCTTTGCTTCAGAAGCTTGCTTGCAGATCTTATGTCAGGGAAGTCTAAACCCCAGGACAGTTGAAGCCTTCCTGACAGTCCTTAATTTGTGCCGGGGCTTACAGGTGCTCAGTTCCTGTAGTTATTTACTGGCTTAGACACTTATTTCCCAGTTTTCACCACAAGGTGGCGCTGTGTGTCCTATTGTTTAGCAGGATAGCAGCACGATGTGAAACAATAAAAGTCAGCATGGTGCTTCTCTGTGCACTGTGCCTGTGTGTGGCGGGGGGTGTGACACGGAGTGCAGGGAGAGTGCATGCAGGGCTGGCCTCTGCCGCTCAGATTGGGGCATGGGATATTTTAGATTGTGGAAGGGGGTGGGGGCAGTCGTTTTCACAGCTCCTCCCCCCACCTGAATCACCTATTCAGGTGCTATATTAGGGGTGAGAGGCCATGAGAGGGGGGCAGAGGCAAAAGGGAGAAGGAAACGAAGGAAGATTAAGGAAAGGGCTAAGAACAGTGGTTCCCAAAGTGTGCGCCGCGGCACCCCGGTGCGCCATGATGAGAAGCCAGGGGCGCCGCGCCGCCGCGCAGGATGTGGGTCGTGGACATTGCAGCCGCAGCGCAACACGCGTCGTACGTGCTTTAAGACATTGGCGCAGAGTGTTTTCTGTCCACTTCCTGCTCTCAATCTTGTAATCTATCGCATCACAGTGAATTTGGCTGGGAGAAAGAGCGGTGCGTCCTGAAGCATTAACTTGGACAGCGAGCGTGCTGGAAATGCAATAAAAGGCTGCAATGTTTGGAGAACAGCTGGAGGGGCTTTAAATTAATTCTGACTGTTGTGCGCGTTGCACCGCATCGATCTGTTTGAGGCCGTGCTGCTGTTTCAAAGGGACCCTGTAGCTCTGGTTTCGCATTACAGTTCAGCACAATTACACTTGGAAGTTATTTTGCCAAATTGTTAGTGAATAATCATTACACCAAGAATTTGAGGGCGAAAAGGGGGTGTGGGGTGGGAGGAAAAATACGACTTTGAAGCGGATGAGCCAACACTCATGCAGCTAGTATGACGGGTGAAGTACTCCTACATTTATGTAAATGCAGGGCTTTAAGTGGGATGAAAAAACTGCTTCTGTCATTCCATCCAGATATATAATACAACAAGCAACATTACACCTACAACAAGCCAGGACTATTGGCTGTGCCAATGATTCTTAGTGGCATAACACAAATAAGCAACAACTATGGCTTTGTTGTATATAATATTGAAAATGATTCAGTTCTGAAATGATGAGACTGTGAAAGAACTATAACAAGTCTCTTTGAAGTTACCTCAAAGGCAGTGAAGTGACTGCTACAGAGTCAAGATTTTTTTTTTCATCCTGAGACTGAAGGCAAAAATGGAGAGCCCGATAGGGACCCATCTTGACATCTGCTTTTTAGAACTGCACCGGCAGGACCCAGCCCACTTAAAACACTGGGTAGATGGGATCTGGTGAGCCATCTTGAGTTCATCAGAGCCCACCCCATGTAAACTTCTTGTAACGTCACAGAGCTCCTTGAGCCTTTCTCTAGCATTGAGATGTACTTTATAAGATCTTTGTGATTGCAAATAAAGTTTTATGATGGTGATGGCTACTCTCTGAATCCTTCATCACGTCTAGGCTTGATTCTTCATGTAGACCAGTGGTTCCCAAAGTGTGCGCCGCGGCACCCCGGTGCCCCGGTAAAAAAATGGTGGGGAGCCACGGCCAACTGCCAATTAGGTCAAGGGAGCCACGGGCGAAAAAAGTTAGGGAACCATTGCATCAAGTGTGCAGCGCCTGGAAAGACTGCACCGGCGCCAGTGCACTGAAGTAGAAATAAATTATTGAAAGCAAAAATCCCAGGGAGCCCCCTGATACTAGCGCCCTGGGCCTAGGTGAGGAATCATCTCCAGAGCCGTACTTTGTACATGTCCTGCCTGGGACTAGAACGCACCGAGTTTCCTGTTTTTTAATCGCTGACATTTGTGCTAGCGCCATCACTCTGCAGTAGCTGCGCAGGCGCAGCCCAGGAGCCCTGCACCCCAGGGTGCAAGGTTAAAGCCCCATTACTGTTGTCTAAGTCATTTACTTTGAACTGTGGACCACGAAGGCTTTTAAGGCAAAGGGAATTTGATTTGTTTGTTGGACTCTACCCTCAGCAGCTGATAGCTTTCTGTTATTATAGCGTGCATTGCGCAGATGGCTTTTTCTGAGCGCTAACAAGTGACTTGATTCTCTTTTTCCCAATTTAAACCCAGCTCAGTTTGTTGGCTTTGGAAATGCGTGGAAAGCTGGGGTGGCATGCTTTGCCTTGCCCACTTCTGCCCGTTGCGCTCTGTGGCAGTCATTAGGGCGGGCACATGAATGTTTAAAAAAAACGTTTAGTAAATGCCTCAGACTGCAGTGTATGCTGCAGGAATGGAGGTGTTTGAGTTTTGAAGAGATTTCATGATATTTTTACATGTTCTCCAGTTGGAGGGCTTCACTCTACACAGATCGGGGGGGAGGGGGGGCTCAGTGGCTTGGAGTTGGCCCCAGTGCCATGCCTGTATGATGTGGCTAGTGACCTCTTTACAGACCCCAGGGTCACGCGCCTCAGCAGCACGCGCGGACAGGCAGCCATCACTGCGGGTCCCAGTTGCATCCAGGGCCGGCCTTTAGCATGGGCGAGCTGGGCCCAGGCCCAGGGCGCCAATATTCTATGGGGCGCACGGAGCTGTGCGCATTAAGGTTATGCCAACAGCAGCGCCCTTCTCATCTTGTTCCAGCCTTGTTCTTGTCCCTGCGTGTTCATTTCTGTCTTGTTTGCCACTTTAAAGTCCTTCATTATCACACAGTGGGTGATGTCTTTAACAGCCCTTTAGCCCCCTTCCGTGTCCTTCCCCTCACCCTCTGACCCCTGCTGGCCCACATCAACAAACCATCATCTGCATGTGGTAGCCAAGCTATGGGTGCTTGAGGTGGGCTGGGGGAGGTCCAGGGATGTGTGTGTCCAGGGGCCAGTCCCTGCTCATCCAGGTACTGACCAGTGAAGACAAAAGGGACCCCCTGCTGCCTCATTTAATCCACTACCATCAGCAAGGGCGCCAAATGTCTCTCCGCCCAGGGCGCTATTTTAGCAAGGGCCGGCTCTGGTTGCATCACTGCCTCAAGGTGATTGAATCAATTAATCCTGGTAATCCTCATTAACACCGATGCAAACCCAAGTCATTCTTTTAAATGACACACCCGGGCCGCACTCCTTGTTGGATTCAAGGGCGGCAGACTAGGCGCTGGTGCATGGACTAGGCTAGGGGGTCTTCTGAGGCACTTCCGGCTCGGGGTGTCCAGGTGGACCACTCCTAGCATCCTGCCTCAAGGAGCACTCACAGGCCCCAGCCCCACCTGCACTTTACTGAACCTGCCTCCCAGGTGTGGGCCATGTCTCCTTCCGGTGCGCGGGTTGACGTCATCTGTTTACGTCCTGCGCCACTTCCTTCAAATTCACGGTTATTTTGAGAAATGTGGGTCGTCTTTGGCATTGCTATTAACCACTGGCCAATGAAGTCTCTGCTTTCCATAATGAGAGACCCAGCCTTCAAGGCTGTCCAATATGGCGCTCTAACACGCCCACAGTGAAAAAAGAAATTTCATTGGGCCCCCTTCAGAATTTTTCCCAATTATTTTATTAAATAGCAGTTAAATTCTGTTACTGTTTTAAAAATACAACCAAGTACATGATTGCCAAACATACTATTCTGGTCAGGCAGGCGGGCCTCACTAACGTGTAAAAGTATCCACAGTGGGATTATTAGAAATGGGGGTGGGGTTTTTGAGGAATATTTGGAAGTCCCTTCCCTTTTGACACATGCTCCCAGCTAGGATTTAAATGACAAAATAAGTTAGTGATGGCCCATTACAGAGCAGCTTACTGCCGCCCCCCACCCCCACTTAAAGCACTGCTATCAGCATAATGTTTCTTTTGGCCAGAGCCTGGCAACCCCCTTCATCACTTGAGCCCATCCCCCAGTTTGAAGACCCCTGGTCTAGTGTGTGTGCAGAAGGCTATTAAACCCCTCCACTGAAGTGACACGTTCCACCCCCTGGCCTCGCCCCTGTGGTGCCCACAGCTGGACAGACGCCTCGTGTAAAGAGGGGTCACCGCAGGAATCGCCTCTAAGATGGTTTATTGTAAGATGCTGGTAACAGACGCCTCATCCCCCCTTCAGCCCCAGAGCACTGTCTCAACTGGGACCCAGAATGACCAGGGCAGTCCACCCTACTAATTCCAGCCCTGACATATCCATGGTTCCAGTTCCACCTTCATCGAGGCACCACACCTTGCTTCCATCCCAGGTGTATGAGGGTGGAGCTGGCGGGACCCTCTGAGTGCGCGCGTAGATGCCCCCTTATTCCACTCGCACAAGTAGCTGAGTACAACAGTGTGTCTCCATCTCTCTCCCCTCTCCACAGGCGTCTTACTACGGAGCCATCTCTATTGGGACCCCCGCCCAACAATTCAACGTCATCTTCGACACAGGGTCCTCCAACCTCTGGGTCCCATCGAACAAGTGCACCAGCGATTCATGCTGTAAGTACCTTATCCATGCTGTAAGTACCTTATCCATGCCGTAAGTATCATACCAATCATCGGACCTGTACTATTATTCAATATCTGCACAATCTGGTAAACAGCAGCAGTACCGTAGGATGTAAAGTGATGTGTAATGCCACATTCTCAATTCTGCAGCACACATAGAAAGAGGAAAACGCCTCGTAGGATTGTTCTTGTGCAGGAAAGTACCCCTTCTTGCACAAAAACAACCCTGCCGACAACACAGGCACCCTTGCACCGTGGTGCACGGTGCGAGGGTGCCTGCGTTTGCGCTAGGCTACCAAAAAGGCTCCAGCACAGGCAGAAAGGATAGGAATGCACTGTATTGGATAAATACGGTGCATTCCTGCCCTTTCACTATAGCATAGGACATAGCACAGCAAGGTGCCTTGCTGCGCTGCCCTACGTCAAAAGGCCATAAATGAGGCCCTAAGTTAGTGAGTGTGAGTGACTGAGAGTGAGTGACTCCTTCAGAGAGGCGCCTTCTAAGAACTCTGCGTGGACTGAACAGGTTCTTAGATGCCAAAATGTATCACTGGTGGCAGAACTCTCCGCTCATGGCTCCACTCTCTGGCTGACCACCATCCACATGTATGGGCGAAAGAGTCAAGCACACACACACACACACACGCACGCACACACACACACACCAGCACTCCACCTTTTGGAACAAAATGTTGTAGGTATAGAAGGAAACTGCGGGTAGTTACTATAAGTCTGCAAAGGTAGCCAAGAGAATAGAGCATCCTTGGACCTGGGACGTGACCGATCACAGCCAGAATGTTGGACAGGTGCACAGGGGCAGCCTAAAGGGACAGAGCAGGCATAAACCTTCAGTCTTTGACACATCCTCGAAACTTCTGGATGCAATGGTGCATGAGATTTGGTCCAGACCAGTCACACTGGAGACAATCTTGGCTCCTGGGCAGTCTTTCTTTAAGTCATCCCTGCACATGGGGCCAGGGTACCTGGCTGTGTCACTCCCAGCCAAGGGCAGATCCTGTCTCACAAGGGAGACCGGTTCCTTGCCCTGTAAGGAGAAGCAGCAACTCCAGCCGTTCCCACACAATCTTAGTACCAGCCAGGTAGAGAAGAACATTAGTGAGCAATGTTCTTGTAAACTTATGGCCATATGTATGACCCAGTTTGTGGGGCTCTTGCACCGCGCACCATAGTGCAAGAGCGATGCAAACCTTAAGTCAGATTTTTGAAGCCACACAAAGCCACTTTGCATGACTGTGAGCGGCTCCAGAATCTGGAGTTAGTCAACGCAGCACAAATCGCTGCGTTGTGTTACTCTGCACCAGGTAGGCGGACCATGAGCATTGTGTGGGTGTCCCATGCAACTCCCAGATTTACCAGACGTTGCAAACCTGGGAATGTGCCAAAAAATACACCTCCCCAGGTGTGGCGGAGCGCCGCCAGCGGACTCCTCCTCCAGGGCTTCCGACATCGGGGAGATGCCGCCTTACCTGTCACCATGTCCCCATCTCTTTTCCCAGAGCCCTTCGAGTGCCCCACGCTGTCCCTTTAATACGGGGTTGTCCCTAGCCTCCCCGGCCGATCACGTGGTCGGATCAGCTGGTGTGACGGGCTGTGAAGAGGAAGCGAGGAAGGACTCGAAAAGGACACAACTGACCTGGATTACAGCCGTGGAGACGCCAGAACCGGGACTCCAGACCTTTCTCGTAGGACCAGGACTGGGAGGACTTCGGTGCGACGCGGACGCAGGAGCGGAGCAGAGGACGAGAACCGAACAGGAAGAGGAGACGGTGCCGACGGAGACGCCGCCTTCCCGAAGCAAGGAAAGAAGGGAACCGGACCCTATCCGGCAACACGTGGAAGCCCGCCACGGCCCAGGAGTGACGTGGCTTAAAAAGGTACGGGACCAGCTGGGGGCCGCGTGGGAGAAAGGGAACCAGGGTGGAAGGGACGGCTAGCCTGACAGTCTGCGGTACCTGAGTATTGACTGTACCTCCGACAAGAAGCGCGATAGGGCGTCACTGGTGTCGGTCGGGTGTTTGTTCCTTCACTCCCTTTCCCCTAGATTCCAACCAAGTGTCACTACGTGTCCCTCACGAGCCTTTCTGTTTTCTATCTGGGGTTACCTGTCTGGATACCGAAGAAGGACCCGGGAAGCAGACGCTGGCGAAGCTCCTTTTGTGCTGCCTGAACAAGGACTGGTCCATTACCCCACTCTCTGAAGGAAGAGAGAATGAACGTTTAAGTTGTCCTAAAACCATTATACCCCCTTTGAGAACACGGTTAATAAACCACTGCCTTCTCTACTCAGTCCCTGTCTCCTTGTCTTCATCTCCTCTGGGCCACACATGGTGTCAGAAGTGGGATCGTAACGCCTCCAGGAACGATGGAAAACCTTATACAGCAACTCATACGCAGCCAGGAGAAGCTGGAGTGGGCCGTGGAGAAGCAGATGGCTTCCGCCCAGGCCAATAGGGACCTCTTCAAGGACACAATGACCAACCAGGCGGAAAGGCTACAAGGGGTTGCGGACGACCGCCTACAGCTGACCGCCCAATTACAGAACCGTGCAGGGTCAGGCCCCAATATTTCGCTACAAAAATATGGTACTGGGGAGGATCCAGATGCATTCCTCCTCAACTTCGAGAGGGCAGCCCGCGCAGCGGGATGGCCAGAGGCCAAATGGCCCTTCTTCTTAGCTCCTCTCCTTACCGGTGAAGCACAAGCAGCATACCAGGTGGCCAACGCCACTGGACACACTCCGTACTCGGAAATCAAGGACGTCATTCTAGACCATCTTGGTATGGATGCTGAGGCCTACCGGGTTCGGTTTAGAAAGGAGAGAGGCACGGCAGCAGACAACCCGAAGACCCTGTACTATAAACTCAAGGCAGCCGCAGAAAAATGGTTAAAACCCCAAACGAGCACCAAGGATGAAATCATGTCCCTGATTCTCCTGGAACAATTCCTAGAAGCCTTACCTTACCCAATACAGCGCTGGCTTAAGCAACATACACGGTTGACCGGCGAACAAGCCATAGAGATGGCAACCTCCTTTACAGCGCACAACCTCGTTCCCAGCCATGGGACGCGGACAAATCCATACGCCCTTCCCCTGCTCCACTGAAACCCGAAAGGAAAACAATGAAGACCAGTATGGAACCCCTGAAAGTGCGGCAGTTCCGGCCAGACCCCATACCTGTGAGAGGACCACAATGCTTCGAATGTGGCGACTGGGGTCACATCGCCAGAAATTGTCCCAAAAAAAAAGCTGTTGAAGAGCCAATGGACATTGGGTGCCTTCCACGATCCATCCTATACTCCGAGGAAATGGGACCGAGTTTCCATGTTAAGTGTACTAGTGGGGGGGGTACCTGCAAGAGCCCTGTTAGATTCAGGTTGTGGCCAATCGGTTATTCGCCAGTCCCTTGTACCACCGTCTATTCCTAACCCAAAGCGAGAGGTACCCATTCGGTGTGTACATGGGGATGTACGGCATTACCCTCTAATGTCCCTTCCTATCTCCCTTCCAAATGGGGTGGTTCTTGAGGCAAACCTAGGGGTTCTTCCTGCCCTTCCTGAGGAGTTAATTCTGGGTCGGGACAACCCATCTTTTCTTAATCTCCTGAAAAATAGTCTTGACGATAGGGGATTCCCCCCCTCTCCATGGCCGACTCTCCTCACCCAGGCTCCCTGGCTCTCAGACAAGAGCTTTCTTTATGCCCAGCAGAATGACCCCACTCTCCAACCCACATGGGATCATGCTAGACAATTCCCCACATCCCCGAGATCAGTGTATCCTCTATTTCTCATTAAGAAAAACCTGCTCTACAGAGTCGCTAAAGAGGGGGAAACACATCAACTAGTCGTTCCTCAGGCATTCAGAGACCAGGTGCTTTTCTTTGCACACTCTCACCTCCTGGCAGGCCATAGAGGCACGCAGAAGACCATAGAAATGTTGTTGCGTTTTTTCTACTGGCCTGGTATATTCGCGCATGTTACTCGGTTTTGTCAGGAGTGTGAGATATGCCAAAAGGGGAACCCGTATAAACCTCCTCCAGTGCCATTACAAGCCCTCCCTATCATTGGGGCCCCCTTCGAGAGGATAGGCATGGACCTTATAGGGCCCCTTCCCCGGACCAAGAAAGGGAACCTCTATGCTTTGGTGGTGGTGGACTATGCGACGCGCTACCCAGAAGCTTTTCCCTTGCGTGCTCCCACTAGCCAAAACATCAGCGATAGGCTCCTGGAGTTATTTTCTCGAGTGGGGTTCCCGCGTGAGATCCTCACAGATCAAGGCACCCCATTCGTCTCCAAGGTCATGCACGAGGTATGTAAGGCCCTGGACATTTCACACATAAAGACGTCAGTGTACCACCCCCAGACGGATGGCCTTTGTGAGCGGTATAACGCCATCCTAAAGCTTACCTTGAAAAAACTGCTGAAGGTAGAGGGGAAAGAATGGGACAAGCTCCTCCTACTTGCTCTATACGTAGTAAGAAGCCAAACCCAGTCAAGCTTAGGGTGTTCTCCCTTTCAGCTGTTATATGGTCGGGAGCCCCGTAGTCTCCTTGAAGTTACAAAAGAATACTGGGAACACGAAAAAGAGGAGGAGACAAGGTCCTTTCTCGAATATACGCAGGACTTGCGCACTCGCCTACAGAAACTGCGAGAGTTCGCTGATGCGAACCTGGAGAGGGCCCAGATCAAACAGCAGACCTATTATAACAAAGGGAAAAGATGGCGCCATTTGGATGTAAGGGACTGGGTGCTAGTCCTCACCCCCTCTAGCATACCCAAAATAAGAACAGGGTGGCAGGGCCCCTTCAGGGTTACACAGAAGATAGGACTCACATCATACCAGGTACAGGTCACCCCCAAGAGAACCCAGCTGTATCATATTAACTTGTTGAAGAAATGGCTGGGTCCTCCACCCAAGGTCCTACACGTCATGCAACCCACAAGAGGAGAAGAAAGCACTTTACCCCATCTCATAGTCAATCCGGTCCTCACAGAAGAGCAGCAGAGAACCCTACAGTCCACACTCATCCCGTATGCTTCCTTGTTCTCTGACCTCCCAGGCCATACCGCTATGGCCGAACATTCCATACCGACCCAGCCTGGCCGGGTCGTAAAACAGAAACCCTACCGCATCCCGGCGGCCAGACGAGACGCCATCGAGAAAGAAGTCCAAAGCATGCTGGCCTTAGGGGTCATACGGTCATCTCAGAGCGAGTGGTCCTCGCCGATCGTATTGGTTCCGAAACCGGACGGGTCCGTCCGGTTTTGCATTGATTTCAGGGCCGTGAATGCGATCTCAAAATGCGACTCCTACCCCCTCCCACGTGTGGACGAACTGATAGAGAGGCTTGGTGACGCACAGTATATTACAACCCTTGATCTGACAAAGGGATATTGGCAGGTGCCTCTGAGACCATGTGACCAAGAAAAACGCTTTTCCACTCCCTTCGGGACTGTTCGAGTTCACCGTTTTACCGTTTGGGTTACATGGGGCACCTGCCACGTTCCAGCGTCTCATGAACGGCGTACTGGCAAAACACCAAGCCTATTCATCGGCATACATAGATGATATTGTCATCTACAGCCCTACGTGGGACTCCCATCTCCACCACTGTCATTGCGTTCTCCAGGCTCTCAGAGACGCTGGACTCCATATTAACGCAAGAAAGTCAAGAGCCGGATTTCAGAAAGTGAAGTACCTAGGGTATGTACTAGGTAATGGGCACATTACACCGCAGGAAGAAAAGGTAAGGGCGATTTGCCAGGCCCCTTTCCCCACTACGAAGAAGGAAGTGAGGGCCTTTCTTGGCCTTCTCGGCTATTATCGTCGATTCATTCCCCAGTATTCCGAGGTGTCCTCCCCTCTCACTGATCTCCTCAAAAAGAATGTAAAACCCGCACACCTCTTGCATCCCCCTCCTGAAGCCATGCAAGCCTTCCAGAACCTTAAGACAGCCATCACCTCAGGTCCCATCCTCCGGTCCCCTGATTTTACCAGGCCCTTTGTGCTCCAAACCGATGCATCCGAGAATGGGTTGGGGGCGGTCCTATCTCAGGTCTCATCTGAGGGAGTGGAACATCCCGTCCTTTTCCTCAGCCGTAAGTTGTTTCCCAGGGAGCGTAACTACCCCGTTATCGAGAAGGAATGCCTCGCTATTAGGTGGGCGGTGGACAAGTTGAGGTACTACCTGGAGGGTTCCCATTTCCTCCTGTATACGGATCATGCCCCGCTCCTTTGGATGAGCCGGAACAAGGGTAACAACCAGAGGGTCCTTCCTGGTTCCTGGCTCTTCAGCCCTTCTCTTTCGAGGTTCGGCATCGCAAGGGGTCTGACAACGGCAACGCTGACTTCCTTTCTCGGCTCCCCCGGTTCCCCGATTGTGAACAGGCTGGGGTGGGGGGGTGTGGCGGAGCGCCGCCAGCGGACTCCTCCTCCAGGGCTTCCGACATCGGGGAGATGCCGCCTTACCTGTCACCATGTCCCCTCCTCTTTTCCCAGAGCCCTTCGAGTGCCGCACGCTGTCCCTTTAATACGGGGATGTCCCTAGCCTCCCCGGCCGATCACGTGGTCGGATCAGCTGGTGTGACGGGCTGTGAAGAGGAAGCGAGGAAGGACTCGAAAAGGACACAACTGACCTGGATTACAGCCGTGGAGATGCCGGAACCGGGACTCCAGACCTTTCTCGTAGGACCAGGACTGGGAGGACTTCGGTGCGACGCGGACGCAGGAGCGGAGCTGAGGACGAGAACCGAACAGGAAGAGGAGACGGTGCCGACGGAGACGCTGCCTTCCCGAAGCAAGGAAAGAAGGGAACTGGACCCTATCCGGCAACACGTGGAAGCCCGCCACGGCCCAGGAGGGACGTGGCTTAAAAAGGTACTGGACCAGCTGGGGGCCGCGTGGGAGAAAGGGAAGCAGGGTGGAAGGGACGGCTAGCCTGACAGTCTGCGGTACCTGAGTATTGACTGTACCTCCGACAAGAAGCGCGATAGGGCGTCACTGGTGTCGGTCGGGTGTTTGTTCCTTCACTCCCTTTCCCCTAGATTCCAACCAAGTGTCACTACGTGTCCCTCACGAGCCTTTCTGTTTTCTTTCTGGGGTTACCTGTCTGGATACCGAGGAAGGACCCGGGAAGCAGACGCTGGCGAAGCTCCTTTTGTGCTGCCTGAACAAGGACTGGTCCATTACCCCACTCTCTGAAGGAAGAGAGAATGAACGTTTAAGTTGTCCTAAAACCATTATACCCCCTTTGAGAACACGGTTAATAAACCACTGCCTTCTCTACTCAGTCCCTGTCTCCTTGTCTTCATCTCCTCTGGGCCACACCAGGTGAGGCATAACAAGGAGAACTTTCTTTATTTCTCCTTGTTACTTTCTCATTCTATGTGTGCTACATTCTGTAGCACATGTAGAAAAAGGAAAAAGCCTACCAGGAGTGTTTTTGTGCAGGAAGGTGCCCCTTCCTGCACAAAAACGATCCTGCCTACAACATAGGCATCCTTGCAGCATGGTGCATTGGCGCTAGGCAGCCAAAACGGTGCCAGTGCAAGGGGAAAGGACAGGAGTGCACCTTATTGGATAAATACAGTCCATTCCTTCCCTTCTCCTGTGATGCAAGGTGACGTGCTGCGCTGCCCGGTGCCACAAAATCAATAAATATGTCTCTTAGTTATCTTGCCAATCTGTCCAAGTGACTCTCAAGCGAGTGAAGGTGCCGGTCCAGGGGGCCAGTATTCATAAAAACTGAGCACACTGGCGAGAAACTGGGGCCCAATCAGAAGCTTGTGACAGCCAGCAAAGGGAGCATTTTTGCATAATTCCTCCCAGGATGCCTACACTACAGGCGAGGGCAGTAATATTCACTGAGAACTGCATTAGCTATAACAGAGTGCAAAGTCCTAATCAAGGAGGAGGAGACTAAATACTTCTCTGATAAAATCTTACAAAGAACTCCACTAAAGAACTATTTGACCACAGTTAAAAATCTGGTGAAAGCACCCGAACCTTCTCGTAACACTGCAGCCCTGACTTCTGTAACTCCAGTCCAAAGTGGAAGAAGTCTATAACACATTTAATATCGGTAAGCAAAACATCACAGAGTCGTCTATGATTACAGAAACCTCTCATATCAACAGTCTTCTGGAGACTTGGTCCCCTTTAGACACAGAAAAGGTATTAAAACTTGTATTGGCAACCAAACCAGGCTCACCCCTGGACCTTGTCCGCCCAGGATTGTGCATCTCGCACAAGATATTGTTAGTGAGTCACTGATGGGGCTGTTTAATGAAATCCTGAGAACAGGACTCTTCCCAGTTGAGGGGAAGATGGCTTCAATCTTGCCATTAATGACGAAATCAAATCTGGACCTACTGCAACCTAGTAATTATAGGCCTATCTCCAGATTGCCTTTCCCATCAAACGTCCTTGAAAGGAAACTGATTATGGAACTTCCTTCCATCATTAATTCTAACAAACTCCTGATCCAACTCAGTTTGGCTTTAGGGAGGCTCACAGCACGGAGACTGCCCGGACTGCAGCAGCTGAAGACCTGAGATCAATCTTGGACGAGGATGGGGATGCAGCCCTGATGCTATTGGACCTCTCGACAGCCTTCGATACGGTCAATCATTGCATACTAACTAATCGGCTCTCTGAGCTTGGAATTAAAGGTCCCGCCCTCAAAGTCCTAAAATCTTTTTTATCAGAAGGGATCATCACATAGCATTAGGTGAATTCACCTCTGTCAGTTTCAAATTACCTTTTGGGGTTCCGCAGGGCTCCCCATTGAGCGTACCCTGTTCACCTGTACGTTACCCCACTTGTAAGGCTCATCAGATCCGTTGGCGTTTCAGCCGTTTCCTATGCTGACGACACTCCGTGTCTAGCAATTCTCAGGGAACGGCTGAACGCTTTAACATCTGTGTGACTCCGATCAGCAATTGGATGAAGCTTAACTGTCTCAAATTAAACTCCAGGAAGACAGAGGTTCTACTCTTAGGACATGATGCCTCTTTTTTGGTCATGTTTCTGGTGGCCTTTGGACATGGGTACTCTTCCCTCACCAGTAAATAAGGTACGAAATTAAGGAGTGATCTTTGACATTAGGCTGACCTTTAGTGACCAGATCAGCGCCTTCGTTTCATCAGCCTTTTTCATCCTAAAGATGATTAGAAGGATTTGTTCTTTCATTCCTTCCGACCTTCAGAAGACATTTGTGACCGCCTTGGCCCTATCGAAGCTTGATTATCGTAATGCTCTATTCCTAAACATGGGAAAAAAAATGCTGCAGAAACTACAAATGTTGCAAAATGCCTCGGCACGTCTGCTCTTGGGCATTCCTAAACATCAATCGGTGTCCCAAGGTCTGGTCAAACTGCACTGGCTTCCAGTTGACGAACGGAGTAAGTTGAAATCGCTATGCATTGCTTTTAATGCGCTGCACAATGTGGGTCCTGACCATTTACGACATCGCTTTACCTGGTAAACCCAACCCAGGAATCTGAGCTCTACTACTGCCAAGCTCTTGGTGGTCCCCAGAACTAAAAGAGCTCACTGGGGTGGAAAAAGTTTCATTGCAGCAACAGCCAAATTGTGTAACTCACTCCCGATCATGCAAATGGACAGTCCGAATCTATGGTTCTTCAGGATGAGCAGTAGACACCTCTCCCATGGATTCAAGGATGCAAATAAAAAGCCCTGTGCCCCAGAGTCCAATCAACTGACACCAACATCATCCTTCGCAAAGCATGTTCACATGTCTGGAGGGGTAGAATTTGGGACCTTCTCTATGCTTAATTTGTAAAAAACATAAGTGTCAGGGCCCTTGTCAGGAGGCCACTGCAGGTTGTCCCACACTTTGCCCCTGCCATGCTGCTAACATAAGTAACAACACAACTAATAATCATCACACCCTACAAGTGTGGCAGTTCCGAAATTCCAGGCCTCCAAAGCTCTGAGAATGGCTTGGGCAGCAAGTAATAGTCATTTTTGAGGTATATTGAATTAATAATTACCTGTTGTAGTGGTCAGCTCTAAATTAACCTGACAGCACCACCTTGTGGCAGATTGTCCCAAGTGCCAGTGTTGACAATTAAGTGCCAGCGCCGAGCCCCGGACACCACAACCTCAAATTAAGCACTGGAACTTCCCCAAAAGACAGTTGTGCTGGCAAAGAACACAAACAGCATTGAGATTCAAAATACTGGTACGAGTTGTTAAAAGCAGAGGGTCAGGAAGGCACCATTGTCTGCACCCTGGGAAGACCATTGTCCTATTCGAAATAGCACCAGTTAAAAGGAAAAAAACAATAAAAATGAGATTAATAAAAGAACAAAACATTACTTGAATCAGACAAAAGTTTAGTTTAAAAATGTTAACAGGTTTAAAGGGTATTTCTGTTACCAACCATACATTAACAAAACGTGTTTTAAGTGATCCCGGAGGGTGGAAGGGGGAGGTGGTGAGGGGGCGGGGTATAGGACACTAGTTTAGAGGCCATTTTGAATTGATGTATGCTTCAGAAATCCGGTCTGCACAACATTACTTTAGACACAACTTCAGTTGTCAAGTAATCTCAGATTCCCACCCCAAGCACCAGCACTCAAGCAGGAATCCATATGGCGTGCATAGTCCCAATACCGGCAACATCCCCCCACCTTCCCATAGGCGAACGTGCATAAATAAACCACAAGACACTTTGTTTATGGGAAAAACTGTTGCAGGTTTATTCCATACAAGAGTATGCAATAAGGTGGGTTATCTTACGGGCGATCCATGGGCAGGCAGCCGTCCAACCTATGCTGCCCCTGCCCGCCTGATGAGCCAGCACTGTGGGATGTATGCCCGATCAGCGCTACACCTTTGTTGATCCACCACTGGATCACGTGTCCCTTGTTACCATCCTACTCATGCCCCTTTCAGGGCGGAGCGTATCAGGGCAAACCCCCGGTTGGTCAGGCCCCCAACCGCCCGAAGGACTAACGGGGCGCCGTCGCGGTTCTCCAGGACCCTGCCCTGAGGATCCTGGTCTTTGGCTCTGGCACCCCTATTGTGCCGCGCAGAGGTACCCTTACTGTAACCGTCTGCCGCAGAGGTACCCTTACTGTACCGGACTGCTTCCAGATCGCCCTGTAACTCCGCCTGCAACGCAAAAGAAAACATTAAAACATTCATTACACTTTGCCCACCAGCCCAGCCGAAGGGTAAGAGGAGGGGAGGGAGACGGCGAGGCTGGCGGCAAAGAGGCCGCTGGGAGGGTCAGAGGGGTATACATACCCTCCCTCCCCCCCTGGGCGTACTGGAAGTGACGCCCACACCCCCAGGACAGCGGGCTCCAGGCGGAAGCCCTTTGCTGCTAGAGCGAGGGGTAGGCTTGTGCCGCAATGGCACTAAAGGGCCGCCCTTTTAGGGGGGCCCCCTTTGGGGGCGGCGGGCAGCCACATAGTCCCAATACCGGCAACATCCCCCCACCTTCCCATAGGCGAACGTGCATAAATAAACCACAAGACACTTTGTTTATGGGAAAAACTGTTGCAGGTTTATTCCATACAAGAGTATGCAATAAGGTGGGTTATCTTACGGGCGATCCATGGGCAGGCAGCCGTCCAACCTATGCTGCCCCTGCCCGCCTGATGAGCCAGCACTGTGGAATGTATGCCCGATCAGCGCTACACCTTTGTTGATCCACCACTGGATCACGTGTCCCTTGTTACCATCCTACTCACGCCCCTTTCAGGGCGGAGCGTATTAGGGCAAACCCCCGGTTGGTCAGGCCCCCAACCGCCCGAAGGACTAACGGGGCGCCGTCGCGGTTCTCCAGGACCCTGCCCTGAGGATCCTGGTCTTTGGCTCTGGCACCCCTATTGTGCCGCGCAGAGGTACCCTTACTGTAACCGTCTGCCGCAGAGGTACCCTTACTGTACCGGACTGCTTCCAGATCACCCTGTAACTCCACCACAGCCCTGGAGGCGGCCACCGTCGCAGCCAGGGCCCCCCTCCACTGCACCTCCTATTACCTGCAACCTGCCCTTTCCAAACATTCCTTTACATCCAGGAGAAACAAGTCCATCCCCACCGGGGACAAGTGGACCCCGTCCTCCTCAAAGTAACCTTTAACGTTTGCCTGGATGAGCTCGTGTCTGATGAAACCCAGACCCCTCTGGTCTGTGAACTTACGCCATGACAGTTCCCTCTTACAGGGATGTTCAACGGCCTCCTCTGACTTAGCTCCGTGCCACCTTAGCGGGGGATCATCTCCGACCACCAGAGCTCACATTGACCCCTGTAGTTGCTGATCTCACCTAAACAGCGCCTTTCACACATGCGACCGCTCATTTCCAGGCCTCCTGCAAATCTAAGGGATGAGATCCCTCCATACTGGTGATAGATGAACCCCATCTAGATCACAGTAGCCCTTGACGTTAGCCTGGATCAGCTAGTGTCTGATGAAACCAAAGAATCTTCTGGCCTGTGAACCTATGCCAAGAACTATTCACCCTCCTGCAGGAAAGTTCCACTGCCTCACATGACCTAGCCCTGTGCCATCTCTGGGCGGAACGAATTCAGACACCAAGGCTCACATTGCCCCATCTGTTTGCTGATCTCCCCAAGTTGCCGCCATTCTCGCATCGTGTGTGCTTGAACACCTGTGTCCCCCTTCGATGGGACAGCAGCCCACTAGTTAGGTGACCGCTCCCAACCCCAACTGCCTACTTTGGCTGTTCGGGCGAGGAGAATTATGCTTAACATTTGCACCATCCCTTTGCTTTCTAAATCAAGACGCATGGGAATGGTCATAACTAGAAGTAAGTGCCAATAATCAAGGGCGCCTTCCTGCCCTTGCCATGCATCCCTTATGGGAATTTCGCCAGCTCAACACCCTCTGGTGAAACCCCCTAGGCATACCAGCTAAGAGAATCTGTCCGTTTTCATACAGTGCGCACTGTTTGCGATATGGTGCCTAACATTAAGGATTGACTAAGTCCTACTTTACCCTCATCCTCGAATATTGCCGAATAGGGGGGGTAGGGGCGTTCCCACTGCCCACCCCTGGGCAACCCCAGCGGTGGAAATTACCTGCTCAGTTAAATTTACTTTTTGTTGATCACTGGACATGGCAAATGTTCTTTTACATAGTAGCCTTTTGTGCTTGGCCCCTTGTTTCCCCATTTCTTGGGACGGCAGCACCCGTTGGCTGACAGCGTCACCACCCCGCGAGGCATCTATACTAACCGGGTGGGCATTTGCGCCTAACTGCAGGATCATATCCTCTGCCCTTGGTTCAGGGGTGTACTTATTTAGCCCCGTTGCCCAGACGGATGCACAAACCCCTTTGCTTGCTACCCTGGTGAACACCTTAATGGTATCAAAGCTGGTTTGAAACAATCTATGGCTTGCGCCCACTGCTGGAGACACCTCACCCTTTCGTGCAATTACAACTTACGCAGCGCACCCCGCTTGCCTAACTGCCGTCGGATCACCGATGCACAGTAGAAGGGCCAATACCTGCCTACGAAGAACCCGACTTTGTTTTAGCCACTTATTTAGGCACATGCTGCAGCCAATTGGCCCTTCAGATCTCCGATGCTAGCCAATGGAAGATAAAATGTTGTGGCCTTTGCAACCTCAAGATTTACTGCTTAAAGCCATAAGGCGCCTTACGGGGTCCTAGAAGATCAGGCACATGGAGGACCCCTGTGCCTCAGCTATGCCCCTATGAACTTTTGCATTCTGGCCAACTTGATACTCCCTGTTATGGAGCCCCCCACTGAACATCCCACTTTGGCCTAACAGACAGGTGAAATTCTATCCCAAGCCTTCTACTGTGTTCCTCAACTGGAGAAGATTGGGGCTGATTTAATACCACTGCTGGGGGAGAGCTGGTGGAGGGCTGTGGACCTACTGCCAACATCTCCCATGTTCTGTCAGGCTATCCTTAGGACCAGTCCCCTAGCCTCTTAGTCCCCCAAAGGATTCAGCAGAATTGACCCCCCAACCTGTGATGCGATGGCCCGCTAGCCACTAGACCCTTATCGGAGTACTATTCGGGACCTAATGCTTTCATCTTTCTCAAGCAAGGGATGGCCACCTGAAGCGCTCAATCACTCCCTGATGAATTATCTGCACTGGCAAGTTAGCCTGGCTAGATTATTCCTTGCTGTCCTGTCTGGGTCCACCAAACACTTAAAGAAATGCTTGATTTCTTCTTCTGGTGCTGCAGTCCGCATAAGCTATGCTAAGACAGGGTGCACTTGCTCCGTGAACCCCTGCCTTCTTGTGTGGCCTTCCTTTATGCCAAGGGATACCTAAGGCAACGTTTCAATTCTGAAGTGCTGGGCTGTGCCAGAACTGTAATGAGTCTTCGCCTACACAAGTCACCCAACAGACAGGTTGGCCCTGACTACCCTGTGTTCTGGTGCTAGATTTGGAGAGCCTTGCCTTCACTTGCTGCCCCCTGGGAAACACAATGCCCGTGCTCTGGCCGCAACGCAGCAATGCCCTCGTGTAGCATCGAACCCCTGGTCAAATAAACGTGACAACTCCAACTACTTAAACCTACACCTTGACCATAGTGCATTCACCAAATATGGACCTGAGAACCCGACTGTTCACTTTTCCACCTATAATGCCTCCACACTGGCTGCACGCCGGATGTCTGATTCCGCGTGGTGCCCTGGGGTGAAATTTATGCATAACTCCTTAGCTAAATGAAAATGCTTCAAAAGCTTGGCTTCCTATGTGATATAGATGCTTTGTAGTATCACCAGTGCTGTAAAGTGAACCGCTTGCGCCTAACAAAGCGATCACCTGGACCCCCGGAACCAACTGCTCGAAGCGCACAGCACCAACAGCGCCACCCCGTGACTATTCGTGGTCAAGAACATCATAACTTAAGAAAACACTATGCCCCAGACTTAAAGACCGACCCACTCCTATCACCTTGTCCCCTCTCCTGAGGCAGGGTGGACAATCAAGACTGGTGCGCACGCATTCATCCCATAGTCCTCTTGCACATTTAAAGGGACTCTTGATGCTGTGCAACCATGGGACCTAACGCATTATGGCACCCAAAACGTTCTTGCTTTGATCAAGACATAACATTAGGCCCTATCTTTGCATGGCATCGCCTGGTCAGCCGCCAGGCCACCATTGCAGAAAGATGCACGTGCTGCCACCGCCAGACTTTGGAGCCTCGCCCCCTAAACCACATAAGCACAGACTGCACCCTGAATCACCGGACCAGTTAAAAACAATGGTGCCCTGAGTATTGAATCAAGCGTGGGAGCCTACAGATCCCCATCCCCCCTTGGGCACACAGCCACCTGCGCCCCTGCAAATCTCATCCCCATTTGTTTTGCCCACAAGTCGGGCCCTTACCCCATACCACCTGGCTCAGGTTGGCTCCACAATCATTTAAAATGTAGCACAATGGAGCCACGCAAAGGTATTGAAATGCTACACATGAGTGCCTGTTACATCATCTATTCAGCACAACTATCCTCATGCCCACTGCAAATGAAAGCATGGCCGTCCATGGAACTGCGCAACGCTCGCTGCTCCAGGTGCAGCCCGCCAAACGCAAAGTTTTGCGGCCTGTGCGGAATCATGGGCTGAGAAATCACAGCACCCTCACTGGCTCATGGCCTACTAAGGACCCGGCTTCCCTCTGCGTCTGGTTGCTGCCACTCAGTTCGTAACCTGAACCACCGGCCGGTAGGTATCCGAAAGTAACAAATAACGGAACGAGGAAAAGAGACAGATCCCGAACCTGTGCTCAACTAGCTCCAACATTGCAGTGACACTAGTAAATCTTCACATGTCTGCTAGTGTAACATTCACTTTTTACTCAAAAGTGCAAAGTGCTATTGGTTGACTCTTCACAGTTCTATCTAGCACATACTGGAGCTGAAGGTATCGGAGCGCCTTTCATGAGCACCCCTTACATTGCATCAGGACTTACGCACAGAGAGATTTACCGAATTAAGAGGGGCAGAGTCCCACTTCCCGTGCAAACACTCTGCGGATGCGGGCAGCGATCTCCTAATCGACTAGAGACCACCCCATCTGCTGCCCCACACACCAAGGTTGTTCACCACTGGCCCCTGCCAATGACCAATTCATGAGTCGGGTGCCTGCGCTAGACCCACAAGCGATGTAGCCCACTGCCATGCACTGGTGTGCGTAACACCACTTCTCTCCAAGGTGACCATACCCTGGACCTGACAGGCCACGTCATCGCCCGATCTGAGTCGGTCCCACAGGCACTCCTGTGCACCACCAACTTCTGCTGTTTCTCACATTTGGGGGGGGGGGGGAAGCACCGGGAACCCATGTCCGCCTCACCATCACAATACCCACACCGATGGGTGAATGTCCCTGACTGCAACTGCCGGCGCCAAAGTCCCCATGCGGCGCTGGCAACAGTGTCAAGAGGAACAGCTGTCCTGTACCCGAAGCACTCCGAGGATGCAGTACATGCATGTGCGGAAGCCGGAGTTCCCAGTGCTAGTACAGGAACCGCCCACGCAAGAAATCTCCAACCCGCCGCATGATCAACCAGGCTCAGTGTGCGCATACGCTCGTGCGGCGCACGCATCACCTTCAAAGACCATCCACCCGATGCCATGACACATAGGGACCCTCCACCAGCGTGTCCAACCCAAGGCAGTGGAAAGAAATCCATTGGAGGCCCTACCGAACAAGTAGGCAGCGAAACAAGAAAACATGCTAAACTGCCCAAGTCCCCCGCTGAGAGGGATAGGGAGATACCCGTCCGAACGAACCATGACGCGATGGGATCAACCTAGTTGCATGCGCGCCTCTGCTCCCATGCCCGCTACTCAAGGTGTGGAAGGGTTCAGATGTATGTTGGGTACATCAGCAGGTAGGCTGGTCAACGGCACTCCGGAGGCCGCAGCCACCGCACCCAAATGGACGAAGGAAACCCAAATAGCCCTCACAAATCCCTTCATAAACAATCCCTAGGAAGGGAGCTGCACAAGGAAAACTTTGCGTGCAGCTGGGGGAGCCGCACCAGTACTGGACGCAGAGGACACACTGGAGCGTGGGCAAAGAGCTCCACGCAGGGGATCGAGCAGCGCCACCTGCTGTGACAATGAATCATCACCGCGCCCTGCAGGAACACTGCATCCTATAATGGAATGTGCAGCAGAGATGACATTTCCAGGCTCGGAGTGTGCCTATGTGTTATTATACCTATATAGAGAAATGAAAATCGGCGGCAAATTGCTCCTTAAAGTGGCAATGCCATAAGAATAGTGCTCAGATTGGAGTTGCGTCGTTCTTTCCTAACTAAACTACTCCCGCATGCCTGCCACTTGGAAGAGACCAATGCTTCTCAAATTCAGTGAGTAGTCAGTGGGCCACCCTCTAACTATAAGAAATCGCACCTCGGAGACACTCACTGTAAACAGCAGTGATTGGCAACGAACATTTACAACCAATAACTTGCCTCTGTATTTCATGTGCGCCTCCTGCCATGATTTCTTTTAAAGACGGTAAACCGACATTAAATTACCACGTCGTGCCCCTGTGAGGAACGGTGAACTGTGGGGAGCTTACGGTCAAATCCATGTACTTGTCGAAAGACCCATACGCAGCCTATGAGCCTCAGAGTACAGGGCTTGGAGACACCCCCGGCATTAAAACCATGTATAACAAACAGGGAGATTTAAAGTCAGGCAAACCCCAATATTACGAGGAAAGACCCAACACACAGCTGTGCCCAAATAACAACCATCCCGCATCAAACAGACACGACGAGAAGACAACAAGAACCTCCCACTTCACGCCTACGCCCGCAGATTAACACCACAAGCAACTAATCATTTAACGACTATTAAATAACCACGGACATCCCTTCGGCATCTGGAGCCATGGCTGTTTGATTCCAAAGGCAATGGCGTGTAGTCCGTCTCATATAACGAAAAACCTGCAGAGCGGCAGTTTACACTCCTCAAGTCCGCTGTATATGTGTCCGAGGTAGAAGTGAACTCGGACCCCGAGGCCTTTAACACCCGGTACAGCCCTCGGCGCCACCCCTGCACGGTTGTGACCCGGCAAGCGGCTCGCCCCCTGGATAGACCGGCATGGGCAGCAAAGTGTAATTGTAACCGGACAGGGCAGGTAATGCAGGACAGCCCTCCCGTGTTACCAATTCAAAGGCACTTAAAAGGCTGGCGAGAGAATGAAGTGTTGCCAAAGGCAGGTGCAACCGAGGAAACCAAAAGCGTATTTACAGTACATCTCGGCACCATAAATCCATGTTAACCATGGATAAGAGCACATGCGCATGTCCGTCGCTCGCTGCTACACAGTTGCCGCCATGCCTTTAAGAGGGAAAAGTCATCGCCCTCATCCCGAGTTCACAAAATACGGTATACAACCAGCAATGCGCTTAATATCAAATTTAGAACCGAAAGCGGCTATCGGCCCGCCAGCGCGCTGATCATAAGTTGCTGCGACCGGACCTGCACCACGACCACTCAAAACCAGAAAACCTACTCGCCCCACGTGCGCCAGCACAACCGCGGAGCCGGAATTCACGCCACCTGCTAGCATTGCCCGCCGGGCACCCTGGGTTATCAACGGGGCGGCAGGGTGGGGGGGGGCGCACCGCCCCCTGCCAACCTCGAACACAAATCGGCCCCCCACGCCCAACCGGACTCGACGGTAGCACCCGCTACGGTATAGCAGCCGGCCGGGAGGCAGCAACCCTGCCCACGGATCCAGGATAGTTGCAGTGATAACTGTAAGCCATAAAATGCCCATACTGAATTATTTTCATTACTCCCTCATAATTTGGAATGACTATAATGTAAGTCTGTAGGGTTGGCCATGAAAAATGAAAATAGTAACCGATTCAGTGCAGGAGCACGTCCTTACACCTATGATGATGCTAGCAAGAGCAGCGTACCGTGTATTGGGCTGTGGGGGGTGCTTGACCCCCTAGATGACTAACCTATGAGATGCCCGGGCCTCCAACCCTCAAGCACGGCGCGCGGCAGAGGCCAGACCCGCCGACCAGACAACCGGCCCTCCGCTGGGACAGGTGCCCCGACCAACCAAGCCACAGCGCCCAACCCCATAGACGGCCGCGCTCAGTTCTTTCAGCCCACGCGGCCAAACCAAACAAGCCACATAGACTGTAGGGGATGCCCAACCCCCATCGATCAACCCGGCCTGGCCACAACAACCCAAGCCCCCGCCGAGGGGGGGGGCCTTAAGCACCCATAGGCCAGGCCTCGTGGTTGCACTAACCTTATTCGACGATGGCGAAACGGCGTGCCCGGGCAAGTCAGACAACTCGACCCGACGGCGAGGCTGGCGGCAAAGAGGCCGCTGGGAGGGTCAGAGGGGTATACATACCCTCCCTCCCCCCCTGGGCGTACCGGAAGTGACGCCCACACCCCCAGGACAGCGGGCTCCAGGCGGAAGCCCTTTGCTGCTAGAGCGAGGGGTAGGCTTGTGCCGCAATGGCACTAAAGGGCCGCCCTTTTAGGGGGGCCCCCTTTGGGGGCGGCGGGCAGCCACATAGTGTCTCTGCACATCTGGCACAAGTGTGCTCCTATAAAACCTAGACACGTACACGCCTTATGTTCCATCACATTGTATGTTTCCATCTTTCTGATGATCCTGGACGAGTTCACCATAAGAATGCCATGGAATGATGTGACGTTGTCAGTCAAAACATTTGTTTATTTAGATCTTGATCTTTCAAACATTTGTGCGATAATACTCATATCAATTTTTTATACATTAGTAAAACGTTTCGAATTGAAATCAGACAAAAGTCATGGTAAGTAAAATCCAGTATATACAATAAAATACTGAGAACTTCGCTAAAACTTCATTTACAGACAATAAAAATTGCCTTAAAGCACAAGCTACACCCAAATACCGCACATTAAAAAATAAGTGCTTGCTCCCTTTCTCTAATAACACATTTTTGTAAAATTGGCCTCAATAACATTTTTCGTTGGGTTAAGAACCACAGACACTCTACTAAGACGTGCACTAAATCGCCTTTCACATTAAGGCCACATTTACAAATTCTATCCTTCTCTAAATGGGAGCCACATCTAAATTTCAAAAGACACCTTCTTAAACATGCATTTGGTAGGTCTTCAGGGTTGGGGAATGTTTCATCTTCGAGCCAGGCGCCCATCAAAGGGGATACAGATTTTTTATTCCTTAAATGATGCGACTTGTTTAGTGCCCATCTTCAAGAGAAAATGTTTTGTACCCACAGCAAATCACAACGTGTTCAACCCCGCGGCATCTTCCACCTTCAATTCAATCAACGAGAGCCTCTCCATTGCCTACGGCACCGGGAGCATGACTGGGGTCCTGGCCTCCGACACCGTCCAGGTAAGAGGGTGAGGAGCCATCTGTGTCCCATGGCGGGGCAGTGCCTGATGAAAAGTCAAGGTGGGTCACATCCTCCAAGGTAGACTCGGCATAAGACCTAGGTCTAGTAATCGGTGGTTGTTTTAACTCACCCAGAATTTGACCTCACATAATATATGATTCCATATTGATTACATTGGTAATACCCCGCTTACAATCACCATACTGTTGAGTTGGTGTTTGACTTGTGTTTTGTAGAAAGTATTGATCAATAAAACCGGTTTCCTGCTTAAGACTGAAAGCGCAGGTGGCGGCCTTCATCAAGCCCAACAGATTTGCAGAAAACCAATGTCTTCAAACTCTTCCTGAAACCCACACACTGATGTAAAAGGATTCGGTAGAGATGAGGGTTGCTTTTTGGGTTGTATGTTGGAACAACGCATGCCTTTACCACGCATGCTGTTACTCCGCAGTCTTTACAATAAATGTGTCTTTTCCATGCATTCCTTAACCCCGCATATCGTTACACCTTAGTGCCTTAGGGAAAGCGCTGCACTTTGGACCGATATAATTTACTATTCCTACTCCAGTCTGTGCAACAGTAGGGAAAGTGTTGAACTTTAAAGTCCAATGCTGCTTTCCCTAAGGCATGTCTTTGTAACGACATGTGTGGTAAAGGAATGCGTGGTGAGGACGCATTCATTGTAACGCTGTGTAGTAACTGCAGTGCGTGGTTCGGCCATCGTGGTAAAGGCTGCTTCCCTGTTTTTTGGATCATTACCCCCTCATGGGTTCTCCTCGTCCCAGTCCTTATACAGTGAGGCAGACCTGCCTCCACATAGCCAATCAAAACGCTAGAAACAACCAAAGACTAAAGGTCATATAAGCCCCTCCCACCCACCGCCATGGCTGGTTTTTTCTTGCTCCGACGGCGGTCGGAATGCTGGTGCTCCGTGTTTCCTGTTTCTGTTCCGGTTTTCCTGCGGGATGGTTGCGGTGCCGTGAGTCTTTCATAACCACTTTTAAAAAAAAAAAGATAAGAAATGGTCATTTTTCATGTGTTGTTTGCTATTTAATTTTGTGTCTCTGCACGGCCGTACCGGTGCTCCGGTCGGCCGTGCTCCTGCTCCGGGGTCAGGACGCTCCCCGCGCATGTGCTGGGCTGGGGCGGGGAGCTCTCCTGATGTCCTGGCTCCGGGTCGTTCCGGCGCTGGGGGTTACAAGCGGCGTCCGGCCCCCGCGGCCATGTTTGATGTACGTGGCTGTCGGTGGAGACTGCAGGGCTGCCTTTTTGTTGGTTTTTTCCGGTCTCACGTTACGAGACTTGGTGTTTGGGGGCAGTACTTAATGGAGGTTGCTGGGCACTTCCTTTGTGTGTGTTGGGAGTTTCCTGTGGGGTTTACTCCTTTTTTACTCGCCATGAGTGAGGGGGCTTCTTCTCTGGTGCCTGAAAAGGCAGTTTCCAAGCAGCATAATGTCCAGGACCTGCAAGAAGATGACGTTTTGCAGATTTCTAGGGCTGACTTGCAAGAATTGATCAATTCTGCTGTCCAGTCTGCGCTGCTAGTGCCTGCAGCAAGGAGGTCCAAGGATGATGATAAGGACATGGACAATTCCCCTAAGGGAAAATACGTCCAGGGCAAGGTTTTTTCGGACATGTTGGTCCATATTCGAGAGGTGCTTGGTTTTGACCCTAAATCATTCTCTGAAGAGGGGTTTTACGCCCAGTATAGTTCCTCTGTGGTGAATGACTATCCCTTCCATGATGTCCTGAAGGATATACTGACTAAGGAATGGCTTGAGGTTGATAAGCAGGGTATCCCTCGCTTTCTGGGGAAGCGGTATCGCCTGGCGGACTTTGACACCCTGTTTCCAGCGGTTCCCAAAGTAAATTCTCTTTTGTCCTCAATGGCTTCCGCTTCCTCTTCCTCTTTGTCATCGGAGGAGGCTTCTCTGACGGACCCGGTGGAGCGGAAGGTGGAGTCTGCTCTCAAGCGTTCTTTCGCGGCTTCTCATTTTGGGGTCCGTGCTAGCACTTATGCGGCCTAATCCTCACAGGTCCTTCTGAAGGATTTTGAGAAATTGTTTGACTGTCTGCAGGATCAGGGGGACCCTACTCCTGTGTTGGCTCTGATGGAGGTCTTGGCGCAGTTCCTCTCGAATGTGACTTTTGATTCCTTGTGGGCCTTCTCCTCGGCTGCCGGGGCGGCGGTGGCTGGTAGGAGTTCTCTCTGGACCAAGCCTTGGTGTCTTGAGGCTGCTCAGAAGGCCTTGGTCCATAAGCTGCATTTTGAGGGTCCCCGTCTCTTTGGGGACGCTTTGAATGCAATGGTGCAGCGCTCTATGGAGGAGAAGAAAATGTTGAAGCCTTTTCAGCCTGTGACTAAGAAGAAGTTGTTCATAAGCAGGGCTTTCAGGGGGCTTTGTCTTCTCAGCCCTTTCGTGGTCGGGCCCGTGGTCGGGGGGCCGCGTTCCATTATAAATCCCGGCCTCAGCAACAGCCGCAGCAGCAGAATCCCTCTGGTACGGGACAGAAGTGACTATGCCATTGTGGGGTCTCGGCTCCGTTTGTTTCTGGACCGTTGGTCAGCTCTGATTTCCGAACAGTGGGTCTTGTCTGTCATCAGGTTGAGTTACCAGATTCCCTTCCGGGGCCCTCGCTCTCTGGATTGCTTTCGAGTTACCCCGTTGTCAAGAGATCCCGTGAGGTGGTCTGCCATGTTGTCCGGCATCGCCATGTTGTTGTCAAAGGGGGCTGTTGTACCGGTTCCAGTGGAGGAAGTGGGCCTGGGGTTCTATTCCCATCTGTTTCTGGTCCCAAAGCCAGATGGTTCCTTCCGCCCGATTCCGAATCAAGTTGGTACGGTTGGATCATTTTCGGATGGTCACCTTACAGTCCGTCATTCACCTCATCCAGGAGGGCGATTTTTAGGCTTCTCTGGACTTGGAGGACGCTTATTTTCACGTTCCAGTCCATCCTGCCAGTCAGCGGTTCCTGAGGTTTGCTGTCCAGGGGATGCATTTCCAGTTTCAGGTCTTGCCATTCAGCCTCTCCACTGCTCCCTGGACTTTTACCAAGGTATTGGCTCCTGCTGTGGGGGTTTTGCAGCGTCAGGGTTTCTCCGTGTTTCCCTATATTGATGATTGTTTGTTCTCTGCTTCCTCCTTTCCTAAGGCTCTTCTGGCAGTGGAGGCTACGTTGACCTTGTTCCGGGAACTGGGGTTCAGGTTGAATCTGGCCAAGTCTCATCTGGATCCTGTTCAGAGACTTCAGTTCATCGGGGGTCTGTTCGACACCTCTCTGGGGGCTGTGTTTCTCCCTCCTGTTCGGATCCTTTCTCTGCAGAGTCTGTTGCGGGATCTGTTGGGTCGTCCCTCTGCCCCGGCTCGTCTTTGGTTGCGGGTCCAGGGGTTGATGGCTGCCACCACTGCTGTGGTTCCTTGGGCTCGCCTCCATCTCAAGCCCTTGGTGACTCATCTGTTGGCTCGGTGGGACTCCTCCCGGGCGGATTACGAGACTCTGGTTCCTCTCTCTCCTGCTCTGATTTGGGACTTGGACTGGTGGCTTTGCACTCCCAATCTGGAGAAGGGGGTGCGGTTTTGTCTTCCACCTCCCCTTTTGTTGACCACGGATGCCAGTCTTTGGGGTTGGGGGGCCACGTTGGGGTCCTTGGAGGCCATGGGTCGGTGGTCTTGGAGGGACAGCGCCCGTTTCTCGAACTGGCGGGAGTTGGCGGCCAACTGGGAGGCGGTGCAGTTCTTTCAGGTTCATCTCCACGGGACAAATCTGTTGGTTCGTACCGACAATCAGGTGGCTCGTTGTTACTTGAACCGTCAGGGGGGGACCAAATGCGCCTCTCTGAATCTGTTGGCCTCCATGATTTGTGCTTGGACGGAATCTCACCTGTTGGCCTTGAGGGCTGTGTACATTCTGGGGCAGTTGAATTTTCATGCGGACGCTTTGAGCCGCAACCTTCCTTCCTCTGTTCTATACCATCTCTCTCTTCCTCTGTTCCAGTCCCTTTGTCTTCGATTCGGGTCTCCCTGGATCGATCTCTTTGCCTCTCCTCACAAAGCTCTTCTCCCCCGGTTTTGTTCGGAGGTGATGTGTCCTCAGGCTTAGGCGGTGGATGCTCTTTCAATTCCCTGGCCCTCGGGCCTTCTGTATGCCTTCCCTCCTATTCCCCTCCTCCCGAGGGTGCTGCAGAAGATTCGGGGGGAGAGGGTGTCGGTCCTATTGATTGCCCCCTTCTGGCCTTGCTGCCTTTGGTTTCCTCTCCTGTTGCGGCTGGCGGGGGGCCGGTTTGTCCGGCTTCCTTTGGTTCCTGCTCCTCTTCAGTTTCTGCTCCTGTCTCTGCCTTGCCTTCGTCATTTGCAGCTGACGGCCTGGCTCTTGAGCGGTTGACGTTGGAGTCTTTAGGCTGTTATTCTGTGGTGGCTCGTGGCATCCAGTTGTCCCGTCGGCCTTCGACCCTTAAATGCTATGGTCGTCATTGGAGCTCTTTTGTCTCTTGGTGTTCATCTCATTGTGTGGATCCTGTGCTTGGGGATCCTGCTTCTGTGCTGGATTTTCTCCGGGATGGGTTTTTAAAGGGCCTTTCCCCTTCCACTTTGTCTGCTCAGTGGGCTGAGGTTCGTGCTTGTCGGGGTCCTGGGGCTTCCTTGGAGGTTGTTGCCCCTTTGGTGAGTCGGCTTCTTCGGAGCTTTAGGCTTCGTCGTCCGGTCTCTCCTGTGCTCGTGCCTTCTTGGGATTTGCCTACTGTTTTGTGGGGTCTGCAGTTGCCCCCTTTTGAGCCCTTGTTGGAGGCGGACTTGTTGTGGTTGTCCGCTAAGGTGGCTTTTTTGCTGGCCATCACCTCCGCTCGTCGGTTGTGTGAGTTGGGTGCCTTGCTCGTTTCTTTCCTTTTTTTGCAGTTCTTGCAGGATCGGGTTGTTTTACGGCTTGACCCGGCTTTTCTACCTAAGGTTTCTTCCAAATTCCATTTGCAACAGGAGGTGGTGCTTCCTGATTTGCCTACGAAGGGGGATTCCCTTGTTCGCTCTTCTTTGGATGTTCGGAGGGCTCTTCAGATTTACCTACCTTCCATAATCTTAAAAATCGAACTTGGCATTCGGCCTCATTCTTGTTTATGATTATTGGAGTTCGTGGTGACTTGCAATATCCTTATATTATATGGCAGGGGGTACTAGATCACTTATATAGTGTACGGAAAACCCATAAATCACCGATGGAATTATTGATCTCCATGTAGGCAAACATTTGTGACATTTATTCTAAGATTGTTTGCATTTAGCCGCTTCGACGCGGCTGGAATTCCCCCGCTGTGCGGGAGAATTCCACACGTGCGCGGAACGGACGGCCCCCGGCCGTCCTCCGCACACGCCCACCATGACGTCGGACGGCCGCTACTACCAACACCTCCATATTTAAATACAAATCTGAGCTCTTTGGGGGGTACTCTTAGCGTTCTCGCACGGATAGTCCTCTGGCCAACTTGAAGGTGACTTGAAACTTGAAGTCCTTTTCAAAGCTCTACTAATGACTCTCCCTGTTAACATCACCTCTGAACCAGTTTCATTGTTCATGACTCAAGCCCTGTGACGTTGCCTGGACTGTGCCCACATCTCATCTCCCTCCATCTTGCAGGTTGAGGGGATCACAGTCACTAACCAGGTCTTTGGCCTCAGTGAGAAGGAAGCCGACTACTTCTACTACATGCAGTTTGATGGGATCTTAGGTCTGGGATACCCCAGCATTTCTTCAGATGGAGTCACCCCGGTCTTCGACAGCATGTGGAATGAGCAGCTGATACCACAGAATCTCTTCTCTGTCTTTCTCAGCTCGTAAGTCACCGTAACTAAACTGTGACATCACATATTGAAAGCTGACAATGTGATCGTTGGACCTCAAGTTGTGCGAAAAAATGTATCCTCATTACCTCACCATTTAAGAAGTTGTAAAGTTGAAGGTCTGTTGTGTGCCTTAAATTTGTTTGTTGATGTTAAATTCTGTGATTTTTTGGGACATGTTTCTCCATTGGATCAATGTCACTGATCAGACCTGTAATCTCCAGAACCCATCATTGTTTTCCAAATTCTCTGTATGAATAGTTATGAAAAATTTAAGTAGCAAATATTTCAACTAAATTTAAGGGAAATGACTAGCTTTCTACAGCCACTTCAACGAGATCCTGCCAGTGCAAACAAAATACCACAATATCAAGCAGGTGCCTGGCTTTGCAGGTAGAAGGCCACAGTAGGGATGCTATGTTTGTCTGCAGTTCTAGAGTGGTCTTGAAGTGTTGCTATAGAATGAGTGTCAAAGCCACGTGATGCATCTTCATGGAAAGAGACCTGAAACCAGATCCTGAACAATGCACCTGCACAGAGTATAAACACTCAGGTGTAAGTTAAAATTATTTAAGTGTATAGACAGGAGTAGATTAAGTAACAGACTGAGGACCTCATTTACAAAAAAAATGGCGTGGGCAGGGCAGCAAGGCTGTTTGCTGTGCTGCCCTATGCCAATTTGAAACGGCAGGAATGCACCATATTTATGAAATTTGGTGCATTCCTGTCCTTTCAGTCAGCACCAGCTAACAATTTGGTGCCTAGAGCCAACGCAGGCACTCTTGCACCTTGGTGCAAGTGTGTCTGCGTTGTTGACAGGATTGATTTTGTGCAGGAACGGGCACCTTCCTGCAAAAAACAATCCATGGAGGCGTGTTACTTGTTCAATGCAAGCTGCAGAATGCAGCCCACATGGAAAGAGGAAACAACAGGGAGAAATAAAAACATTTCTCCTCATTACGCCTGCTCTGGGAAGGCGTAAGCTTTTGGCACTGCCCCAGGTTTACATGATTTTGTAAATCAGGGGCAGCTTCAAAATCCATGGGTGTTGCGTGGGAAAATGCACTGCAAATCCCATGGACCGTCTCCTTGACGCAGAGTAAAGCAAGGCAGCGACTTGTGTTGCTTTGTCTTGCTCCATATCCATGAGGCCTCTCAAAGCCAAGCAGGGTGGCTTTGTGTCGCGTCATAGATATGATTGAGAGGCTTGTGCTGCAGGAGCGTAAAAAAAGTGACGTTCCAGTGGTGCAGGCCTCTTGTAAATAAGCCACTGAGTGATCCCAAAACCACATCTGACCACTTATAAAAAGGACATATGCATTGGAGATGCCTGCTCCACAGGCAGGAGGCCAGAGATACCTATGAAAGCACAGGTGACGATTAAAGTTTCCAGCACGTTATTTTCCGTTCCCCACAAAAAAGCTGACAATGTTCACCACTATTGATCACTGGCTACTTACATATCAGCCAGCACAGGTTTACGCCACCCTGAATGTAACTTGTAGTGTGGCCCCCTTACTAATGGGATTAGATGCATCAGGTGACCATCTGCAGTGAGTTCTGGGTAGACCATGCCTAATCACTGTTCAGAAAACAGAAACAGAAGTAGTGAATATCAATGGCCCATAACCGGTCAAGGATCGAGACATCCTAGCCAGAAGTTTCGATTATTGGTAGACCACAACTGATCAAAGCAAGGCAGCTATAGAGGATGGATCAATTACTCATGCGCCATGAAAGACCACTGCTCAGTGCAGCTGATCAGTAAGTACTGATCACTCATGCATCGTAAGTAGTCAGTTTTCAAGACAATCCAACCTGAAATAATGATTCCTGTTTGATCCTAATCGATAAATGCTTGGAACAAGCCAACTGGATACATCAATTACTGATGGACCAGAACTGATCAATGTGACACACAATCCAACTACAGGTCAGGACTACTGCTAGATAATAACCTATAGACGTTGATCACCTCCCAAATAGTATTGATTAGTGGTCCTGAAGGCACATTTCTGGTTCACCTCCCAATCTGGGTTTATCTATTTTCACACACTTGCCCTTATATCTAACTGCATGCCCCAGGTATGGTCCAGCTCTCTGGTCTTTTAGTCTGAGGTGAGAAGCTATCCTCAGAACTGAGATACATTGAATTAAGGTTGTGGTCCAACGCACAGAGCTCTTCCTTGATTGGCCGAGATCCTCCAGTAAAGGAAGTGCATGGCTGCTGAACTGCACATCTTAAGTGATTGATTCAATGTCCAATGCAGGATGGTCGAGAGAGTCCATATAGTTCTAGAGGGCCTTGTCACACTCACATGCTTTCCTGCCAGACCTTCTTCGTTTCAAGCTTGTAGTAAAGACACTTTCCCCCTATACTCGAGCATCGAACATCTTGAGCGCTCTGCCCGGAATATGAATTTCAAAAGGCTAGTTCTCAGAAGGCCCCAGCGACTGCTGCCATTTTAAAAATTACAGAAATATTTAGTTCTTCCTTGTCTTCAACCGAGAGTTACATTACCTCAATCGTCAACTAATGTTTTCCCAAAAATGATTTTAGGATTGTAAGTTAAAACAAGTCTCACTTTGGTGTAAGGGAGCTCTTAAGTCAGCTCAATATTGACTATCCTTTTGCTGACACCCCTTACATCAGTCTGAACAATCCATTTGACTGAAGGATAGTTGAACTAAATCAGTGTCTACTGGCAGTGCTAGGTATTCATAAGATGTGTTAAACACATGATGGTCCATTGGCTGAGGCTCAGTGACATGCATTTCCCAGTAGATGACCAAGTGAGACTCAACAGTGTTATTCTAAAGATGGATGAATAGAAAAATGGTGACCACTGTCATATGTCTGACCCTCAAAGAACAGCTCACAAACATATGTTAGAAACTCGGAGAATATGGAAAAAATGCTGTCAGATGATTTTTTTAATTGTTGCTTACTAGAACTCGGTCTATGACCTGCGCCGGGAGTTAGTGCTCCGCTGATATCCAGGGTTGTCTTCTGCCCATTTGCACCTCTGTCCACCCGTGAGCTCGCCACTGGCCATGACATGCCTAAGTAATGCTCTCTCTTTCCCTCACTTAGGAATTCAGCTGTTGGAAGTGTGGTGACATTCGGGGGATACGAACCTTCGTACTACTCTGGAAGCCTGAACTGGGTCCCGGTCTCCGCAGAAGGATACTGGCAGATCAACCTGGACAGGTATTGTGTTTTTGTCATCCCATACTGTCAAATCTACCTGGGCAGGTATTGTGTTTCTATCATCACATACTGTCAAATCAACCAGAACAGGTATTGTGTTTCCACCTGGCTGATACTGACAGAACAACCTGGACAGGTTTTATGTTTCTATCATCTAATACTGACAAATCAACTTGGACAGGTGTTGTGTGTCGATCCAGCTGCTACTGACTGGTGAACAGGTAAGGTATTGTGTTTCTATTGTCCCAAACCGACAAATATATTTGGACAGTTGGTTTTATCCAACTGTTGGTGACTGATCAATCAGGACAGGTATTTTGTTTGCATCTAGCCGATACTCACAGAACAACCTGAAAAGGTATTGTGTTTCTGTCGCCCCATACTAACAAATCTACCTGGGCCGGTTTTGTGTTTCTATAATACCATACTGAAAAATCAACCTGGACAGATGTTGTGTTTCTATCATCCCATACTGACAAATCAACTTGGACAGTTGTTGTGTTTCTATCATTCCATACTGTCAAATCTATCTGGGCAGGTATTGTGTTTCTATCATCCCATACTGTCAAATCTACCTGGACAGCTGTTGTGTTTCTATCACCCAATACTGACAAATCAACTTGGACAGGTGTTGTGTGTCCATCCAGCTGCTACTGACTGATGAACAGGAAAAGTATTGTGTTTCTATTGTCCCAAACTGACAAATATACCTGGACAGTTGTATTTTTATCCGGCTGTTGGTGACTGACCAATCAGGACAGGTATTATGTTTGCATCTAGCCAATACTCACAGAACAACCTAAAAAGGTATTGTGTTTCTGTCAGCCCATGGTGACATATCTACCCCGGCCGGTGTCGTGTTTTTATCATTCCATACTGACAGAACAACCTGAGAATGTATTGTGTTTCTGTCGTCCCATGGTGACATATCTACCCCAGACGGTGTCGTGTTTTTATCATTCCATACTGATAGAACAACCTGAAAAGGTATTGTGTTTCTGACGTCCCATGGTGACATATCTACCCCGGCCGGTGTCGTGTTTTTATCATTCCATACTGACAGAACAACCTGAAAAGGTATTGTGTTTCTGTCGTTCCATGGTGACATATCTACCCCGGCTGGTGTCATGTTTTCATCATTCCATACTGACAGAACAACCTGAAAAGGTATTGTGTTTCTGTTGTCCCATGGTGACATATCTGCCCCGGCCGGTGTCGTGCTTTTATCATTCCATACTGACAGGACAACCTGAAAGGGTATTGTGTTTCTGTCATCCCATGGTGACAGATCTACCCCGGCCGGTGTCGTGTTTTTATCATTCTATACTGACAGAATAACCTGGGCAGGTATTGTGTTTCTATCAACCCACATTGACAAATCTACCTGGAAAGGTATTGTGTTTCCACCCAGCCAATACTGGCAGAGGAGCTTAGTGAGGTATTGTGCTTCCATCCAGACAATACTGGCAGATAAACCTGGACAGGGATTTTGTTTCCACCCAGGCAATACTGGCAGAGGAGCGTAGTGCGGTATTGTGCTTCCATTCAGCCAATACTGGCAGAGGAGCTTAGTGAGGTATTGTGCTTCCATCCAGACAATACTGGCAGATAAACCTGGACAGGGATTGTGTTTCCACCCAGCCAATACTGGCAGAGGAGCTTAGTGCGGTATTGTGCTTCCATCCAGACAATACTGGCAGATAAACCTGGACAGGGATTGTGTTTCCACACAGCCAATACTGGCAGAGGAGCATAGTGCGGTATTGTGCTTCCATCCAGACAATACTGGCAGAGGAGCTTAGTGTGGTATTGTGCTTCCATCCATCCAATACTGACAGAGGAGTGTAGTGAGGTATTGTGCTTCCACCCAGCCAATACTGGCAGATAAACCTGGACAGGGATTGTGTTTCCACCCAGCCAATACTGGCAGAGGAGCGTAGTGAGGTATTGTGCTTCCACCCGGCCAATACTGGCAGATAAACCTGGACAGGGATTGTGTTTCCACCCAGCCAATACTGGCAGAGGAGCGTAGTGTGGTATTGTGCTTCCATCCAGACAATACTGGCAGATAAATCTGGACAGGGATTGTGTTTCCATACTGTAGAAAGCTGGCTCTGTATAGAGTATACCAAAGTAAGGTATAGTGTGCACAGAGTCCAGGGAGTCCCTGGAGGTGTAGCAGCAGCTAAATTAGATAGGTACTAACAGCTTCCTTTGTGGTAGTTTGGGCGAGCAGTTAGGCCTATCAGGAGGGTGTGTTAAGCATTTATTGTATTCACTCAATCGAGGTCTGATTGCACACGCTCAGAGATAGAATCCAGACCAATCAGGTAAGTATAAAAATATATACATGTATTCTATTTTGTAGAACCAAGCAGGACTTGGCACACGTAAGTAAGAACACTTTCAAATGCAAAGATGTACACAGAACTGCAATTGTGGTTTGTATTGGAATCGTTTACAGGCTTGCATTACTTTTAAAACACTTTAAAATGCAGTGTGATTACTTTCGATTACTCTTGGATTACTTTTCAGTTACTTTTAGGTCGTGAGGTCGTATACCGAGATATCACACAAAGCCTGTTGTCACTTACAGGTAAGTACGACAAACCTTAAGTTAAAGCACAGTTACTTTCTTTTCATACAAAAGTTCAACTCAACAACATTTTTAGGAACAAAACATCACAACATTGACTCCTATAGGGAAAAGAAGGTTATCGGTTTGCATGTAAGTAAACGACCTGCAAAAATAGTTTTTGGGGGTTAGAACCAAGGTTCCAGTAGGCATTCAATTGGCACCACGAGTGGCACTGGGGTGGCCGGGTGCAGAGTTCAGGGGCACAATGTCAGCCAATGGGGCTAAGGGTGCCTTCAGTCAGTGACTACTTGCGAGCAGGCCACTTGGCTGTGGGAGCAAAGCTGCTGGGGTAGAGATCAGCACTGCAGGGGCCAACAATCAGCACAGGAACTGCACCACCAGCAGCACAGGGGCGGCTGGGTGCAGAGTGCCAAGGCGACGTCGGGGACCCCGTGGATTCCAATGGAGATCTTCGATTCGGTAAAAATGCTGCAGGCTTGGACAGGGTGGCTTCTTGAAGGCGACCACTGGTTGGAGAGGTAAGTTGGGTTCTTGAGGGATGCCTGGACACCGTCGGTTGGGCCACCGAAGGCCGTTCGTGCAGGGATGTCATTTGGCATTGAGTTCTTCTTACCGGCTCTGGTCGGGGGACCCTTCAGGTTGAGGCTGCAGGTGTCGGCTTGAAGCTTGAGGTAGGTCGGAGATCACCAGGTCAGGATCACTGGGGAGATCTCCTCGTGGTGTTGTGCCACTCGAACTCGGGCCGTAGGCATCTGCTGCAGAGTGGTGTGAAATCGCAGAGCCGCCTGGATCCGGATTCGAAAGTGGGGGGTGACCATGCAAAAAGGGGCACTTTCCTACATGAGTATGAACAGAGCGCTAAGTCTCATCACCTATGAGAAAAGCTCTTGTGCACAAACAGGTCAAGGTAACATAGAGGGCTCTGCCATGGTGTGACAGTCTTGTTTCTCATATTCTGAAAGTCTGGATTTCGCATATGGAGGAGGCATCCTTATTGTTTGGCTCCTTCACATCTCACTGGGGGAGATGCACTCCAGATCTGACTATCCTATAGGAGACAGACTCTGTCATCAGTGGCTGACAAGGGAACACTAAACACCAGATGCCAAGGGATGCTTGTATCACTGAAGCTGGGAAATGCTTGCATCGCAGGTCCCACTGGATGATTGTATCGCTGAGAGATGCTTGCATCGCAGGTCCCGCAGGAGGTGTGTATCGCTGAAGCTGGGAAATGCTTGCATGGCAGGTCCCGCAGGATGCATGTATCACAGAGATGCTTGCTTGATAAACTCATCCCGCAGGATGCGTTTATCGCTGAGGGATACTTGCATCGCACGTCCAGAGGATGCTTGTATAGCTGAGTGATGCTTGCATCGCAGGCCCGGTAGGATGCTTGTATTGCTTAAGCTGAGAGATGCTTGCATCACATGTCCCACAGGATGTGTCTATCACTGAGAGATGCTTGCATCGCACGTCCAGAGGAGGCTTGTATCGCTGAAGCTGAGAGATGCTTGCATCACAGGTCCCACAGGATGATTGTATCTCCGAAGCTGAGAGATGCTTGCAACGCAGGTCCGGCAGGTTGTTTGTAACATTGAAGCTAAGAAATTCTTGCATCACATGTCCCGCAGGATGCGTATATCACTGACTCTGAGAGATGCTTGCATCATAGGTCCCGCAGGATGCATTGCCGAAACTGAGAGATGCTTGCGTCACAGGTCCCACAGGATGCTTGTATCACTGACTCTGAGAGATGCTTGTATCACAGGTCCCGCAGGATGCTTCTATCACTCAAATTGAGAGATGCTTGCATCAAAGGTCCCACAGGATGCTTGTATCGCTGAAGCTGAGAGATGCTTACATCACAGGTCCCGCAAGATGCTTGCATCGCTGAAGCTGAGAGATGCTTGCATCACAGGTCGTGCAGGATGCCTGGGCTTGAAGCTTGAGCGAGGTCGGAGATTACCAGGTCAGGATCGCTGGGGAGATCTCCTCATGGTATTGGGCCACTCGAACTCAGGCCGTAGGCGTCTGCTGCAGAGTGATGCGAAACCGTAGAGCCTCCTGGATCCGGATTCTGTGGGTGAGTCTTTGTTGAGCAAATCCGGTGCTCACGGAAGACAGAGTCTTAAAGATGGTTGCAGAGCAGGCCCTCCAGGCTCTGAGGGGCTGCTGGTTGCTGGGCATGCTGTGGTTTCGCTGTAGTCAGGTCGGAGTCGGGACAGGCCGGTAGGGCTGGGGCCAAAGTATTTGAAGTCCTTTTCTTCCTGGGTCAGCACGGCTCTTCAGTCCTTCTTCTTTATTCCTCGAATCTGAGAAGGCAATGTTCTGGGTCGACACTAAATACTAAAATTTGGGGCCTTAAAGGGGTGTGCAGGTCGGGACCAATTGGTCCCTTCCTTGGGGAGGGTACACCCCCTATTATGCCACCCTCCAGTGGGAGGGGTCATGAGCCTGTTCCTAATTGTCTGGGTCCCTTCATATTCAAGATGGAGGGGACTGAGATGTGTGTTTCACCTCGCCTCCCCCACTTGAGTGGTGGGGTTGGGAAAGGTGGGCACACCTCTCCTCCTAGCTTGGTTTTCCTGCCAATTCTCCCACCCAAAATGGGGGCAGAACCGGTGGCAGCCAGTTGCTGGGGGCATCAAAATGCAGGGACAGCTTACGAAGGCGACAGGCCTTTGAAGCTTCCCCTTTGTGGACCCAGACCATCCTGAGGGAGGATGCATGACACCTCTACCTAGGATGGGCTTTGTTTCTGGACCAAGAGAGTGGAGGCCATTTACCCAGGAGTCCAGAAACCTGTCTGGTGGTGGAAATTGGCAGGTAGGCATTCAGGAACAACACCAGGGATGTTTGTTTTTAAGTTGGCATCTCTGAGATGCCCTCTGAGTGCATTTTACATTAAATCCCACACTGTCATCAGTGCCCTTGGTATCCATGGTACCTTTACAAGGGGCTTACCTGTGGCCAGGGATGTGCCAATTCGGGGTACAAAGGTACATCTTTGGGAAAGAATACATGCCCTGGGAACTTGATTGGCAGGGACCCTGGGTACACCAAGTCAAAGTGCATCATGTGTCAGGCAAAAAGTGGTGGGTGACCAGGCAAAAAGGGGCACTTTCCTACTCATACAGGGCGCTAAATCTCATCACCTATAAGAAACGCTCTTGTGCACAAACAGGTCAAGGTAACATAGAGGGCTCTGCCATGGTGTGACAGTCTTGTTTCTCATATTCTGAAAGTCTGGATTTCGCATATGGAGGAGGCATCCTTATTGTTTGGCTCCTTCACATCTCACTGGAGGGAGATGCCCTCCAGATATGACTATCCTATAGGAGACAGACTCTGTCATCAGTGGCTGACAAGGGAACACTAAAGACCAGGTGCCAAAGGATGCTTGTATCACTGAATCGGGGAGATGCTTGCATTGCAGGTCCCGCAGGATGATTGTATCGCTGAGAGATGCTTGCGTTGCATGTCCAGAGGCTGCTTGTATAGCTGAGAGATGCTTGGATCGTAGGTCCGGTAGGATGCTTGTATCACTTAAGCTGAGAGATGCTTGCATCGCATGTCCCGCAGGATGTGTCTATCACTGAGAGATGCTTGCATCGCACGTCCAGAGGATGCTTGTATCACTGAAGCTGAGAGATGCTTGAATCGCAGGTCCCACAGGATGATTGTATTTCTGAAGCTGAGAGATGCTTGCAACGCAGATCCGGCAGGATGCTTGTAATGTTGAAGGTAAGAGATGCTTGCATCACATGTCCCGCAGGATGCGTGTATCACTGGCTCTGAGAGATGTTTGCATCATAGGTCCCGCAGGATGCATTGCCGTAACTGAGAGATGCTTGCGTCACAGGTCCCATAGGATGGTTGTATCACTGACTCTGAGAGATGCTTGTATCACACGTCCCGCAGGATGCTTCCATCACTCAAATTGAGAGATGCTTGCAAAGCAGGTCCGGCAGGATGCTTGTAACGCTGAAGCTGAGAGATGCTTCCATCACAGGTCGTGCAGGATGCTTGTATCGATGAAGCTGAGAGATGCTTGCATTCCAGGTCGTGCAGGATGTCTGTATCGCTGAAGGTGAGACATGCTTACATCACAGGTCCTGCAGGATGCGTGTATCGCTGAAGCTGAGACATGCTTGCATCGGGGGTCCCACAGGATGTTTGTGTCGCTGAAGCTGAGAGATGCTTGCATCGCAGGTCTAGCAGGATGATTGTATAAGTGAAGCTGAGACATGCTTGCTTTGCAGGTCCCGCAGGATGCTTGTGTCACTGCAGCTGAGAGATGCTTGTCTCTAAGGTCCTGCAGGATGATTGTATAAGTGAAGCTGAGAAATGCTTGTCTCTCAGGTCTCGCAGGATACTTTTAACGCTGAAGCGATTTTTGCCTCTGGTGTTCTCCATGATCCTTGTATCACTGAACCTGAGAGATGCTTGCAATTCATGTCCTGCAGGATGCTTGTATTGCTGAAGCTGAGAGATGCTTGCATCGCAGTTCCCGCAGGATGCATGTATTATTGACTCTGAGAGATGCTTGTATCACAGGTCCAGCAGGATGCATGTATCGCTGAAGCTGAGAGATGCTTGCATCACAGGTCCTGCAGGATGCATGTATCGCTGAAGCTGAGAGATGCTTGCATCATAGGTCCCGCAGGATGCTTGTGTCGCTGAAGCTAAGAGATGCTTGTCTCTCAGGTCCCGCAGGATGCTTGTATCGCTGAAGCTGAGAGATGCTTGCACCGCAGGTCCCACAGGATGCTTGTGTCGCTGAAGTTAAGAGATGCTTGCATCGCATGTCTGCAGGATGCTTGTATCGCTGAAGCTAAGAGATGCTTGCATCGCAGGTCCCACAGGATGCGTGTATCACTGACTCTGAGAGATGCTTGCATCGCAGTTCCCGCAGGATGCGTGTATCACTGACTCTGAGAGATGCTTGTGTCACAGGTCCAGCAGGATGTCTGTATCGCTGAAGCTGAAAGATGCTTGCATCACAGGTCCTGCAGGATGCATGTTTTGCTGAAGCTGAGAGATGCTTGCATCATATGTCCCGCAGAATACATGTATCGCTGAAGCTGAGAGATGCTTGCATCACAGGTCTCGCAGGATGCTTGTATCGCTGAAGCTGAGAGATGCTTGCATCGCAGGTCCCGCAGGATGCTTGTATCACTGAAGCTGAGAGATGCTTGCATCGCACGTCCCACACGATGCTTGTATCACTGAAGCTGAGAGATGCTTGCATCGCATGTCTGCAGGATGCTTGTATCGCTGAAGCTGAGAGATGCTTGCATCACAGGTCCCTCAGGATGCGTGTATCGCTGAAGCTGAGAGATGCTTGCATCACAGGTCCCTCAGGATGCATGTATCGCTGAAGCTGAGAGATGCTTGCATCACACGTCCCACAGGATGCATGTATCGCTGAAGCTGAGAGATGCTTGCATCTCAGGTCCCACAGGATGCTTGTATCGCTGAAGCTGAGAGATGCTTGCATTGCAGGTCCAGCAGGATGTCTGTATCACTGAAGCTGAGAGATGCTTGCATCGCATGTCTGCAGGATGCATGTATCGCTGAAGCTAAGAGATGCTTGCATCATAGGTCCCGCAGGATGCTTGTGTCGCTGAAGCTAAGAGATGCTTGTCTCTCAGGTCCCGCAGGATGCTTGTATCGCTGAAGCTGAGAGATGCTTGCATCGCAGGTCCCACAGGATGCTTGTGCCTCTGAAACTAAGATATGCTTGCATCGCATGTCTGCAGGATCCTTGTATCACTGAAGGTGAGAGATGCTTGCATCGCATGTCTGCAGGATGCTTGTATCATGGAAGATACTGGAAGAGGCTGACATCTCCCTCTTCTCTCTCTCCTCTCTCTCTTCCTTAGTATCACCATAAATGGAAATGTTGTTGCCTGCAATGGGGGCTGCCAGGCCATAGTGGACACAGGGACGTCTCTGATTGCTGGACCTTACACAGACATCGCAAACATCCAGAAAGACATTGGAGCGACCCAGAATGCTGATGGAGAGGTATGCGCACTAAGCTTCCCCGTGTGATGTTATGAATTACAGTAGTGAGTGAATAACTGTACATTGTGAATAACATTCTATGCCTCGAGCCTGTCATGTGCTTCATCAGTTTAATCCCCACAGGGATGTAACCAGAAGAGAACATTGTACCCAAACAACGAATGATAGAATATTGCATCTCAAATATCGTTTACAAAAATATTGCCCCCATGGCGTTAATTATATAAAATGCACTGCCAACAGGGTCATATTTTTGTGTACCATATTTAGGACACAATATTTCTGTCAGGTGATATTTTTGCTAACAAATTCTGACATATAACCTAATCTAATGACCACTACAAGGGTCATCGAGGCCCAGCCATACAACACGGCCGACATCTTCCCCAGTATATTGACAGTCGTCATCCAAGAAGACACCGTCGTTCACCCTAACCTTAGTCAGTCCATGAATAATCACCAGCGAAAGGATATTCATAAAATCATTGAGATTCCCGCAGTGGTATGGTACCAGAACATCGTGGTTAGGGTATCACCTGTTATGTTATGTTATTTTATTTTATAACGCGCACAGATACTCAGGAGTGTCCCGGAGCGGAGCCATATGAGGGGTGGAGAATGATACTTAGACAAAGAGATGTGTTTTCGGGAGCTTTCTAAAAGCCAGTGGCTCCTTGATGTTCCGAAGAGCAAAGGGAAGGGCGTTCCATGCCAAGACAGCTTTCCGGGCGAGGGAGCTGCCACCTAACCTCTGGCATTTAAAGCGTGGAGCCAGAGCCAGAAGTTGAGACGAGGAGCGCAATTGTCTCAGAGGGGCATAGAAAGAGAAGCGTTTTTGCAGATAAGTGGGTCCTTGGCCATAGAGAGCACGATGGGCAATGACTAATGATTTAAACTTTACCCTTGCCGCCACGGGCAGCCAGTGCAACGAGCGCAGGTGGTGGCTCACACTACTTCTGGAGGGCAAGTCAAGAAGAAGCCTGGCTGCCGCATTCTGGACTACCTGAAGCTTTTTCAGCAGGTAGCCAGGAATGCCCACATAGAGAGCATTGGCGTAGTCCAGCCGAGATAGAATAAGGGCACGGATGACTGTCTCCTTTGCGGCCCTAGGCAGCAGGGGGAGAAACTTCCTAAGGGTTTTAAGAAGGCCGAAGCAAGTGCCGGCAAGCTTCTTAACCTGAGCGTAGAAGGAAAGGTTCTCCTCAAAACTGACACAAATATCATGTGCTAAATATTGCTTCCGAAAATAACACCCCACACCCAATATTTAGGACACAAGGGGCATATTACAAGCAGATATCGCCACCAGAACATCACTTTTTTTGACCCCTTCGCATAGACTTCTAAGTTTAGCACCAGCACTAGGTGAAGCGCAGGGGTGCACCGTATTATTGTAAATACGGCGCATGCCTGTGTTTTTAGAATGTCGGAGCGCAGCATTACCAATTGTGGCGTAACACCGCGCTCCGCCATTCTGTTGTGAATGTGTCCCATATGTTTCAGACAAATCTGCACTACGCATGTATAAACCCATCTCTAACTTGCTGATTACCATCTAGTTATGGCATCACTAGTCATCTCTAATAAAAAATGAAGTAGCTTCTCAATTGTATTAATGTATTACTGTTGATTTGTGACATCCTAGTGTGACAGTGTGAAAGGTAGGGCACAGAGCTGAACCAAAAGTGCTGCTTATACAAAGAAAGAGAAAGCTAGCTTTCTGACTCTTTTGAATTATTTCCAATGACAGTGAGTGGCCTTTAGTAGACACTGAGACATTTATAGCAGTGTGTTTATTTCTACTGCTTAATTTCGATTTACAGGTTGTCACTCACCCTGATTTGCAGCTTTTTTTTTCTTCTTTTTTTTAAAGAGATGACAATAAAATGTTTAAAACTATTTGGTAACGTTGCTTCTCTGCACATTGTTGTTTGCATGTAATACATGTGCAATCTACATACCTGCATACATACCACCTCAGGAGGAGCAAACAAACAAGGACTGATGATGGTTGGGGGAGTTTGGATGATCTGAGAATTTTGAGAAACGTAGGGCCTCATGTACTGACATTCTACTCGCAAAAAAGAGAATACTATACGGTGACATACCTCCTCTGTGACGTGAAATATCTTTATAATGTACGGAAGAGGGGGTTTTATCCCACCTGGTCTCGATCTTTCTGGTAGGCATTCTGTAGCCTCCAACAGATCCACCATGAAAGAGTCCGGCACAGCCTCTTCATGCCTGCCAGAGGATGAGGCGGTCTCAGTGCGTGGAGCCGAGACCCTATGAAGGTTGGACCTTCTACTCCCCACCCAGCCCATCCATGGTCTGATGCGGGTGTGCTGTCCGCGCCCTGGCGGAGGAGGCACAGTTGGGTGGTTGAACCTTTTCTATGAAGTCAACAGGACTCTGAAATAAACCTCTGCTCCCAAGATGGCTGACAAGGGAGGACCCTGAGGTCAAACTATGCCTGAAGATACTACTGTTTGAGTGTGTTGTCTCTTAGGAAAAGTGGGGCTGAAGTACAAACATATTTTGCTGTCAGAAAGCCTGCACTTTGGAAAAATGCAGGGCATGTGACTTCCAAACACATGTTTGTAACGTGCAAAATGTACTGTGCAATTTATGAATGGTTCTTGATGGCAGTTGTGGTTGAAAATCATTGATAAGTAACATCTAAGGTGTCCCCCCTGCATGGCCCCCTGATAGCACACATGTAAGGATGGAGGTCTGCTGCCCCTTGAAACACCTCCTGCCTCATTCTCATGGTTGACACAGCAGGTTCTGAGACCTCCTGTGGATACAGCCAGCACATCAGTCACACTGCACATGTCGGCAGGTGGCAGCCCACGGTGTGCAGTCTGTACGTCCTGGCTGTGGAACTGCCCCAGGATACATCAGGCTCAGTGTATTCTGTTTGATAGAACCAAGATGTCGTCTTGAAAGTAAAACAATTCTTTATTACTTTGTTAGTCAAAACCATAGATAACATTCACCATACATAAAAAGAGCTGCACCAGACTGACATACATGAACTAAAAGAACCTGTAATCACAGTACACAGGTTTATTAGGATGGCTTAACAAGTGAACCATGAGCTCTGTGGAAGAGATTTAACAAATGTAGCAACTTTGGATTCATTCCCGCTGACAAGTTTCAGCTCTGACTGGTTGAAGACGACATTCTCCTGCCATTACACGTATGACAATGACCTCAGTCCTGAAGAAGACCTCACATATGCACCAATACACTGTCAGGGAATGAGATTGTTCTGGTAAGGCAGAGTCCAACATCCCACCCTGGCAACCCAGAAACAAGTGCACACCAGCAACCCCGAAACGAGAGCACACCCCTGTGTTAGACCTGTCAGCCTTAGGGTGGTCTTCTCCCAGACTTTTTGCCTTCACCCTCCTATTTTGCTGAATTTGTTTTTGTTGGTTTTAGGACTCTGTGCACCTTACCACTGCTAACCAGTGCTAACGTGCTTGTGCCTTCTCCCTAAAACATGGTATAATTAGCTTACACCTGATTGACATATTTAATTGACTTATAAGTCCCTAGTGGAATGGTATACCATATTCCCAGGGCCTGTAAATTAAATGCTACTAGTTATTTTGCTAGCCACTTAAGTAGCCCCTTAAAATATGTCTCTGGCCTGCGATTGCAGCCTGCATGTAGTTTTAAACTGCCAATTCGACTTGGCAATATAACCCCTTTGCCAAGCCTTAAACTCCCCTTTTATTGCATAGAAGTCACCCCTACAGTGAGCTCTAGTTAGCCCATAGGGAATGGTACATTGTAATTGAAAGGTTAGACTTACTGGCAGTGTAAAAATTCCTAAATTTGTCTTTAGCTACTGTGAGGCCTAGCTCTCCCATAGGATAACGCTGGGCTACCTTATTACATTTAATATGTGCTAACCTTTCATGGGGAAAGGGTAAATGCTTCATGTTTGGTGTCTTAGAAATTGAATTAAAAATCCTCTTTGATGGAAAAGTTGGATTGTAAGTTACAATTTTGAAAATGCCACGTTTAGACAGTTGTCATTTTCCTGCCCAGAATATTTGCTGGCTGAAGCTTGTTCCAAGGGCACATGATGGGGTGTAGTTGTCAGCTGGACTTTGTTTATTCCTCCCAGACAGACACACAATAAAGAGATTAGGTGTGCCTGGATGGGTCATCACTGGAAGGATGAGGCCTGGGTGTGGAGGTGGGCACAGGCCCAATTACAACTCAATAGGCTGTGCTCTCAAAGGACTTTCCACCCCTACATTTGTTCATGCAGCCAGCTTGGTGCCAGTGTAGGGGAAGCAGGAAACTTCAAGCACTACAAAGGGAATTCTCTAGAAACTTCTCTTGTTTCGAAGGAGGCACCAGGTATAAAAATTGGACCCTCAGGCCCACTCTTAAGTTCACATTCTGGACATGCAGAAGGAATCTCATAGAACTGCCTGCTGCTGTGGCCTGCCGTGCACTTCAGAGAACTGATTTGGTACACCTGGAAGGACTGCTCTTTTGCCAGAAGCCTGCCGTGAGCCCTTTTAGGTTTGCACTGCTGCTTGAGTACCCTGTTTCACTGCTGAAACCTAGGACTACCAGAGTGACTCCAAGGGCTAGTTGGCTGGCCTCCTGATCCGGACCTCAGGGACATAAAATGCTCCAACCATATTAAACCACACCTAGACCCATCCTAAGTGGATCCTAACCCCCAAATGGTGCCCCTCCAGGCCTGGACCGCTGGTGGTGGTGCTGAATGTGTCCAGATAGCCAAATCTAGAAAATGTTTGGCTAAAAACTGCTCTGACAACCGAGAGGAGACCGGAACAACCTGCTCATTTATCCGTCCAATGTGCATCGCTGGTCGGCCTGACTTCGCGGTTGCTCTTGCAATGTTCTCCTTCACAGCACCTCCAGAAGTGCTTGCCTTTGCCTCTCACAAGAGCACTTTTAAATGTATTCCCCAAGGTAGGAAACTTCCTGGAAGAAGTGAGTGAAACCCAAAAGGTTTTGAGTTTTTGGAAGTTCACCAGTGCCGCTTTCAAATCACACTCACCATCCACTATTAATACTAGACTTTCAAATGTTGCAAATCTTCCGTACTATTGTAATTTGCACCTTCGTAAATGCCCCTTATGACGGTAGAATTATAGCACTTAAGTTGACCAAAAAGTTGTGAATAGAGCCCAATGGTGTTATTTACTGGTCATAAGAAACTGGTCACAATTTGTGATGAGTATTTTGCGACCAGTGAGTATTTTTATGAACTAACCTACGTAACATTAGGTTGGTTCATAAAAAATAGAATCACATTGAGTAGTAATCTGACCTACCTAATTAATATTCATAAGGTAGTTAAAAATTGCAACTCAATTGAATTGGCAACAATCACAGTGATGGAGTTCTCTAAGGGTCAGCAGGCCACCATGTCTGTGATTAATTTTCAATAAAGTTATTTTTCAATAAACTTGTTTTTTAATTCAGCCCGTTTTTCTTAACAGAAACAGAACTGTGTTTAAAAAAAGTTTTGTAATTCTTTTTAAGAGTTAGTTTAAGAGTTGCACTGGTCGTCAGGACCATTGCCTACTCTTCGACAAACTTTTTCTTTCGGTCACAAAGGCGATGGGGACCCGTTGCGATTCCTTCCATTTTACAGTGCATTACCACCTCCTTTGCAGTGTTGGTAAATTTTCAGGGGCAGATTTACAATGTAGGTGACTCAGTGCATTCCGCAAGCCATTTGGCTGCGCCGCACTGAGTCACTTTCAAAGCACAGGGATGCAACATATTTACAACAATATGTCGCATCTCTGTGCTTCCCCCTGCGCTGGCGCACAAACTGCAGCCATGCGCCGGCGCAGGCACCCTTGCACCATGGTGCAAGGATGCCTGCGTCATGGGGAGATTGTTTTTGCGCAGGAAGGGGCTCCTTCCTGCACAAAAACAATAACTACAGGCATTTTCCTCTTTCAATGCATGCTGCAGAATGCAGCACGCATTGAAAGAGGAAAAAACGAGGAGAAATGAAAACATTTCTCCTCGTTGCGCCTCCCTACGCCTCCCCTGGGGAGGCCTAGGATTCACACGCATTTCCAGATTTACGATTCCTCGTAAATCTGGAAATGTGTATCGTTCCATGGGTGTTGCGTGGGAACACCCACAGCAACACCCATGGAACGCCCCTTTCACGCAAAATGCTGCGTGTAAAGGGGCCATATTTACAAGGACAGGAAAAGCCACGCAGGGTGGCTTTTCCTGTCCTTGTAAATATGGGGCAGGGAAATGCGCTGTCAGTGCGTCACAAAAAGTGACGTATTGGCAGCTCAAGGGGCTTGTAAATCTGCCCTGCAATGCTTTGTGGCCACATCTAGGTCTCAAAGCATTGATACGTAAGCTATCAATTCTTATCTATTCAGATTCACATTTTAAGAGGCAGAAAAACTGTTTTGCCTCCTAAAATGGAATTAATGCATAAGAAAAACCTTTTAGTTTTCGCAAATGATGAATTGGAGTGTTTGTGGCGATTAAAAGGCTTAGTACATCTAGCCCTAGGATCTTAAATTCTCACTCACCAGAGGAACTTTAATGGACATTGGGTTGATAGTCATATTGAGTGGTGCAGAGGACTATTGCAGGCTAGGATACAGGGATAAAATGAAAGAGGTGGCTGCAGGGGAGCAGACGGGGAGTGGTGGCAATACCTGGCATGGTCAGGTACCCGAAACAGCATGACCAATGTCAACTGCATCAAAACATTGGTCTGGGGGTGTACTGGGAAGCAGAGTTTGAAATGGCAGAGGATGCAGGGGTGTCGCACTGGGAAGCGCACCAGAGAGCTCACATATTGTGCCAGGGGCAGCACCAACAAAACTGATTACTTGTGTCTTCCACCAGTGCCACTGAGGGTCAGGAGATTGACTCAGGAGATCAAAAAAGACTTGCATAGGTACAAAACACCCTCCCAGGAACAGCGGGAAGATGTGGGTGGGGTACTAAGGACCACAGTAAGGGAGCATTTGATAAAATTTACGCAAAGCAGGAGCCCCATGTGCTTCACATTCCCTACCCAGGCTAGTGGTCCTTTCTGGTAAGGAGGAGGCTGCAAAGGGGTTTCAGTGAGACAGCAGATTGCAGCGCTCTCCAGACTTTTGGTGAACTTGAATGTTTGCCTAATTTCATCCATCAGATGGAGAAGGTGACTATTGTCTCAGCTCCCCATAGACCACAGCGGCGTCTGCCTTCGTGGACTGGAGCCGTAGCATGTGTAGCGCTGGGACAGCGCGATAAGTCACCATCAGTGGAGCGAGTAGAGGCGGCCTCCCACCATCTGGTTTTTAATTGTTTTTTGGATCATGGAGGATTGACTACAGAATGGCAGATCCTTGAATCTGATTTGAAAAAGGAGGTTCACTAGCAACCTTAATTTCCAGATGTGCTACAGACTGCTCTTCTTCAGACTCATTGCATTGATTTTATATTCAGAAACTAGAAAACCCTGATGGAAATTCTGCTTTCTTGAACTTGACATTCACATTCCCACAGGTCATGAGACTGCTGTTGGTTGACAATATCTACAATATAGTGGAATTAAGAATTTAATAAATATTATAATAAATGATGCGTGTGTTCGAAAGCTGCTCTTTGAGGTGGCCTCTTGGTTGCCAAATGTCACTGCCAGCTCTAACAACCCTCTCTTGTTCTCCTTCTAGTATGCGGTGAACTGTAAAACGATGGGCTCCCTACCAACGATCATCTTCACCATCAACGGGGTGCAGTACCCGCTTTCTGAGAAGGCCTATATTGCCCAGGTGAGATTCACAATCTCCACAATAGTAGTATGTAGAGAGTCACACACACAATCCATGCAAATAGACCCAGAATGCCAACCAGAAAGGGAGATGGACCGGGTTATTTTGCCTGGGATAGGTCCCGTGAGGATGGACACAGTTCTCAAGCGATCAGCCATACTCTGGTAGGTATGAGGACTCCTGTCCGGTCAAAGGTGGAGGGAGCATCTGGCCTAACTTGAGGCTCTATAGTGACCCCAGGAAACACTCTGCCTCTCGCAGCTCATCAGGGGTTTGACCTTGCAAAATGATCCTTCAGTGAATGATGTACTTCATGTCAGGGATGCAACTGGTAGAGTTGAACCCTTGCTTCAAGTATGTGTGTCCTGCACGGCTGAAAGACAGAGTGCCTGATTACGATCTTGGCGGACAGGGTTACTCCATCACAAATGTGACAGATATCTTGTCCGCCAAATTACATTTCCATTATATCCTTTGGAACTTGTAATACAGCGGAAAGAGTATCCGTCACAATTGTGATGGTGTATCCCATCCACCAAGATCATAATCAGGCCCAGAAGTCCAAAAGAGAGCACATTGTCACCTTTAACGCTAGTGTAGAGGACATTTACAATGGCTTGCCCATAAATTCAGCTCACAGACAGTTATTTGTGACTTCCTTGTTCAAATAATAATACAGCTTATCTTGACCGAAGCGCATTAGATAAGGTTTGCCAAGAACAATTCTTATGTCTTGTAAACCATTTTCTGTAAATAGCTCAGCGTTACTCCGTGCTTCGTGTGTCATGCTCATGAGCTTTCAGCAGTGAGACATGCTTGCCCAAGGAAAAAACATCTTTGTGAATCTGTGAGCATGTCTTGGTCCTGGAAAGTCATTTGTAGGCCGTGGATAAGCATGTAGTATGACACAACTTCTCACTTTCAGATCAGGTGCACTTCACTCAAAGGCAGTAGTAAGGCTCAAGTATTCATAGAAGAGGGTTTGAGAAACAGGATCTGAAGTCCTACTTTAGAGCTTGGCAGACAGGGACTCCATCACAAAGTGATTGACAGTAGTGTAGCAAGCATGCCATGGACCCTGGGGCAAGCAAGGAAACGGCCCCTGTGACTGCCGATAGGAGAGTGAAATGGAGCATTGTCAAGGCTCAAAGGGCCACGCTCCAGGGGACGGATTAGAATATAATGCACTTGTAATAAGGTGGACGTGATATCCGTCAGGTTATGATGGAGTAACCAGTCTGCAAAACTCTAAAAAAAGACCTTTGCGACCTCGTGCTAACCTTTACTTCAACTACAGAGATGAGGGAAACTTGCCTGAGCAGCGCGGGCTGGTAAAGGCTTTTACCCTGAGGTTTGCTCACCTGACATTTGATTTCTGTGACAGTCTACCTTAAAAGTCATTATTTATGGCTAATTAAAAGGTCATTAAAAGATACACCTAGAGTCATGCTGAGTCTTTCTTTTATTTTTACCTTTCAATAGAGCTCCTGCACTAGCAACCTACAGGAGTCCTCCCCTGGTCTCTGGATCCTGGGGGACGTCTTCATCCAGGAATATTACGTTGTATTCGACAGAGCAAACAACCAGCTCGGCCTGGCGCCTATCGCCTGAAGGTGACCGCTATATAATATTTACCTCTAATCAACACATGATTTTCCAAAATTGTTGGATGTAAATGACATATGCCAATGGTGGAGTGTACCTTTCCAGGGCTGTGCTCAGCATTCCGAGTGGGCGTGATTAATGTGACACTGTATGAGAATAGAACCGGTTAATAAAGAATCTTTGTGAAACCAGTCATGTCCCTTCCCTTCATTTGTGGTGAGAGAACCGTCTGCGCCAATGACAACCAATGGGAGAAGAGTGTTCTGTTGTCTGTCTTTGGAATGTGTACTAGGGAGCTGAACAACACACTGTGTGTGATAGGTGTGAGTGTGGTGGAGTGGCCAAGACAATGCAGCTGGTGAACATCATTAAAAATAGAGGTAGGTTTCTGAAACAGAACTTCAGGTGAGCAGGCTCTGCCAGCCTCATTACTTCAAGGACTGGTCCTTAGCCACCAGTCAGACCGATGTTAGAAAGACATTTAATGAAAAGTTGGTGCAGGGGGAGTGGCTTGGACATCCACAATGGCGGACGTGTGAGCCGAGCTCTTCCGGCCCGCTGCTCTCAGAACCGTCTCCGCCCTCCTGCATCAGGGGCTTGTCACAGTAATAGTCACTCGGTGGGAGCAGAGGAGTGTTGTGAGACAGAGGGAGGCTGCTCCGCACTGGCTGTCTGCTTGTACTGTGGCCCCTTAGGAGCAGGGCCTCCAGGCCATGTGGGTGGGCCCAGGTGAGGGCCGAGGCCACTTCCCAGGCTAGTGTGGGCCTGAGATCTGACCAGGAGTGCGCCGGCAGCGGGATAGGTGAGCAGGGGGACCAGCGGTTGGCCTGGGGTCCCGCTCCCTGATATCATCGCTTAGCCGGGGGCCTCGCTCTCCTCTCCCTCACAACCATGGTACAATGGCCCTGGCACACTGTTGCTGCTTTACTCAGCCTATGCTATCTGAACACAATCAGGGGATAATAAATCTGGCCACCTACTGGCCTGGTTGATCTGCAAGGAGTCTCAATAGCCCCCAGTTCTATCATTTCACCACCTGGATGCTTCACACCGTGTGACACCCACAAATCTTTTGTGTCCTTTAATAAGACCTTGTATCTTCCCCAACCGGGGGAGCCAAAGGATGATATTCAGGCTTTCCTGGACATCATCCCTCGACCTAAATTGACCTCATTGGAACATGGGAAAATCGATGCGTCTGTCACTGTCCAAGATGTCAAGGAAGTCATTTCTGAGCTGGCTGCTGGAAAGAGAACTCGAACTGATGACTTCCAGCAGAATATAGGAAGCTACGCTTGATGCTAGGTGCCTACCCGCCTCTCTCCGTGAAGCCTCCATTGGTCTCCTCCATGAAAACCAGAACGGGGTCCTACAAACCCAGCATCCAACCTCCCTGTTGCTAGTTTGAATATAGACTATAACATTTTGAGTAAGATTTCAGCAAGTCGCATCCAGCAAGTACTTTCTCAACTGAACCACACACTGACCAATGAGGGTTTCTCCCTGGCTGCAATACCTCCTTAAATATTTAATGGTTCTATAGAATTATGGAAGCTGCATAGGCTCACTGGCCTCGCTCATTTTAGATTTGGTGAAGGCCTTTGACTCCCTAGGCTGGGATTACCTGTTAAGCGTTCTGACTCAATTTGGTTTGGTTCTCGCACTATTCAGCTGATTCAATTGTTGTCCTCCAATCCCACTGTCAAACATTGCTCTGAGGGATTGATCTCTGCAGCAATTATAGTTGGGAGAGACACAAAACATGGCTGCCCTCTCACCTCTGTTCTTTTTGAGCTAGCGATGGAACCACTAGCAGCCCATGCACACCTCTGTGTGAGAGATTAGGGAATCCCCTTACCTGGACAGGATTCATGCAACTTACCTGTCTGCAGACGATGTGCTGTTTACATTAAAGATATGCATACCAACCTTTCCAGCATCGTCCAACTCTTAACCACATTTGGGAGTCTCTCGGGTCTGCAAATTAGCTGGAATAAGTCCTAGCCACAGCACAATTATGTCTAGGTTAGGGCCAAGTGAGGTGGGAGGCCAGTTCATTCCAAAACTTGGGAATTCGGATATTCCAAACAGAACACGACCTTCTAGACTGTAACCTTACCTCTGTGGTGCACCCCTCCAGGCTCAGGTAACGTCTTGGAGATCCTTTACATTAACAGGCATGGGCCAAACCACTGTCTCTAAGATGGTGATGCTCTTATACCATTGTGTAAATCTCCCGGTGATACCCCATTGAAAATTCTTATGGGGCATTGATACATTACTTGGCAACCTCATTTTGCACAAATGCTGCTGTTGAGTGGGGTTACCTAAATTGCAGCTTCCTCCTGGTCAGGGAGGCTTGGGAGCTCCCAATTATGAGTTCACCTATTGAGCAACCAAGCTGCAATAGCTGTCCCATTGCTCTCTGGGCATCTCCTGGAAGACACATGTGTTCTTCATCATCCTTCGATTGGACTGTGGCTTGGCCTTGACGGCTTCAGTTGCTCACCCTATGAGAGGCATCCAGCTTGCTTCAGGTGACTCTGAAATGACTTGCTAGACCAGGAATCTTCCTCTCCAGACCCCTAGTATATCTCTGCTAGGCCTTCCCAAAAGGCCGGGTTGCCTCACTGAGAGCTATCTATGGCCTTGAAACTGGGCCGGAATTTCCACTTTGGGCGACCAAACTCAGGGCAGTTAACTCATGCCTTTTGAAGCTCTTATGAAGCAATTTGAACTTAACAGAGGCCAGTTTCTCATATATGGCCTTATACGTTGCATCCTCCAAGATTTAGGGCAGGTGGAGGACTCTGAGCCAGCCACCCACCAGTTCATGAATTCCTTCCATATGCTGGGGAACAGATATATATCTTGTTATATGATTATCCAAGGAGCTCGTCACACACTTATAAATCTCATTGCTACTCTTGAGGGATACCTGGAAGATAGAATTCCCCAGAGCCCTGCATAACAAGGAATCCTGGATCCTGGATCTTACACATATTCTATGGGATTGCCCTATGCCTGACTGATTTTGTGCAAAGCTACCGTAGGGTTATGCACAGGTTAATTTAGTGATTTTTGTGGTTCATCCTGACAAGGAATGTGGTTGTTGCTTGAGAAGGGGTTTCAACCCCCTCAATCAAAAACCCAACTTCTTACAGCTCACAATTAAACATAATTGAACACTGAAGATATAAGGTCACTGGATTCTGGAAGCCGCACATGGCTGGTCATAAAAAGGTGCCATAGCAACCAAAATAAGAAAAGTTAGTGAAGAGGGGGTGTCTCACTAAGGAGAATCGCCATCATCTCACCTGTAAGGGCAAGGGCTGATCTCTCGGGCAGCTCATCTGTTGATGCATGATGTGAGGGTCTCAGTGGACGTTCGTGAACATGAATTGCCATTGAAGTTCAATCTTGAGCACCCACCTACATCTCATGATGGGCAGCAGAGCAGGCTCAGGATCTCTTGACCATTGAAGGACCACTTATGCTGCTGGGATCTTCCATGCAGGGCAAGGCCAGAAACTTGGGGGCAGACAAGCATTGCTTTAGCAGCACCACAGGCTTCCTCCTAGCTAGGAGGATGTAGGCAGTGTGCTGGATCCATGCTCTGAATATGCCTACAGCACAGGGTCCACACAGATGTTTAGTCAACTGCTGAGCAGGTCCTGCTCATACTCCCCAAGCTGGGCAGCTCAGCAGATGCTCACTGTCAGTGAGCAGTCTGTCCTTATAGTTTCAAATATCCAGGCTGGGTCAGAGTTTTCCTCCTCAAAGATAAATCTGCGATGGAAGTAATTTTGCCTGTTTGGAGGGACTAAGGTGAATCCTAAAGAGGGCTGTTTTGGTGGGAAACCATGTGCATTCCCTTCAGAAAGGAAGAAACTAAAAAACAAATAGGAAAGTGAAAGGGTGAATGGGGTTGTGCTCCTCGGGCAGCACTCATACTTCGTCTTGCTAATGTCATTCTTATATTATGAAGAAATAGCAAACAGCCATGGGTAGCCATAACACTGCTAGTGCTTGTCACTCCTTTTCACAGATCATACACACTAATGTTCTTGAAGGACTCTTCTGATATGCATAGTGTAAATGTAAACCTCACTGATGAATCTCTCACATTCCAAATGCCTATGTATTCACAGAGTTCACAGGGGCATCAAAAGTGCAAGTGCCACACTCAAGCAATATCTATTAGAGCCTCAATGTTTTCAACTTGATTATATTAAATGAACCTCTATGCTTGGTTATAAAGTACAGATGCATGATATGCAGTTTCTATTCTCCTTTCACGGGGTTACAATGGCAATGTAATTAAATATATGTTATGCCAAGATGATCCCATATATTATGCTGTAACTGCAATTTGCTTGCAGAATATCTATGCATTCACAGAGTTCACAAAGGCATCTAAAGTGCAAGTGCTTAGTTATAAACATTCACATTCATTAAATATATGTCAGATCCTCCATATCCTCAATTTCAATAAGCTATTTAAAACTCTGTACTTAGATTTAAAGTGCAAATGCATAATATTAACCCTGGGCAAAGCACTACGCTACGCTCGCGTAGTTTGCGAAGTTTGCGCTACTTCGCACAACGCGAATTGCACGTAGCACAGTGCAAACACGCGTAGCGTAGCGTAGCATAGTGCAGCGGTCATTTTTTGCTTGCTCGCGGTCCTCAACGTCAAGTTGGCAACCGCGAGCAAGCAAAATGACATCCCGGCGAGACTTTTTCCTCGTTCGCGATCAGCAACATCAAGTTGCCGATCGCGAGCGTGGAAAATAAACATCCCGGCGAGATTCTCAACGCGGGAGGTCAGGTTTCTCATTGCGAGTGGTCGCGTATGCTCGCGACCGCTCGCGATGAGAAACTACCAGTCTGCGTTGAAAGCTGCCGCTCGGTAAAAATCTACTCGAGCGGCAGTAAAAGACAGCTTGCACTGTGCAAGATGCCGTTTTCAATGATTGCACAGTGCGGACAAGCATCCGGCACTGTGCAATCATTGCGAACAGTGCACTACGCAGTTCGCGTAGTGCTACGCGTAGCTCGCGTAGTGCGAACTGCACTTTGCGTAGCTTCGCGTAGCGCTACTTCGCGAACTACGCCCAGGCTTACATAATATACAATTCATATCTTCACTTCACGGAATAGCAATATTAATATAAATAATTAATTGTGCACAGTGCCAAAATGGTCTTATGTTCTTTGCTCTAACTTTGATTTACTGAATATAACTCTATATTTGGTGTTAAAGTGCAAATGCATGATATATAGTTTTTATTCTTCCTTAACAGGGTACCGTATTGATATGAGAAAAAGTGCATAATGCCACGATGTTATGTCTCCCAGTGCGGTATATCACTAGCTTGTTCTAGATACATATTCTTCATCACTGTGAGATTTGTATAGTAAACTACTGGCGCAAATATGTATGTACAAAAATCCCTCATAAGACAATTCAATAAAAAAGCTGTCCAATCATCAAATTCATACATTGAAGGTGCAGCAGCGTCCTATTTGATTTTCCAATAAAATTACAATCAAGGTCCACTAAAAACCAGAACAAGTTCAAATTGATTCTTCCAGATAGGGCCATTTAGCAGTGATCAATACTATGTTACGTCAAAGATGAACATATAGTTCCGCATCAAGATTATGACCCCATGGCTTCTCAGTGTGTAATAGGACAATCATCCTTTATTCACAACGATGTAGTTCAAGTTCCCTGTTCCCTCTACGTGGGTGAATGATCACATGTTTTATACCATGATATTGCAAGGATGCCAAGTTGCCCTGATGCACTTCCCAAAAATGTTTAGCCATTGGGTGTGCTCTATCCTGCTGCTTTATGGCCCTGATATGCTGTAAGATCCTGAGTTTGACTTTATTGACAGTACTCCCTACATATCACATACCACAACCACATTCCAATACATAGACCACAAACTCTGTTTCACAGGTAATCTTTTCCTTGATTTTGCACATTCTTCCCTCGTAAGTTGCATAGGAAGTTCAGTTTGATCCAAACTTGCAAGCTTTACAAGTGGCACATATCTTAAATCCCAAACTCCTGTTAATGAGCCAATTTGGTTCCTGGTAGAACATTGACCTTGTTAGCATATCACCCAATGATGGAGCTTTACGATGTGTTATACTCCGATATTGGCTCACTATCCCCTTGAGATGTTCATCATGTTGCAATATGTGCCAATTCCGTTTAATGAGGGAACAGATAGTACTGTGTTCCATGTTGTACCCCATAAAAAACCGAATCACATGGTCTTGTTTGCTCATATTCTCTGCTGTGGTATCTGTCTGCATGTTCTTAAACAGTAACTGCTCCCTGTCTTTGGTCAAAACTCTTCATTTTGCTTCGCTAAGAACTTCTTCCGGATATCCTCTCTCCTTAAATCTTTGAATCATGGACCTGGCTTCAGCCTCAAACAATTCATTAGTTGAACATATCCTGCGTGCTCTCAAAAGCTGGCTATATGGTATGCACCATTTCAAAGAGCATGGATGTCCACTATTGCCATGCAATATTGAGTTACATGCCGTCTTCCTACGAAATATGGTGGTTCGTATCGACCTATCTCTGACTTGTAGCTTCACATGGACTCTACTTTGCTGTCAATTGTATATTAAATGAGTTTAAAAAAAAAAATGTTACATATTCATTCAGTGATGTCTCATTTCCATCCCATAGGATGAAAATACCATCTATGAAGTGCACCCACATCACAATCTTCTCAGTGTGGTGCGCAATGCAATCAGCCCATGCTATTTCTTTCTTCCACCAACCCATGTAAATGTTAACAGATGTGGGGGGCAAAGGCTGCCCCCATCGCCATACCTTGCTTTTGTAGGTACACGTTCTCGTCAAAGAGAAAGACATTATGGGGCCGATTCCGATTCTGGACGGAAATCTCCCCGACCGAGCCGGACCCGGAGAGATTTCCGACCGAATCGGACCCTAGCAGTCCGACCGAACGAGTACGATGCGTCCGTATGCTCTCGGACTCGATTCGGTCGGACTCCCATTGAAGTCAATGGGAGCCGGTCGTACAATGCGTACGCGGGCTCCCATTCACTCAATGGGTGCAAGGCAAACAAGGGCGCCCCCTACAGCGGGTACGAGTCGAACCGACTCGCGCCATACATGCACAGGTAGGGGGGACCCATGGGTCCCCCCTGTGTGCGACTCACGCGGCTACGCATCCAGGGGGGTTCGACACGGACCCCCAAACTGCGGCTCCGACAGCTCTTTCGAGCCGGACTGCGCGAGTCGGTCAGACTGGTCGAGGTGCGCATCGTACTTACCTGGCCGGAGTACGTCTCCATTGCGCGCTGCGAGTCATCTCCGTGCGAGTCGGTCGGAGCGGTTAGGTCCCGTGAGCGAGTCGGTCGGAGCGGTCGGGTTCTGCGAACGAGTCGGTCGACGATTTCGCGAGCGCACGCATCGTACTCGCTCGCCCGGACGCACGTACGTATCGGTCGGGAAATAGGGCTCCGAATCGGATCCGGTTAAGCCGAATCCGATTCGGTGCCCTACCGGCCGAGATCGGAATCGACCCCTATGTGTGAGACAAACAAAAGCATCTTGAGAAGCATCATGGTATGTTGTACAAGATTCAAAGGTCTCTACCTTAAGAAGTAACGACAAGCCTCAATGCCATATTCATGCGAGATAGATGTATAAAGAGAGCAGACATCAATAGTTACCATAAGATAACTACTCCGCCAGGGAATATCATTTATCTTCCACAAGAAATCGCTCGTATCTTGTATGCAAGATGGTATATATTCGTGGAGTGTGTCCCGTAGGAAAATTCGGCCTGTTGGGGCTGGTGCAAAACAGAGGGTACAGGTCCTGTAGTTAATTATAAAAGTGGTGCCTCACGAGTCATCTATATATATAATTGCGTCTGGTAGGGTAGACCCACAGAACGCCGTAGTATCTTCCTCAAGACAACTACGGCGCAACAGCTGCATAGCGTCCTTGTGTGTGGAGTGCGGTCTGAAAGGTGGTTTATGTTAGGGGCATGATACACGGCGTTCTGTAGCTTTTCCCTAGGAGACATGACTCTCTCCATTCGGGAGAATGCTAATGCAAACACCACCCTGGCTGCCTCATACGGATTCATAAGCTCTATTTACAGCACACTCCTATCCGTGCACCCACCGATCCCAGATATTGGCGCGTTTTCCACCTCGAAGATCACCCTTGCTCACTCACAGCATCTGCAACCTCTAATTTCTATGGGTCACAACCCATGCGTATCATTGCACTCTGGCGTTTCACTATTAGCAAGCCCAGGAAGGCAGTTTTGTGCAACTCATACATACCAAGTATTCTTCCCCGGCATCCCTCTGCCATATCCAACGTAGCCACCCGATCAGCCTTGCTCATTCTGCTTCAAGGTCCTTCACACATATCAACCAGCTCAGTAGGTCATTTCTAGTCCTGATGAGATCCTTTTATCCAACACAAGGTTGAAGCGCCGTCGACACCATCTAAAGACAGACCTAAGATATCACAAATACACGATATATCTCCCCTGCTGTTCTTATATGTATGCAATACCATTGGCTGTCTTTTGACTTATACCAATATGACTTTTTATTTACACATTGTAACTTCCTTTACTTTGTTCGGTTATGGTCTGTCTCACTTGGGGTTCTGTTGAAAAACTCTCTCTCACTACTCACTTGGCTGTGTGTTACTTGTATTTATTTCTAATTGTCTTTTGAAAATAAAATTAATTTGGATGGATTGATTAATATCCTGGTTGCCTCTTTCAGTAATTTCGTGCTGGGATTCACTCAGTAGAATGATTGTTTCAAGACTAAGGACTCTACAATATTGATTAATTCAGCACAGGATTTCCCTGTTGTATCTTATTGTTCCTCAAATTGAGTTCCATGTGAACGCCTGTTACAAGTCCACACTTTCTAAAAGTAACATATCTAATGTGGTAATGTGAAATCCAATCTTACCAGTAGAGAGGATTTAACATTACCATACCAAAGATATAAAACATAATGCCGATACTCCTTTCTGATCAGGAATTACAGCTTAAAAGTGTATTAAGGAATTCCCAATGTTACCCTATGAGAGAAGTAGGCCTCACGGTAGTGAAAACAAATTGAGCTGTTAGTCACTACTAGGACATGTAAAACCTAAAAGTATATTGTTAGACTTGGCATCTTTCGGCGTGTTTCCCCTGACTTTTTGCTTTCTGACCTCCTGGTTTTGACTCTGTTTTTGGTGGTGTAATGATTCTGCGCACTTTCCTCACTGCTGTCCAGTGGGAAAGTGCAAGTGCTCCTGTAGAAAATGTGTTATGGATTGGTGTTTCCATGATTGGCCTATTTGATCTATGTGTCAGTCCCTAGTAAAGTGCACTGCGAGTGCCAGGGCCTATAGATCAAATGCTGTTGGTGGGCTGCAGCACTGGATTGTGCCACCCACGCAAACAGCCCGTAAAGTGGAACTCTGGCCTGCCATTGCAGAGCCTGTGTGCAGCCTGGGGCTGCCATGTCGACTTGGCAAGTGCACACACTTGCCAGTCCCTAAACCTTCCCTTTTCTACATGTTAGTCACCCCTAAGGTAGGCCCAAGGTACCCCTGTGGGCAGGGTGCATTGTATGTGGAAGGTAGGACATGCCCTGGTGTGTGTAGCATGTCCTGATAGTGAAATACAGCCTACTTCGTTTTCACTATTGCAAGGCTACCTGTTCCCCATAGGCCAGAATGGGCAGTTTTGATTATTACATCCTATGATCCTAACTGACCCAGGGAACATGGTAGAGATTCGAGTTTAGTATGCCTGAACTCAGAATGATAAAATGCATCTTTTAGTGAAGTTGGTTTTAACATTCTGTGTTTGAAAATACCACTTTTAGAAAGTAGGTATTTTCTTGTCTAACCATTCAAGCCTGCCTCTGCTAGGTTGTGTATTCCTTGTCTGGAGTGTGAGTGACAGGGGCTGGGGGATTCCAGGAGACAGGGTGAGTCAGCCCAGGGCTGAATAGCAAGATCTACATGTAGATGGGTGGGAGGAGTTGCACCTGGGACCTGAATAGGGCTGTGCCTTCCCTCCACAATGCTGGCTCCACCTCCTGTGGTGCGTCTGATGTCCCTGGCCTGCACTGCAAAAGGAAAGAAGGAGTCTTGTCAACAAAGTGCTCCAGGACTGACCAGAACTGGTTTGGACTAGGCAAAGGCCTCTCTGCCTTCAGAGAACAAAGAGAAAGTGAGGATAAAAAGGGGGACCCAAACCCCAGAACTTTAGAACTCTTTTGGATCAAGAAGACTGCCAAGAAGAAGAGCTGGAGAAGCTGTGAGCAGGAACTACCACTTTGCTGTGTGCTTTGCTGTGTTGGCCTGCAGTGGCTGCTTCTGTCTTGGGCAGTGAAAGGACTGGACTGAACTTTCTGCAATCTACTTTGTGAGTGTTTCCAAGGGCTTGAGGTAGAGCTTGCCCCCTGTTCAAGAAGTCTCAGGAACAGCAAAGACTTCAAGACCGACACCATCTATGACGCTGCTGCCGACTCCGTGTCCTGAAGGCACCACAGAGGGCACCGCCGCAACGCCGCACCGCGACCCTGGTCTCACCGACGACGCCTGCTGACGCCGCCACCGAGCCGCTGCTCACACCGCGACCTGTGGGCACCGCACTCCGCACCGCCTCGCTTCACGACGACGCCTTGGTATCCCCGACGACGCCGCCCCACGCCGGACTCGACGCCGCTGCTTGCACCGTAGTTCGAGTGCACCGCTTGTACAGTTACACTACGCACCGCCCTCATCCCGCACCGCAGCCTTGGCCTACCGATGCCGGTTTCATCGACTCCAGTTCATCAGCCGACGACAGCGCTTCAGCAACGACGACGCCGCTGCTGCACCGTGACCTGCCAGCACCGTGACGAGCACCGCCTTCACCTCACACCGCGACCCTGGTCTCACCGACGACGCCATCTGATGCCGCCACCGAGCCGCTGCTCGCACCGCGACCTGAGGGCACCACACGCCGCACCGCTGCACCTCGCACCGCAGCACCCGGCGCCTGCCGACGCCAGCGCTCCTGACTTCAACAGAGAGGAGATCGATCTGCAACGCGTGTGACTTCGAGGGCCCTGACGACGCCTGCACCGACCTCCGGAACCAACGCCTGCGGACGCCGTGTTTTCGGAAGCTCACCACGAGGTCATCGACACCCTGCATTTCTGAAAGGTACTGTTTGCGGGTCTTCCCGACACCGTAGCTGACCCGCGACTCCGCGGTCAGCCAGAACTGTTTGGATTTGTTTGTTCACGACGCCGTGATAGCCCCGGACGGAGCTATCGACATCAAGGAACTGTTTTTAAGGACACTGTGATAACTGAAGATTTTTAAAGTACTGTACTGTGGATTTTTATCGTATTGGTCTTGTTTTAAGTATATAAAAATATTGGATATTTTTCTAAACTGGTGTGGTGTCCGTTTGTAGTGCTTACACTGTATTACTGTTGGTTATGTGCAAATGCTTTACACGCTGCCTCTAAGATAAGACTGACTGCTCGTGCCAAGCTACCAAGGGGGTGAGCAGGGGTTATTTTAGGAGTGTAACTCCCTTATCCTGACTAGGAAGAAGGGTCCCTACTTGGACAAAGGTGCAAGCCCTTGCCAACTAGAGACCCCCATTTCTAACATTGGTTGTCAGCGGTGAGGATAGGACTTGTGTTTGCACTTGACTTACAGTGATTGGTGTGCACTACTACCATATCGCAGAACCATTACGTACCACATACAGGTTCTTTTTCTTTTTGGCCTATTTTTGATCTTGCCAGTTTGAACTTGCTACTTCAACATGCCTGAATCTATAGTATCATCAATTGCATCAGTAGAAATTGCCTTTGAGGAGGATCGATTGGAAGCCTACAATGTCAAGGAGTTAAAATCGATTTGCAAGAACCTAAAAGTCCAGGTCAGAGGCCTCACCAGGAAGGATGAGCTACAAAGGCGCTGAGGGCCTGGGTAGCAGCCAGACTTGCCAGTGAGCAGTCTGGTGATCTCAGTGGAGAGGTGGAGGAGCCTGTTCCTAGGGTGGATGTGCTTTTGGGAGGAGGGGAGCCCTCCAGGCCAGGCAGCAGTAGCTTGTCCCCAGAGGAGCTGGAGGACAGGAGGGAAGTAAGGAGGTTTGAATTGGAGAAACTTAGAATAGAAAGTGAGAGGGAAGACAAGAGAATAGCCATGGAGGAAAGGAAGATGATGTTAGATCATGAGAGAATTATCAAGGAGCTGGAGCTAAAGAGTAGAACCGGCTCAGATAGTGGCAGCAACGCTTCAGCACACACAGACAGGATTGTACACATCCCCAAGAATGTAGGTAAAGAGTACAAAAAGGGTGATGACATACAAAGGTGGTTTCAAGGGTACGAGTCGTCTATTCATATGAATGGGGTCCCTGAAAGGAACTGGGGGGCAGGGTTGTGGCCTCTCTTTCCAGAGGAAGCTAGGGATACCCTGATAGCTTTGGATAAGGGGCAGGACCTCACCTAGGCTGACATGAAAGACGCTCTCCTCACTAGGTATGGGCTCACTCCTGAGCAGTACAGGGATCAGTTTAGGTCCAGTAAAATGTCTGAGGCCAACACTTGGTTGTTCTGTAGGTTGCTGGATGGTTGGGTGAAGGGCAGTAATGTAACAGATTTTCAGGGGCTCTACAATTTGATTGCATGGGAGCACTTGTCTAGTCTATGTTTTGCAGATCTGCGCCATCACCTAGTTGATAGTAAGCTAACTGACCCCAGGAAGCTTGCTATGGAGGCGGACCGCTGGGTGAGTACCAGGGTCCACGAAAGCGTTTGGGGAGACTCAGCCAAAGGTGGGCAGGGTCCCCAGCAGAAAAGTGGGGGGACAAGGGTAAAGCACAGGAGTTCTCTAAAGGGCCCCAAACTAGTACCCAGGGTAAAGGTTCCCATCCCCCAGGTGATAAGGAGAAAGGGGTCTCTACAGGAAAGCCTGTTGAGACCGGCCCTCGCAAGTGTTATGCATGTGACCAGGTAGGTCACTTGAAGGGGGACCCCAAGTGCCCAAAGGGGACACAGCCGCCCACCGGTGGACAGTCCAAAGTGTTGGCTAGTGTAGCGCTTGGGGAGGAGGGGTGCCCACAGGAGGGTGGGGATCCCGCAGAAATGACCCTCGTCTCACTAGGGGACAGTGAGATGGTCCCAGGAAACCAGGTGCCCCCTAACACAAAGAAATATAGCACCTGGGTGACCATCAATGGGAACAGGGTAGAGGCTCTCAGAGATACTGGAGCCAGTGTGACCTCAGTCCGGTGTCACCTGGTCTCTGAGAAGCAGGTAGTCCCAGGGGCATTCCACCAAGTAGTTGCTGTAGACAACTCTGAGCACCAGTGTATGGTGGCGCAGGTTCCCTTTGAATGGGGGGGTCTCAGGTCCCTTGAGGGTGGTTGTGAGCCCTACCATGCCTGTAGATTGTCTGCTAGGTAATAACCTGGAGCAGTCCTTATGGAAGGATGTTGAGCTCAGGTCTCACTTGGAGATGCTTGGGTTGCCAGAGTGGGCATGCGTGTCTACTCGGTCGATGGCAGCCAGAAAGGGTGATCAAGAGGACTTGGAGCCTGGAACAATGGCCCAAGTCCCTGCCAAGTGGAAGGGCACAGGGCGTGGGAAACCGGCCCCCGAAGTTCCCACGGACCGGGAGGAGGCGGACCTCGAGGGGGACGCCCCGGTGCCTACAGGGGAGCAGGTAGCCGAACTGGGAGACATCTCTGAGCTGACCCATTGGCAGCAAGAAGGGGGTCCCACCAGGGAGGAGTTCTGCAGGGAGCAGAACGAGTGCCCTACTCTGGAGGGTCTGCGGCGGCAGGCTGCAGGCCAGGCAGCTGGTAATCAGTCCGGGTCACATCTGATCTACTGGGAGAATGGTCTCCTATACAGTGATCCTAAGGTTGCTGAGCCTGGGTGAGCCTGTGTGCTGGTGGTACCCCAGCGCTTCAGGACCTTCCTACTGGGTCTGGCTCATGATGTGCCTTTGGCAGGACATTTGGGGCAGGACAAGACCTTTGACAGGCTTGTCACCCACTTCTTTTGGCCCCTAATGCGAAGGCAGTCAGATGCACACTGTAGGTCTTGCCAAACTTGCCAGGCAAGTGGTAAGAGTGGGAGGAAGGTCAAAGCTCCTCTCCAACCTTTTCCTGTTGTTGGAACACCCTTTGAAAGGGTGGGGATGGATATTGTGGGGCCACTGGATCCCAAGACAGCCATGGGCAACAGGTATATCCTGGTCTTGGTGGACCATGCCACCCGGTACCCGGAGGCAATCCCTCTCAGGACAACGACGGCGCCAGTGGTGGGCCGGGCGTTAATGGGGATCTTTTCCCGTGTGGGCTTCCCCAGAGAGGTGGTTTCTGACAGGGGGACCAATTTCATATCCAAGTATATGACATCCCTGTGGAAGGAGTGTAGTGTAACCAACAAGTTCACCACCTCTTACCACCCACAAGGAAACGGTCTGGTGGAGAGATTCAACCAGACCTTGAAAGGCATGATCAAGGATCTAACAGAACCCATGAGGCGTAAGTGGGACGTCCTCTTGCCATGCCTGCTCTTCGCATACAGGGAGGTGCCTCAGAAGTCTCTTGGGTACAGCCCCTTTGAGCTCCTGTATGGCCACCCTGTCAGAGGACCTCTGAGTTTGGTAAAGGAAGGCTGGGAGGCAGCTCCCAGGAAAACTCCCCAGGATGTGTTTAGTTACATGCTGGCCTTTAGAAACCAAACTGCCCGCTTCAGGAAACTCGCTCAGGCGAACCTAGAAGCAAGCCAGGAAGAAATGAAGAGGTGGTATGACGAGAATGCCACTCTGGTCGAATTTCAACCTGGGCAAAAAGTGTGGGTCATGGCCCCAGTGGAACCTTGTGCCTTGCAGGACAAGTGGACTGGGCCATATGAGGTGGTGGAGCACAAAAGTAACGTCACCTGCCTGGTGGATTTGCAGACTCCAAGGAACCCTTTGAGGGTCCTTCACGTGAACCGCCTCAAGCACCACTTTGAGAGGTCCGAAGTGAGTATGCTCTTGGCGACAGATGATGGGGTGGAAGAGGAGAGCGAGCCTCTCCCTGACCTCCTGTCTACCAAGGAGCATGATGGGTCAGTGGAGGGTGTGATCCTCTCCCCTACACTGACTCCAGAGCAGCAGGGGGACTGTCACCAGTTGTTGGGACAGTTCGCCCCACTGTTCTCTCTGACCCCCGGTGTTACTCACTGGTGTACCCATGACGTGGACACTGGTGACAGCCCTCCTGTAAAGCACAAGATTTACAGGTTGACTGACCGGGTCAGGGCCAGCATCAAGGAGGAGTTCTCTAAAATGTTGGCGTTAGGGGTGATTGAGCCCTCCAACAGTCCTTGGGCCAGCCCAGTGGTCTTGGTCCCAAGGCTGCTGCACCCGGTGCCACTCCAGAACTCCGGTTTTGTGTGGACTACCATGGGCTCAATGCCGTCACCAGGACTGACGCGCACCCCATCCCCAGAGCTGATGAGCTCATTGATCGGTTGGGAGTTGCCCGGTTCCTCAGCATGTTTGATTTAACGTCTGGGTACTGGCAGATTGCCTTAACCGATGGGGCCAAGGAGAGGTCAGCGTTCTCAACCCCAGAAGGTCATTACCAATTTCGGGTGATGCCCTTTGGGTTGAAGAATGCCCCTGCCACCTTTCAGAGGTTGGTCAATCAGGTGTTGGCTGGGCTGGAGGATTTCAGTGCCGCCTACCTGGATGACATTGCTGTGTTCAGTTCCAGCTGGGAAGAACATTTACAGCACCTTGAGAAAGTGTTGAGGGCTCTGGAAGGTGCAGGCCTCACGATCAAGTCCAGTAAGTGCCAGATCGGGCAGGGTTCTGTGGTGTACTTGGGACACCAGGTAGAAAGCGGCCAGGTGGCGCCCCTACAACCCAAGGTTGACACCATTCTGGCTTGGGAGCCCCCCAAGACCCAGACAGAGGTGAGAGCCTTCTTAGGTCTCACCGGCTACTATAGGAGATTTGTTAAGGGCTATGGCACCATCGTTGCCCCCTTAACAGAGCTGACTTCGAAGAAGCAGCCCAGGAAGGTGATCTGGACTGAGTCCTGCCAGAAAGCTTTTGATGCCCTGAAGGCAGCCATGTGCACGGCGCCCGTGCTCAAGGCACCTGACTTCTCCAAAGAATTCGTCGTGCAGACTGACGCTTCAGAGCATGGTGTGGAGCGGTGCTCTCACAGCTGAACGAAGAGGGCCTGGATCAGCCTGTAGTCTTCCTTAGCAGGAGACTACTCCCCAGGGAACAGAGGTGGAGTGCCATAGAAAGGGAACCTTTTGCTGTGGTCTGGGCACTGAAGAAGCTGAGACCATACCTGTTTGGGACTCACTTCCGTGTTCAGACAGACCACAGGCCCCTCAGATGGTTGATGCAAATGAGGGGTGAGAATCCAAAACTGCTGAGGTGGTCCATCTCCCTACAGGGAATGGACTTTACGGTGGAACACCGCCCTGGCACAGAACACGCCAACGCAGATGGTCTGTCCAGGTTCTTCCGCCTTAGTGAAGAGAACTCCCAGGAGGTTGGGTAGTTCTCCCTACTTTCAGCTGGAGGGGACATGTGTTAGACTTGGCATATTTTGGCGTGTTTCCCCTGACTTTTTGCTTTCTGACCTCCTGGTTTTGACTCTGTTTTTGCTGGTGTAATGATTCTGCGCACTTTCCTCACTGCTGTCCAGTGGGAAAGTGCAAGTGCTCCTGTAGAAAATGTGTTATGGATTGGTGTTTCCAAGATTGGCCTATTTGATCTATGTGTCAGTCCCTAGTAAAGTGCACTGCGAGTGCCAGGGCCTATAGATCAAATGCTGTTGGTGGGCTGCAGCACTGGATTGTGCCACCCACGCAAACAGCCCGTAAAGTGGAACTCTGGCCTGCCATTGCAGAGCCTGTGTGCAGCCTGGGGCTGCCATGTCGACTTGGCAAGTGCACACACTTGCCAGTCCCAAAACCTTCCCTTTTCTACATGTTAGTCACCCCTAAGGTAGGCCCAAGGTACCCCTGTGGGCAGGGTGCATTGTATGTGAAAGGTAGGACATGCCCTGGTGTGTGTGGCATGTCCTGATAGTGAAATACAGCCTACTTCGTTTTCACTATTGCAAGGCTACCTGTTCCCCATAGGCCAGAATGGGCAGTTTTGATTATTACATCCTATGATCCTAACTGACCCAGGGAACATGGTAGAGATTCGAGTTTAGTATGCCTGAACTCAGAATGATAAAATTCATCTTTTAGTGAAGTTGGTTTTAACATTCTGTGTTTGAAAATACCACTTTTAGAAAGTAGGTATTTTCTTGTCTAACCATCCAAGCCTGCCTCTGCAAGGTTGTGTATTCCTTGTCTGGAGTGTGAGTGACAGGGGCTGGGGGATTCCAGGAGACAGGGTGAGTCAGCCCAGGGCTGAATAGCAAGATCTACATGTAGATGGGGGGGAGGAGTTGCACCTGGGACCTGAATAGGGCTGTGCCTTCCCTCCACAATGCTGGCTCCACCTCCTGTGGTGCGTCTGATGTCCCTGGCCTGCACTGCAAAAGGAAAGAAGGAGTCTTGTCAACAAAGTGCTCCAGGACTGACCAGAACTGGTTTGGACTAGGCAAAGGCCTCTCTGCCTTCAGAGAACAAAGAGAAATTGAGGATAAAAGGGGGACCCAAACCCCAGAACTTTAGAACTCTTTTGGATCAAGAAGACTGCCAAGAAGAAGAGCTGGAGAAGCTGTGAGGAGGAACTACCACTTTGCTGTGTTGGCCTGCAGTGGCTGCTTCTGTCTTGGGCAGTGAAAGGACTGGACTGAACTTTCTGCAATCTACTTTGTGAGTGTCTCCAAGGGCTTGAGGTAGAGCTTGCCCCCTGTTCAAGAAGTCTCAGGACCAGCAAAGACTTCAAGCCCGACACCGTCTACAACGCCGCTGCCGACTCCGTGTCCTGAAGGCACCGCAGAGGGCACCGCCGCAATGCCGCACCGCGACCCTGGTCTCACCGACGACGCCTGCTGACGCCGCCACCGAGCCGCTGCTCGCACCGCGACCTGTGGGCACTGCACTCCGCACCGCCTCGCTTCACGACGACGCCTTGGTATCCCCGACGACGCCGCCCCATGCCGGACTCAACGCCGCTGCTTGCACCATGGTTCGAGGGCACCGCTCGTACAGTTACACGACGCACCGCCCTCATCCCGCACCGCAGCCTTGGCCTACCGACGCCGGTGCCATCGACTCCAGTTCGTCAGCCGACGACAGCGCTTCAGCAACGACGACGCCGCTGCTGCACCGTGACCTGCCAGCACCGTGACGAGCACCGCCTTCACCTCACACTGCGACCCTGGTCTCACCGACGACACCATCTGATGCCGCCACCGAGCCGCTGCTCGCACCGCGACCTGAGGGCACCGCACGCCGCACTGCTGCACTTCGCACCGCAGCACCCGGCGCCTGCCGACGCCAGCGCTCCTGACTTCAACAGAGAGGAGATCGATCTGCAACGCGTGTGACTTCGAGGGCCCCGACGACGCCTGCACCGACCTCCGGAACCGACGCCTGCAGACGCCGTGTTTTCGGAAGCTCACCGCGAGGTCATCGACGCCCTGCATTTCTGAAAGGTACTGTTTGCGGGTCTTCCCGACACCGTAGCTGACCCGCGACGCCTTGCGGTCAGCCAGAACTGTTTGGATTTGTTTGTTCACGGCCGTGATAGCCCCGGACGGAGCTATCGACATCAAGGAACTGTTTTTAAGGACACTGTGATAACTGAAGATTTTTAAAGTACTGTACTGTGGATTTTTATCGTATTGGTCTTGTTTTAAGTATATAAAAATATTGGATATTTTTCTAAACTGGTGTGGTGTCCGTTTGTAGTGCTTACACTGTATTACTGTTGGTTATGTGCAAATTCTTTACACACTGCCTCTAAGATAAGCCTGACTGCTCGTGTCAAGCTACCAAGGGGGTGAGCAGGGGTTATTTTAGGAGTGTAACTCCCTTATCCTGACTAGGAAGAAGGGTCCCTACTTGGACAAAGGTGCAAGCCCTTGCCATCTAGAGACCCCCATTTCTAACATATGTTCTACCTTTTACTTACCTAGGGCCTACCTTAGGGGTGACATAGGTGTAATAAAAGGGGAGTTTAAGGCTTGGCAAGTAGTTTTAATTGCCATGTCAATGTGGCAGTAAAATGCACACACAGGCCATGCAATGGCAGGCCTGAGCCATGGTTAAGGGGCTACTTATGTGGGTGGCACAATCAGTGCTGCAGGCCCACTAGTAACATTTAATTTACAGGCCCCCGGGCACATATAGTGCACTTTACTAGGGACCTATAAGTAAATTAAACATGTCAATTGGGGATGAACCAATATTATCATGTTTAGGGGAGGGATCACAAACACTTTAGCACTGTTTAGCAGTAGTAAAATGTGCAAATTCCTAAAGCCAGCAAAAAGGTGGTCAGAAAAATAGAGGGAGGGAGGCAAAAGGTTGGGGGGAAGACAACCCTAAGGCTGTCCGGTCTAACAAACTCCTATTAATATATGTCATGCAGGTGTTGTAGCCAAACCAATGGAAGCAGACAAAGGGCCTAATTAGACTTTTGTTGACAGCCTGACATCCAGCAGGGTGGCAGAGTTCATTTTGCTCCGCCACCCTGCTGGACTACTGGCCGCCATATTGTGAGATCTCAGGTGGCCCTGCAGAGTTCTTTGTGCCTCTGAAGGCACTGAAAATTTGGTGAATAGCTGCCATGTTTCAGGAGGCCACTCATCAAATTTTTTGTTTTAAAAAAACAAATTCCCAAAGTGGGAGTTAGTTTTAAAAAAAATAAATGGCCCTTACGCCTTGGAAGTTTTCTCCCAGAGTGAGGGGTAATTTTTCTTTTTTTTTAACTTGGGACCATCAACTCAGTCAGGCTGTTTGTCTAGGATACATGATGGCCTCACTGACTCTAACTAGAGTAGATGGACCATCAGTTTGGCAGACAAGTTACCCCCCCACATTTGTCACAGAGTACCCTGCCTACCTCTGATTTAGACCCTAACTTTACCTTCACTGCATTGTTTATTTGTTTCTCTTCTACCTTCAAACATTATTCCCTGCTAATGAAAAAGTGTTTATTATCTGGTAGGAAGTCTTTAGAAGGGTCTCCTCATGTAAACTAGAAAGAGCAAGTGTCTCTGGGAACGTAAAGAAAGTACTGAGGGCCTAATTTATGGCATTTTGGGGTAGGGTAGAGCAGCATGGCCCCTTGCTGCGCTGCCCTACGCCAAAGTGAAAGGGCAGGATTGCATCGTATTTAAGCAATACAGTGCATTCCTGTCTTTTCTGCCTGTGCTGGAGCTGTTTTGGCAGCCTAGAGCCAACCTAGGCACCCTATGGTGCAAGGGTGCTTCCGCTGTAGGCAGGATTGTGTTTGTGCAGGAAGGGGCACCTTCCTGCACAAAAACAATCCTACGAGTAGTTTTCCTCTTTCTATGTGTGCTGCAGAATGCAACACACATGGAAAGAGTAAAAAACAAGGAGGAAGAAGCATATTTCTACTTGTTACGCTTCACCTCGGGAGGTGTAAGATTTGGCGCTTCTCCAGGCTTACATGCTCTTATAAATCGGGGGCAGTGTTAAAATCCATGGGTGTTGCGTGAGAAAACCCACAGCAACACCCGTGGAACGCCTCCCGGGCGTAGAGTACTGCTGCGCCGCCTTACTCATGATTTATGAGGTCATTCAAAGCTACTCACGGTGTCTTTGTGTGGCTTCATAAATCTTTATTAGAGCCCTGCGTCACACATGTACCACTTTACGTGGTGTAAAAGTGACGCATGGCTCTCATAAATATGCCCCCGAGTGTGCATGGAGAAGTGAGGACAGATAGGTAACATGGGTCTGGCTAATCAGACTTGTACTTTACTACTGTGTTCCACATACTTTCTGTTTAGCCCTCACATGTGCACTGTGCCAGTCTGCCTAGGATTAGAACCAGGACCCGACTGGGGCTTACACACCTGGATCTCCTCTTCTTTGGGAGCCCTTGGGAACTTGGAAGTGGCTTGAACCACATATTTATGCTTAAACTTTGCCCTCCTTCGACCTAAGAGGAGTAGTTGAAATCTGGTCCTTTAACATGTTATGTAGTTTCTGCTCAGGTTGTCAGCTGTGATGCCTTCCACTTCAATCCTTGCTCAGGAGTTTTCCCTCTACAGTAGTACGCCCTATCCCTTTTACTGGAATCTTACATACCCTGGTTACTTAACAGCGTCTGCAGCGGTTGTACCCCCTGTGGTGTCCTCCCCAGCAGGGTACGGAGAGCTTAGTATTACACGCCTTTATTCTTCTGCGTGCAACTGAGAACTCAACATTCTAAATCAGCCTTCAGTATATTCAGCTCTAACATTTATGTCACAGCTCTACGGAGACCATCATGAGCCAAAAGGGTTCCATCATTGGTAACTCGCAAGACACTACACCCCTATTGTTTCTAGGAGGACCACGCATGCTGTATATATAGCCTGGTTGTATAACAGTGTCCCAAAATTGCCATGCAGCTGTTCCTTTTGGGTGTAACCAATGCAGTATATATCCTGGAGGTTTAGGGCTTGGGTGTCTGTTGATTCTGGGATTACTTCATATAGCACACCCACTGGCGGAGGCCACCTATGGACATGCTGTGGACTCTCTGAAGGTATCAGATTTAGAATACTGGTCACTCCCTAATTGAAAGTCATGTACAGCTGCATCTATTTTCACACTCTCCACCCACAACAGTTCCAGCACCTGATGCGAAACAAAAGCAGCCCCGACAAAATTGTTCAACCTAGCCCCACTCCCGTCTCGAGCTTTGTCTCTTTCCATCCACTCATTCTAAGTCCTTCTCCTTCTCTCCTCGCACTATCTTATCTTATCTTTCTCTCTCTCCGTCTCTCACTCCCTCTCTCTCTTGAAGACTCCTCTTTGCCTTCTGCAATTAACCTTGGGGAGCTGCAGAAAGTGACAGAGGTGCCTGCAGCAGCCCTGGGCCTTCAAACTCCAGCCTCCAATGGTTACAGCCCCCATGCAAATGCCTGATGGAATAAATGGCCAGTCCAGCCTTAAATACATCTTGCTTATACACTGGACATCTGTCATGTTAGAAGCATGTTTTTGAACCGCACCAACCTCTACAACACGTCGGATGTAGAATAGACTACCTCATAAACCCAAGAAACACTTTTTCTAGAAAGGAGCAAGGGACCCAGTGCAAAGGTCCATGTATTGTTGATGATGATTCAACTACAGCCACACCTCTTTTCCACTATTAAGAACAAAGAATGCCAGCTCATCACTGCCAGGGATTGCTCCAAGTGCAATGCGTCTTCTGCCTCTGCATTATAGCCATTCCCACTGCTCCCCGATCATGCTCCCTGGTCCCCGTAGCTCCAGCAGGGCCTTGCCAGTTCTGATACACTGACCTCCTGTGGCTGTCTGAGCACCCACCAATGACATCGAAGGTACATCCTGTAGCATCCATCCTAGCTCTGGAGAACGCAAATGGCTACGCCACACACGGAGCTCAGTAACACATGCCTTTATTCTTCGGCATGCAAATGTTAACTGCCCATACTGCACCATGGACTTTATTGACCACACCCAGACACACCCAAATACCTCCCAACTGATTACGTAACGTTGTAAGGAGTCCGCCTAGGACCACAAGGGTCCTACTGCACAGGATCACACAACACTACATATCCCACTCTCCTCTGCAGGCAGAATGGACTAGTGCTACATCACAACACAGACTTTTTCTTGCCCACTCAGGAGCTACCATTGGTACAGCAGGTGCAGTGACACCAGAACCCAGAGCCCTGAGGGGCCCTCTGAACCCTGACACTTGCTGTATTTTCACTACACCAAAAGCAGTTAAAGAGGCCATTTTCCTTGCTTGCGCCAAGGCCGTGGCACCCCCTTTGCTACCGCGCCCCATTAAAGTTTGGTCACATAGTCACTTGTTCGATATGCGGGGCAATACTGGTGCAGGCTTGTGCCCCATCTACAAGTATGACACAGGGCAGTAAAATGAAGTGATTTTGTGTATGGAGCCAAACAATATAGCACATGGCTCACTCTGCAACCTCATCAGATTCCGCCACACCTGCTCCCTTTAGCACTTGAGTCTCTCGAATGCTCTTCGAATAGTGTGCCCCTGTTGCCACTCTGATTCCTCCTCACTTCTTTCTTTAAGGATCATCAAACGAATATAGTTTGTTACATCGCATGCGTTTACAACACATGCGATTACAACGCTGTCATTACAACGACCGCGTTGTTACATCGCAGTACCATTACAACGCAAGTCGTTACAACGACTTGCTGTAGGGGCGCGCTGGACTTAGGAATAGTATAATTTACTATTCCAACTCCAGCGTGTGCAACAGTAGGGAAGGTGTTGAAATAGTAAATTATACTATTCCTTAGTTTAGAGCGCCCCCTAGAGCAAGTCGTTGTAACGACTTGCGTTGTAATGGTACTGCGATGTAACAACGCGGTCATTGTAACGACTGCATTGTAATCGCATGCGTTGTAACGAATGCGATGTGATGGCTGTTTCCCTCATCAAATAGGTCTTAAAGGGAATTTCCGAGCCACCTTCTGGTACCTTGGAAACTTCAGCATGGAAATTTGCATCCTCTTCCTTGGAGCACAGAGCCGACTTACAATACTTGTCATAGAGGACAGTGCTTCTTACTGCCTTGACATCTGCAAGGAGAGAAGAACTCCAAGCAGTACCAACAAAAGAATCCAGTTTGCAAGTCACTTTACAAACCAGTCAAAAATGTAAGCCAGAGGTGCCATCCTACGTCATTTAAATGAGCCAGTCATGGCCAATTTGTTCTTCCAAGTCCGTCCTAATCTAAGGAAAGAGCTTTGCATTCTTTAGACGTTTGTAGATGTCTTAAAGTCTACATTGCTAAAACAAGACTTTAGAACACCAGGACCCGTATTACGGATAGGGCGCACTTTCCCTGTTTGTGCCATGGTGCACCATAAAACAGGTGCGCTGGGTGCAAATAGGGAAAGAGCATCCTATTACATAGAATATGCTGCTCCTAGGGCAGCCGCGAACTTGCGCTGTCCTGAGGGCAGCACATTCAAGTGAAAAGCAGAGCGGCTTTGAAGCAGCCACTCCGTGTTTCACTGTGTAGGCAGTAACCTGCCTGTACTTTTAAGGTTGATGAGAGATCCCCTAGCAGGCGAGTGCAGTGAGTGACTGCACCTGCTTACATGTGGATGTCTGGGGGGTTCATAAAACCCTCTTTTCCCCCTCCAGAAGGCTGGCATCAGGGGGTGCTCTGATAGTTCACCATCTTTTAGGTGGCGACTGTCAGCGCGCCTCCTCTTAGCATCTTTGCCTCTGCGCCAACATCTTTAATATACCGTGATGTAAAGGGATTCCATCATTTGCATGGAGGAACGCCACTGTGCAAATGAAGGAACGCCCTCTATTGATAGCACTGGAGCAATATGTGCAGCAGTGCTATCTGTATTACAGAAGGGGCCGCACAAGTGTCTGCGGTCCCTTCTGTAGTACCAAAGTGCCCCAGGGGCGTACAAAGCAGGTGCTAACCCCCATATTGCCCTTGGGGCCCACCCACAATAAGGCCCCAGATCACCTCCTCATTTCTTATGCAGACCGGGGAGTGGAAGCTTCCTAACAAGGCATTGCGTTGCCTGTTGAATTTGAGCTGCATTGACTTCTGTCACAGGAAAGCGAATCACGCCCTGGGCATGGATGGAGCTTCAGTGGATGTGTATGGGGTGGGTGTGCCCTGAATGTAGCTTCAGGGGCGATGCATGGGGTGGACCCACCCCAGATGTACCTTCAGGGGAGGCGTATAGGGTGGACACCCCACTAATAATATCTTCATTGTGTCTGGCCTGGAAGAGGCAGTTGAGTTCACTGATGCTGCAGACTGTCCACGTCTCCATCCATTTACTGATACATCCATACAGCCATTCACCCCTCCATATACATAACATGACATGACACATGTATTTACAAGCGGGCATTCACCCTGGGGGCGTCTTGGAGCATAAATAACAGATGTGCATACTCAGCCATCCATACTTAACCATTTTACTTGCTCTACCATACATGCACAGACCATTCCACACAGGCATACTGAAACTCATGCCTCAAGCAGGCATAGGTGTTAGCACTGCTCTCAGACTGTGCTCCACCTGTTATGAGAGAGAGGAGACTTCACTGATACTTCCTGGGTTTTACCTGTTCTGCGACTGTTACTCCACGGTGCCACTTTTGATCATTTAATGGAAATGACGTCATTCGCAGTAAAAAGTTTCCATGAACCACACAACACGAGCAGCTGTCCTTCATGGTACTTTTGTTAAAATGTGTGCATGTGCCACAAATTGATGCAAGAACACATTACACGCTAAAATATAGCGCCTAAAGATGAATTTGCATTTTACAAAACTACGCATAACTTTAAATGATTTTACAGAAATTTTGGAAATTACATGAAAACAAATTATGCTAATATTTCACACCCCTACTCTTGCATGTCTACCTGTGCTGTACCTGTTGTGTGAGGGTTGGTGTGGAGTACTTCTGTGAAGATTGGAAGCTTTCCGAATGATGCACATGGTGAACCTGTTCTCTGAGAGAGGGAAACTTACTCAGCTAATGTCCGGCTGTGCCTGTTCTGTGCATGACACTTGCCTGCTGAAGCTGTGCTGTACCTACTCTGTGAGGGACGCAAGTTTGTACTCACATGTTTCAGGAACATCAATCACACCCGCTGTTGTGAGCCTGTCTCCTGGTGTCATTGGGGTGCATCTGGCTGTGGGTTCAGCCCATGGTTCTGAGCATCCAGTGGGTGTCCCTGTCTTGCTTGGAGACCTGCAGAAACGGTTGATGCCTTTCTCAGAGGAGAATACTGAGGCACTATCGGCACTTTTGCACCCTCGGAACGTCACTTTTTTGACGTTCCGGTGGCGCAATGTGCCACCGCATATTTATAAGGCCACGTAAAGCCACTTTACATGGCTTTTCATGGCATTATAAATATGTGCCCCTTTCATGCTTAAAACTGCGTGAAAGGGGAGTTCCATGGGTGGTGCTGTGGGTGTTACCACTCTACACCCATGGAACCTGACGCATTCTCAGATTCAGGAGGCATTGTAAACCTGGGAATGTGTCAGAACCTAATGCCACCCCAGGGGTGGTGTTAGGGAGGCACAATGAAGAGAAATTAATACATTTCTCCTCGTGCTTCCATTAGGTCGAGCTACAGTGCGCATGCACTGTCTGCAAGACCTGCTGTAATCAATAATACTATGGTTTTCCCGCCTGCTACTTACCATTGGTTCATTCTAGTGTTGGTGTTCTTTCCTGCTTCCTAACTCAGCTTTGGCCATACCTCACTTCCGTTGAAGGCTGAGGTGCACAGGCCAATTACAGTTTCCTTATGCTTTTCCTCATCAGATGTTCTGTGGGAGAACTCTTTTTTCAGTTGTTACTTTGAGCTTTTGCTCGTCGCTGCTTTTATTCACTGTCCTTGCCATTACCTATTGTTGGGCTTCTTTGGTAGGACTCGCGCATGTTCGGGCATCTTTAGAAGGTTGATCCTGCTGGTTTTACATGAAGCTCGTCTTCCATCAGCACATCCGGGATCAGTGACTCAGCCTGCTGTCTCTTCTGCCAGAAAGAGAGCAGAGTCCCCTCAAAGTATCCCCACTGCACATGGAGTCTGTTCTGCGCCGCTCCACTGTTCCCACCACCTGGCATCCACATTTTCTTTCTGCAGACCCTCAGTGGCGGTGGGTCCATTAGGGCGCTGGGGCATTGACCCACAAGCCCCGCAGCTCCCTCGGCGGCTGGCTCTGGCTGAACTGACAATGCATGTCAGTCAGCATGACGCCGGACCGCCCACCCCCTTCAGAGTCTGAAGGGGTGGGCGGTCTGGCGTCATGCTGACTGACATGCATTGTCAGGCCAGGGGGTGGCGCGGAGCGCACTGCAGGCAGCAGCACAAAAGCGCATGCTGGGTTTAGGTCGGAGAATTTTTCCGACCAGCCCAGTCATGCGCACTAGTGTTGGCGCTGGCTGGTGGCTGCGCATTAAGAGAGCGAGGGTTGATCAATGCCGCAACCCACGGTCTCCTAATGGGGGCGGCAGGGTGGCGAGTATCCCTACTAAGCCAATCCTGGCGCTGCTGGAGCAGCATCAGTGTTGGCTGAGAGGGGTTGCCACCAGTGACGTGGCTGTTCCTGGACCAGTTCAGTTCAGAAGAAGTTGAAGGCGCCAACGCGGGACCCCGGCCCAGCAGCAGAGGCGGCGCGGACCCGGTAAGTTTTCTTTTTATTTAAAACTCCCCCCCTGCCCTCACCCCCGCGCAACCCCCCCCGCGAGTATTGCGAGCCGCGACTGCTTTTAATAATCTGCCTCCTCTGCTGGTTAATGGCAGCAGCAGGTGCACGCGCACCGCACGACGGAAGTTCACTGGTGCACCTCGTTGCTCTTTACAAAAATTCTTTTTTTCTGACGGAATGCGTCTCCTAAAAGGAAAGAATGGCGGGCGTAGAACCCTGTGAAGGCGGAGAAGCGAGGAGACACATTGACCGGCGTGAGGCAACTCTATTCTCAAAATATGAAATGTGCAGGTGAAGGCGCCACAAAGTGAAAGTACATGCCTGTCGTTCTGATAGAATGGTGCAACAGCGCATTGTCAGCACTGACAATATACACTTTGGGAACGCTCACTTCTCTCGCTCAAAGGATTCTTGATGGTTGCTTTAAAATGTCACCAGCCCCACTGCGTTAGTGCAAGACTTTACGTGCACGTTCTGCACCGTGGAACACAGGCCCGGTTCTAGCGGGTGGGCCGGGTGAGCCAGGCCCACCCAAACATGAGCCTGGCCCACCCAAACACGAACCTTGGCCCTCGCAGTGAATCTGCCACCGATGTACAACAACAATAAAACATGTTCAGACAACTGGTGATTAATGATCCTGCTGCAGAGCAATCATTTGTCTGTTGGTAGTTTTTAAATGCAAATAAACTGAATTTTATGTGGATAGCTCAGTGGGTTACTGCCTTTGTCACAGAGATACTTGTGTTACTTGCAGTTCAGAAGTTACCATCCTAAAATAGGACAGTGACCTATGAACTGTCAAAGAGCTGCATACAAACTTCGCTTTTTTGTGTTGTGATATAGTTAGAACTTCTCCAGTCTCATTATTCTAATGTTGCTAAAAAGAGTTTGTTTGGGCAGTTATACATTTTTATCAGTAAAGCCAACCCCCAACCACTGGAGTACTCTTTAAATCCTGAGTTTGTGCTTCTCTAGACCAAACCCTCGTAAAATATATAGCCCACCAGTATGGGTGACATGTGATTCCTACACCTTGTAATCCTCATTGGCTTATGTGACATTCCCCGTAGACTGATTTATTGTCTCTGTATAATGTGTGCGTGATGTAAAGTACTGTGACACCCTACTCTGATATGAGTAGTGCTATACAACAAATGAAATGCATATGAGACAGGGGCAACGCAGAGATGAGGGGCACTAGTGGAGGGTGGCAGTGAGGGAAGCCTATGAGGAGGTCACGGGGTGAGGGGCTATGGAGCGAAGAGGGGCACTGGTGGAGGGTGGCAGTGAGGGAATCCGAGGAGGAGGTCATGGGGTGGGGGGAGCTATGGAGAGATGAGGGGCACTAGTGGAGGGTGGCAGTAAGGGAATCCGAGGAGGAGGTCATGGGGTGGGGGTGGAGCTACGGAGAGATGAGGGGCACTAGTGGAGGGTGGCAGTGAGGGAATCAGAGGAGGAGGTCATGGGGTGGAGCTACAGAGAGATGAGGGGCACTATTGGAAGGTGGTAGTGAGGGAATCCGAGGAGGTGGTCATGGGGTGCGGGGAGAACTACGGACAGATGAGGGGCATTAGTGGAGGGTGGCAGTGAGGGAAGCCGAGGAGGAGGTCATGGGGTGGTGGGAGATACGGAGAATGAGGGGCACTAGTGGAGGGTGGCAGTGAGAGAATCCGAGGAGGAGGTCATGGGGTGGGGTGGAACTACGGAGAGATGAGGGTCACTAGTGGAAGGTGGCAGTGAGGGAAGCCGAGGAGGAGGTCATGGGGTGTGGGGGAGCTATGGAGAATGAGGGGCACTAGTGGAGGGTGGCAGTGAGGGAAGCCGAGGAGGAGGTCATGGGGTGGGGGGAGCTATGGAGAATGAGGGGCACTAATGGAGGGTGGCAGTGAGGGAAGAAGAGGAGGAGGTCATGGGGTGGGGGAGCTACGGAGAATGAGGGGCACTAGTGGAGGGTGGCAGTGAGGGAAGCCGAGGAGGAGATCATGGGGGGGGAACTACAGGGAGATGAGGGTTGCTAGTGGAGGGTGGCAGTGAGGGAATCCGAGGAGGAGGTCATGGGGTGGGGGGACTACGGAGAGATGAGGGGCACTAGTGGAGGGTGGCAGTGAGGGAAGCAGAGGAGGAGGTCATGGGGCGGGGGGAACTACTGGGAGATGAGGGGCACTAGTGGAGGGTGGCAGTGAGGGAATCAGAGGAGGAGGTCATGGGGGTGGAGCTACAGAGAGATGAGGGGCACTAGTGGAGGGTGGTAGTGAGGGAATCGAGGAGGAGGTCATGGGGTGGGGGGAACTACAGAGAGATGAGGGGCACTAGTGGAGGGTGGCAGTGAGGGAATCCGAGGAGGAGGTCATGGGGTGCGGGGAGAACTACGGAGAGATGAGGGGCATTAGTGGAGGGTGGCAGTGAGGGAAGCCGAGGAGGAGGTCATGGGGTGGTGGGAGATACGGAGAATGAGGGGCACTAGTGGAGGGTGGCAGTGAGAGAATCCGAGGAGGAGGTCATGTGGTGGGGGGTAACTACGGAGAGATGAGGGTCACTAGTGGAAGGTGGCAGTGAGGGAAGCCGAGGAGGAGGTCATGGGGTGTGGGGGAGCTATGGAGAATGAGGGGCACTAGTGGAGGGTGGCAATGAGGGAAGCCGAGGAGGAGGTCACGGGGTGGGGGGAGCTACGGAGAATGACGGGCACTAGTGGAGGGTGGCAGTGAGGGAAGCCGAGGAGGAGGTCATGGGGTGGGGGGGAACTACTGGGAGATGAGGGTCACTAGTGGAGGGTGGCAGTGAGGGAATCCGAGGAGGAGGTCATGGGGTGGGAGGGATCTACGGAGAATGAGGGGCACTAGTGGAGGGTGGCAGTGAGGGAAGCTGAGGAGAGGTCATGGGGTGGGGGGAGCTACGGAGAATGAGGGGCACTAGTGGAGGGTGGCATTGAGGGAATCCGAGAAGAGGGTCATGGGGTGGGGGGGAGCTATGGAGAGATGAGGGGCACTAGTGGAAGGTGGCAGTGAGGGAAGTCAAGGAAAGTTCATGGGATGGGGGGGCTACGGAGAATGAGGGGCACTAGTGGAGGGTGGCAGTGAGAGAATCTGAGGAGGAGGTCGTGGGGTGGGGGGCTACAGAGAAATGAGGGGCAATAGTGGAAGGTGGCAGTGAGGGAATCCAAGGAGGAGGTCATGGGGTGGGGGGCAGCTACGGAGAGACGAGCGACACTGGTGGAGGATGGTAGTGAGGGAGTCTGAGGAGAAGGTCATGAGGGAGAGGGGCTACGGAGAGATGAAGAGCACTGTTGGCGGGTGGTAGTAAAGGTATCTACGGAGAAAGGTCATTGGTGGGGCCCCAAAAAGACTTTTGCACCAGCACTAAAGCAAGACATGTCATGGCCTTTCTGTTTTCGTTTATTTAATTAACAGTCGGGTGATTAGGACAACTGTGGAGCATACTTTAAAGGGCTAATTACATTTACTGCTATTTTCAATGTTTCAAGTTTGAAGGTGATTTTACTACTGTTTTTTACCGGGAATAATGAAAGTGGAGCCCAACGGTGGCTGATATGAGGCTGGGGCCCAAGGTCAGCTGCGAGATAAGGTGCACTGGAGAGGGGTGGTAGAGAAGTGGATAATCAGGCCTGTAAGGAGTGCGCTGCAGAGTCCGGGATCATGTGGAGGTAGGTATGAAGAGGGATTCTCCCTGAAGGCTAGCACAGAGGGAGCCCGAGTGGTGTCACTTGCCTGATACTCCCACCTTAGAAACCTCCTCTTCCCATCAAAGGGACATTACATGTAAAAAAAGCACTTTTTGAGAGTGATAACATTTAGAAAGAGATTTGGAAAAGAGTGCGTTTTACTGGGCCTTGTAAGACTAAGAAGAGATAAAGGAGGGCCCAGACGCAGGCCTGGCTAGATATATAAGCGATAAATCGGGCCCGCAGTGGCCCACCCGAATGCACCCTTGGCCCACCCAAATAAAAGTTCCTGGAGCCGGGCCTGCTGGAACATATGTTGCCATTTGTGTGATGATCCTGCACAGGTTTACAACATGTCCCGTCTCGGAAGAGATCACAGAGGGTTATCTGGCTTTGACTTTCTGCATTCTCTCACTCTGTTATGCCGCTCTTTTTCTCTCGCTCCCTCCTCTCTCTCACGGCCCCTCTCCTCCTCTACACTCCTCTTCCACCAGGAAGCCTTCGGATTGGTACCGGTCGGGGTGGAAGCAGTCTTCAAGAGGCTGTCCTGTGTCCATGTTCAGAGGTGTTGCTTCTGGTGTAACCTGATCCGCCCCCTTCGCTCCCCTTCCTCTCAACTCTCTCTTCTCTCATGCTCCCGCTCATCTCCTTTGTCACACTCGTTCCCTTTTCAGTGGCTGCTTGGCCTGTTCTCACCTGCCTCTTCCCCAGGTCTCTCTCCCTTTTAGTCCTGCTCCCCTAGACTGTATTCTCTATCTCTCATTCATTCACTTCACCTCACCCCTCCTCGCTCTCTTTACTCCGCTCTCTCTTTCCTCCTCCCTCGCTTTTCTTCTCTCACTCTCTCTGCCCCATCCCCCCTGGCTGCTCTGACCGGCTCTCCATAATCCCACTGCATATATAGGCTGTACCTGCAGCCCAAACAGTCTGGGTGGAAGGTATTGTGCCATCACGGTCTCCTAAATAAGTGCACAGGTAAGCTCTCAATCGTGGTTTATCATCTTTACCGGGACATCTTCAGTCTCCATCGGCCCCAAAGGGTTTCATAATGCTAAGATCTCACCATATCTGAATAGTGTTGTGATCTGATACAATATTGTGTTTCCGCCTGTCTGGCGAACAGGCTAATTGAGAACGTGGTTCAAATACAGACAAACAAATATACACTTTCATTGAGATGGATGGATGGATGGAAGGGAGGTTGTCTGAAGATGGCTGGATGCTCTGGTGATTCACCAGTGGTGAAAGGATACATAGATGAATGAGTGTGCAGAAGAGTTACAGGAGAGTGTGTCCAGAAGGATGAGTGAATGATGGACAAATGAGTGGAAGATTTTCTAGTGAATGGATACATGGATGGATGAGCGAATGGGAGAGTCTCTAGAAGGACCGATGGATGGATGGATGAACAGATGAATGCAGTGGATGATAGAAACATGGATAAATTAATGGGGGATGATTGGGTGAATGATGCATGGGCTGAACACCTCTTATGTCGGCCGCACTCGCTCGCTACGTAAAATTCATCCACAACTTTTACGCCCCCACCACTTTCAAATGTCACCAGCCACCACTGCAGACCCGTCATTCTTCGGGTCCTCACTCTCGGCTAACTCAGTCCAACTTTCACGAACCGCTTTTTCAGCAGCTGTGAAATCTGCCCTCTGCGCGTTTCCTTTTACAGGCAATTTTAGAATGACTTAAATGATCTCACTCCAGACTGTTGTTCGCCCCTCTCTGTGCGCCTAGCCCCATCCCACCACCTCAGAGCAGAGAGAGCCCTGGTGCCAGACATGGACTCTGGACACAATCGTGCTTCAATCCACAAACATCAATCCGGTGACACGTGCACCCCGGGCTTTAGGAATATAAATCGGACATTAAAACGGATGTATTTCAGGCCCTGTATTCATGTCCTTAACTTTTCATTCAAAAACACTGATCTAATTCTGAACAATGGGTGTAAAAACGTTAAGGTGATCTATGTTGTAGCTGCTTATATTTCACAAGCTTTGCTTAATCTTGCATTCCCTACATTTTTCCCGGATGTTATATTACTTTTTTCCAGGCAGCACATTACTCTTGCCTATTGCATAATTTAAATTCAGACACAGCCAGGTGTTCATAACGGGCACAAATGAGCTGTAGAAGTCAGTGCCTGTAGGGCAAAAAGGTGTACGTGGCCATCCAATTCTTGGCCTCTCAGCAAATAGCACAGAGCAGTGATCACGTGTGCCAGATGCAGTTGTGATTCTGTTAAATATGTGGGCAGAGTGGCGCTCGATTTTAGTGTACATGTTTAAGCCACGCTACCTTTCAGGGACTCCCCACTTTTTTCAGCCCACTTAAAGCCTCGTGTACACCATATTACACAACATGAGATACGCGTAAAGTACATGTCCATCTCGCAGGTACCGTAACAATTGTTAATGAGCCTATCACAACAGAGTGAAAAAACATCCACCCACCTATCCATTAACCCGTTCAGCCACCTGTCCACCCACCCACCCATTCAACAGTCAATACACCCATCTATTATTTTGTGTCTGCTTATCCATCCATTCATTATTTCATCCATCCTTACATCCATAGGTTTATTTATGTAGCCATTTACGATTTTCATCAATTTTTGCCAGCCAGCCAGCCAGCCAACTTACTACTCTGCAGTGCAATCCCACAAAGTGTAATATTTGTTTATGATAACATCGCGCTTGGGCGTTTCAATAATATATAGTTTTACGTCTGCTCACCAGCTATTTAAAGAATGCAAATAATTGCACACGTTGTTTCGTGTTTTAAACTTATCATCGTAAAACGTGCAAAAAGTCCTGCAAATATGACGTAATACAAGCAAACAAAACTTGAATGCTTGGGAAGTAGCGTTGTGGCTCTGTGTGAAGCTTAGCATCCCTACATTTCGACCACTTCACTCACTCTCTCTGACAAAAGAACATTCACAGATACTCGTCACAACAAAGAAACCAATCTGTAAGACTATATAAATTCTCTTTTTGTTCGAAAATAGCTGTCTCCTAGATTAACACATTTACAGAATAAATCTATCAATGTTTTCTAAAAAAATAAATAAATTAGAAATATAAACGCGACGTTGACGTTCACCAAGCAATACTTTATTTGGTAATAAAAGTAATTAAAATCCCTTTATTATGTTGCACGTCAGAATACTGTTTTTCTCACCATCGACCTTTTTAGTGTTACTCTTGCCTGTTTTTAGCCCAAAAAATGACGTATTGGCTTATTTGTCTTGACGTTTTGTTACCTGCTTCACTAGGCTTTGAAGTCAGCAAGTGAAGTAAACGCACTTCCCTCAGTGCAACACGTGGTTTAACACATAGTTCAGTGAACCCCATGTAAAAAAAACAGGTGCACTTAAAATGCCTCATGCCCTTAGTGAGACGATGGTTCGCAGAAAGTGTCTGTATTCCCCAAAAAAGTACCTCCAAGCAGGGAATCCCCTTTACACAGAAGGGAACATAGTGATACTTGGAGTTTACAGCTATATAAAAGACTGCCTAAGTCAGATTCCCAACAGGGCAACACTTTAATCGGATGTTTACAAACATCTGCTTTGTATTAGACCGCAGGGGAGTGGGTGAGAGTTTCAGTTGGGTAATATATCTAGTGTCCGGGGATGGGAGCTGCCTGCTCACACACACTAAGTACAGTTTCTTTCCTGTGCCTTTTCAAGGTTTCCGTCCCTCAAACCCATACTTTCCTCCTCTTTTTGGGGTGTCCTCTGAATACACAGGTCCTCCCTCTTTATGCATCTGAAGCCTGCTCTCCCCCTTCTTCCTCTCTTTCTCACATACTCTTTCTGCACCTCTGCGGGGGTTTATTCACCACTTCGTGCACAAACTACTTATCCCTATCTATCTTCCTTTCCATCCATTCTATGCAGCTCTCAACCCTATCTATTTACCATGCCACATAATTTCACTACACAAATCTACTACACACCACACAATCCCACAGCTATCAATTCCAATACACCCCCCATAATTCCACACCACACCACATACAACCACTCCAAACCAAAACATTGTCATTTACAATGCCAATAGCTCTAACTCTCGCAAATGCGAGACCTAGTGCATTGCAAATGCTTGTTTTTCTATGTGTGCTTCTGCAGCACACATAGAAAAAGGAAAGTGCCTGAATGGATTGATTTTGTGCAGGAAGGTGTCCCTTCCTGCACAAAATCAATCATCCCCTCAACGCAGGCGCCCTTGCACCATGGTGCAAAGGGGCCTGCATTGGCGCACAGCAGCCCATTGTGCGCCGGCGCTGGGGAAAAGGACAGGAATGCGCCATCTCATATAGATACAGCGCATTCCTGCCCTTTCCTTTTGCCGTAGGGCAGCGCAGCAGAGAGGCCTGCGGCGCTGCCCTACGGCAAAAGCCCATAAATGAGGCCCTCAATATGGCTGTGTAGGCTGAGGTTATGGACGTGCCAGGAGCCGGCACTTAAATAGCAGTTTGTGTAACACTCTGTGCATTCATTTCTCTTTAACATAGAAATTCTACCTCTGTTTGCATTAAAATAATTAGGAATAATCAAAACACTTCTAAAATACTTGTGATATCTATTTATCTCGTGGTTGCTGCTTCATGTTTATATTTCATGGGGGGACTGGATTGGGATGATTTTCATGTTTTTTTAAAATCAGAGTCTACATGAAAACACTTTCCAAACCAATGGGCACATTTTCAGTCTTCTTAAAATAGCTCGGGCGGTTAATGCACCTTCACCAGATCGTTGCATCGCGGTGTCTTGTCATATGGCAGTGGGAGAGGAGAGGAGACAACTCCTTGGGCAATCACCCAGCTACAAGTGATCCACCTGGTTCAGTGTTTGCTAGATCACTAGTACACCCAGCCCAAGCCAGAGCTACACATCGCTCTACAACAACAGCACACATTAGACACAATTCCTGTCACCATCACATGCACAATACAGCTCAGAGTCATACTGTTGTCTCAGTGTACATTCTTTCAAGTTATACTGACAAATCCTATCCGATCTTTAGTCTCCATATCCACTGCGGAGACGTTAGATTAAACCAACTACATCCACAGACACTTAGATGGCGTCAAAGCCACGTAATTAACTCAGAACTTAACAAGCACTTGAAACTGAGCAATTCACGGCTGAGCACCCGAAGAGAACAAAATAACTTACACTGTCCTTCAGCGCACGAATAGAAAACACAGATAATCTTCATAGCTTCAGATGTGTGCCACCATTGCTATAGTTTCTATAGCTCCTTGCTATGTAGATGTAGACAGTGCACAAGCATTTTATGGTCCAAGTAGTTTCAAACTTCCTCTGCTGGACTTTCAGGTGGCTTATGTCATTACACGCTGCTCGCATTATGCAGAGTTTTTTTTTACCATTTTGCAGCTTCCACCTCCTCTGCTGTCCCTGGTGTCTCTCTTCTTGCCAGTATCTTCTGCTCCTGGGCCTGGGCTGCTAACAGACCTGCCCCATCTTAAGCCAGTTGAGCTGATGCCAGTTATGGTCTCATGCTCGCCTGCTCACCTTGGCCTCTCGGACATACATTGCCGTGAGGAAGAACTGGACCAGAGCGAACCCCAGAGTCCACACCTTCTCACTGGGGCCCTATGCTGAGACTGACCGTACGTTTCCAATGTGCTCCTCACCTTGTCTATCACCACCGCCCTTTGGCCCCCAGCCAGACCTATCCCTCCTTGTTGGGAATCTCAGACTCATGCAGCCCCCCCTAACATCATTAAGCTAGGCCCCTAGGCGGTAAAGGGACTGCACCTTTGACTAGCAGCACTGAATTCTGCTGCGGTTCATCGGTGGGACAAGCAGTCGAGATTAGCCTGTTCCATTAAAGGGAAGCTTGCTTCCAGCTCCTCAGAGGTCAGAGGTCATGCTACTGCTGCTTGCTGCTTTTACTCACAACGTCCGCCGACCAACCAAGACCTAATAGCTAGGCACAGATTAATATTCATGTGGCACAAGTGTGGATTCAAGCAGCTGACTGGTTTCAATGAGATTTCCCTCCTCTACCTTCTTTCCTGCTTGGATTTTACATCTGTTGCTGATTCTGGCTGACTCATAGCGTTGGCGGATGTGAGAATCTTGTCCTGATGAGACTCATGTATATATCTGCGCGAAGGACAAAACATCAACATTCAAATCCACAATTGAGTCTAGGATTCATGTCCTCTAAAGCGCCTTTTTGGAAAAAAATTGTGAATTGCTCAGTTAAAATGGATTCAACCTGGATACTCACTGGCGCCCGATTCATGAAGGTGAACTTAGACCAAATGTCTAAGTTTTGACCTGAATTCTAAGTTCAGACCAAAAGTCTAACTTTACTACTAGTGAAGTTAGACTTTAGGTTTAACCCTAGGGACATATTTACAAGAAAGTGGCAAAGTGGTTCGTTAAGACGAGAAGGCTAACAACACGCTTCATCTCTTTAGAAACGCAGGGCTGCACCGTATTTACAAGGATACAGTGCAGCCTTGCGTTTCCCGCCAGCATGACGCTAATGTTGCCTGCCTAGCACCAACGCAGACTCCCTTGCACCATAGTACAAGGGTTCTGCGTTGGGGGAATGATTGTTGATGTGCAGGAAGATGTCCCTTCCTGCACATGCACAATCTTTAAATGTCGTTTTGTAACTTGTATGTGTGCTGCGTTATGCAGCCCCTCTTAGAAGTTGCAAAACCTTTTTTAAATTATTGTTTATGTGCAGGAAGGGGGACCTTCCTACACAAAAACAATCATTGGCATTTTGCTGTGCTGCCAATGATAGTAACAACACCACTACTAACCATCACACTCATACAAGTGTGATACTTTGGACTATTCCAGGCCCCCAGAGCTATAAGAATGGCTTGGGTGTCAGGTCATAGTCATTTTTCATTAATATTGAATTAATAACAGTTGCTGTGATCATCTCTAACTTAGCCAGACAGCACATTCTGACAGACTGTCACTAGCGCCTGTGTTGACAATTAAGTGCCGGTACCGACCACCAGAAAACACCGGCTCAAATTAAGCACTGGTCTGTACGCAGTCTCCTTCCTACATAGCTAAAGGGTATTTCTATGAGTCCTTTTTAGGTCGAGCCTAGCGCAGCGCGCATGCGCTGTCCTATGGGGAGGCCTCTTGGAATCACTCCAGACTTTCCCGAAACTTTTCCGTGTGGTTTTTCAACTTCCACACATTCTATTGGCCTTTGCATGTGGCTTTCAAAAATGAAAGCACGCAATTGGCCAAAGGCGGGTGCATGTCCCACCTTTTCTCTAAATGTTCACTCCCACGGCCTCCAGCTGTCGGGAGCGAGCAGCGGCGCGCAGGCTGCCAGCTGCATTCCTCCCTTGTCGTGGATCATGTTACAAATTAAACATAGCGCGGTCGCTTTCACTTTCGCGGCCGCGCATGCTTGTCTTCCACACTTGTCTGTGGTTCTTTTTCATGTTCACTCCTTTATTTGTTTCTCGCACTTTTTAATTTGTCACGCTATCTCCCATTGTTTTTTTTTATTCCAACCACGTTAATTAATTAAAAGTCGTCATCTAAAAAGGCAGCGCACGCCTGCAAGGCAGGCATAGTCATGTCAGCTTAGCAGACCGCCGCACTTTCGGAGCATTACCGGTGTGTATACCATGGCACACTACGCTTCCACTTCCGGAGCATTACCGGTGTGTATACCATGGACACTACGCTTCCACTTCTGGAGCATTACCGGTGTGTATACCATGGCACACTACGCTTCCACTTCTGGAGCATAACTGGTGTGTATACCATGGACACTATGCTTCCAATTCCGGAGCATTACAGGTGTATACCATGGTACACTCGGCATTTACTTACGGAGCATTACCCGGTGTATACCATGGCACACTATGCTTCCACTTCCGGAGCATTACCGGTGTGTATACCATGGCACACTACGCTTCCACTTCTGGAGCATAACTGGTGTGTATACCATGGACACTATGCTTCCAATTCCGGAGCATTACAGGTGTATACCATGGTACACTAGGCTTTTACTTCCGTAGTATTACCGGTGTGTATACCCTGGCACACTATGCTTCCACTTCTGGAGCATTAGCGGTGTGTATACCATGGACACTGTGCTTCCAATTCCAGAACATTACCGGTGTGTATACCATGGCACACTACGCTTCCACTTCCGGAGCATTACCCGTGCGTATATCATGGCACACTAGGCTTTTACTGCCGGAGCATTACCCATGTGTATACCATGGACACAACGCTTCCACTTCCGGAGCATTACCGGTGTGTATACCATGGCACACTACGCTTCCACTTCCGGAGCAATACCACTGTGTATACCAAGGCACACTAGGCCTTTACTTCTGGAGCATTATCCGTCTGTATACCATAGCACATTATGCTTCCACTTCCGGAGCATTACCCGTGTGCATACCATGGCACACTACGCTTCTACTTTTGGAGCATTACCGGTGTGTTTACCAAAGCACACTACGCTTCCACTTCCGATTACTAAAAATGCCTCACTTCCGGAGCATTACCGGTGTGTTTACCATAGCACACTACGCTTCCAGTTCCGGAGCATTACCGGTGTGTATACCATGGACACTATGCTTCCAATTCCGGAGCATTACCAGTGTATTCCATGGTACAATAGGTTTTTACTTCCTAAGTATTACCGGTGTGTATACCATGGCACACTATGCTTCCACTTCCGGAGCATTACCGGTGTGTATACCATGGACACTACGCTTCCACTTGCGGAGCATTACCGGTGTGTATACCATGGCACACTATGCTTTCACTTCCGGAGCATTACCGGTGTGTATACCATGGCACACTACGCTACTACGTTTGGAGCATTACCAGTGTGTTTACCATGGCACACTATGCTTCCACTTACGGACTATTACCGGGGTATACCATGGCACACTAGGCTTTTTCTTCCGGAGTATTACTGGAGTGTTTACCACAGCACACTATGCTTCCAAAGCATTATCGGTGTGCATACCATAGCACACTACGCTTCCACTTCCGATTACTGAAAATGCTCCACTTCCGGAGCATTACCGGTGTGTTTACCATGGCACACTATGCTTCCAGTTCCGGAGCATTACCGGTGTATACCATGGTACACGAGGCTTTTACTTCCGGAGTATTACTGGTGTGTATACCATGGCACACTACGCTTTTACTTCCGGAGCATTACCGGTGTGTATACCATAGCACACTACGCTTCCACTTCCGGAGCATTACCAGTGTGTATACCATGGACACTATGCTTTCAATTCCGGAGCATTACCGGTGTGTATACCAAGGCACAGTAGGCTTTTACTTCCGGAGCATTACCGGTGTGTATACCATGGCACACTACGCTTCCACTTCCAGAGCATTACCAGTGTCTATACCATGGCATACTACGCTTCCACTTCCGGAGCATTACCAGTGTGTATACCATGGCACACTAGGCTTTTACTTCTGAAGCATTACCCATGTGTATACCATGGACACTACGCTTCCACTTCCGGATCATTACCGTATGTATACCATGGCACACTAGGCTTTTAATTCCGGAGCATTACCCGTGTGTATACAATGGCACACTATGCTTCCACTTCCGGAGCATTACCAGTGTGTATACCATGGCCGGCGAGGTACGTGGAAGTTGGTAAAAAGCAGCAATCCGTACACTCCATGGGGCTGTTCATGTAATTAATCAAACAGGAGCGCAAGCCACTGTCTCCGGTCTCTCCAGCAGCGTTAAGCAGCATCTTACACTTTCACCGTCAAAGTGGAAGATGCTGCTTACGCTGCTGAAGAGAGCGGAGTCTGACTAGTTTGACCACATACATATTCCACTCTAGTCTATTTGCCGTCGCTAGCATTGCAGCAGTCTGCTATGAACTGCTTTTCTCTGTGGCCAGTATTGAAAAGACTAATTGCATAGCAACAGCTGAATTATTGAATATGCATGTGATTGCACTTCTGCAGTACAGCCTGATTAAAAAAAAAAACAGACCAACATGAATAGGTTCCTCCTGTGTGAAAGGGTAATAATCGGGGCCACCAGAATTATGTGGCAGGGGAGGGCAAAATATGCAGCAGGGTTGAGTAAATTATGTGGCAAGAAAAGGCAAATTACGAGGCACAATGCCGCACATTTTGTGACGGTATTACTTCATTATTTTGCCATTTTGTAAACATGCTAACACTGTCTGAGCTTTGGATTCACCTAATTTATACCAGTGTAACACCCAAATATAGCAATAAGCAGCAGATAGGTGATCAGTCAGGCTTTGTAAAGGGCTTTCAGCAACGCTGCAAGGAAATGCATGGGTTCTCGGATTTCCACTACCGGCAGTGCCACATACTTCAGTCCGTGTTAAACTAGGATAGGCCCACGTGATGTGACATTACATTAAACAAATCTGTGCCTGGGCCACGGGGTGAACAACAAGGAGGAAAGATTGTGGGCATTATCCCCTGTTCTGTTTCCTGTTGTGAATAGATTCCATTTTGTGTGGGGCATCTGCTTTTGGTGAATACCATTCCTGTGGATGAGTGCCTTCTCTGGGTTTTTAGGTCTTCACGATCTGGCTAGGGAGCAGGCTTATGCGTGGCCCTGTGGGACATTTTAAGTCATGACTATCCCACTGCAAAATATTCTAAAGGAAAACATCACAAAGTTATTGAAACATATCTGTTAAGGAGCTTAAATAATCGTAGCACAATAAAAAGAACTCAGCAATTCAATAAAAATGCATTGAATGGAATCATATAATATGTTCTGGAGTATTAATGTTCTTTCCAAATTAGTTATGAGACTTAATTAAAAAAACGTAATTTATGAATTTCAATTTTTTGTTATATAATGTTATAGCCTGCTTGCAGAGCGAACACATTCATATGAGTTACCATGCTAGAAAATCACTACGGATAACAGAAATATTTGCAGTGTGCAACACAAATGCTCAAATAATAATACAACATTTGGGGGGAAAGATGGGGCCCTGAGATGTACAGTACCTTATAGGATGCCCTTCTGCCTTTTAATGTTTATTCCTTGCTATCTCGTGTCCAGCCTGACAAATCACAATAATTTTTATTTTCTCAGTAGATTTCATTTCTAAAGGTATATCATTAAATAAAGAAATATGTGAGGTACTCAGCATTGTAATCTCAAAGTCTGTTATGATATATACACACATACATCCCACCAACACACATCATATCACAACTCACCACTACATTCCACACCATGCCAGTGCCCTTACGTCACTACACTAAGCACAACTTGCACACAAACTTTACAGTACTAAACACAGCAGCTACATTGCTCTACGACATACCTTAAAAACATTGCCAATATCTCTGGCTAAACACTTATAAGGTCCCAAAGGCAAGACCTATTGGCTATGCCAATGCTTGTTGCTAGTGCTATGAAATGTCATCCACGGTGGCCTCATGGGAGAGTAGAGAGCTCAGCACATTCACCTCTTTGGCTGAAGTTCGGGCTGTTTCAAATGAGGTGAATGTGCTACTAAACAAACACTGTTGGTTGAGCCAAGGAACAAGTTAACACTGTTTATTGCCATAATGAAGTATGACGTAGATATTGCCAGACTGATGACTTGAAAGGATTCAAGCAAGAGTACAAATAATCCAGTACTGCAGAATCTATCTTTCAAACTATACGGACAAGTTTTGCTCAGACTGTACTTTCAGAATTCAAATTGAATTTATCTACAATTATGTCATAAAGGTGTCATTGTAAAAATAACATGTAATATCTAGGAACGTGCACAATTCATGTAATTATTAGCATTTTGCATAATTACGTGAAATCTCAGGAAAATTAGGCATGCCTACACGTAACTATGAGAAATGCAAATCCATCATTTTGAACAACATTTTAGTGCAAAATGTGTCATTGGGTCAATTTATGATGCAAGGACGCATTTCATGCGGAACAAAATCACATAAATCGCAATTGTTGCAAACAGCTGCACATGTTCTGGTTGTTCACATAGTTCCTGGGCTCTTGCACTATATTTTTTATGCAAATGATGGCGTAATTACGTGATGTGGTGGAATGGTGTAATTTGGGGTATTTTAAGTAACAAATGTAATGCGGTTTCCAGAAATTACGCAAATTACTCTGGTGTAAATTAAGTTTCACCCTTTCCTAAAAGTAACATGATATGTGGCATAAATGCTCATATGTGTTAATGTTCATACATGCAGATATCTCGTCAAACAAGGTGGTATTTCTACAGTTCACAAAACAAGAGTGACATATAGTAGTGGAAACACAGATATGTTGGTGTTTTGATTCCATTTACAACACATTTTTCAAGTCATCATCAAAACTCCTATGTGTACAAGACACATACTTATCTATATGAACAGACGCTAATGTTTACATTTCTTTGAGGTAAAGTGGAGTCCGAGCCAATACCAGAAAGAGCCAAAGTGGTTTATTGCCTCTAAGGGCACATGTAGCAGAAGCGTGTTCACCAGCCAACCAGAGGCTCTCAAGGCTCATGGGAGGCTCCCAGGAAGGCGGAGCGAGGTAACAAGGCACTAGGTGAAGGTGGTGATCTAAGGGAATTACTTCCTGTTTTTTATACTTTGTACCCGAATGTTCCAGGGGCTACTGATTTTCCCTAGTTTTGTACTCTGTGTAGGACAAATGTAAAGCAACTCACTAGAAGACTACAGACCATCCAGAACTCGGCAGCCAGACTCACTCTCAACCTCCCACACAGAACTCACATCACACCACCCCAGTTACCTTCACTGGCTCCCGATACACAAACATGCTCAATTCAAGGCCCTCACACACACATTCAAGGCACTACATAACTCAAGCCCTACCTATCTGAACAGTGGCATCTCCTTCCACCGACCATCCTGACACCTCCACTCCACAGGACTCCTACTTGCAACCCTCCCACGCATACACAGAACCAGATCAGAAGAACGAGCATTCTCTTACGTCGCACCTAAAGTGTGGAACGACCTCCCACTCCACATCAGAGCCTCCTCTTCTCTTCTTGAATTTCGCAAGAAGCTGAAGACCTGGTTTTTCAAATAACCAACCTACCATAGGCAGGGCTAGGCACACTCACCTACTCAGTACCTGGACACCCTCACGGGTGATGTGATGGTGGGCTTTACAGATACACATAACATAGCATATTAACAAAAAGCCCAACTACCTTAATTATTGAAATTCAGTGCAGTACTCTGTAGCGCTGCTGTAATGTCGGCCTAAATACAGCCCAGTGTAGGAGGTAGTCTAGGCAACTGCCAGAGCTCAATTATATCCCTACAAGATATTAAAGCACCACATTACAGTATGCCTATTGTAAGGCACTCCACCCCCTGGAGTTTACAGATCCGGAGGTACCAGTGACTTGGGAGTTGGAAAGACAGAGTTAACAGGGATGACAGGTGGTGTCCTGAGAGTCCTATGAGTATTGTGGAGATGCTGGGGAATCAGGAGTTCCTGGCCTGATTCCACTGGTAATTCCTCGCCTCTCACTGGTTTTCCATCCGGGGACTACATCTACAGAAACGCGGGGAGGCCCTCCTTCCTGAAGGCAGCCTTGACGCAGGCGAACACCAGTGAGCTGCTTTATTTGAGCGCTAGTTCAAGCTACGTGCAAACATATTCATTGTTCCACACCCTCTGTTCTTTGAAGTACATAAGGATTTATTACAGTGCTATAACATGCGTTATTTCACGAATCATAAATATAAACAGAAACTTGAACTATGGCATGCACTAGTCTCTTTATTTAAGATATGTTTACAAAGATTGCAGGTGTGTTCATTCTAGGATCTTTGCGGCTCCTCTTGCTGGTGTTCATCAGAAATTCCAAGAGACAACCTCATACGAAGGGAACCTCAGGTACTACAACCACCTGAGAATCAGTTTGTGCACAAACCACAGCTATTTATTACGGAAAGCGGTCCAGGTTGATGCTACAGCAAAAGCCTCATCCAAGGTGTAGGACTGAGAGGGGATGTGAGACAAGTGGTGAATGTGGATGTGGGTGAAGAACTCACATGCTTAGAAAATGAGGATTATGGAGAAGAGAAGGAATGGACTGAGGACAAAGAACAAGTGGGTAATGTCTGCCTGGGTGCAAATTTGGAATGTGTAAAAAGTAAGGAGTAAAAAGGAAAGGGTGAATGGGCTGAAGATGTAGAATCATTGGTTGATGAGGGAGTAGGTGGGGACATGGAATGTATTGAAGATGAGGAATGTGTGGAAAATGGGCTGAGGACATACAATGAGCGAATAATGTCAGTGTGGGTGCAGATTTGGAATATGTAGAAGGTGAGTGGTAAAGAGAAACGGAAGAATGGCCAATACTGAAGAATCAATGTTTGATGACGGTGTAGGTGGGGATCTGGAATGTGTAGAAGATGATGAATGTTCGGAAGAGGAGGAATGTACTGAGGACATAGAACAAGTGGATAGTGTTGGCGTGGGTACAGATTTGGAGTTTGCAGAAAATGATGAGTAAAGAGAAGAGGGAGAATGGGCCGACGATGTAGAATCAGTGGTTGATGAGGGTGTAGGTGAGGATCTGGAATGTGTAGAAGATGAGGAATGTACGGAAGAAGAGGAATGTACTGAGGACATAGAACAAGTGGATAGCATTGGCGTGGGTACAGATTTGGAGTATACAGAAAATGATGCGTAAAGAGAAGAGGAGGAATGGGCTTACGATGTTGAGTCAGTGGTTGATGTGAATGTGCGTAGAAATTTGAAATGTGGAAAAGATAAGGAATGTGGAAAAGAGGAAGTATGGGTTGAAGATTTGGGATGCAGAGAAGACATAAAATGGGCGGAGAACTGGAACCTCGAGAAGATGAAGAGTAGATTTATGTTATGAAATGAGTGATTGAAGTGGATCTTGGTGGAGATTTTTAATGTGTAGCAGATGAGGAATGAGGAGAAGAGGTGCGATTGACAGATGATGTATAATGAGCAGTTGATGTGGATATGGGTGGGGATTTAGAAATATTTACTGACGTTAGGTATACCGATTTCCTAATGTATGAACCTCTTTTGAGTTTCATTAGTGATTCCTAGTGTGTATTAAATAGACCTACCCCATGAATATTAATGAGGTAAGTCGCAAATTGCGACCCATTAGAAATTGCTGCCATCCCAGGGATGGTGGCCTTCTAAGGTCAGCAGACCACTATGTCTGTGATTGCTTTTTAAGAAAGCAATCTTTTTCTTTTAAATTCAGCCAGGTTTTTTTTTAAAGGAAAAGGGAATGCATTTAAAAAGAAAAATGAAACTTTGCAGTTTCATTTTTTAAGAGTAGGTAGTAGTCTGTGGGACCACTGCCTGTTCTCAAAAATATTTTTACTTACATTCTCAAGGAAAGGGACTCCTCCGCCTATGTGAATGGGTTACCACCAGTTCTAAACTGGGGGTAAAGTATTCCTGTTTTGTGATTGGAAATCGGTCACAAAACAGTAATACATACCATAACGGTTTGGTATTAGGAAGGGACGCCCTAGCCATGCCCCTTCCTAATACCGAATTGGTATGTATTCGCAATTCCAAACTGCGATTGTGTAACATGTTACTGAATCACAATTTGGGATTGATACATACCAAAATGCATTTTTCTGGTTGCAAATAGCCCAATTCTTTGAATCGGGGAGTTTGTGACCGGAAACTTGCTTGATACATCTAGCCCATAGAGAGCATGTGGAATGGGAACAAAATGTGGAACAGGCTAAAGGTGAGAATTGGTCTTATGGTAAGAGATGAGTGGTTGATGGGGATTGAGATTTGGAGCAGGAGGAGACTTCAAATTTGGATAAAGACAAAGAAAGGGGAGAATATGACAATTGGGCTTACAAAATGAAAAAACATTTTGTGGGTGGAGACTTTGGAATGTAGTGAAGACAATGAATAGGAAGAAGACATGGACTGCAGAAAAGACCAGAAAGACATTAAATCTACCCCCAGGCTGAGACTAAAAGGGGGGTTAAGAAAGCCAAGAAATACAACATGGATGTGGGTGGAACACTTATGTTTGTAGAAGATGTGGAAGTCATGCTGGAAAGTGTGGGATAAGGGGAAACAGTTGTATGATGGGATGGCAAAACTGGAGCAAAGCCAACCTGGTTGTTTGCCCTGTCAAAAACTGTGTAATATTCTCTAATAAAAACGTCTCCCAGGGTCCAGAAAAATAAAGATGAGTTCTGGATTCCAAAGATGCAAGTATCCTAAGGTGAGAAAAAAAAGAAACAGTTTACAACTATTTTGTTTATAGTTGAATGAAACAGAGTTAACAGCTATGTCCAGCAGCAGAATGCCTTGACCTCCTAAAAACAATGTGGCCAAACATCCTAGAACACTAACACTAGACAGAGTATGCAGAGGCATGCAAACCTAAGATATGGCACACAATATCTCCATTGACAGCATCAGAGATTACAAACAATTCCAAAGATAGTATGCATTTTACGCCAGTGGCCCACTGTGGGATTGTCTGCTCTTGAGGTGAAGTTTGAGTGTCTTGTTTAGAGTCAGAGGTTTGTAAAAACTCATCAACAATAGTCACCAGTGCATTTGCTTACTGTGCCTTTTCTTTCTTAATGAAGCAACCTTGAATATTTAATGCCATCAGGGTAAGTAGTTCTGGCCAAACAAATGCAGTTAACAATTCACTTAACACCACCAGCTTTTGGTATGCAAAAAAGCAACATGTTGACCCATGGCCATCAAAGTTAGACAGCGACAGTTTGCAAAGTATGTTATCTTTTTTTATAGAGGTTTTATATAGTATTTATAGCAAAGACAAGCCAGTATAAACTGCTTGAGAAGCAATTTTATAGGTGAATGTGGCACTCAGTCTAGAAGGGGCCAGTCAGGAAGCAAGACAACTTCAACACATTGTGTGTTTGGGCACAAGTGGACGGGGTATGTGGGTTTGGAAAATGTTCCGGAGACCCAAGCTCTCTTCACCAAGTGGGAATTGAAGGGAAATGAAGCTCCAGATAAAGCAGTCTAGAACATGGATATCTCTACCACCAAAGACATAGTTATTTACCAGGTTCTGGGAGGCCCATTTTACACCTCATAAAAGCGGGTGATAATGATGTACAATATTTTGAAGTGCGTTGTTTCATGCGTTTACAATCCTTGGTCTTTAATGATGCCATGATGTTGTTTGAGCTGGCTTTGTGGATTTTGAAGGTTTTCAGTCAATTATATTGCAGGTAATGCAGCAGTTCGCTCTGGTTACAGCGTCAGAATACTTAATGTGATCCTGTGAGTCCGAGTCATTATTGGAAGAATTGCCCAAAGTAGACACAGAGGATGAAAGACGCCCTTGATGGTGCCTTAGGCGCAAGGGTAGATGGCATCATCTACAATTGTGAAGAAGCTCAATATTATTGATACAGGTGTCATCCATAATTAGAGACAAGTATGAAGCTCAACACTATTGATAGAAGCTTCATCCATAATTAGAGGCAAGTATGAAATTTAATACTATTGATACAGGCTTCACCCAGGATTAAAGAAAGGTATGAAGTTCAACGCTATTGATAAAGGATTCATCCATAATTAGAGGCAAGTTTGAAATTCAATACCATTGACACAGGCTTCATCCACAATTAGAGACAAGTATGAAGTTTGAAATTATTGATAAAGGTTTCATACATAATTAAAAATAAGTTTGAAGTTCAATGCTATTGATAGAGGCTTCATCCATAATTAGAGACAAGTATGAAGTTCAGTACTATTGATAGAGGCTTTATTCATAATTAGAGACAAGTTTGGAGTTCAATTCTATTGATCGAGGCTTCATCCAGAAATAGAGACAAGTATGAAGTTCAACACTATTGATGGAAGCTTCATCCATAATTAGAGACAAGTATGAAGTTCAATACTATTGATACAGGCTTCATGCAGAATTAGAGAAAGGTATGAAGTTCAATACTGTTTGTAGAATCCTCTTCCAGAATTAGAGACAATTATGATCTTCAATATTATTGATAGATGCTTCATCCAGAATCAGAGACCGGCATGAAGTTTAATACTATTGATACAGGCTTGATACTAACCGGTTGAAGGAGAGGTCACCTGGATTGGTTGGTCCCACAAGCAGAAGCTCAGCTTTAGAAGTATTGAGGTGAAGTTCCATCACATGCATCTAGCCTTTCATTCTCAAAAAGAGGTTGCAATTTACTGATGGCCTCCAGAGCATTCATGGAGCTCCAGATGTAGCTGATGCTTCAAAGCTTAATGATGTACAATATTGATTTTTGGTATGAGGGGCATATACGCAACATCTGATCCTTGCGGAACTCTGCCAGTAGTGGCTGGGGATAAATGGACAGCTCTTGAACTGCTGAGTCCACTTTTCCAGCAAGGAAGTAAGCCACTCTAGGGCTATGTCTTTATAAAGTTACAAATGGTAAGGTGACTAATAACCATCATTTCGTCAACTGTGTTGAGAGCTACTTAGGGTATGTTCATGTCTTTGGTTCATTGAAGCCCTGAGTTCTTCTCTTATATTTATATATATATGGAATCCATTCCCTGATGAGGTTGAAACCGGAAGGAAAGCTGATAATGATTCTGTTTAATTCCATATAGAAGGAGAGTTGCATATTGATAACTATATCAAGAATCTTAACTATGGAAGGTGGGCGATTAATAGTCTAAAATTGTCAAGAATGTCAATACAGGAGCAGTTTGAATAATGATGAGCCAGCGTTTCTGGGATATCATTCCACTATAAAATTGGTAAGCATGGTGAGTAAGGGTAAGGAAGGAAGTTTTTGAAAAAGTGTAGCAGATTCAATTGACAACGGTGGAGGGGGTTCTGAACTTACACCCTCCTGCTGTGGCAGGAAGTAATAGACTGCAGAAGACTTTACTTCTGTACCAATTTATATTGGTTGCTGGCTGGTTGTAGCCCAGTTGGTTGAAGCTTTTTTGCGACGCCCATATCATTAATGTAAGGATCCTCCAAGTGGAGGGGCCCGATTCACAAATCATCCTACAGATGTGTACAAAAAGGGCAATGTATAGGGAGAAAGGACAGATGCTGATTCATAACATCATGATTAGTGGACAAGTTCCGAAGTCAGGGATAGGGAATGGAAATTGGGAAGGGAGTGTACACTTGCAAACTCATGGCATATGGGCTGATTTAAAGTTTGGCGGAAAGGTACTCCTTTATAAACATGACTAAGTCCCTGCCCACCAAATGTTAGATCTGTCAGCCCTAAGGTGATCTTCCCCCAAACGTTTTGCCTTACTCCTCCATTTTTTTGCTGATCTCATATTTGTTGGCCATAGGACTCTGTGCACTTTACCCCTGCTGGCCAGTGCTAAAGTGTGTGCGCTTGCTCTCTGAAACATGATAACATTGGCTTACACCCAATACGCACATTTAATTTACTTTTAGGTCCCTAGTAAAGTGAACCTACCCATGTACCCAGGTCTTGTAATTAAATGCTACTACTGGGCCTGCAGCACATATTGTGTCACCCACTTAAGTAGCCTTTATAAACATGCTGCAGGACTGCCACTGAAGCCTGTACACTCAGTTTTAACTGCAGTTTTGACCTGGCAACCAACATTTTCTGCCAGGCCTAAACCTTCCTTTTTAATACATATAAGTCATATAAGGCCCCAAACAGCCCATAGGGCAGGTGCAGTGTCTTTAACCCTTTTGGTGCTTGCGTCGGCCAATCAAGCACTACCTCGCTGGTGCGGCGCACCTCCACTGACCGACACCAGGGAGGGCCCCCTTTAAACCTCCGGTGCAAAGCACCGGAGGTTGCTTTTTTTTTTTCACCCAGGGGGAGACGCGGAAGGCTTTCCGCGTCTCACCCCGCCCACCCTCCCGCCCATCTGTGACGTCAGCGCACCGCGAGGCGCTCTGATGTCACAGTTTTCCCCACCGGAGCCGAGGACAGCCGCAGGTAAGGTCGCGCTCGACTCCGATGGGGAAATCAGGCCGAAAACGGCCTCCCCAGCTTACAGGGAGGCCTCGTTTGAAAGGGGAGAGCCCCCCCTTTCAAACGAGGCCTTCCTAAAAGGGTTTCCTGGCCGTGGACCGCGGCAGCGCTGCGATCCATGGCCAGGAAACCCCACTAGACACCAGGGATGTCTTTGTGGGGGACGGCCCTCATGGGAATGGGCGACCCCCCCGGGGCATATTTTTTTAATTGACCACATTGGCTTTCCCTGGGGGGGTGCGATCGCCCCCCGACATGTAAAAAAAAAGATTTTTCTGCCAAAAAAATGGCGGCAAAATTGGCAGGGGGTCGGTCCTCCTGCCCAGTGGCCGACCCCCTGTGGGGGCAATTTCTTTTTTTATAGTCATGTGCTTTCTGTGGGGGCCACAATCGGCCCCTAGGGAAGCCTTAACTATAAAAAATATAGAGAAAGAGAGATCTCCCTCTCTCTCTCTCTATCTCTCTCTATATATATATATATATATCAAAATCAAATTCCACAAGATGCTACAAGATTGGCACCAAGATGGTTTATTAGATGAGAGCGAGTTGGACTATCTTATGACAAAACACCCGGTTTTACCAACCATATATGTACTACCAAAGGTACATAAAAGTATAGATAATCCCCCAGGACGTCCAATTGTCAGTTCATGTGGTTCACTCTTAGAAAATACTTCAAGATTTTTGGACATTTTCTTATTTCCTTATGTACAAAATCTACCATCGTATATTAGAGACTCCATGGATTTTTTTAATAGGATTGTCAACATACCTTGGAAGGAGGATTATACAATGATAACCATAGATGTGGTATCATTGTATACTTCGATCAGGCATGAAGATGGAATCAAAGCCTGTGAATCCTTCCTTCGATCAAGATCTTTAAATGTCTTTAAATGTCTTACAACAAACAAATATGTTACTGGAAATGTTACACTTTTGCCTCACGAACAATACTTTTATCTTTGACAAAAAATTCTATAGACAAAGTAGGGGTACAGCGATGGGGACTTCTTTTGCGCCCACATATGCGAACCTTACCATGGGCATGTGGGAGGCAGAACAGATCTGGTCTGATGAAAACAAACAAGTGGTGGAGAATATCGTGCTTTGGGTACGTTATATAGACAACCTGTTTTTAATATGGGAGGGAAATACAGAGAAACTGTAACACCTTCCTCAAGAATCTCAATAAAAACTGTTTTCAGCTTCAGTTCACCTACAATGTCAACAAAACAGAGATCAACTATTTAGACATACATATCTATATAAAAGATCAGAAGATATGCACCACTCTGTATCGCAAAGCTACAGCATGCAACAGTATTTTGTCAGCTAACAGTGCGCACCCCAGATGTCTAAAATGGAGTGTTCCATATGGCGAATTTTTAAGAGCGTGTAGGAACTGCTCAGAAGAAACAGAATTCCTCACACAGTTAGACCTGATGTACACCAGATTCGTGATGAGAGGATATCCCATCGCAGTACTAGATAATGCGAAATCTAGAACCTTGAAAAGGAAAAGAGAGACCTTACTACACCCCAAAGAAACAACTACAGAACCAGATAATGATCCTGAAACCAATAAAGTAAGATACATTACACAGTATAATTCTGCCAGTAAAACCATAAGAAATGCTCTCCAAGACCATTGGAAAATTCTAAGGAGAGATGAGGATCTAAAAGGAGTGACATCGGATCATCTCAACATAACATACAAAAAGGCGCCATCTCTCGGAGATATCTTAACACACAGCCACTACCAAAGAGCAGATCAAGGTGGCAGCAAAATGCAGTGGCTAAAAGCAAAAGGATTCTTTAAGTGTCCTAAATGCAAGGCCTGTAAATATGGCTTAAATCAACAAAAGATTGATATTCAGCTGGGTGAACAGAAAAATATCAAAGAGAGAATAACATGCAAAACCACCCATGTTGTTTATGCCCTAAAATGCGAATGTGGAAAAGAATACATAGGAAGTACAGCAAATAAATTGAAGCTTCGCATTCTTCAACACTTGAGGGCAATCAAAAATAAGGACTTTGCATATGCCATCGCTAAACACATCTGGAATATGCATGAAGGTGTCTTTGACAATTTGAGATTTTATGGAATAGAACATATTCCCCTTAACATTAGAGGAGGTGATCGGAATCGCCTATTGAGACAAGCAGAATCCAAATGGATCATTTTAAAGGGGACGGAAATGCCGTGGGGACTCAATGCAGATGCTGAACTGCATAATTTTCTATAATTACAATTGGGATCAGCAGAATCAAAAGAACAATTAATCTCCAATATCTTGACCTCTTGTCTTTTAGAATTAATAGTGACTCTTGAGAACAAGTCCTATTCATCATATATATTTCTTTGATCATCTCTGTACTTGTTATATCGTTTAAAATCAGTGATTGCATTTAATGAAAATATTTGATTTGAACTATGAGCTCAAAATGAAATTCTAATTAGAACCTCAACTTGGCAAGTTATGTAATATGGAAAATATTCGTATCAAATCAGGTACTTCACCATGATTATGAGCAGATAACTATTATATTATATATTTTTTCATATATATTTATATATATTTTTTACAACTTAAATACTGTCTGGAGTTGTGGTATCTCAATAATGACGCATGGTGGGATATGAATTAGCTGGTGGGATGTAATAATGTGATTACTCATTATAGCACTGTTTGTTTGATTTTAACTTCTTTTGAAATTTTATCGTAAAGCCAGTGATCAGACAACTTTGTTTAGTGAATCACATCATTGTGCGGGTACTTCACCAGCATTTGACTACATCCGCTAACTACATGATATTAGAGCATTGACTATATATTATCTCATGAACTGTTGAGCTCAGCAAAATATATTTATATTAATATTTTTGTTAACTATATGCAAGCTGTCATATGCCTTAATTTACGGTTCCCTTTAAAAACTGAAAGTAAGTTGGGACGTTTTTTTTTAAGGGAGGGCGGGTCAACCAACCTTCTTTTTAAACACCTTGCACCTTTGATCACATGACCCAGACGAAGGCCTTTGGCCGAAACGCGTAGGTCGTTCTGTTTGTTTCCTGATGCACCTGATATCTTGCACTTTGCACTTTTGAAACCGAATGAAGGCAAAATACCTGAAAAAATAAAAATGATAAATGCCAAAGCGACTTAAACTTGCCTGAAACTCTTTGCTGAGGAAAAGTGCTGCCTTGTCTGTGATCTTCTGGGACTGTTTGATGGTATGGACTGAAGAATAAACACAGCAAATCCCTTTTCATATATATATATATATATATATAGAGAGAGAGAAAGAGAGAGGGAGAGTCTCTTTCTCTCTGTAGAAGACATATGTATATATATGTATCTATATACATATATATATGTATATAGATACATATATGTAGAGAGAAAATCTTATATATATTTACAGGGAGATTTCTCAGTGCTGAAATTATGAGACTGTGAAAGAACATTAATGAGTCTCTTTGAAGTTACATGAAAGGAAGTAAAGTGTGGTACTGCTGCAGAGCAATAAACAAATCCTGCTAGAGAGAGATCTGACTTTTGTCTAGTGGCAGTTTTGATACCATAAAGTAATGCACAGGGCATGCTGGAAAGAACAGATCTGTATTATGTGGATAGCTAAGTGGATTAGTAAAGCCAGGCATTAGAAATGGTTTTAAACAAATGAAATGTATGTGAGAGAGGGGCTTTTGGAGAGATGAGGGGCACGTTTGCTGGCTGGTAGTGAGGGAATCAAAGGAGGTCATAGTGTGCAATTGTAAAGCACACGTTCACTCGTAGGCATCTTGGCGCTGAATAACAGATATTTATTGAAAGTCATGGGAGGGCGCCAAAAAGATTGTCGCACTGGCTTCCACCAGCGCTAAAGGCTGCGATGATGGGTATGTGGCAAGGTAAAGTAATACTGTGTCTTTTTTCTCTCTTTCTTAGTGTTTTTGGAGAGGATTTCACAAAGGCAAGGTAAGGTGACTTTGTCATTACTGACTGTTGCACACTTCACTCACGCACACACCCACCTACACTTTGAAACCAAAAACCTATCTGCCTTCTACGTAGGATAGTGTTTTAAAAGGAAGTTTTTAGGCACTAGCAGAGATGGCGTATCGTTGGATGAATGCTGCCCAGGCCCTAAATCTGGTTCTGGAGTCCAGCTCTGAGGCAGGATCTGAGGGAGAGGACAATGGAGCAGAATCTGGGAGTTCCATCCGATGACTCATCTTCCAGTGATTCTGAAGGAGACGATGTCAGTCGTGCTGTCTCTTTGCAAGCACAGTCTGTGCAGCGGGACGCCAGTAGCAGGTTAGAGCAACCCAGAGAGTAGGCACGTGCGGCCACAAGCACAGATGGAGCGCTCTATTGGCAGCCTCCCAATTTAGTTCAGCCCCAAATTCCGCCTTTCAGTGGCGACGCTGGATGTAAAGTCGAAACGGCGAATTTTTTGCCAATTGACTACGTCCATCTCTTTTTGGATGTTGACTTCCTTGATGAAATTGTGCTGCAAAAAAATGTGTGTGCCGAACAATTTCTGAGGGAGTATGGAGGCACTCTTGGGCCTCATTCTAGGGCACCCAGGTGGACTCCCACTTCTTTTGGGAAGTTGAAGATATTTTTGGGCCTCATGCTTAAAATAGGGGTAGTGCATAAACAAACCTTGCTATCCTACTGGTCTACTCGCACGGTTTGGTTAACCCCCATCTTCGCACCATACATGAGCAGAGATTGTTTTTGGCTATTGCACCTCAAATTTAGCTGAAAAAAATACCTTTTTCCACACATTTTTGTGTGGGGGCACCGTGCCGGCACAAATGTCCTACCACCCAGCGTTCCCCTTGGTCTCCCGAGTAAAATGATACCTCCCTTGTGTGGGTGGGGGGAAACAACCTTAATAACGAATCCCTAACAACGAGTGGGCTTAACAACCACTCCCAAACAACGACCTGTACCTGAACCACGACCTCCTTAACAACTACTGTACCTGAACCACGACCTCCTTAACAACTACTATATCTGAACCACGACCTCCAAAACCAGAGGTAAGTGTCAATAATTAAATAAAAAAGTTACAAATATTATTTATTTAAATTTATTTATACATTTCCTTATTTTAATTACGCTGTCGTTATATTAGACTCTATATAAATTTAAAATGTTAGGCCAGTAGATCGCACTGTAGGTTTGTTTTTCAATGATGTGAATTAGAACTGTGCTCGATGCGACTGTCCCTATCTGGTTTTCACAGTTGAAATGGTCACAAAAGGGTGGTTGGACGTTAATTAAATATTTTATATGAGTCAAATCTTTTAAAAAATGAAAATATGTTCTGGAATCTGTTTTTTAATAATTTTATTTTGTGTGAGAAAAAGATGATGGAATTATATTTTATAGTTTTTTAGTTTGAAATCTTTTTATTGATTTATCAACAAATAAGATGCAATGAGAAATAAGGCCCATATCATAGGCCGGCGATTATCGTAGTGCTTCGCAGAGCATCAAAAAAACATCAAAATGAACTTCCCCGCCCCCCCTCCCCCCCCTCACCTCCCCCCTCCCGTCTCCTCCCCCATTCAATATGTCTAAACAGAAAAGCAAAGAGCAGACCTGACACTCCATTGCACAATACAGAAATGGTTAGTTCACATTTTATTTTATAGTTTTTTGCCGTACATTACTGCATCTTTGTAAGTTCGTCTGTATTTTAAAAAAATGATTATTTGATTGTAAATTGAAAGTTTCTTTAATAAAAATAGTTTAAATAAGAAGTGTTGTTTAATTTAAATACATTTTTATCATGTTTCAATCTTGCGTAGATTTGAACGTAGTGGTAGATTCGGGTAACATGGCAATTAATTAATTTTCGTGGTTTAGTAAGTCGTTGTTAAAAAGTAGTGGTTTGGCTTTGGTCGTGGTTTAGCCTTCGTGGTTTAGGCATTCGTTGTTGAAGTGGTAGTTGTTTAATCATACATCCGTGGGTGGGCCAAGGGCCTGTGACTGGGAAGAGCCAAAAACATAGGGATTAAGGGTATAGCACATCGAATTCTAAGCGCTACATTTAAAAAAAAATACGGTTCTAGCCAATTCTGCATTGGACAGCCACACAAGTGAGGTATCATTTTACTCGGGAGACCAAGGGGAACGCTGGGTGGTAGGACATTTGTGCCGGCACGGTGACCCCACACAAAAATGTGTGGAAAAAGTGCTTTTTTCAGCTAGATTTGAGGTTTGCAGGGGATTCTGGGTAAGAAAACGTTGGGGGATCCACGCAAGCCATACCTCCCTGGACTCCCCCGGGTGTCTAGTTTTCAGAAATGTGTGGGTTTGGTAGGTTTCCCTAGATGGCCGCGAGCCCGGGGCCAAAAACACAGGTGACCCCCCTTGCAAAACCAGGTCGTTTTGTGATAGGCAATTTTGATGTTTCCTCAATGCGTTTTGGGCCCTTGCCTTTCGCAGGTACTTGGGCCACCCACACGAGTGAGGTACCATTTTTATCAGAAGTCCTGGGGGAACGCTGGGTGGTAGGAAATTTGTGTCAGCCCGGTGATCCCACAACTTTCCCACACAGAAATTTGAAAAAAAAGTGATTTCTTTGTGTGGGTTTGGTAGGTTTCCCTAGATGGCCGCGAGCCCGAGGCCAAAAACACAGGTGACCCCCCCGAAAAAACAGGACATTTTGTGATAGGCAATTTTGATGTCTTCTCAATACGATTTGGGCCCTTGCCTGTCGCGGGTACTTGGGCCACCCACACGAGTGAGGTACCATTTTTATTTGGGAGACCCGGTGGAACGCTGGGTGGTTGGAAATTTGTGTCAGCCCGGTGATCCCACAACTTTCCCACACAGAAATTTGAGAAAAAAGTGATTTTTTTCAGCTAAATGTGAGGTTTGCAGGGGATTCTGGGTAGGAAAACGTTGGGGGGTCCACGCAAGCCATACATCCCTGGACTCTCCCTGGTGTCTAGTTTTCAGAAATGTATAGGTTTGCTAGGTTTCCTTATGTGCCGGCAGAGCTAGGATTCAAAATCCACAGCTAGGCACTTTGCAAATAAATGGTCAGTTTTCACTGTAAAAAGGTAATGTGTCCACATTGCGTTTTCGGCCATTTCCTGTCGCGGGCACTAGGCCTACCCACACAAGTGAGGTACCGTTTTTAGCGAGAGACTTTGGGGAATGCAGGGTGGGTGGAATTTTGTGGATCCACATAGATTCCAGAACTTTCCATCACAGAAATGTGAGGAAAATGTGTTTTTTTTTTAACAAAATTTGAGGTTTGCAAGGGATTGTGGGTAACAGAACCTGGTGAAAGCCACACAAGTCACCCCATCCTGGATTTCCCTGGGTGTCTAGTTTTCAAAAATGTATAGGTTTTCTAGGTTTCCCTAGGTTCCGGCAGAGCTAGGGTTCAAAATCTACAGCTAGGCACTTTGCAAAAAAAGGGTCAGTTTTCACTGTAAAAATGTGGTGTCTCCACGTTGTGTTTTGGGCCGTTTCCTGTCGCGGGCACTAGGTCTACCCACACAAGTGAGGTACCGTCTCTATCGAGAGACTTTGGGGAATGCGGGGTGGGTGGAGTTTTGTGGATCCACGCAGATTCCAGAACTTTCCACCACAGAAATGTGAGGAAAGTGTGTTTTTTTGGACAAAATTTGAGGTGTGCAAGGGATTGTGGGTAACAGAACCTGGTGAGAGCCAGACAAGTCACCTCATCCTGGATTCCCCAGGTGTCTAGTTTTCAAAAATGTATAAGTTTGCTAGGTTTGCCTAGGTGCCGGCAGAGCTAGAGTTCAAAATCTACAGCTAGGCACTTTGCAAAAAAAGGGTCCGTTTTGACTGTAAAAATGTGGTGTCTCCACGTTACGTTTTGGGCCGCTTCGTGTCGCGGGCGCTAGGCCTACTCTCACAAGTGAGGTACAGTTTTTATCGGGAGACTTTGTGGAATGCGGGGTCGGTGGAATTTTGTGGATCCCCGCAGATTCCAGAACTTTCCACCACAGAAATGTGAGGAAAATGTGTTTTTTTTTTACAAAATTTGAGGTTTGCAAGGGATTGTGGGTAACAGAACCTGATGAGAGCCACACAAGTCACCCCATCCTGGATTTCCCTGGGTGTCAATTTTTTAAAAATGCATAGGTTTGCTAGGTTTCCGTAGGTGCTGGCATAGCTAAGGTTCAAAATCTACAGCTATTCACTTTGCAAAAAAAGGGTCCATTTTGACTGTAAAAATGTGATGTCTCCACGTTGTGTTTTGGGCCATTTCCTGTCGCGGGCACTAGGCCTACCCACACAAGTGAGGTACCATTGTTATCGAGAGACTTTGGGGAATGTGGGGTGGGTGGAATTTTGTGGATCCACGCAGATTCCAGAACTTACCATCACAGAAATGTGAGGAAAATGTGTTTTCTTTTGACAAAATTTGAGGTTTGCAAGGGATTCTGGGTAACAGAACCTGGAGAGAGTCACACAAGTCACCCCATCCTGGATTCCCCTGGGTGTCTAGTTTTCAAAAATGTATAGGTTTGCTAGACTTCCCTAGGTGGCGGCAGAGCTAGGGTCCTAGGCACACTGCAAAAAAAGGGTGAATTTTCACTGGAAAAAAATGATGTGCCCACGTTGCATTTTGGGCCATGTCTTGTCGCGGGCACTATGTGCACCCACACAAGTGAGGTACCATTTTTACCGGGGGACTTAGAGAAACACAGAATAGTAGAACAAGTGTTTTTGCCAATTGACTTGCTATGCATTTATCCCTTCCAAATGTAAGACAGTGTGTAAAAAAGAATTAATTTTCAAAAATGCCTTCTAATTCACATTCTGGTATAGGTGCCCACATATACGGAGTTGTGCAAATAAACACTACTTCTAAACTCCAGATGTTGTTCCCATTTCGAAAATACATACTTTTCCTTGATAGCTGTTTTCCTTTTTTTTATATTTCTTTTTATTGATGACAGGGATACATCTTAGACATGTTACAAACAAAGCAAACAAGAGAGCACTCGTTGTTGATTTTAACAGAAGATACATCCTCTGACTATATCGCCAAGTTAATACACTGATTGGACGGCCTAATGTCCTGCAAAGGGTAGTCTCTGTTTCTCTGTCCCGGGGGCTCACATATTCCTCCCCTGTAGTTATTCCACTTCTCCCAGATCTGCGACCACTTGTTTGGACACCCTCTAGACTCATAAACTGTCCTCTCTGTCAACATACACCAGTCCAGGTCATTCTCCCACTCCGTGATAGTTGGTGGATCCTGCTTTCTCCACAGTCTTGCTATGTTTCATTTTGCAATTGTCATACCAAGAGTCACTCATATTTTATCTTTAGTATTCAGATCAGTGGAACCCCATATATTGAGAAGGCACAATTTGATATTATAGTCAATCTCACAACCCATCACTTCTGCCATACATTTCGTGATCCCGGACCAGTACACCTGTATTTATGTACATTCCCAGAGTGTGTGTATAAAGGTTCCCTCCTGTCCACACTTTGTCATGCATCCCGGTTCAAGTCTGTAGCCCATCTTCACCATTGCCGGGCCCGCAAGATAGATCCTGTGAAACACTTTCAATTGTATCAGTCACAACCTAGATGAGATAGCTACTTCCCTGGGAGACATGAGTGCCTCAAGCCATTCTTCATCATCCATTCCTGCCACGTCGTGGTCCCATTTGGATCGGAGCCGGAGAAGGGGATCGGACATATTGTTAATTAGTTTCTTATAAGTTAGGGTAATGGCTTTCTCTGGCATGTGTTCATCCAAGATTCTATCCTCTAGTGGGGAGGATTCAGGTGGCGTCTCTCCCCTGACCAGTGATGTTTGCAGCGCATGTTTAATCTGCATATATCTGAAATATTCAGTTCTAGCCAGGTCATATTCCCTCTGTAATTGGGGAAAGGTGATCACATCTCCCGCCTTCCAAAGATCCCCAACCTTAGAAATGCCGATTAGATCCCATCGGTCAAATCCCTTGGTATTTCTGAGGTTACCGAAAACCTCTGCGTCCTAGAGAGGAGTAACGCATGTTATCTTCCCTTCCCAAGCCAAGCTTTTCGATGCCGCCCGCCATATCTGTACCGCATGTAGTGTGGGCCCAGTAAGTTTCAATTTGGTGGGCTTGGTATATAACACCCTCGTAAAATCTCCACCTAGGAGGAGCCATCTGTCCTTTAGGTAACCGGGATTTCCCAGGGGCCTATACGTGCATTGGTTAATCGCTGCTAACTGTGCAGTCCAGTAGTATCGCTTTATGTCGGGGAGTGCAATCCCTCCATCGTACCACCCGTGAGTAAGTTTCTGAATGGATATCCTGGGAGGTTTGCTGCCCCACAGAAGTTGTCTCTGGGCGTTTTCTATGGATCTGAAATAGTCTGCCCCAACCTGGCAAGGCGAGTTTTGTAGTACATATAAGAAAGGCGGCAAGGCCATCATCTTAAACAGTGCTGCGCACCCCAGCAGGGACAGCGGAAGGGTTTCCCAATGTTTAACATCAGATCTTAGTCTTTGTAGCGGGGGCAGGAGATTTTGCTCACAGAAGAGGGTGAGATCCTTCGAAACATGGATCCCAGGTATTTAAAACTCGTTTTGGCTTCAGTGACAGTAATACCCTTTGGCAGTACAGGTGTTTTGCCACACAACACATAAATGACCGATTTAAACCAATTTATGCTATAGCCCGAGCACTTCCCAAAAGCTATAAAGATGTGCATTGCTCTATTCAGGGAGGCACAGGGTGACGCTAAATACAGCAGTATATCGTCCGCATACAACGAAATACGGTCCTCCCACTCCTCAGCCCACTTTAACCCTCTGATAATAGGATCGTTCCTTATCCACATTGCTAATGGCTCCAATATTAGGGCAAAAAGCAGTGGAGAAAGGGGGCACCCCTGCCTGATTCCTCTCCAGAGTGTGAACACTGGGGATCTACGGTTATTGACCACCACTTGAGCCATTGGATTATTGTATAGTAGATGTATCCAGCTCAGATAATTCGGGCCCAAACCCAATTTCTTTAGGACTGAAAACATATAGGGCCATTCAATCGTGTCAAACGCCATGGCGGCATCTAAGGATACCACCACCGCGTCTTCCCATATTGTATTAACTTGAGCTAGTACCCCATACAACCGTCGTAGATTAAGAGTGGTGTTTCTAGCTGGCATAAAGCCGGATTCATCTGGATGGACTAGTTTGGTGATAAATGATAGAAGACGGGCGGCCAGTATTTTCGCTAGGATTTTGGTTTCCGCGTTAAGCAGTGATATTGGTCTGTATGAGGAGCTTTTGTTTTTGGGTTTACCATTTTTGTGAATGACCACTATGGTCGCCAGTCTCTGATCGAGCGGAAGAGATCCCACCGCTTGGCTTTCTTGAAACATAGCTGTGAGGTAAGGTGCCAGTCTACCGGGAGCTAGTTTGTATAGTTCAATGGGTAAACCATTTGGGTCCATTGCCTTGCCCGAGTTCAAATCCTGTATTGCTTTTTCTACCTCTGTAGCTACTAGTTCCTGTTCTAATTTGATTCGATCCTCATCAGAGAGTACGGGCAGGGTGATATCCTTCAGGAAGGCGTCCGCATCATCCTCCGTGTAAGTCGTTTGGGATCTATAAATTCGGGCATAGTAACTGCCAAATGTGTTTGCAATATCCTGCGGCTCAGTATATAGATTATGCTCATCGCTAAGTTCCACCACTACTCTACTGGCTTGCTCTCTGCGGTCCAGCCATGCTAACAATTTACCGGCCTTATCCCCAACCTCGTAAATTCGACTAAGGGTTGCCCTGAACTGTGCATTGGCGGCATCTGTGGCATGGGCCACATATTCTTTTGTTTTTAATTTTAAGACATGTCTGACTTCTTCTGCATTAGTTTCTTGTAACTGACTTTCCATTATCAGTATCTCCGCCTCAAGACTTGCCATTACTGCCTGTTTTTCTTTCTTGGTACCTGCAATCAGGGAGACCGCTTGGCCTCTGATTACTGTTTTATAGGCCTCCCATAGCGTCTGAGCGGACTCAACCAAATTTTCGTTTTCACTGAAATAGAGATCAATTTCTTTCACTAACTTTTCTCTGATCAAGTTAACCTTGAGATACCATGGATTTATCGGGGCCACCCTTCCTGTCTATGGCTCCCCTACCTCTATCAGGGCCCAGATAGGTGAATTATCTGATATTCCCCTAGCTAGATGTCTCACCTCTGTGACCTGTGCTAGCTGATCTGCTGGTGTGATTATGTAATCTATTCTGGACATGCTGCGATGGGCACCTGAATAAAACGTATATTGCTGCTCCATGGAGTGATGCGCCCTCCAAATATCAATGAGTCCCATTGCCTCCATAAACCTATATATCTGCGTACGGGAAGGCAGCATATTTTTAGGGGGCCAGCGATCGAGGCTATCAGAAACAATTGAATTAAAGTCTCCCCCCACAAGGAGTCTCCCCTCCGGTAGGGTGAGTAACAGATCTCCCAGGTCACCAAAGGCCGAGGCATGGAGGCCAGGTGGAATATACACCGACACTAGTTCAATATACGTCCCTCCTATCTCCCTGAGATCGCGACAAATCTTCCCAGGTTATCCATCCAAGTGTGGTCGATTGCCAATTGGAAGCTTTTACGTACCATTATGCCCACTCCCCGACATCCAGATCCGAAAGCGGAGTGCGCTGCAAGCCGGAAGCCCCATCTGGTCAATGCCTTACATGCATTTCCCAGCAAGTGTGTCTCCTGGAGTAAAACTACATCAGGCGAATGCCGCTTTATATATTGCAACACAATGCTTCATTTTATCTTATCGCCCAGGCAGTTCACATTCCAGGATAACAATTTAAGTCCCTGCTTTAACAGTGGGCCCATTGCTAACTACAATAATAGTGTTTGTCATACCCTGGATTCGTTCAGGCCTATCGCAGTCCAAATGTGGCGCTTTCAAGTAACAAGCTTTACTGTTATCTTGTTTCTTAGTGCAAATCGTTCGAGTCCCAGTGGACCTAACGTGCCGTATCATGTCATCAGTATTAAAACCAAACAAAAAACTCAATAAACTTCCCTGCTCCCCGTGTCTGTCAGAGCTAATTTCTGAGTACATTGTCTTAAGATTTCCTTCAACAGTGCCGGAGGTGCTTGCTGACAGAAATCCCATCCCCCAACAACTTCCCTTACCCCCACCCCCTCCCTGCATCCCTGCATGGCGGTATTTGAACCTCCCGCCTCCCCCAGTTTGCAAAGCGCCTATCGCCCACCCTGAAAACTAGTGGTGCGTGGATCAGCCGCCCACCCGCTCGACAACAACTATTAAGGAGAAAACCTTGCTTAGTTAGAACTATGTTGGAGACCCGTTCCGTTCCACATTGTCTATTCCCCAATCTCTACTAGGCATTAGAACATTGGAATGTTGGGCGCTCCATTGTAGACAATGGAGTGCTCCATGCTTCTACGGGCCGGTAAAGGCCCGCAGAGCAACATTCCAATGTTTTACAAAGGCAATCCCCTCGAGCTTCGAGAGGCCTTTGTTTTATTTGTTAGAACATTCTGCCCTCTTGTGGCCGAATGTTCTAATAGCCTTATAGCCCTTCGTAGCAGGGCTATTCCGGCTATTAAAAGTCCCGCTCCCTTGTTAAAGTCCTTCGCCTTCGGCTCGGGCCTTTAACGCGGGAGCGGGCCTTTAATAGCCGGTATAGCCCGCTACAGCGGGCTATAAGGCTATATTAAATTATACCAATTTTTCACTCTTTTTATTTTACCAAGTGAATTGCTGTACCCGGTACACAATGAAAAACCAAGCAAGGTGCAGCTCAGTTATTGGCTCTTGGCACTTCGGATTCTTGGTGAACCTACAAGTCCTAAATACCCCTGCAACCATAAGACTCCAGTGGACATAACAGTATATTGCTTGTAAAAATCTGTCATACTTAGAATAAGTTACAAGTGAAAATGCAAACACAAATAGCAGTTTTTTTCAACTCATTTTCAATATGTTTTAATTTGAACTGTTACTTTCAGTAGGAAAACCTTGAAGGATCTACACAAATGACCCCTTGCTGAATTCAGAATCGTGTCTACTTTTCAGAAATGTACAGCTTTCTGGGATCCAGTATTGGTTTTACATCAATTTGTAGCACTAACTGAAAGGAGGTTGAAAGCACGTAAAATAGAAAAAATAGGCTATGTTCATCTAAAATGCCAAAACTGTGTAGAAAATGTTGGTTTTCTAACAAAAGTTTGCCTGTTCCTGAAAGCTGGGAAAATGGTGATTTTATCACCGCAAACGCTTTATTGATACCATTTGCAGGGAAAAAAACAGATACTTTCTTCTTCAGCCTTTTTTCAATTTTTCACCAAAAACCCAAAATTTAGCTGTATTTTGGCTAATTTCTGGGCCCCCTCCAGGGGAATCCACAAACCCTGGGTACCTTTAGAATCCTCAGGATGTTGGAAGAAAAGGACGCAAATTTGACGTGGATACCTTATGTGGACAAAAAAGTTACAGGGGCCTAACCGCAAACTACCCCAACTAGCCAAAAAAGGGCTCAGCAATGGGGGGAAAAGGCCCAGCAGTTAAGGGGTTAAAGAGTTGGACATGTACTTCTAAGTTTTACATGACCTAGTAGTAAAAAACTCCTAAATTTGTTTTTTCGCTACTGCTTGGCCTACCTCTCCGATAGCATAACATTGGGTTACCTTATTACATTTAATAAGTAATAGCTTTCAATTGGGAGCAGGTAGGAATATTGAATTTGGTGTCTAAAGAATTGTAATTTAAAACCCTCTTTAGTAGTACATTCGGATTTTTAGTCACAATTCAGAAATTTTAGAAAGTTGGCATTTTCTTGTCTCAATCATTTGGTGCCTGTATCCTGCATTGCATGACTAGGAGTAGCTGGCAGTTGACCTTTGTGTATCACTCCCAGACAGTGAGACAAAGGGGGAATAGGTGTTGGCAGGATGGAACATCTCTGACTTGAAGGGGGGAGGAGATATCACCTACTACATTTACACATCACAAAGGCTCTGCCTTGGCACACTCACGAAGGGTTTAACACTAGTCTTTTGTGCCCCCAGACAAGCTGGGGCCAGGGCAGAGAGGAAGGAAGCTTCAGACACCTCTGGGGGTGGAACCCTCCAGCATCTTTTCCTACTTCATAGCTGGCACGAAGTAAAAATATTGAACCCTCAGACCCAACTCTTCAGTACACTATCGACCTGTGGAAGACTCAGACGAAGGACTGCTGTGCTGTTCTGCTGCAAGACGGACTGCTACTCTGCTGCCCTGCTGTCCTTCTGCCCTGCTGCCTGAGTGAGAAGAACTGTGTCTTCATCTTGAACCCAGGGCTACCAGAGTGACTGCAAGGGCTAGTTGGCTGGCCCCCTGATCAGAGCCTCAGGGACAGAAAAGGCTACAACAGCCTTGCAATGGGCAACTGGACCCTGCCTGCTGTGAGTCTTGCACCGACAGTGGTGCCATGCCAGTCCTGGATCCTTAGAAGTGGGCCTGAAGGTGCTCTACCAGCTCAGTTGTGGTCTCTTGGGCAGAACTGATGCAGCGCAACGCATCTCCTTACAGCTCTGCATCAAAACCACGGCTGCAGGATGCATCTCTCACACAGGACCTCACCTCACAGCCCGCAGCTTCTTCGGTACCGCAGCTCTGCTCTGCATCTCCGACTCAGGACTTCACATCACAAGCCTTTGTTGACAGTATCCTTGACAACGACGCAGGACCTCGCATTGCAAACCTTGTCGATAGCTTAATCGGAACCATCACTGCGTGATGCACCTCCGATGCACTCCCTCGCATCGCAGCCCACAGCTTCTTTGAACCATTGCTGAGCGAATCATCCTCCATGCAGAATCCCTGAACGTTCTGTAACCAGGATTTTAGGCAATTTTTCAGCGAACATAACTTGGTCCCTGTAACCGGCCCGGACTCCTTAAATGTTTAAAATTGCATATCCCCGGTTCTACTGATTGGAATTTTGTCATTTTGGTCTCAAATAATTTATTACATTTCGTTCCAGTTTTCTAAATTGGTGTGGGATTTTTCTGTGATGTGTTTTCACTTTATTACTGTTTGAAGTGCTGCATAAATACTCTACGCATTGCCTCTACATTAAATATGACTGTCCTGTGCCAAGATACCAGATGGCTTAGCACAGGTTAATGTAGGGTCTGCTTGTGACGTCACCCTGACAGGAATTGTGGGTGCTGCTTGAGTAGGGTTTCACCCTCCTCAACCAGCAACCCAGTTTCCTACACCAAACATTTAATTAGGTCCAGTACATTTTAAACTGGTTTTTCACACCCAAATTGCATAGCAGCACAGTGTTGGAAAATGCTGGAGGAACTATGCAAGTGGAGAAGTGAAGCCCCACATGAAAACATATTTCAAACATTGGGAAAAATATCAAATAAAAGATAAGCTGAACTCGACCCTAAACCCTCAGTGTAACTCAGAGGATTGTAGGCCAATAGACAAAGCTTGGGCTTAGGGTTAGTCTTATTCATACACATCTATGATTCAAATCTATGACTTCCATTGATTTGCAGACACAAGGAAAAAGAGCTGCCTCATCAGCCACCCAGTAGAGCAATAGGGCATCAATCTAGCTCCAACTTCAAGCCTCGTTTCACGTTTGCCATGAACTCTGTGAGGAGAGATGGAGAGGTAATTAACGATTCTGGTTGGTATCTTCACATAAATTAACTTGGAATGAAGAGTTAAGCTTCCCACAATGGGGAATAATCTGGAAGATCTGGAATTCTCATGTCGTATAGGACAGGGCTTGCCTTGTTCCGGGAGTTTAAGGGTTCCATTTAACGCCTTCTCTGAGTAGGAATATATGGCAATGCAGGGGGTGGGGGGTACAGGAAAGGGAGGGGGCGGAGTGACCATGGCAGGCTGTTGCCTGGCTTGTGGAAGCACTGTCTGCTTGGTGTGGTTATGGAAGGGGAGGTGAGGACAGGATGTGCCTCTGTCCACTCGCCCCACACTTCTCCACCCGTGGAATTATTGGCATGGGGCTGCATCTGGTATAACTGGGTCCTGTGTGTTCCTGACTGAATAATTTTTGGTCCTAAAACACTGGAGGGGCTTATTTATGGGGAATTGGTGTAGGGCAGTGCCACAAGTCTTCTTGCTGCGCTGCCCTAGGCCAAAGTGAAAGGGCAGGAATGCACCGCATTTAAGCAACACAGTGCATTCCTGTGCTTTCGCCCAGAGCTGGCTCACAATGGGCTGCCATGCGCCAACGCATGCTCCCTTGCACAATGGAGAAAGGGTGTCTGTGTTGCATGCAGGATTGTTTATGTGCAGGAAGGGGCACCTTCCTACACAAAAACAATCCATAGAGGCATTTTCATCTTTCCCGGTGTGCTACAGAATGCAGCACACCAGGAAAGAGGAAAAAACTAGAAGAAATAAAAATATTTCTCCTCATTACGCTTGCTCTGGGGAGGAGTATGGTTTTGGAACTTCCCCAGCTTTATGTGATTAAGTACACCTGGGGCAGCGTCAAAATCCATGTGAGTTGCGTGGGAAAACCCACCGCAGCACCCATGGAATGCCTCCCTGGCAACACAGCAACATGCACTGTTTTGTCTTAGTACATATGAGGCCATTCACAGCCACGCAAAGTGGCTTTGCGTCACCTCATAGATATGGTTGAGAGATCTGCGCCGCCCGAGAGTCAGAAAAAGTAACGCTCCGACTGCCCAAGCCTCTCATGAATTAGCCTCTGGACCTCTTGTAAGTCCTCTGAATGATATTTCTCTCAGAAACACCACTCTGGACAACTTGTCATGGGGCCGAGAGATGCATTACCAAGAGCTAAAGACAATAAGCTTCTGTTGAATGTTAGCTCTTGCTTTTCCTGTGCTAAGTTAACAATGTCAGAATGCATTTTCAAGGTGTAACAAGGTACAAACATCTCCTCACCTGGCCAATGTTAACGATGTAAGCTTCCGGAGTCACCAGGTAGTCCACTCCATTCATGATGAAGACAACTGGGGATGTGGAGTACCTTAAGCTGCAGTTCACAATATACTAGAAGCAAGAGAAAGGGGAAAGATGGGTCAGTGACAGGTTCTGAAACCGGCTTTATTAAGGATTCTCTGTTCTGGTCCACAGCTTCTTTGCAACCATGTGGAATACCTTCATCTGTGCATCAAGAATGAATTCTACTACAATTGACACCATCTTTGTTTTAATTGGCAAGCACCATATAATTCAACATGCAGATGAGAAGCTTCTGATAGTAGCTTGACAGGTAGATGGTGCGAGACGAGCACAGATGGTTTAAAGAGGAGAAGAGGAAGAGGCCTTGCTTTTGGGCAGGGAAGGAGGAGACATGCAGTTAGGCGTTGACTCTGGCGATGACCCAGGAGCAGCACTTCACACACTCCCAAAGTTCAAGCTCCCTCCTTCGATTAAGGGTCGCCTCTGCTGTTGGTGTGTTCCATGGGTCGGTAGTGATGACCAAAGAAACTGCCCAGATGCCACTAATCCATCACACCAGGGGCCCTATTACACATAGGGTGCACTTTCCCTGTTTGCGCCACTGCGCACCTTAAAACAGGCACGCCGGGAGGGAACAGGGGAAGTGCACTCTATTACATTGAATGCACTGCCCAGGGCAGCCCCAAAGTCGTGACGCCCTGGGGACAGCGCAGTCAAGTGAAAGACGGAGCGGCTGTAGCCTTACGGCTAGAGCGGTCGAACTTGAAGCTGGGGAACCGGATTTGAGTCTCAGCAGGGACGCTCAACATCCTGCGATTCTGGGCAAATCACTTAATCTCCCCGTGCCTAACAAAAATGAATGTGTCCATCTGTAATGAAACTGGTGCTCATGTAATGCGCACTGATACCTGATATCTTTGGGTCGAGTTTGCGCTATATAAAACTCCCAAAAAAAAGCAGCCGCTTTGGTTACCCGCCTGCACTTTCAAGAGAGGAGAGAGATCTCCTTGCAGGCGGGTGCTTAAATGACTACACCCACCTGCAGGGGGATGTCAGGGGGTCCATAGGCCCTCCTTTCCCCCCTCTAGAGGGCTGCCATCTGGGAGCACAGTGATAGTGTGCCACCTTTTAGGTGGCGCACTGTCAGTGCGTCTCCTGACAGCTTCTTTGCCTCTGAAGCCCACATCTATAATATGGTGTGGGCGCAGACTCATAGGGATTCCCTCATTTGGATGGGGCCACGCCCCCATGCAAATGAGGGAACACCCACTGGTGATAGTGCTGGTGCTATAGGTGCGCCAGTGCTATCTGTATTACAGAAAGGGACGCACAAGTGTCTGCGGCCCTTTCTGTGATACCAAAGTGCCCCGGGGCGCGCAAAGCCGTTCACATGCCCGTTGCGCCCCGGGGCACTTTCCATAATATGACCCCTGGAAGAGGAACATGTGGGGAATGCGGTGGACTCTCAGCTGTGGGATGCTCAGCTGTGGTGATTGGGGAAGTTTGGAGGTTCCCCTATGAAAAAGCAGGAGAGGGAGGGGGACACCCAAAGTGGGGGAAACACTGAAGCAATCACCAAAAGAAGTCAATGTAAGCAGTGTGGAGAAGGAAAGCAGGTGAAAAGTCAATAGTCATTTTTAATAGAGAAATAGCAAAGGAAAGTGGGTCTTCAGAAGGCAATTCACCAGGAGTCATTCACATCCTGAAATTCACTGACCAAAGTCCTGTCAACCAGAGAAACCAGTGTTTTGTTTGTGTTTTAATAATGGAAAGTTTCATAGAGTATGGGCCTGGACTTTCTCGATATTCGGAGCGCTACACAATATGGTGACAGACTGGTTGGAATGTCAGTGCACCACTGGTCTCTTCCATCCGTCTGGATAGAGCGGGCTTCTCTGAAGGCTGTCGCGAAGTAAACCAGCACAAGCCAATGCTTGATGATGATGATGGTGGAGAACGGATTATTAATATCATTATTATTATTATTATTATTATTATTATTATTATTATTATCATCGTCACTATCATTATTAATATCATTATTATTATTATTAATAGTATTATTATTATTATTATTATTATCATCGTCACTATCATTATTAATATCATTATTATTATTATTAATAGTATTATTATTATTATTATTATTATTATCGTCACTATCATTATTAATATCATTATTATTATTATTAACAGTATTATTATTATTATTATTATTATTATTATTATCGTCACTATCATTATTAATATCATTATTGTTATTATTAATAGTATTATTATTATTATTATTATTATTATCGTCACTATCATTATTAATATCATTATTATTATTATTAATAGTATTATTATTATTATTATTATTATTATCATCGTCACTATCATTATTAATATCATTATTATTATTATTAATAGTATTATTATTATTATTATTATTATCATCGTCACTATCATTATTAATATCATTATTATTATTATTAATAGTATTATTATTATTATTATTATTATTATTATCGTCACTATCATTATTAATATCATTATTATTATTATTAATAGTATTATTATTATTATTATTATTATTATTATCATCGTCACTATCATTATTAATATCATTATTATTATTGTTAGTAGTAGTAATACTCATCATCACGATCATTCTTCTTCTTCTTCTTATCATTATTACTATTATTAGCAGCATCACTATTGTTATTATTATTAATATTATGATGATGATAATATCAACATCTTCAATCATCATCATCACTATTATTATTACCATTATCAATATTATTATTATTAGTAGTCGTATTCAATAATAATCATCACTGATTTTACTATTATAATCATTATTGCTATTATTAATCATCATCACTATTATTGCCATTATTGTTATTACTATTATTATTGGTATTATTATTAGTATTAATATTGTTATTGTTGTTATTATTATGAATCATCGTCGTCGTCATCATCATTATTATTATTATTATTAACAATCATCTGCACTATTATTATTAATAATAATAATGAGGATGATAATAACAATCATAATAATAATAATACTAATAAAAATAATAATGCTAATAATATTATCGGCATTATTACTATCAATAATCATCATCACCATTATTAACATTATGATGATTATTATTACTAACAATCATCAGCACTATTATTATTAATACTAATGATGATAACAATATTAATAGTAATACTCACCGTCATTATTATTGTTGTTATTATTTCTATTATTATTACGCTGTTGTTGTTTTTGTTGTTGTTGTTGGTATTATTATTGTTTTGCTGTTGTTGTTAATATAACAATGATGGCATTACAACAATAATAACTCTTCATATAGTATTTACCGCCACGGTTGTGCCCGTTTTCGCACAGTAGTTGCTCCCACTCAAATCAACCATAGAGAAAGGCTGGTGTGGTGATACTTGCATCTACACCTGTCTTAGGTGGCCTTTCACATTCACATTTGACTGCATTCCCAAGTAACGATGCTCTAGTAAAGCTCATTCCTGGAGCATCGTGAGCTGCTGCCGGATTACAGCCGTCCACAGGGTGAGCCTCGAACAGAAGGGCTGGGGCTGCTTGATTCATCACACAAGCTGGTCTTCCTTCCCATATGGCACATATTCTCCCTCTGTGGCCAGATGAGAACGGCTAATGGACTTCTGCATCTCCAGTCGTCATGGCTACCTGAGCCCTAATTGGTACCTTATCCTCAGCTTATAGATATGCTTGCTATAAGCTGCTCTAAGCACACTTGTCATGAACGGGATCTGTTGAAGATTGTTCCTTGGGTGAACACAACACACCATGACAGGTACTACGATGGACAAACTCAATCAGTGTGTCTCACCCTCAGTAAGTAGGGGAGTACATGTGGGGTGCCTCATGGTGTCCATTGGTAGTTGCGCTATTCTGGATGGGATCATATACTGCACCACCTGTAGATCTTCGCCTACAACACCTACCTCTCCGTTCAAGCCCATAGTTGCCCCTATTTTATTCAGAAGTGCTGAGTAAGCCGCAGAGGGGGCAGCGATCAGAGATGTTCCAGTGTCTACAATGGCGTAGCAGCCTTCCAGGCAGCCTAAAGCAGTTCCATTTATTGTAACCCTGGAAAGAAAGAGATGAATCATTTGAAAAGGGATAGAAAAGAAGGTGTACTTTCATATACCTGGAGATCCCACATAATTTACTATTTCAATCATTTTACACAGAGCAGATTAGATCCTGATGACTATCAGGATACATTACATCCCTAGGGAGAGGACTATCAGGATATTTTGCATCCATAAGTAGAGGGCTGTCAGGATACTTTACATCCATAGGGGGAGGTCTGAGAGGATTGTTTACATCCCTAGGGAGAGGTCTATCAGGATACTTTACATCCATAAGCAGAGGGCTGTCAGAATACTTTACATCCCTCGGGAGAGGTCTATCAGGATACTTTACGTTCCTAGGGAGAGGTCTATCAGGATACTTTATGTTCCCAGGGAGTGGTCTGTCAGGATACTTTATTCTCCTAGGGAGAGGTCTATCAGGATACTTTACATTCCTAGGGAGAGGTCTTTCAGGATACTTTACATTCCTAGGGAGCAGTATATCAAGATATTTTACAACTGTAGATACTTTACATCCCTAAGGAGAGGTCTATCAGGATATATTACGTCCCTAGGGAGAGGTCTATCAGGATACTTTACATTTCTAGGGAGAGGTCTTTCAGGATACTTTACATTCCTAGGGAGAGGTCTATCAAGATACTATACAACCGTAGAGAGAGGTTTTTCAGGATACTTTACATCCCTAAGGAGAGGTCTACCAGGACACTTTAGACCCCTATGCAGAGGTCTATTATGATACTTTACGTCCTTAGGGAGTGGTTTATCAGGATACTTTAAATTCCTTGGGAGAGGTCTATCAGGGTACCTTACATTCCTATGGAGAGGTGTATCAGGGTACCTTACATTCCTATGGAGAGGTCTAAAAGGGTACCTTACATTCCTATGGAGAGGTCTATCAGGATACCTTACATTCCTATGGAGAGGTCTATCAGGATACCTTACATTCCTATGGAGAGGTCTATCAGGGTACCTTACATTCCTATGGAGAGGTCTATCAGGGTACCTTACATTCCTATGGAGAGGTCTATCAGGATACCTTACATTCCTATGGAGAAGTCTATCAGGGTACCTTACATTCCTATGGAGAGGTCTATCAGGAAACCTTACATTCCTATGGAGAGGTCTATCAGGATACCTTACATTCCTATGGAGAGGTCTATCAGGATACCTTGCATTCCTAGGGAAAGGTCTATCAAGATACTATACAACCGTAGAGAGAGGTTTTTCAGGATACTTTACATCCATAGGGAGAGGTCTATCTGGATACTCTACGTCCCTAGCGGGTGGTCTATCGGGATACTTTACATTCCTATGGAGAGGTCTATCAGGATACCTTACATTCCTAGAGAGAGGTCTTTCAGGATACTTTAAATCCCTAGAGTGTGGTCTATCAGGATACTTTACATCCATAGGGAGAGGTCTGTCAGGATACTTTACATCCATAGGGAGAGGTCTATCAGGATACTTTTCGTCCCTAGAGAGTGGTCTATCAGGATTCTTTACATCCATAGGGAGAGGTCTGTCAGGATACTTTACATCCATAGGGAGAGGTCTATCAGGATACTTTTCGTCCCTAGAGAGTGGTCTATCAGCATACTTTACATCCATAGGGAGAGGTTTATCAGGGTACCTTACATTCCTATGGAGAGGTCTATCAGGGTACCTTACATTCCTATGGAGAGGTCAATCAGGGTACCTTACATTCCTATGGAGAGGTCTATCAGGGTACCTTACATTCCTATGGAGAGGTCTATCAGGGTACCTTACATTCCTATGGAGAGGTCTATCAGGAAACCTTACATTCCTATGGAGAGGTCTATCAGGATACCTTACATTCCTATGGAGAGGTCTATCAGGATACCTTACATTCCTAGGGAGAGGTCTATCAAGATACTTTACAACCGTAGAGAGAGGTTTTTCAGGATACTTTACATCCATAGGCAGAGGTCTATCTGGATACTCTACGTCCCTAGCGAGTGGTCTATCAGGATACTTTACATTCCTATGGAGAGGTCTATCAGGATACCTTACATTTAAATCCCTAGACTGTGGTCTATCAGGATACTTTACATTTCTTTGGAGAGGTCTATCAGAATACTTTACATCCATAGGGAGAGGTCTATCAGGATACTTTACGTCCCTAGAGAGTGGTCTATCAGGATACTTTACATCCATAGGGAGAGTCTGTCAGGCTACTTTACATCCATAGGGAGAGGTCTATCAGGATACTTTTCGTCCCTAGAGAGTGGTCTATCAGGATACTTTACATCCATAGGAGAGGTCTATCAGGGTACCATACATTACTATGGAGAGGTCTATCAGGATACCTTACATTCCTATGGAGAGGTCTATCACCTTACATTCCTATGGAGAGGTCTATCAGGAAACCTCACATTCCTATGGAGAGGTCTATCAGGATACCTTACATTCCTATGGAGAGGTCTATCAGGATACCTTACATTCCTATGGAGAGGTCTCTCAGGGTACCTTACATTCCTATGGAGAGGTCTATCCGGGTACCTTACATTCCTATGGAGAGGTCTATCAGGATACCTTACATTCCTATGGAGAGGTCTATCAGGATACCTTACATTCCTATGGAGAGGTCTATCAGGATACCTTACATTCCTATGGAGAGGTCTAACAGGATACCTTACATTCCTATGGAGAGGTCTATCAGGGTACCTTACATTCCTATGGAGAGGTCTATCAGGGTACCTTACATTCCTATGGAGAGGTCTATCAGGAAACCTTACATTCCTATGGAGAGGTCTATCAGGATAAGTTACATTCCTATGGAGAGGTCTATCAGGATACCTTACATTCCTAGGGAGAGGTCTATCAAGATACTTTACAACCGTAGAGAGAGGTTTTTCAGGATACTTTACATCCATAGGGAGAGGTCTATCTGGATACTCTACGTCCCTAGCGAGTGGTCTATCAGGATACTTTACATTCCTATGGAGAGGTCTATCAGGATATCTTACATTCCTAGAGAGAGGTCTTTCAGGATACTTTAAATCCCTAGAGTGTGGTCTATCAGGATACTTTACATTTCTTTGGAGAGGTCTATCAGGATACTTTACATCCATAGGGAAAGGTCTATCAGGATACTTTAGGTCCCTAGAGAGTGGTCTATCAGGATACTTTACATCCATAGGGAGAGGTCTGTCAGGATACTTTACATCCATAGGGAGAGGTCTATCAGGATACTTTTCGTCCCTAGAGAGTGGTCTATCAGGATACTTTACATCCATAGGGAGAGGTCTATCAGGGTACCTTACATTCCTATGGAGAGGTCTATCAGGAAACCTTACATTCCTATGGAGAGGTCTATCAGGATACCTTACATTCCTATGGAGAGGTCTATCAGGATACCTTACATTCCTATGGAGCGGTCTATCAGGATACCTTACATTCCTATGGAGAGGTCTATCAGGATACCTTACATTCCTATGGAGAGGTCTATCAGGGTACCTTACATTCCTATGGAGAGGTCTATCAGGGTACCTTACATTCCTATGGAGAGGTCTATCAGGAAACCTTACATTCCTATGGAGAGGTCTATCAGGATACCTTACATTCCTATGGAGAGGTCTATCAGGATACCTTACATTTCTAGGGAGAGGTCTATCAAGATACTTTACAACCGTAGAGAGAGGTTTTTCAGGATACTTTACATCCATAGGGAGAGGTCTATCTGGATACTCTACGTCCCTAGCGAGTGGTCTATCAGGATACTTTACATTCCTATGGAGAGGTCTATCAGGATACCTTACATTCCTAGAGAGAGGTCTTTCAGGATACTTTAAATCCCTAGAGTGTGGTCTATCAGGATACTTTACATTTCTTTGGAGAGGTCTATCAGGATACTTTACATCCATAGGGAAAGGTCTATCAGGATACTTTAGGTCCCTAGAGAGTGGTCTATCAGGATACTTTACATCCATAGGGAGAGGTCTGTCAGGATACTTTACATCCATAGGGAGAGGTCTATCAGGATACTTTTCATCCCTAGAGAGTGGTCTATCAGGATACTTTACATCCATAGGGAGAGGTCTATCAGGGTACCTTACATTCCTATGGAGAGGTCTATGAGGGTACCTTACATTCCTATGGAGAGGTCTATCGGGGTACCTTACATTCCTATGGAGAGGTCTATCAGGATACCTTACATTCCTATGGAGAGGTCTATCAGGATACCTTACATTCCTATGGAGAGGTCTATCAGGAAACCTTACATTCCTATGGAGAGGTCTATCAGGAAACCTTACATTCCTATGGAGAGGTCTATCAAGAAACCTTACATTCCTATGGAGAGGTCTATCAGGATACCTTACATTCCTATGGAGAGGTCTATCAGGATACCTTACATTCCTATGGAGAGGTCTATCAGGAAACCTTACATTCCTATGGAGAGGTCTATCAGGATACCTTACATTCCTATGGAGAGGTCTATCAGGATACTTTACATCCATAGGGAGAGGTCTGTCAGGATACTTTACATCCATAGGGAGAGGTCTATCAGGATACCTTACATTCCTATGGAGAGGTCTATCAGGATACTTTACATCCATAGGGAGAGGTCTGTCAGGATACTTTACATCCATAGGAGAGGTCTATCAGGATACCTTACATTCCTATGGAGAGGTCTATCAGGGTACCTTACATTCCTATGGAGAGGTCTATCAGGATACCTTACATTCCTATGGAGAGGTCTATCAGGATACCTTACATTCCTATGGAGAGGTCTATCAGGAAACCTTACATTCCTATGGAGAGGTCTATCAGGATAAGTTACATTCCTATGGAGAGGTCTATCAGGATAGCTTACATTCCTATGGAGAGGTCTATCAGGATACCTTACATTCCTATGGCGAGGTCTATCAGGATACTTTACATCCATAGGGAGAGGTCTGTCAGGATACTTTACATCCATAGGGAGAGGTCTATCAGGATACCTTACATTCCTATGGAGAGGTCTATCAGGATACCTTACATTCCTAGGGAGAGGTCTATCAAGATACTTTATAACCGTAGAGAGAGGTTTTTCAGGATACTTTATATCCATAGGGAGAGGTCTATCTGGATACTCTACGTCCCTAGTGAGTGGTCTATCAGGATACTTTACATTCCTATGGAGAGGTCTATCAGGATACCTTACATTCCTAGAGAGAGGTCTTTCAGGATACTTTAAATCCCTAGAGTGTGGTCTATCAGGATACTTTACATCCATAGGGAGAGGTCTGTCAGGATACTTTACATCCATAGGGAGAGGTCTATCAGGATACTTTTCGTCCCTAGAGAGTGGTCTAACAGCATACTTTACATCCATAGGAGAGGTCTATCAGGGTACCTTACATTCCTAGGGAGAGGTCTATCAGGATACCTTACATTGCTATGGAGAGGTCTATCAGGGTACCTTACATTCCTATGGATAGGTCTATCAGGAAACCTTACATTCCTATGGAGAGGTCTATCAGTATACCTTACATTCCTATGGAGAGGTCTATCAGGATACCTTAAATTCCTATGGAGAGGTCTATCAGGATACCTTACATTCCTATGGAGAAGTCTATCAGGGTACCTTACATTCCTATGGAGAGGTCTATCAGGGTACCTTACATTCCTATGGAGAGGTCTATCAGGGTACCTTACATTCCTATGGAGAGGTCTATCAGGGTACCTTACATTCCTATGGAGAGGTCTATCAGGATACCTTACATTCCTATGGAGAGGTCTATCAGGGTACCTTACATTCCTATGGAGAGGTCTATCAGGATACCTTACATTCCTAGGGAGAGGTCTATCAGGGTACCTTACATTCCTATGGAGAGGTCTATCAGGAAACCTTACATTCCTATGGAGAGGTCTATCAGGATACCTTACATTCCTATGGAGAGGTCTATCAAGGTCTATCAGGGTACCTTACATTCGTATGGAGAGGTCTATCAGGGTACCTTACATTCCTATGGAGAGGTCTATCAGGATACCTTACATTCCTATGGAGAGGTCTATCAGGATACCTTACATTCCTATGGAGAGGTCTATCAGGAAACCTTACATTCCTATGGAGAGGTCTATCAGGATAAGTTACATTCCTATGGAGAGGTCTATCAGGATACCTTACATTCCTAGGGAGAGGTCTATCAAGATACTTTACAACCGTAGAGAGAGGTTTTTCAGGATACTTTACATCCATAGGGAGAGGTCTTTCAGGATACTTTACATTTCTTTGGAGAGGTCTATCAGGATACTTTACATCCATAGGGAAAGGTCTATCAGGATACTTTAGGTCCCTAGAGAGTGGTCTATCAGGATACTTTACATCCATAGGGAGAGGTCTATCAGGATACCTTACATTCCTATGGAGAGGTCTATCAGGATACCGTACATTCCTATGGAGAGGTCTATCAGGATACCTTACATTCCTATGGAGAGGTCTATCAGGATACCTTACATTCCTATGGAGAGGTCTATCAGGATACCTTACATTCCTATGGAGAGGTCTATCAGGGTACCTTACATTTCTATGGAGAGGTCTATCAGGATACCTTACATTCCTATGGAGAGGTCTATCAGGATACCTTACATTCCTATGGAGAGGTCTATCAGAAACCTTACATTCCTATGGGGAGGTCTATCAGGATACCTTACATTCCTATGGAGAGGTCTATCAGGATACTTTACATCCATAGGGAGAGGTCTGTCAGGATACTTTACATCCATAGGGAGAGGTCTATCAGGATACCTTACATTCCTATGGAGAGGTCTATCAGGATACTTTACATCCATAGGGAGAGGTCTGTCAGGATACTTTACATCCATAGGGAGAGGTCTATCAGGATACCATACATTCCTATGGAGAGGTCTATCACGATACTTTACATCCATAGGGAGAGGTCTGTCAGGATACTTTACATCCATAGGGAGAGGTCTATCAGGATACCTTACATTCCTATGGAGAGGTCTATCAGGGTACCTTACATTCCTATGGAGAGGTCTATCAGGAAACCTTACATTCCTATGGAGAGGTCTATCAGGATACCTTACATTCCTATGGAGAGGTCTATCAGGAGACCTTGCATTCCTATGGAGAGGTCTATCAGGATACCTTACATCCATAGGGAGAGGTCTGTCAGGATACTTTACATCCATAGGGAGAGGTCTATCAGGATACCTTACATTCCTATGGAGAGGTCTATCAGGATACTTTACATCCATAGGGAGAGGTCTGTCAGGATACTTTACATCCATAGGGAGAGGTCTATCAGGATACCTTACATTCCTATGGAGAGGTCTATCAGGGTACCTTACATTCCTATGGAGAGGTCTATCAGGAAACCTTACATTCCTATGGAGAGGTCTATCAGGATACCTTACATTCCTATGGAGAGGTCTATCAGGATACCTTACATTCCTATGGAGAGGTCTATCAGGGTACCTTACATCCATAGGGAGAGGTCTATCAGAATACTTTTCGTCCCTAGAGAGTGGTCTATCAAGATACTTTACATCCATAGGGAGAGGTCTATCAGGATACTTTACATCCATAGGGAGAGGTCTGTCAGGATACTTTACATCCATAGGGAGAGGTCTATCAGGATACCTTACATTCCTATGGAGAGGTCTATCAGGGTACCTTACATTCCTATGGAGAGGTCTATCAGGGTACCTTACATTCCTATGGAGAGGTCTATCAGGATACCTTACATTCCTATGGCGAGGTCTATCAGGATACTTTACATCCATAGGGAGAGGTCTGTCAGGATACTTTACATCCATAGGGAGAGGTCTATCAGGATACCTTACATTCCTATGGAGAGGTCTATCAGGATACCTTACATTCCTAGGGAGAGGTCTATCAAGATACTTTATAACCGTAGAGAGAGGTTTTTCAGGATACTTTATATCCATAGGGAGAGGTCTATCTGGATACTCTACGTCCCTAGTGAGTGGTCTATCAGGATACTTTACATTCCTATGGAGAGGTCTATCAGGATACCTTACATTCCTAGAGAGAGGTCTTTCAGGATACTTTAAATCCCTAGAGTGTGGTCTATCAGGATACTTTACATCCATAGGGAGAGGTCTGTCAGGATACTTTACATCCATAGGGAGAGGTCTATCAGGATACTTTTCGTCCCTAGAGAGTGGTCTAACAGCATACTTTACATCCATAGGGAGAGGTCTATCAGGGTACCTTACATTCCTAGGGAGAGGTCTATCAGGATACCTTACATTGCTATGGAGAGGTCTATCAGGGTACCTTACATTCCTATGGATAGGTCTATCAGGAAACCTTACATTCCTATGGAGAGGTCTATCAGTATACCTTACATTCCTATGGAGAGGTCTATCAGGATACCTTAAATTCCTATGGAGAGGTCTATCAGGATACCTTACATTCCTATGGAGAAGTCTATCAGGGTACCTTACATTCCTATGGAGAGGTCTATCAGGGTACCTTACATTCCTATGGAGAGGTCTATCAGGGTACCTTACATTCCTATGGAGAGGTCTATCAGGGTACCTTACATTCCTATGGAGAGGTCTATCAGGATACCTTACATTCCTATGGAGAGGTCTATCAGGGTACCTTACATTCCTATGGAGAGGTCTATCAGGATACCTTACATTCCTATGGAGAGGTCTATCAGGGTACCTTACATTCCTATGGAGAGGTCTATCAGGAAACCTTACATTCCTATGGAGAGGTCTATCAGGATACCTTACATTCCTATGGAGAGGTCTATCAAGGTCTATCAGGGTACCTTACATTCGTATGGAGAGGTCTATCAGGGTACCTTACATTCCTATGGAGAGGTCTATCAGGATACCTTACATTCCTATGGAGAGGTCTATCAGGATACCTTACATTCCTATGGAGAGGTCTATCAGGAAACCTTACATTCCTATGGAGAGGTCTATCAGGATAAGTTACATTCCTATGGAGAGGTCTATCAGGATACCTTACATTCCTAGGGAGAGGTCTATCAAGATACTTTACAACCGTGAGAGAGGTTTTTCAGGATACTTTACATCCATAGGGAGAGGTCTTTCAGGATACTTTACATTTCTTTGGAGAGGTCTATCAGGATACTTTACATCCATAGGGAAAGGTCTATCAGGATACTTTAGGTCCCTAGAGAGTGGTCTATCAGGATACTTTACATCCATAGGGAGAGGTCTATCAGGATACCTTACATTCCTATGGAGAGGTCTATCAGGATCCCGTACATTCCTATGGAGAGGTCTATCAGGATACCTTACATTCCTATGGAGAGGTCTATCAGGATACCTTACATTCCTATGGAGAGGTCTATCAGGATACCTTACATTCCTATGGAGAGGTCTATCAGGGTACCTTACATTCCTATGGAGAGGTCTATCAGGATACCTTACATTCCTATGGAGAGGTCTATCAGGATACCTTACATTCCTATGGAGAGGTCTATCAGGAAACCTTACATTCCTATGGGGAGGTCTATCAGGATACCTTACATTCCTATGGAGAGGTCTATCAGGATACTTTACATCCATAGGGAGAGGTCTGTCAGGATACTTTACATCCATAGGGAGAGGTCTATCAGGATACCTTACATTCCTATGGAGAGGTCTATCAGGATACTTTACATCCATAGGGAGAGGTCTGTCAGGATACTTTACATCCATAGGGAGAGGTCTATCAGGATACCATACATTCCTATGGAGAGGTCTATCACGATACTTTACATCCATAGGGAGAGGTCTGTCAGGATACTTTACATCCATAGGGAGAGGTCTATCAGGATACCTTACATTCCTATGGAGAGGTCTATCAGGGTACCTTACATTCCTATGGAGAGGTCTATCAGGAAACCTTACATTCCTATGGAGAGGTCTATCAGGATACCTTACATTCCTATGGAGAGGTCTATCAGGAGACCTTGCATTCCTATGGAGAGGTCTATCAGGATACCTTACATCCATAGGGAGAGGTCTGTCAGGATACTTTACATCCATAGGGAGAGGTCTATCAGGATACCTTACATTCCTATGGAGAGGTCTATCAGGATACTTTACATCCATAGGGAGAGGTCTGTCAGGATACTTTACATCCATAGGGAGAGGTCTATCAGGATACCTTACATTCCTATGGAGAGGTCTATCAGGGTACCTTACATTCCTATGGAGAGGTCTATCAGGAAACCTTACATTCCTATGGAGAGGTCTATCAGGATACCTTACATTCCTATGGAGAGGTCTATCAGGATACCTTACATTCCTATGGAGAGGTCTATCAGGGTACCTTACATCCATAGGGAGAGGTCTATCAGAATACTTTTCGTCCCTAGAGAGTGGTCTATCAAGATACTTTACATCCATAGGGAGAGGTCTATCAGGATACTTTACATCCATAGGGAGAGGTCTGTCAGGATACTTTACATCCATAGGGAGAGGTCTATCAGGATACCTTACATTCCTATGGAGAGGTCTATCAGGGTACCTTACATTCCTATGGAGAGGTCTATCAGGGTACCTTACATTCCTATGGAGAGGTCTATCAGGATACCTTACATTCCTATGGAGAGGTCTATCAGGATACCTTACATTCCTAGGAAGAGGTCTATCAAGATACTTTACAACCGTAGAGAGGTTTTTCAGGATACTTTACATCCATAGGGAGAGGTCTTTCAGGATACTTTAAATCCCTAGAGTGTGGTCTATCAGGATACTTTACATTTCTTTGGAGAGGTCTATCAGGATACTTTACATCTAAGGGAAAGGTCTATCAGGATACTTTACATCCATAGGGAAAGGTCTATCAGGATACTTTAGGTTCCTAGAGAGTGGTCTATCAGGATACTTTACATCCGTAGGGAGAGGTCTGTCAGGATACTTTACATCCATAGGGAGAGGTCTATGAGGATACTTTTCGTCCCTAGAGAGAGGTCTATCAGAGTACCTTACATTCCTATGGAGAGGTCTATCAGGAAACCTTACATTCCTATGGAGAGGTCTATCAGGATACCTTACATTCCTATGGAGAGGTCTATCAGGATACCTTACATTCCTATGGAGAGGTCTATCAGGATACCTTACATTCCTATGGAGAGGTCTATCAGGATACCTTACATTCCTAGGGAGAGGTCTATCAAGATACTTTACAACCATAGAGAGAGGTTTTTCAGGATACTTTACATCCATAGGGAGAGGTCTATCTGGATTCTCTACGTCCCTAGCGAGTGGTCTATCAGGATACCTTACATTCCTAGAGAGAGGTCTTTCAGGATACTTTAAATCCCTAGAGTGTGGTCTATCAGGATACTTTACATTTCTTTGGAGAGGTCTATCAGGATACTTTACATCCATAGGGAGAGGTCTCTCAGGATACTTTACATCCATAGGGAGAGGTCTATCAGGATACTTTTCGTCCCTAGAGAGTGGTCTATCAGGATACTTTACATTCCTATGGAGAGGTCTATCAGGATACTTTACATCCATAGGGAGAGGTCTATCAGGATACTTTACGTCCCTAGGGAGTGGTTTATCAGGATACTTTACATTCTTATGGAGCGGTCTATCAGGATATTTTACATCCCGAGGAGAGTCTATGAGGATACTTTACGTCCCTAGGGAGCAGTCTATCAGGATACTTTACATCCATAGGGAGAGGTCTCTCAGGATACTTTACATCCATAGGGAGAGGTCTATCAGGATACTTTTCGTCCCTAGAGAGTGGTCTATCAGGATACTTTACATTCCTATGGAGAGGTCTATCAGGATACTTTACATCCATAGGGAGAGGTCTATCAGGATACTTTACGTCCCTAGGGAGTGGTTTATCAGGATACTTTACATTCTTATGGAGCGGTCTATCAGGATATTTTACATCCCGAGGAGAGTCTATGAGGATACTTTACGTCCCTAGGGAGCAGTCTATCAAGATACTTTTCATCCCTAGGGAGCAGTCTATCAAGATACTTTACATTCCTAAAGAGAGGTCTTTCAGGATACTTACATCCGTAGGGAGAGGACTATCAGGATACTTTACATCTGTAGGGAGAGGTCTAGCAGGATACTTTACATCTGTAGGGAGAGGTGCAAAACCAAGCGATGCCAGTGGGGGCAGATTCCAGAAATGTCTCCAGCGAGAACCCTGGTGAGGTGAAGCGAGGGGGGTGAATGCTAGAGGTGGAGACTTCATGTGTGTGCACAGAGCAGATGGTGCTCCTCAGAGGCATGCTCGTCTGTGTGTGTGTTTGTGTGTGTGCGTGCGTGTGCGTGCGTGTGTATGTATGTATAGTGGACAGCAGTTCTGAAACTCACAGCTGTTGTGTGCCTTACTTAGATGAGAGGTTTTGGGTCCAAACCTTTAGTGCTCGGATCTCTGTAGAGGGAGTCTGTCCCAAGGCCCCTCCCCCATCGGCATATAATCTCTGCTGACAACCCCTGCGGTAAGAAAGAGTTATTCCTTTATTGTAGTGTGTACCTGCACTCAGTGCCTGCTTCAAAATAAAAAAAAATGTCAACCGCCCTAGCGTGCAGCTGCAGCCGTGAGTGTCAGTGGGAACCAGGGGCGCCAATAGGGTCCTTGAATCACACAGATGGTGCTTACTGACCTTTGACATCACTTTGCTTCACTTTTGTGCCCTCACTCCTGTGAGCCTCAGGCCACATAAAATGCACGCTGCACTATTAACCTTATTGTGAAGTGTCCAGAGTAACACGACTGCTTGTGTTTTAGCCAACGGTGCTTTGTATCCTGGGACATTCAGGCTCATGCTTACCATGGGAAACGTCCCATAAATTGGTGACAAAAAGTGTCACTTGTGACAGGAGGTCACTGCTGACAGTCTGCTGAAGATAAAACTGGTTATTTTAAAGTTACATCACAAAACAAAATGTTTGCTCCGAACACAGGAAGATCAAGACATAAAGTCAGACAGGAGGAGATTTCAAAAATCCACTATTTACACTATGAATGCAACATGCACATGGAGCGCTTCTTCCAAACCAGTGTCCAGTCACCACCACTGTCCAGCCATCACTGTCCAACCACCATCAGTGTCAAACCACCACTGTCCAACCACCATCAGTGTTCAACCACCACCAGTTTCCAGCCACCCCAATCTCCAACCACCACCACTGTTCAGTCACCACCACTGCCCAGCCAACACCACTGTCCAACCACCATCAGTGTCCAAACACCACCCCTGTCCAACCACCTTCAGTGTCCAGCCTCCACCACTGTCCAACCACCACCACTGTCCAACCACCATCAGTGTCCAACCATCACCACTGTCCAAATATCATCACTGTCCACCCATCTCCAACAACCATCAGTGTCCAACCACCATCAGTGTCCACCACCACCCCTGTCCAACCACCATCAATGTCCAACCACCACCATTGTCCAACCACCACCATTGTCCAACCACCACCGCTGTCCAACCACCATCAGTGTCCAACCACCACCACTGTCCAACCACCACCACTGTCCAGCCACCATCACTGTCCTACCACCACCACTGTCCAACCACACCACTGTCCAACCACCATCACTGTCCAACCACCATCACTGTCCTACCACCACCACTGTCTAACCACCACCACTGTCCAGCCACCTCCACTGTCCAGCCACCATCAGTGTCCCATGACCACTGTCCAGCCACTGCTGTCCATCCACCATCAGTGTCCAACCACCACTGTCCAGCCACCATCAGTGTCCCACGACCACTGTTCATCCACCATCACTGTCCAACCACCCCGTTCAACCACCATTGGTGTACAACCACCACTCTCCAACTTCCAGCACTGCCCAGCCACCACCACTGTCCATTCGCCATCAGTGTCCAACCACCACCACTGGCCAGCCACTACCACTGTCAAACCACTATCAACATCCAACCACTAACACTGCCCAACCACCATCAATGTCCAACCGCCACCCCTGTCCAACCACCTTCAGTGTCCAACCACCACCACTCTCCAATCACCATCAGTGTCCAACCACCATCACTGTCCAACCACCATCAGCGTCCAACCACCACCCCTGTCAAACCACCTTCAGTGTCCAACCACCACTGAGCAACCACCACCACTGCCCAGCCACCACCACTGTCCAACCACCACCACTGTCCAACCACCACCACTGTCCAGCCGTCAGTTTAGAAGCAGAGGTGGTGAGGCTCAGGGGGGGTAACACACGGCCCTGCAGTCCCTGCAATACATGGGGCCCCTCACCCTTCAGGAGGCCCCCATCGTTTCATGGAGCCCCCATTCAGAGGAAGGCCAATGAATATGTGTGAGATATGAGAGACTCAGGGGCCCCTCATCACAATCTGCAGAGGGGCCCATCATTTTGAGTTAGGTCACTGGTGGGGCTGTTCAATACCACGCATGGTGTCCTGAGTTATCCTGGCCTACTTGTAACTTAAATCCCCTGTGTCTGCTCCAAACTTCTTTTTCAGGGTCCATCTCCCCTCTGTCCCCTCCTTCAGGTGCATCCGCCATCCGCTCTCTGAGTACAATGTTCTCAACTGTGGCTCGTGAACACCTCACATTCAGTCACACATTCACAACCTCTTCTTTGACAGAACATGTAATGGTCATTTAGCAAAGACATCAGAAACTCACTCTTTGAAGCACTGCAAGGTTCATGTGGTGCAGCTATGCAGAGAGTTGTGATGCTGAAAGAGAGTAATGGAGGAAGGGGACTACGCGCATGCGTGCGTGTGTGCGTGTGTGTGTGACCTCTCCCACTGTGATCAGGAAATGTTCTACCTGTGGAGCCAGGTCTTGATATGTGTATGGGCATCCCCCAACTTTATATATAGATTTATCAAGTAAAGGCCACCCACCCACCCTTTGGAGCAAACCTTGGGTGGTGTGTGGGGGGCCTTGGGGGCAGTAGCAGACCTCCAGTGTTTAGCAATACCCCATCGGAAACAGGAGTCGCAAACCAATGACAGCACGCTCTACCCCAGGGTAGACAAGTGTAAGGGAATGGGTTAACTAGCAGACCAAGAACAACCAATAGGACCTGGACAACTCTGAATAACAGCACATCCCATGGAACATGTACAACACATCCCCACAGAACATGCACAGCAAATCCCCACAGAACATTCACAGCGCATCCCCACAGAACATGTACATCACATCCCCACAGTACATGCACAGCACATCCCCACAGTAAATGCACAGCACATCCCCACAGTACATGCACAGCACATCCCCACAGAACATACACAGCACACCCCCACGGGACATGCACAGCACATCCCCACAGTACATGCACAGCACATCCCAAAAGAACATGCACAGCACATTCTCACAGAACATGCACAGCACATCCCCACAGAAAATGCATAGCACATCCCCACGGGACATGCACAGCACATCCCCACGGAACATGCACAGCACATCCCCACGGAACATGCACAGCACATCCCCACGGAAAATGCATAGCACATCCCCACGGAACACGCACAGCACATTCCCACAGAACATGCACAGCACATCATCACAGAACATGCACAGCACATCCCCACAGAAAATGCATAGCACATCCCCACAGAACATGCACAACACATCCCCACATGACATGCACAGCACATCCCCATGTGGCATGCACAGCACATCCCCACAGTACATGCACAGCACATCCCCACAGAACATGCACAGCACATCCCCATAAAACATGCACAGCACATCCCCACAAAACATGCACAGCACATCCCCACGGGACATACTCAGCACATCCCCACAGTACATGCACAGCACATCCCAAAAGAACATGCACAGCAAATCCCCACAGAACATGCATAGCACATCCCCACAGAAAATGCATAGCACATCCCCACGGGACATGCACAGCACATCCCCACAGAAAATGCATAGCACATCCCCACAGAAAACGCACAGAAGATTCCCACAGAACACGCACTGCACATCCTCACAGAACATGCACAGCACATCCCAACGGAACATGCACAGCAAATACCCACTGCACATGCACAACACATGGAACATGCACAGCACATCCCATGGAACTTGCACAGCACATCTCCACGAAACGTGCACAGCATATTCCCACAGAATAAACACAGCACATAACACGAATCATGCACACCAAATCCCCACAGAACATGCACAGCACATGCCAATGGAACATGCAAATCACATCCCAAGGAGCATGCACAGCACATCCCCGCATTACATACACAGCAAATCTCCAAAGAACATGCACAGCACATCCCACGGGACATGCACAGCACATCCCCACAGAAAAGGCATAGCACATCCTGGAGTACGGAAACGACCATGCTCAATATAATTGATGACATCCATCACTCCCTCGACAAGGGCGAGTCCTCCTTTCTCATTCTCCTTGATCTCTCTTCAGCTTTCGATACTGTGAACCACTCTACTTTACTTAACACTCTTAAAGATAATTTTGGCCTCGATGGTTCAGTTCTCAAATGGTTCTCCTCCTTTTTCCAACACAGAACCCAGCAAATTAAAATTCACGACTGCCTTTCTAAACCAGTGCCTGTCTCACTGGGTGTCCCCCAAGGCTCTATTCTCTCTCCCTCTCTTTTCAACCTCTTTATGGAACCCCTCACTCTTATTCTTAAGCATGCGGGAATCAAGTATCACCTCTACGCCGATGACACTCAACTTTATCATAAGATTCAATCCCGCTCTGACTTGCTACACCTCAATGACGCCTTGACTAAGATTCAATCCTGGTTCCACTACAACCACATCAAACTCAACCCAAAAAAAACTGAAATCATTCTTTTCTCCCCTAAAAACAGCTCGCTCCCCATCCAATCCTGGATCTCGGACCTTACAGCGCTCAACTGCTCTCTCACCTTATCCAACTCAGTTAAATCCCTCGGAATTAATATTGACCAGAACCTCTCTCTCATCTCCCACATAAAAAACTCGACCAAAAGCGCTCTCTTCACTCTCTATCACCTCAAGAAATTAAAACCCTTCATCCCTGCTGATGACTTTAGATCAGCTGTCCAATCACTGGTCCTGTCTAAAATATGGTAACGCCATTCTCTCTGGAACACCTAAAGTCCACTTAGCCCCAATCAAATCTGTTCTTAACCTCGCTGCTAGGCTCATTACCGACCTCAAACGGTTCGATCACATCTCCCCTACCCTTAAAGCCCTCAATTGGCTCCCCATTGAAGGCAGATCTACCTACAAGACCGCCTGCATTACGCACAAAGCCCTGCATCAACACACCCCGCTGTACCTCGCAGACAAACTCCTCAAAGCGGGCTGCTCTCGAACACTGAGGAGCTCAAACACACTCGTTCTTGTCCCTCCTCTGTTAAACAAGAAATCCACTCAATCACGCTCCTTCTCCGGAAATGCGCCTACCATCTGGAATGCACTCCCTAAAGAACTTCGTTGCAACCCCTCCTACTTCAGCTTAAAAAAAGACCTCAAACTACACCTTCTCGGCAAATTCTGGGGTCCTTCAATCAATCAATCACAGAATTTGTAGAGCGCACTACTTACCCGCGAGGGTCTCAAGGCGCTGGGGAGAAAAAAGGGGGGGGTGCTTCTACTGGTCGAACAACCAGGTCTTGAGTAGCCTCCTGAAGGTCAGCAGGTCTTGGGTCTGTCGTAGGCTTAGTGGAAGGGTGTTCCAGGTCTTGGCGGCGAGGTGGGAGAAGGATCTGCCCCCGGTGGTAGTTCTTCGAATGCGAGGGACGGTGGCGAGGGAGAGGTCGGCGGAGCGGAGCTGGCGGTTGGGGACGTAGAAGAGGAGTCGTCTGTTGAGGTAGGCTGGGCCAGTCTTGTGGAGTGCCTTGTGTGCGTGGATGAGGAGTTTGAAGGAGATTCTCCTGTCAACGGGGAGCCAGTGCAGGTTCCTCAGGTGGGGGGTGATGTAGCTGTGGCGTGGTACATCGAGGATCAGGCGTGCGGAGGCGTTTTGTATGCGTTGCAGTCGCTTGATGAGCTTGGCCGGGGCTCCCGCGTAGAGGGCGTTCCCATAGTCAAGTCTGCTACTGACGAGGGCCTGGGTGACTGTTCTTCTTGTATCTGTCGGGATCCACCTGTAGATCTTGCGAAGCATGCGGAGGGTGTTGAAGCAGGAGGAGGAGACTGCGTTGACTTGCTTGGCCATGGAGAGCGTTGAGTCGAGGATGACTCCCAGGTTGCGTGCATGGTCGGTGGGTGTCGGGGCTGCTCCTAGTGTCGTTGGCCACCAGGAGTCGTCCCAGGCTGAGGGATTGGAGCCGAGGATGAGGACCTCTGTCTTGTCCGTGTTCAGTTTTAGTCGGCTGATCTTCATCCAATCGGCGACGGCCTTCATTCCTTCATGGAGGTTGGATTTGGCGGCGAGGGTGTCCTTGGTGAGGGAGAGGATCAGTTGAGTGTCGTCGGCGTAGGAGATTATGTTGAGGACGTGCTGTCTGGCGATGCGTGCGAGCGGGGCCATGTAGATGTTGAACAGTGTTGGGCTGAGGGATGATCCCTGGGGTACGCCGCAGATGATCTCGGAGGCTTCGGATCGGAATGGTGGGAGGCGGACTCTCTGGGTTCTGCCGGCGATGAAGGAGGTGGCCCATTCCAGGGCCTTGTCTCGGATCCCTGCGTCGTGGAGGCGTGCGCGTAGAGTGCGGTGGCAGACAGTGTCGAAGGCGGCGGAGAGGTCCAGCAGGATGAGGGCTGCGGTCTCACCGTTGTCCAGCAGGATCCTGATGTCGTCGGTGGCGGCGATGAGGCAGTCTCAGTGCTGTGGTTGCTGCGGAACCCCGATTGGGATGGGTCCAGGATGCTGTTTTCTTCGAGGTATCGGGTTAGCTGTTTGTTGACGATCTTCTCGATGACCTTGGCTGGGAACGGAAGCAGGGAGATGGGCCGGAAGTTCTTGAGGTCTCTCGGGTCCGCCTTGGGTTTTTTGAGTAGGGCGTTGATCTCTGCGTGTTTCCAGCTCTCTGGGAAGGTCGCGGTCTCGAAGGAGAGATTGATGACGTTGCACAGGTGGGGTGAGATGGAGCTGCTGGCTTTGTTGAAGATGTGGTGCGGGAAAGGGTCTGACGGGGAGCCGGAGTGTATTGTGCTCATGGTCTTGATGGTGTCATCGATGTTCACGCTGGCCCAGGCTGGCAGGGGGTCGTGGTCGATGGTGTGCGGCGGGTCTGGTGCATCGATCTTAGTTGGGGCTGTCTGGGTGTTGAAGCTGTCATGGATGTCAGCGATCTTGCGGTGGAAGAAGGTGGCGAGGGAATCGCACAGGGTTTGCGACGGCGGGATGTCGTTGGTGTTGGAGCTGGGGTTGGAGAGTTCCTTCACGATGTTGAAGAGCTCCTTGCTGTTGTGTGCGTTGTTGTCGAGGCGGTCTTTGAAGGAGATTCTCTTGGCGGACTTGATGAGGTGGTGGTGGTTACGGATGGCGTCTTTGTGGGCTGCGTGGCTGTCCGGTGTCTTATCACTGTGCCATTTCTTCTCTAGTTTCCGGCAGGTAGGGTTGGAATCTAGGAGTTCCGAGGTGAACCAGCTGGCTCTTTTGGTGGTGTCACTGTAGGTGAGTTTTTTCAGCGGGGCGAGGGTGTTGGCACAGTCGTCCTTAACCCCTTCTCTGGGCTCATATCCCAACCCGGCTTCCTACTGTTTAGGATCCCCCCTTCTGATCTCCCGACGCCCTTTCTCCACCCCCTTTTCCACTTCTCACTTTTCTTCTCCCTCTATCTCACTAATCCCTTTCATAGGCCCTGCCTGACATACTTGATATTTCCTTATCCCCCTCACAGCCTCTCACCACTCTTACATCCTGCCCCCTCTTCTCTATCCCCCCTTCTCCACGACAACCTCTCTTCTCTTGACTTGCTGTTGATTATCGCAATTTGTTGTAACCAGATCGTATAAATTGAGCTGTCATCTATTGTTTTAATTGGACTTGAATGCTACCTCATTGTATTTTTTGCTATTTTCATATCTACTCATGTGACCCTTGTAAAGAGCTCTGATACCCTTGGGTCCAGCCAGCGCTATATAAAACCTTTAAAATAAAAATAAAAAATAAAAATCCCCACGGGACATGCACAGCACATCCCCACGGAACATGCACAGCACATCCCCACGTAAAATGCATAGCACATCCCCACGGAACACGCACATCACATTCCCACAGAACATGCACAGCACATCCTCACAGAACATGCACAGCACATCCCCACAGAAAATGCATAGTACATCCCCACAGAACATGCACAACACATCCCCACATGACATGCACAGCACATCCCCACGTGACATGCACAGCACATCCCCACAGTACATGCACAGCACATCCCCACAGAACATGCACAGCATATCCCCACAAAACATGCACAGCACATCCCCACAAAACATGCACAGCACATCCCCACGGGACATACTCAGCACATCCCCACAGTACATGCACAGCACATCCCAAAAGAACATGCACAGCAAATCCCCACAGAACATGCATAGCACATCCCCACAGAAAATGCATAGCACATCCCCACGGGACATGCACAGCACATCCCCACGGAACATGCACAGCACATCCCCACAGAAAATGCATAGCACATCCCCACAGAAAACGCACAGCAGATTCCCACAGAACAAGCACTGCACATCCTCACAGAACATGCACAGCACATCCCAACGGAACATGCACAGCAAATACCCACTGCACATGCACAACACATGGAACATGCACAGCACATCCCATGGAACTTGCACAGCACATCTCCACGAAATGTGCACAGCATATTCCCACAGAATAAACACAGCACATAACACGAATCATGCACACCAAATCCCCACAGAACATGCACAGCACATGCCAATGGAACATGCAAATCACATCCCAAGGAGCATGCACAGCACATTCCTGCATTACATACACAGCAAATCTCCAAAGAACATGCACAGCACATCCCACGGAACATGCACAGCACATCCTCACAGAACATGCACAGCACACCCCCATGGATCATGCACAGCATATCTCATTGGAACATGCACCGCACATCCATATGGAACATGCATAGCACATCCCCATGGAATTTGCACAGCACATCCCCACGGAACATGCACAGCACATTCCTTTGGAACATGCGCAGAACATCCCATGGAACATGCACAGCACATTCCCACAGAACATGCAGAGCACATACCCATTGAACATGCACAATACAGGCCCAATGAAGATGCACAGCACATACCCAATGAAGATGCACAGCACATCCCACAGAACATGCACAGCATATCCCCACAGAACACACATAGTATAGCCCCATGGAACATGCACAGCACATCCCACAAAACATAAACAGCACATTTGCACAGAACAAGCATAGCACATCCCATGGAGAATGCTCAGTACATCCCTACGTAACATTCACAACATATCCCCACGGAACATGCACCACCACACAGAACATGCACAGCACATGCCCAATGAACATGCACAGCAAATCCCCACAGAACATACCGAAAGAACATGCACATTACATCCCTACAGAATATGCAGGGCACATCCTACAGAACATGAACAGCACATACCACGAAACATGTGCATCACATCCCCACAAAGTATGCACATCACATCTCCACAGAACATGCACAGCACATCCCATAGAACATGCACAGCACATCCCATGGAACGTGCACAGCACAACCCATGGAACGTGCACAGCACATCCCCATAGAACGTGCACAGCACATCCTCACAGAACATGCACAGCCCCACGGAACATGCACAGCACATCCCCATGGAACATGCACAGCACATCCCCATGGAACATGCACAGTACATGCCCATGGAACATACAGAGCACATTCCCATAGAACATGCACAGTATATCCCATGGTACATGCACAGCACTTCCCATGGAACATGCACTCCATGTCCCCACTGTAAATGCACAGCACAAACCCATGGAACATGCACAGCACATCACCACAGCACATGCACAGCACATTCCCAGGGAACATGCACAGCATAAACCATGGAACCTATACAGCACATCCCACAGAACATGCACAGCACATCCCCACAGAACATGCACAGCACATCCCATGGAGCATGCACAGCACATCCCCAAGGAATATGCACAGCACATCCCAACAGAACATGCACATCTCATTCCCACAGAACATGTACTACACATGCCCATAGAATATGCACAGTACATCCCATGGAACATGCACAGCACATCCCCATGCCACATCCACATGAAATCCCAACTTAACATTCACAGCACATACCTATGGAACATGAACGGCACATCTACACGGAATATGCATGGCAAATTGCCTCAGAACATGCACAGCACATCCCCTCAGAACATGCGAAGCACATCCCCACAGAACATGAACAGCACATCCACATGGAACATGCACTGCACATCCCTCAAAACATGCACAGCACATCCCCCCAGAACATGCAAAGCACATCAACGCAGAACATGCACAGCACATTCCCACAGAACAAGCACAGCAAATCCCCATGGAACATGCACAGAACACCCCACAGAAAATGCACAGCACATCCTCACAGAACATAGAAAGCCCAACCCACAGAACATACACAGCACATTCCCACAGAACCAATTGAACATGCACAGCACATACCCATTCAACAAGCACAGCACATCCCATAGAACATGAAGAGCACATCCCCACAGGACATGCACAGTACAGCCCCATGGAACATGCACAGCACATGCCTGTGGAACATGCACAGCACATGAATGTGGAACATGCACAGCACATCCCACAAAACATGCACAGCACATCCCCACAGAACATGCATAGCATATCCCATGGAGAATGTGTAGGAGAGTAGGATCTGCTTCACATGGGTACCCCCACATTTTGCTGATGCTTCACTGTTTTTCGACTTTAGTCTGGCTGGGGCCCTGCTAATCAGAACCCCAGCCTAGCTGCTTCCTCTCTAAAAAAATGTCCATGTACCTTAGGTACCTCTTTGATTGGAATCTGGAGTGCCCTTATAAGTCCCTAGTATATGGTATACTATGTACCCAGGGCATAGGTACCCCAGAGGCCTGCCAGGGGCTGAAGCATGTATTATGCCACCCCTGGAAGGCCAGCCAAAATGACACCACAGATCTGCTACTGCAGCCTGGGTAAGGTGGTGCATGCACCCCTTACTGTGATATAGGCTACCTATATCACTACATATATACACACATATAAACCTATAAGTCACTCCTATGGCAGGCCTTATCAATCCTGAAGGCAGAGTGCTTGGTTCTTATGTGAGAGGGTGCCCCTGCATGAGCAGAGCCCCTCTGCAGCGTTCGGAGACCCTTCTCTGATGCTGTTTGTAGTGCAGCCTGACCATATACTCTTAAGTGCATTATAACCTCGCGTTAAATGCTAACTTTGGGATGGCTGCACGGAAACATGTCGTGTTTGGTGTCAAACATCTTGGAATACTACCCCTCCACCAGTTCTGGCAGCGGGGGTAGCATTCCACCCTTCTAGAGGGAGAGACATGTACACACCGGCATACCCGGTAACTTCTTTACAGAGCCCTGGCATCACAAAATGGATGCCACTGCCACAGACACGGGTCTGGCCTCCTGCTGCTGACTGAAACTCCGGCAGGGGAGGCCTGGACAATAGGTTTCCTGTCCAAGGGAGGTGTAACCACCTCCCCAGACAGGATAATGTGTATTGGGGCTGGGCGGGAGCACTCTCTGGTGCTTTGAAGTCCTGCACTGGGGGCACATTTGGTGTCCCTGTGCATACCCCAGTTCAAACCGGTTCAGGGGCTTCCAGCCCCTGCTCTGGCGTGAAACTGGACAAAGGGAAATGGGTGTAACCACCCCTCTTCCCTGACCCTCCCATAGGTGGGTCCCCAGAGTATGTCCAACCCCCTAACTTGGTATAAGTAGGGGACCCCAGTCCTTAGGACTTTAGATTAACCTGGACGAAACTCTGACACAGAATCCTGGACCTTTGATGCTCTACTTCAAGATTAGAGGACTGAAGAATCTCCCTTGGGGTCAAGGAGTGACTCCCCTGCTTGGCAGGCACCAAAGAAGCAATTGTCCGGTCTGCATCGCTGAAGCTCCCGTCGGACGCCGAAGTCTTTACATCACCAGAGGTGGATTTCCAGACTTCCCCAAGGCTGCGCTGAGTCCCCAGCAAAGCTGAGGCCCGTAGCTGTCGTGGGTAACGTGGAACCGTGACCCCGGACACCGATTGCATTTGCAAGTGCATCCTCTTCTGGATCTTCCATGAAGTCGTGCTTTGGGCTCCGAGTAGCCCCAGCCTCCAGCACCAACTGCACCAAAGATCACTGGCCTCCACTCCACGAGTGTCCTGTGAGCCAGCTCCACGTGCATCAACTCGAGGCTCCTTTGTGGTTGCTAGTCCGTTGACTAGTAGGCCCCCCCGAAGGCCAATATTTTTCTGCTTGGGCTCCCTGGTTGCTCCTGGTGTGCCCTGACTTACCCTTGCTGGGTGAGTCCCCCAGACCTTGCTGGTCTGCAACATCATCCTTCTTCCATTTCCACGAGACTTGCCATTGCCAAGGCTTGTTGGGTCCAATCCGGTCGCCGACACCCCTGCAATCGACAGACATCGTGGAACAGCTCGAATCCAGCTCCTGGTCATCGTCGACTCCTCTTGGACCTCGTGGCTGAAGAGTCAAGACGACCATCAACCTACCTGAAGCACTCGACATCGGTGGGCATCTGCTCATCGCCTTCCTGGTCACTGGCTAGTGACCCAGACTCTGTCCCCTCTGCTTTCAGGTTCTTCAGATCTTCGATCCACCTTTGGATCCACCCGAACACTTTCGACTTGGCCACCAGCAGCACTTTGCAGCAGATCGCCATTGAAAGCGACGACGAAACCCGACCCCGAAAGACACCTATGCACCCGGCTCCCCTGGGTGAGGTAACTCGAGTACTCCGGTGCTCCCATGGGTATTGACACTAGAACAGCCTAGTTCTCAAAGGGTTTGCTCCAAGTCCTCCTCTAAGTGTCCCTTTTCTTTTAAATTCTAATCACGACTTTCCCCATAGAAGTTAACGGCGATTCGCGGCTGTGTTCATACACTGCACGCGTCCCCCGTGGGTCCCCTGTGTCACTACCTTGGGTGGTTCCTTGTGGTCCAAGCACTTCTACAGGCTCTAGGCCTTGTGTCTAGCTCAGTCGTGGTTCTTATACCACTTTATTGGTATATGGTTTGGTACGCCCCTGGGGCTCAAACGTGTATTTGTGCTATTACTGTAGATAACTAACTTATAATTTATGTACTTCGAACTCTAGCCTCATAAAGAGACTAGAGGGGTGTGTTTAGTAATAAATACATATATTTTGAATATATACCTGGTGTGGTCCTCTTTCATTTGGTCACTCAAGAGATTATAGACTGGTAAAACAAGCTGCTTTACATTCCTTCAAGACTTAGCCTGAAGGCTGCTCTCCATAGCTACGACTAGGATAGCTTTCAATAAAGGTTGTCTTTAACCTATCTCCAATAAGGGGTTGTATGGACTGGTGCAAGGTGCCCACTACAAATAGTGGCAGCATATGCCAGGCCAACTTCTCACACTTAGGACTTTAGATTACCCTGGACGAAACTCTGAAGCCGAATCCTGGACCTTCGACGCTCTACTTCAAGATTAGAGGACTGAAGTATCTCCCTTGCGGTCAAGGAGTGACTCCCCTGCTTGGCAGGCACCTAAGAAGCAATTGTCCGGTCTGCATCGCTGAAGCACCTGCCGGATGCCGAAGTCTTTGCAACACCAGAGGTAGATTTCCAGACTTCCCCAAGGCTGCCCTGAGTTCCCAGCGAAGCTGAGGCCCGTAGCTGTCGTGGGTAACGTGGAACCATGACCCCTGGACACCGAGAACTTTTGCAAGTGCATCCTCTTCCTGGTCTCCCACGAAGTTGTGCTTGGGGCTCTGAGTAGCCCCCGCTTCCAGCACCGACTTCACCGAAGATCACTGGCCTCCACTCCACGAGTGTCCTGTGAGCCAGCTCCAAGTGTGCCCACTCGAGGCTCCTTTGCGGTCGCTAGTCCGTTGGCTAGTGGGCCCTCCCGAAGGCAACTCTTCTTCTGCATGGGCTTTTCTGGTTGCTCCAGATGTGCCCTGACTTACCCTTGCTGGGTGAGTCCCTCAGACCTTGCTGGTCTGCATCCACGTCCTTTCTTTATTTCCACGTGACTTGCCGTTGCCAAGGCTTGTTGGGTCCAAACCGGTCGCCGACACCTCAGCAATCGACAAACGTTGTGGGACAGCTCGAATCCAGCTCCTGGTCATTGTCGACGCCTCCTGGACCTCGTGGCTGAAGAGTCAAGACGACCGTCAACCTACCTGAAGCACCCGACATCGGTGGGCATCTGCTCATCGCCTTCCTGGTCACTGGCTAGTGACCCAGACTCTGTCCCCTCTGCTTTCAGGTTCTTCAGATCTTCGATCCACTCTTGGATCCACCCGGACACTTTCGACTTGGTCGCCAGCAGCCTGCTGCAGCAGATCGCCATTGAAAACGACGACGAAACCCGACGACAAAAGACACCTATGCACCCGGCTTCCCTGGGTGAGGTAACTCGAGTACTCCGGTGCTCCCGTGGGTATTGACCCTGGAACTACCTAGTTCTAAAGGGATTTGCTCCAAGTCCTCCTCTAAGTGTCCTTTCCTTTTAAAATTCCAACCGCGACTTTCCCCATAGAAGTTAACGGCGACTCGCGGCTGTGTTCTCACACTGCACGCGTCCCCCGTGGGTCCCCTGTGTCACTACCTTGGGTGGTTCCTTGTGGTCCAAGCACTTCTAGAGGCTCTAGGCCTTGTGTCTAGCTCAGTTGTGGTTCTTATACCACTATTTTAGTATATGGTTTGGTACGCCCCTAGGGCTCGAAAGTGTATTTGTGCTATTACTGTTGATATTTGACTTGTAAAGTATGTACTTCGAACTCTAGCCTCATAAAGAGACTAGAGGGGTGTGTTTAAGACTAAATACATATATTTTATATATGCTCCAAGTCCTCCTCTAAGTGTCCTTTCCTTTTAAAATTCCAACCGCGACTTTCCCCATAGAAGTTAACGGCGACTCGCGGCTGTGTTCTCACACTGCACGCGTCCCCCGTGGGTCCCCTGTGTCACTACCTTGGGTGGTTCCTTGTGGTCCAAGCACTTCTAGAGGCTCTAGGCCTTGTGTCTAGCTCAGTTGTGGTTCTTATACCACTATTTTAGTATATGGTTTGGTACGCCCCTAGGGCTCGAAAGTTTATTTGTGCTATTACTGTTGATATTTGACTTGTTAAGTATGTACTTCGAACTCTAGCCTCATAAAGAGACTAGAGGGGTGTGTTTAAGACTAAATACATATATTTTATATATATACCTGGTGTGGTCCTCTTTCATTTGGTCACTCAAGAGATTATAGTCTGGTAAAACAAGCTGTTTTACATTCCTTCAAGACTTAGCCTGAATGCTGCTCTCTATAGCTACCACTAGGATAGCTTTCAATAAAGGTTGTCTTTAACCTATCTCCAATAAGGGGTTGTTTGGACTGGTGCAAGGTGCCCACTATAATTAGTGGACAGCATATACAAGGCCCACTTACCACCTTGGTGTGCAGCGTGTGGGATTCCAGCTTGCTATTGTTTTACCAGATAATCTCAATTGAATTGATCAACTGAAAACCACTAAAGGTACCTTAGGTACATATAAATACAAGCTTAGTATACAGTAAGTGCTACTGAACTTAGAGTTGTGTGTTAAGGGCTAGCACACCCTTTCTACAACTCAAGAGAGTTTAGTAAGCCACACTAGAGTAGGTAGTGCATACACCACACCTCACTAGTAATGTCTTCAGGGCCAGGAATCAGTAGATCCCTGCCAGGAACCAGTGGGCTCCTGCCCTCCAAATATGACAACCTCCCATTCTTGTAATTGAGAGAGTTGTGCAAGATTAGGAAGCTGAAGACAGGCAAAAGTGCCAACACCCAACGTCTCATGGAAATGCTACTGCTGGATGATCTCAGAAGACCCTTTGGGCCTGAAGGGGTAGGCAGAGAGGGTGGGGCAGAAGATGAGGAAGGGGCCAGGGGTGAAATCACCCAGGACCCCCCCTCTGAAACTGGCCAGGAAGGTGACAATGACCTTGACCTGGAAAACCCAGCTATTCCTGTGGAGGAAGAGGAGGATCAGAATGACCTCCCCTTTGTCCCACCTGGAAGGGTTGTGAGTGTGCCTAGAAGGTCCAGATCTCCTTCTCAGGAGTCTAACCATTCTGACACCTCAGTAGGGACCTCTGTTTCCTCTCATTGGAGGGAATCCTCCAGTGAGAGGAAAGAGAGACTGCTCAAGTATGGAGAAGCTCAGTTGAGACTCAGAAGAGAGCAGTTGGCTATAGACAGGGAGTCCCTAGAGCTTGAAAGGCAAAGAAAAAAGTTGGGACTAGAGTCCCATGGTGGCAGCAACTTCCCTAGTGGTAGGGAAAGGTCTAATGACCATAGAAACCTGAGCAAGATTGTCCCTCCCTACCAGAGTGGGGATGACATCCACAAATGGATTTCTGCACTGGAGAGGGCCTGTAAAGTACAGAGGGTCCCTCAGGAGCAGTGGGCAGCAATCTTGTGGCTCTCCTTTGCAGACAAAGGCAGAGACAAGCTCCTCTCTGTTAGAGAAGAGGATGCTGATAATTATCCAGTCTTAAAAAGTGCATTGATTGATGGGTTTGGCCTAACAACTGAACAGTACAGGTTAAAGTTCAGAGATACCCAAAAGGCACAGAATCAAGACTGGGTGGACTTTGTTGATTGTTCTGCTAAGGCTCTGGAAGGTTGGTTAGTGGGCAGTAAGGTATGTGACTTCAAAGGATTGTACAATCTTATCATGAGGGAGCAGATTCTTAATAACTGTCAAAATCAGCTGTTGCATCAGTACCTGGTGGACTCTGATCTGACCTCTCCCCAAGAATTGGGAAAGAAGGCAGACAAATGGGTCAGAACCAGGGTGAGGCAGAAGGTACAGAACCAAGGTGGTGACCCAAAGAAGCAAAATTCTAAGAACTCTGACAAGGGTGGGGAGAAGGGTAAAGACCAAAAGTCTTCACAAGGCCCCCAAAAATCTTCTTCAGGTGGGGATTCACAGTCTAACAAAGGGAAAGGCCAAAAGAAACCATGGTGCAAAGTCTGTAAGCAAAAGACACACTGGACCAGTGATTGCACCAAGTCCAAAGACTCTGTTCCAGCCCCCACCAATGCCCCTAAGGCACCTGTTCCCCCTAGTGCAGTTACAATTGGTGGTGGGCATACACAAGCCAAGGGTTTAGTAGGGTTGACCCTGGGTAAGGAGATGAGCTCTGGCCTAGTCAGAGAACTCACTCAGGCTGTCCTAGTCTGTGATGGAGGCATGGATGGGACCTCCTCTGTGAGTCCCAGTAATCTGGGCAAGTACAGGCAACAGCCATTAATAAATGGAAAAGAGGCTTTGGCATTTAGGGACACAGGAGCAAGTGTCACCATGGTGACACACGATCTTGTGGATCCTGGGCAGATTATACTTGGTGAAATGTACCAAGTGACCAATGCTAGCAATGTCAGAACAGACCATACTCTGGCAGTTGTTAACTTCTCCTGGGGAGGGGTAACTGGCCTTAAGAAGGTTGTGGTAAGTGCAGACCTACCAGTTGAATGCTTGCTTGGCAATGATCTAGAAACTTCAGCTTGGGCAGAAGTGGAGCTCAGGACCCATGCAGAAATGCTGGGCATCCCTGCAGATGTGTTTGCTGTGACAAGGTCACAGAGCAAAATGCCTAACACTGAACAGGCCTTGGATCCTGGAACAATGGACTAAGTGCCATCCAAGAGGAGGAGTAGTAGGGTAAAGGCAGTGCCTTCCCCCTTGGCTAAGAAGGAAGATCAGTCTCTTCAGGGAGATGATCTCAGTCCTGAGGAAGGAACTGTCCCAGAGGAGCTTGAGCCTGATCAGGTTGAGTTCTTGGGGACAGGGGGCCCTTCCAGGGCAGATCTGATCCAGGAGCAGCAGAGCTGCCCCTCTCTTGAACCCCTCAGACAGCAAGCTGCTGCTGAGGCTGCTGGGAATGCTAGTGGTCTCCATAAAGTGTATTGGGATGATGGACTCTTGTACTCAGAGTGTAGAGACCCCAAGCCTGGTGCCACCAGGAGGTTGGTTATACCTCTGAAGTTCAGGGGCTTCCTATTGACCCTAGCCCATGACATTCCTTTAGCAGGTCACCTGGGCCAGAACAAGACTTGGGACAGAATTGTCCCCCACTTTCACTGGCCCCACATGTCTGAAGACACCAAGGAGTTTTGTCGCTCCTGTGTAACCTGCCAAGCCAGTGGCAAGGCAGTTGGCACTACAAAGGCCCCCCTGATACCATTACCTGTGGTGGGTGTTCCCTTTGAAAGGGTGGGGATTGACATTGTTGGTCCCATGGATCCCCAAACAGCATCTGGGCACAGGTTTATCCTGGTGGTGGTGGACCATGCCACCAGGTCCCCAGAGGCTATTCCCCTTAGGACCACTACAGCACCTGTAGTGGCAAGGGCCCTCCTGGGAATTTTCTCAAGAGTGGGCTTCCCTAAGGAGGTTGTATCAGACAGGGGTGCAAACTTTATGTCTGGATACTTGAAAGCAATGTGGAAGGAGTGTGGAGTGACTTACAAGTTCACCACACCCTATCACCCACAATGCAATGGTTTAGTTGAGAGATTCAACAAAACCTTGAAGGGCATGATTAAAGGGCTCCCAGAGAAGCTTAGGCGAAGATGGGACATACTCTTGCCCTGCCTTTTATTTGCATACAGGGAGGTGCCTCAAAAGGGGGTTGCTACAGCCCTTTTGAACTTCTGTTTGGTCACCCTGTCAGGGGTCCATTGTGCCTGGTGAAGGAAGGATGGGAGTTACCTCTCAAGCCCCCAAAGCTGGACATAGTGGACTATGTACTTGGTCTCCGCTCCAGGATGGCTGAGTACATGAAAAAGGCAACTAAAAACCTTGAGGCTAGCCAGGAACTCCAAAAAGCCTGGCATGACCAAAAGGCTGTACTGACTGTTTACCAGCTAGGGCAGAAGGTGTGGGTGTTGGAGCCAGTGGCCCCAGCAGCTCTCCAAGACAAATGGAGTGGACCCCACACCATTGTTGAACAGAAGGGTGAGGTTACCTATTTAGTAGACCTAGGAACACCCAGGAGTCCCCACAGGGTTCTCCATGTCAACAAATTGAAACCATATGTGGACAGGGCAGACATGGGCTTGCTCATGGCTACTGATGAGGGACAGGAGGAAGAGAGTGACCCACTCCCTGACCTGCTCTCACAGAACCCTGATGATGGGTCAGTGGATGGTGTAGCCTTGGCAGGCAGCCTCACTGCCCAGCAGCAAACTGATTGCAGACAGGTGCTCAATCAGTTCAGGCATATGTTCTCTCTGACACCAAGTCAGACCACCTGGTGCACTCATGAAGTGGACACTGGGGACAGTCTGCCTATTAAAAATAAGATTTATAGGCAACCTGACCATGTCAGGGACTGTATCAGGACAGAAGTCCAGAAGATGTTGGATTTGGGAGTTATTGAACCCTCAGATAGCCCTTGGGCTAGTCCAGTGGTCCTTGTGCCAAAACCTCACACCAGTGGTGGGAAAAGAGAGATGAGGTTTTGTGTGGACTACAGGGGTCTTAATGCAGTCACTAGGACTGATGCCCATCCAATACCCAGGGCAGATGAGCTAATAGACACTTTGGCATCAGCCAAGTATCTAAGCAAATTTGACCTAACAGCTGGCTACTGACAGATCAGGCTAGCTGATGATGCAAAGCCAAAAACAGCATTCTCAACCCCTAGTGGGCATTATCAATTTGTGGTAATGCCCTTTGGTTTGAAGAATGCACCTGCCACTTTTCAGAGGTTGGTGAACACAGTCCTTACAGGTCTGGAAGCCTATAGTGCAGCATATCTAGATGATATTGCTGTCTTTAGCTCCACCCGGGAGGATCACCTGGTCCACCTCAGAAATGTTTTGCAGGCCCTGCAGAAAGCAGGCCTAACTATCAAGGCCACCAAGTGCCAGATAGGGCAGAGTCAGGTTGTGTACCTGGGCCACCTTGTGGGTGGAGGCCAGGTTCAACCATTACAGGGCAAGATCCAGACCATCATGGACTGGACTGCTCCAACTACCCAGACTCAGGTGAGAGCCTTTTTAGGCCTGACTGGGTACTATAGGAGATTTGTCAAGGGGTATGGATCAATAGTGACACCCCTGAATGACTTAACTTCCAAGAAAATGCCCAAAACGGTTCAGTGGACAGCTAACTGTCAAAAGGCATTTGATGACCTGAAGCAGGCCATGTGCACTGCTCCCATTCTACAGAGTCCTGATTACTCCAAGAAGTTCATTGTCCAAACAGATGCATCTGAATTGGGGGTAGGGGCTGTACTGTGACAATTGAATGAAGAAGGTCAGGATCAGCCAGTAGCTTTCATTAGCAGAAGGCTGACCCCTAGAGAGAAACGTTGGTCAGCCATTGAGAGGGAGGCCTTTGCTGTGGTCTGGGCTCTGAAGAAGTTGAGGCCATACTTGTTTGGTACTCACTTCCTTGTTCAAACAGACCATAAGCCCCTCTTATGGCTAAAACAAATGAAGGGTGAAAACCCCAAACTGCTTAGGTGGTCCATTTCCCTACAGGGGATGGACTTTACAGTGGAACATAGACCTGGGAGTAACCATGCCAATGCAGATGGACTCTCTAGGTACTTCCACTTAGAACATGAAGACTCAACTGGACAAGGTTAGTTTAATGTCCCTACGTTTGGGGGGGTTGTGTAGGAGAGTAGGATCTGCTTCACATGGGTACCCCCACTTTTTGCTGATGCTTCACTGTTTTTCGACTTTAGTCTGGCTGGGGCCCTGCTAATCAGAACCCCAGCCTAGCTGCTTCCTCTCTAAAATGGTTTGATTGGAATCTGGAGTGCCCTTATAAGTCCCTAGTATATGGTATACTATTTACCCAGGGCATAGGTACCCCAGAGGCCTGCCAGGGGCTGAAGCATGTATTATGCCACCCCTGGAAGGCCAGCCAAAATGACATCACAGATCTGCTACTGCAGCCTGGGTAAGGTGGTGCATGCACCCCTTACTGTGATATAGGCTACCTATATCACTACATATATACACACATATAAACCTATAAGTCACTCCTATGGCAGGCCTTATCAATCCTGAAGGCAGAGTGCTTGGTTCTTATGTGAGAGGGTGCCCTGCATGAGCAGAGCCCCTCTGCAGCGTTCGGAGACCCTTCTCTGATGCTGTTTGTAGTGCAGCCTGACCATATACTCTTAAGTGCATTATAACCTCGCGTTAAATGCTAACTTTGGGATGGCTGCACGGAAACATGTCGTGTTTGGTGTCAAACATCTTGGAATACTACCTCCACCAGTTCTGGCAGCGGGGTAGCATTCCACCCTTCTAGAGGAGAGACATGTACACACCGGCCTACCCGGTAAATTCTTTACAGAGCCCTGGCATCACAAAATGGATGCCACTGCCACAGACACGGGTCTGGCCTCCTGCTGCTGACTGAAACTCCGGCAGGGGAGGCCTGGACAATAGGTTTCCTGTCCAAGGGAGGTGTAACCACCTCCCCAGACAGGATAATGTGTATTGGGGCTGGGCGGGAGCACTCTCTGGTGCTTTGAAGTCCTGCAATGGGGGCACATTTGGTGTCCCTGTGCATACCCCAGTTCAAACCGGTTCAGGGGCTTTCAGCCCCTGCTCTGGTGCGAAACTGGACAAAGGGAAATGGGTGTAACCACCCCTCTTCCCTGACCCTCCCATAGGTGGGTCCCCAGAGTATGTCCAACCCCTAACTTGGTATAAGTATGGGACCCCAGTCCTTAGGACTTTAGATTACCCTGGACGAAACTCTGAAGCCGAATCCTGGACCTTTGACGCTCTACTTCAAGATTAGAGGACTGAAGAATCTCCCTTGGGGTCAAGGAGTGACTCCCCTGCTTGGCAGGCACCTAAGAAGCAATTGTCCGGTCTGCATCGCTGAAGCTCCCGCCGGACGCCGAAGTCTTTGCAACACCAGAGGTAGATTTCCAGACTTCCCCGAGGTTGCCCTGAGTCCCCAGCGAAGCTGAGGCCCGTAGCTATCGTGGGTAACGTGGAACCGTGACCCCTGGACACCGAGAACTTTTGCAAGTGCATCCTCTTCCTGATCTCCCACGAAGTTCTGCTTTGGGCTCCGAGTAGCCCCCGCCTCCAGCACCGACTGCACCGAAGATCACTGGCCTCCACTCTACGAGTGTCCTGTGAGCCAGCTCCAAGTGCGTCCACTCGAGGCTCCTTTGCGGTCGCTAGTCCGTTGGCTAGTGGGCCCTCCCGAAGGCATCTCTTCTTCTGCTTGGGCTTTCCTGGTTGCTCCAGACGTGCCCTGACTTACCCTCGCTGGGTGAGTCCCTCAGACCTTGCTGGTCTGCATCCATGTCCTTTCTTTATTTCCACGTGACTTGCTGTTGCCAAGGCTTGTTGGGTCCAATGCGGTCGCCGACACCTCAGCAATCAACAGACGTCGTGGGACAGCTCGAATACAGCTCCTGGTCATCGTCAACACCTCCTGGACCTCGTGGCTGAAGAGTCAAGACGACCGTCAACCTACCTGAAGCACCCGACATCGGTGGGCATCTGCTCATCGCCTTCCTGGTCACTGGCTAGTGACCCAGACTCTGTCCCCTCTGCTTTCAGGTTCTTCAGATCTTCGATCCACCCTTGGATCCACCCGGACACTTTCGACTTGGTCGCCAGCAGCCCGCTGCAGCAGATCGCCATTGAAAACAACGACGAAACCCGACGACAAAAGACACCTATGCACCCGGCTTCTCTGGGTGAGGTAACTCGAGTACTCCGGTGCTCCCGTGGGTATTGATCCTGGAACTACCTAGTTCTAAAGGGATTTGCTCCAAGTCCTGCTCTAAGTGTCCTTTCCTTTTAAAATTCCACCCGCGACTTTCCACATAGAAGTTAACGGCGACTCGCGGCTGTGTTCTCACACTGCACGCGTCCCCCGTGGGTGACACAGGGGACCCACGGTGGCTGTGTGCAGTGTGAGAACACAGCCGCAAGCTCCGTTAAAGTCTATGGGAAAGTCGCGGTTAGAGTTTTAGAGTTTAAGGACACTTAGAAATGGATTAGGACCAAACCCTCTTGGACTTAGACAGTTCTAGGGTCAACACCCATGGGAGCACCGGAGTACTCGAGTTACCTCACCCAGGGAAGCCATAGGTGTCGAATGGTGTCGCCTCGCGTCGTCGATTTCAATGGCAGCCTGCAAGGAAGTGCTGCTGCCGGGAAGATGCGAAGTGTCCGAAGAGATCCAAGCCTGGATCGGAGATGAGAAGAACCTGAAAGCAGAGGGGACAGAGTCTGGGTCACTTTGCCAGTGACCAGGGGCACGATAGTCGAATGCCCACCGATATCGGGTGCTTCAGGTGAAAGAGGTGAAGCTTGACTCTTCAGCCACGAGGACCAGGAGGCGTCGATGACAACCAGGAGCTGGATTCGAGCTGCCCACAAAGAATGTCGAGTGCTGCAGCGTTGGTGTCTGGATGGAACACAACAAGCCTTGACAACAGCAACCCACGCAGAAAGGAGAAAGATGCTTCTGTGCAGACCAGCAAGGTCTGAGGGACTCACCACTCGGTGGGGAGTCAGGGCACGTCTGGAGCAACCAGGGAAGCCCAAAGAAAATCAGAGTTGCCTTCACAGGGACCCACCAGTCGACGGACCAGGGATCGCGAAGGAGCCTCGAGCGGAAATGCAAGAAGCGGGCCCACGGAACACTCGTGGAGTGTAGGCTCACAATCTTTGGTGCAAATGGTGCTCGGGGCCTGGGCTACAAGTAACCCAAAGCAGGACTTCAAGAGACGTCGAGAAGTTGATGCACTAGCAAATGTGCACGGTGTCCAGGGGTTCCGGTTCCACGTCACTCGTGAGGGCTGCGGGTCTCAGCTTTGCTGGGGACTCGGGTCCACCTCTGAGAAGTCTGGAAAACCTATTCCTGGGCTCCAAATACTTCGGAGTCCGGCGGGAGCTTCGGAGATGCAGACTGGCAAATGCTTTGTTGGTGCCTGCCAAGCAGGGGAGTCACTCCTTGACCCCAAGGGAGATTTCTTCAGTCCTCTAGTCTTTAGTAGAGCGTCGAAGTTCCAGGATTCAGTTGCAGAGTTTCGTCCAGGGATATCTAAAGTCCTGTTGCCAGGGTTCCCTTACTTATACTAAAGAAAGGGGTTGGACTAACTCTGGGGACCCACCTATGGGAGGGTTTGGAAAGAGGGGTGGCTACACCCATTTCCTTTGTCCAGTTTCACGCCAGAGCAGGGGCTGGTAGCCCCTGCAACCGGTTTGAACTGGGGTATGCACGAGGACACCAAATGTGCCCCCAGTGCAGGACTTCAAAGCACTCTTGGAGTGCACCCACCCAGCCCCAATCCACTAAGGCCTGTCTGGGAGGTGGTAACACCTCCCTGTGACAGGAAACCTATTGTCCAGGCCTCCCCTGCCGGAGTTTTGGTCAGCAGCAGGAGACCAGAATCGTGTCTGTGGCTGCAGCATCCATTTTGTGATGCCAGGCTCTGTTTAGTTGGTACCGGGTATACCGGTGCTGTCATGTCTCTCCCTCTAGAAGGGTGGGATCATACTCCCACACCAGTTACTGGTGTGGGGGTATGATTCCAAGGTGTTTGACACCAAACACGACATGTTTCCGTGCTGCCATCCCAAAGTTAGCATTTACCGCGGGGATATAATGCACTTAAGAGTATATGGTCAGGCTGCACCACAGACAACCCCGGAGAGGAGATTCCGAAGGCTGCAGAGGGGCTCTGCTCAGGCATGGGCACCCTCTCACACAAAACCAAGCACCCTGCCTTCAGGATTGATAAGGCCTGCCATAGGGGTGACTGATAGGTTTCTATGTGCAGTGATAGGTGAGATATAGTGAACCTATATCTCTGTAAAGGGTGCATGCACCACCTTACTCAGGCTGCAGTAGCAGTCCTGTGGTGTCATTTTGGAGGGACTTCCAGGGGTGGCACAATACATGCTTCAACCCCTGGTAGGCCTCTGGGGTACCTATGCCCTGGGTACATAGTATACCATATACTAGGGACTTATAAGGGCACCCCAGAATCCAATCTGAGGTGTACTTAAGGTACATGGAATCAATTTAGAGAGGAAGCAGCTAGGCTGGGGTCCTGGATAGCAGGGCCCCAGCCAGACTAAAGTCGAAAAACAGTGATACACCAGCAAAAAGTGGGGATAACCATAAGAGGCAGATCCTACTCTCCTACACAACCCCCCCCCCCCAAACGCAGGGACATTAAACTAACCTTGACCAGTTAAGTCTTCATGTTCTAAGTGGAAATATCTGAAGAGTCCATCTGCATTGGCATGGTTACTCCCAGGTCTATGTTCCACTGTATAGTCCATCCCCTGTAGGGAAATGGACCACCTCAATAGTTTGGGGTTTTCACCCTTCATCTGTTTTAGCCATAAGAGTGGCTTATGGTCTGTCTGAACAAGGAAGTGAGTGCCAAACAAGTATGGCCTCAGCTTCTTCAGAGCCCAAACCACAGCAAAGGCCTCCTCTCAATGGCTGACCAACGTTTCTCTCTGGGGGTCAGCCTTCTGCTAATAAAAGCTACTGGCTGATCCTGACCTTCATCATTCAACTGTGATAGTACAGCCCCTACCCCCAACTCAGATGCATCTGTTTGCACAATGAACTTTTTGGAGTAATCAGGACTTTGCAGAATGGGAGCAGTGCACATGGCCTGCTTCAGGTCATCAAATGCCTTTTGACAGCTAACTGTCCACTGAACCTTTGGGCATTTTCTTAGAGGTTAAGTCATTCAGGGGTGTCACTATTGATCCATACCCCTTGACAAATCTTCTGTAGTACCCAGTCAGGCCTAAAAGGCTCTCACCTGAGTCTGGGTAGTTGGAGCAACCCAGTCCATAATGGTCTGGATTTTGCTCTGCAATGGTTGAACCTGGGCTCCACCCACAAGGTGGCCCAGGTACACAACCTGACTCTGCCCTATCTGGCACTTGGTGGCCTTGATAGTTAGGCCTGCCTTCTGCAGGGCCTCCAAAACATTTCTGAGGTGGACCAGGTGATCCTCCCAGGTGGAGCTAAAGACAGCAATATCATCTAGATATGCTGCACTATAGGCTTCCAGACCTGTAAGGACTGTGTTCAACAACCTCTGAAAAGTGGCAGGTGCATTCTTCAAACCAAAGGGCATCACCACAAATTGGTAAAGCCCACCAGGGGTAGAAAATGCAGTTTTTGGCTTTGCATCATCAGCTAGTCTGATGTGCCAGTAGCCAGCTGTTAGGTCAAATGTGCTTAGATACTTGGCTGAGGCCAAAGTGTCTATTAGCTCATCTGCCCTGGGGATTGGATGGGCATCAGTCCTAGTGACTGCATTGAGGCCTCTGTAGTCCACACAAAAGCTCATCTCTCTCTTACCATCTTTGTTGTGAGGTTTTGGCACCAGGACCACTGGACTAGCCCAAGGGCTATCTGAAGGTTCAATGACACCCAGCTCCAACATTTTCTGGACTTCTGTCCTGATACAGTCCTTGACTTGGTCAGGTTGCCTGTAAATCTTACTTTTAACAGGCAGACTGTCCCCAGTGTCCACTTCATGAGTGCACCAGGTGGTCTGACTTGGAGTCAGAGAAAACATGTGTCTGAACTGATTGAGCACCTGTCTACAATCAGTTTGCTGCTGGGCAGTGAGGCTGCCTGCCAAGGCTACACAATCTACTGACCCATCATCAGGGTTCTGTGAGAGCAGGTCAGGGAGAGGGTCACTCATCAGTTGCCATGAGCAAGCCCATGTCAGCCCTGTCCACATATGGCTTCCGCCTGTTCACATGGAGCACCCTGTGGGGGCTCCTGGGAGTTCCCAGGTCTAGCAGATAGGTAACCTCTCCCTTCTGTTCAACAATCGTACGGGGGCCACTCCACTTGTCTTGGAGGGCTGCTGGGGCCACTGGCTCCAACACCCACACCTTCTGTCCTGGCTGGTAAACAGTCAGCACAGCCTTTTGGTCATGCCAGGCTTTCTGTAATTCCTGGCTAGCCTCAAGGTTTTTGGTTGCCTTTTTCATATACTCAGCCATCCTGGAGCGGAGACCAAGTACATAGTCCACTATGTCCTGTTTAGGGGTTTGAGAGGTAACTCCCAACCTTCCTTCACCAGACACAATGGACCCCTGACAGGATGGCCAAACAAAAGTTCAAAAGGGCTGTAGCCAACCCCTTTTGAGGCACCTCCCTGTATGCAAATAAAAGGCAGGGCAAGAGTATGTCCCATCTTCGCCTAAGCTTTTCTGGGAGCCCTTTAATCATGCCCTTCAAGGTTTTGTTGAACCTCTCAACTAAACCATTGCATTGTGGGTGATAGGGTGTGGTGAACTTATAAGTCACGCCACACTCCTTCCACATTGCAGTCAAGTAACTGGACCTAAAGTTTGCATCTCTGTCAGATACTACATCCTTAGGAAAGCCCACTCTTGAGAAAATTCCCAGGAGGGCCCTTGCCACCACAGGTGCTGTAGTGGTCCTAAGGGGAATGGCTTCTGGGTACCTGGTGGCATGGTCCACCACCACCAGGATAAACCTGTGCCCAGATGCTGTTTGGGGATCCATGGGACCAACTATGTCAAACCCCACCCTCTCAAAGGGAACCCCCACCACAGGTAGTGTTATCAGGGGGGCCTTTGTGGTGCCACCTGCCTTCCCACTGGCTTGGCAGGTTACACAGGAGCGACAAAACTCCTTGGTGTCTTCAGACATGTGCGACCAGTGAAAGTGAGGGACAATTCTGTCCCAAGTCTTGTTCTGGCCCAGGTGACCTGCTAAGGGAATATCATGGGCTAGTGTCAATAGGAAGCCCCTGAACTTCAGAGGTATAACCAACCTCCTGGCTGCTCCAGGCTTGGGGTCTCTACTCTCTGAGTACAGGAGTCCATCATCCCAATATATCTTATGGGTGCCACTAGCATTCCCAGCAGCCTCAGCAGCAGCTTGCTGTCTGAGGGGTTCAAGAGAGGGGCAGGTCAGCTGCTCCTGGCTCAGATCTGCCCTGGAAGGGCCCCTGTCCCCAAGAACTCAACCTGATCAGGTTCAAGCTCCTCTGGGACAGTTCCTTCTTCAGGCCTGAGATCATCTTCCTCAAAAGACTGATCTGCTTCCTGAGCCAAGGGGAAGGCACTGCCTTAACCCTACTGCTCCTTCTCTTGGGAGGCACCTGGTCCATTGTTCCAGAATCCAGGGCCTTTTCAGCTTTTGACATTTTTGCCTGTGACCTAGTCACAGCAAAGACATGTGCAGGGATCCCTAGCATTTCTGCATGTTTCCTGAGCTCCACCTCTGCCCAAGCTGAGGTTTCAAGATCATTGCCAAGCAAGCATTCGACTGGTAGGTCTGCACTCACCACAACCTTCTTAAGGCCAGTTACCCCTCCCCAGGAGAACAACTGCCAGAGAATGGTCTGTTCTGACATTGCTAGCATTGGTCACTTGGTGCATTTCACCAAGTATAATCTGCCCAGGATCCACAAGATCTTTGTCACCATGGTGACACTTGCTCCTGTGTCCCTGAATGCCAAAGCCTCTCTTCCATTAATTAAAGGCTGCTGTCTGTATTTGCCCAAATTATTGGGACTCACCAAGGGGGACATATCCATGCCCCCATCACAGACTAGGACAGCCTGAGTTGGCACTCTGACTAGGCCAGAGCCCATCTCAGTACCCAGGGTTAACCCTACTAAACCCTTATTCTGAGTGTTTCCACAACCATTTGTAGCTGGACTAGGGGGAACAGTTGCCTTAGGGGCAATGGTGGCTGGATTAGAGGCTTTGGACTTGGTGCAGTCACTGGTCCAGTGAGTTTTCTGCTTACAGATTTTGCACCATGGTTTCTTTTGGCCTTTTCCTTTAGTAGATTGGGATTCCCCACCAGATGCAGATTTTTGGGGACCTTGAGAAGACTTCTGGTCTTTACCCTTTTCCCCACCCTTGTCAGAGTTTTTGGAATCTTGCTTCTTCTGGTCACCACCTTGGTTCTGTACCTTTTGCTTCACCCTGGTTCTGACCCATTTGTCTGCCTTCTTTCCCAATTCTTGGGGAGAGGACAGATCAGAGTCAACCAGGTACTGATGTAGCAACTGATTCTGACAGTTATTAAGAATCTGCTCCCTCATGATTAAATTATACAATCCTTTGAAGTCACACACCTTACTGCCAAGCAACCAGCCTTCCAGAGCCTTGGTAGCACAATCTACAAAGTCCACCCAGTCCTGTGTCTGTGCCTTTTGGGTATCTCTGAACTTTAACCTGTATTGCTCAGTGGTTAGGCCAAACCCATCTATCAGGGCACTCTTCAGGACTTGGTAATCATCAGCATCCTCTTCTCTTACAGTGAGGAGCTTGTCTCTACCTTTGTCTGCAAAGGAGAGCCACAAGATTGCTGCCCACTGCTCCTGGGGGACCCTCTGAACTTTACAGGCCCTTTCCAGTGCAGTAATCCATTTGTGGATGTCATCCCCACTCTGGTAGGGATGGACAATCTTGCTCAGGTTTCTATGGTCATAAGACCTTTCCCTACCACTAGGGAAGTTGCTGCCACCATGGGACTCTAGTCCCAACTTTCTTCTTTGTCTATGAAGCTCTAGGGACTCCCTGTCTATAGCCAACTGCTCTCTTCTGATCCTAAGCTGAGCTTCTCCATACTTGAGCAGTCTCTCTTTCCTTTCATGAGAGGATTCCCTCCTATGAGAGGAAACAGAGGTCCCTACTGAGGTGTCAGAATGGTTAGACTCCTGAGAAGGAGATCTTGACCTTCTAGGCACACTCACAACTCTTCCTGGTGGGACAAAGGGGAGGTCATTCTGATCCTCCTCCTCATCTTCAGGAGGAGCTGGATTTTCCAGGGCAAGATCATTTTCATCTTCGTGGCCAGTTTCAGAGGTCAGGTCCTGGGAATTTTCACCCCTGATCCATTCCTCATCTTCTGCCCCACCCTGTCTGCCTACCCCGTCAGACCCTGGGGGTCTTCTGAGATCATCCAGCAGAAGCATCTCCATGAGACGTTGGGTGTTGGCACTTTTGCCTGTCTTCAGCTTCCTAGTCTTGCACAATTCTCTCAATTCCAAGAATGGGAGGTTGTCATACTTGGAGGGTAGAAGCCCACTGGCTCCTGGCAGGGACCTACTGGTTCCTGGCCCTGAAGACATCACTAGTGAGGTGTGGTGTATGCACTACCTACTCTAGTGTGGCCTACTAAACTCTCTTGAGTTGTAGAAAGGGTGTGCTAAGCCCTTGACACACAACTCTAAGTTCAGTAGAACTTACTGTATTTCTAAGCTTGAATTTATATGTACCTGAGGTACCTTTAGTGGTTTTGAGTTAGTCACACACTTGAGATTATCTGGTAATACAAAGGCAAGCTTGAATCCAACCGCTGCACACCAATGTGAGAAGTTGGCCTGCTATATGCTGTCCACTAGTTATAGTGGGCACCTTGCACCAGTCCAAACGACCTTGATTGATGATAGGTTTAAAGACAACCTTTATAGAAAGCTATCCTAGTGGTAGCTATGGAGAGCAGCCTTCAGGCTAAGTCTTGAAGGAGTGTTAAGCTGTTTGTTTTACCAGTTATAATCTCATGAATGACCAAATGAAAGGAGAACCACACCAGGTATATATATAAAATATATGTATTTATTACTAAACACTATCCAATAGTCTCTTTATGAGGCTAGAGGTCAAAGTACACAAGTTACAAGTCAAATAGCACAGTAAATTAGCACAATATACGATTAGCCCTAGGGGCGTACCAAACCATATATTAAGAAAGTGGTATAAGAACCACGACTTAAGTAGACACAAGGCCTAGAGCCTGTAGAATCACTGGGACCCCAAGGAACCACCCAAGGTAGTGACACAGGGGACCCACTGGGGCTGTGTGCAGTGTGAGAACACAGCCGCGAGCTCCGTTAAAGTCTATGGGAAAGTCGCGGTTAGAGTTTTAGAGTTTAAGGACACTTAGAAATGGATTAGGACCAAAACCTCTTGGACTTAGACAGTTCTAGGGTCAACACCCACGGGAGCACCGGAGTACTCGAGTTACCTCACCCAGGGAAGCCGGGTGCATAGGTGTCGAATGGTGTCGGGTCGCGTCGTCGATTTCAATGGCAGCCTGCAAGGAAGTGCTGCTGCCGGGAAGATGCGAAGTGTCCAAAGAGATCCAAGCCTGGATCAGAGATGAGAAGAACCTGAAAGCAGAGGGGACAGAGTCTGGGTCACTTTGCCAGTGACCAGGGGCACGAAAGTCGAATGCCCACCGATGTCGGGTGCTTCAAGTGAAAGAGGTGAAGCTTGACTCTTCAGCCACGAGGACCAGGAGGTGTCGATGACAACCAGGAGCTGGATTCAAGCTGTTCCACAAAGTTAGTCGAGTGCTGCAGCGTTGGTGTCCGGATGGAACACAATAAGCCTTGGCAACAGCAACGCATGCAGAAAGGAGAAAGATGCTTCTGTGCAGACCAGCAAGGTCTGAGGGACTCACCACTTGGTGGGGACTCAGGGCACGTCTGGAGCAACCAGAGAAGCCCAAAGAAAATCAGAGTTGCCTTCACAGGGACCCACTAGTCAATGGACCATGGATCGCGAAGGAGCCTCAAGCAGAAAGGCAAGAAGCAAGCCCACGGAACACTCGTGGAGTGTAGGCTCACAATCTTTGGTGCAAATGGTGCTCGGGGCCTGGGCTACAAGTAACCCAAAGCAGGATTTCAAGAGACGTTGAGAAGTTGATGCACTAGCAAATGTGCACGGTGTCCAGGGGTTCCGGTTTCACGTCACTCGTGAGGGCTGCGGGTCTCAGATTTGCTGGGGACTCGGGTCGGCCTCTGAAAAGTCTGGAAATCCTCTTCCTGGGCTGCAAGTACTTCGGAGTCTGGCGGGAGCTTCAGAGATGCAGACCGGCAATTGCTTTGTTGGTGCCTGCCAAGCAGGGGAGTCACTCCTTGACCCCAAGGGAGATTTCTTCAGTCCTCTAGCCTTTAGTAGAGCGTCGAAGCTCCAGGATTCAGCTTCAGAGTTTCGTCCAGGGATATCTAAAGTCCTGTTGCTAGGGTTCCCTTACATATACTAAAGAAAGGGGTTGGACTAACTCTGGGGACCCACCTATGGGAGGGTTTGGAAAGAGGGGTGGCTACACCCATTTCCTTTGTCCAGTTTCGCACCAGAGCAGGGGCTGGTAGCCCCTGCAACCGGTTTGAACTGGGGGTATGCACGAGGACACCAAATGTGCCCCCAGTGCAGGACTTCAAAGCACTCTTGGCGTGCACCCACCCAGCCCCAATCCACTAAGGCCTGTCTGGGAGGTAGTAACACCTCCCTGTGACAGGAAACCTATTGTCCAGGCCTCCCCTGCCGGAGTTTCGGTCAGCAGCAGGAGGCCAGACTCGTGTCTGTGGCTGCAGCATCCATTTTGTGATGCCAGGCTCTGTTTAGTTGGTACCGGGTATACCGGTGCTGTCATGTCTCTCCTTCTAGAAGGGTGGGATCATACTCCCACACCAGTTACTGGTGTGGGGGTATGATTCCAAGGTGTTTGACACCAAACACGACATGTTTCCGTGCAGCCATCCCAAAGTTAGCATTTACCGCCGGGATATAATGCACTTAAGAGTATATGGTCAGGCTGCACCACAGACAACCCCGGAGAGGAGATTCCGAAGGCTGCAGAGAGGCTCTGCTCAGGCATGGGCACCCTCTCACACAAAACCAAGCACCCTGCCTTCAGGATTGATAAGGCCTGCCATAAGGGTGACTGATAGGTTTCTATGTGCAGTGATAGGTGAGATATAGTGAACCTATATCTCTGTAAGGGGTGCATGCACCACCTTACTCAGGCTGCAGTAGCAGTCCTGTGGTGTCATTTTGGAGGGCCTTCCAGGGGTGGCACAATACATGCTTCAACCCCTGGTAGGCCTCTGGGGTACCTATGCCCTGGGTACATAGGATACCATATACTAGGGACTTATAAGGGCACCCCAGAATCCAATATGAGGTGCACTTAAGGTACATGGAATCAATTTAGAGAGGAAGCAGCTAGGCTGGGGTCCTGGATAGCAGGGCCCCAGTCAGACTAAAGTCGAAAAACAGTGATACACCAGCAAAAAGTGGGGGTAACCATAAGAGGCAGATCCTACTCTCCTACACATCCCATGGAACACGCACAGCACATCCCATGGAACATGCAGAGCACATACCCATGGAACATGCACAGAACATCCTCACTGAACATACACAGCACATCTCCATGGAAAATGCACAGCACATCCCCATGGAACATGCACAGCACATCCTAGGGAACATGCACAGCACATCCCCAAAGAACATGCATAGCAAATCCAAATCAAACATGTCTAGTACATGCCCATGGAACATGCACCTCACATCCCCACAGAACATGCAGAGTGTATCCCCACAGAACATAAACAGCACATCCAAATTGAACATACACAGCACATGTCCATGGAAAATACACAGCACAGTCCACAGAACATGCACAGCACATCCCCACAGAACATGCACAGCACATCCCCATGGAACATGCACAGCACATCCCCATGAAACATGCACCGCACATCCACATGGAACATGCACTGCACATCCTTCTGAACATGCACAGCACATCCCCCCAGAACATGCAAAGCACATCCCCACAGAACATGCGCAGCACATCCCCACAGAACATGCACAGCACATCAACACAGAACATACACAGCACATCCTCACAGATCATGCAAAGCACATCCCCACAGAGCATACACAGCACATACCCATTGAACGTGCACAGCACATACCCATTCAACCAGCACAGCACATCCCACAGAACATGAAGAGTACATCCCCACAGAACATGCACAGTACAGCCCCATGGAACATACACAGCACATGCCTGTGGAACATGCACAGCACATGCGTGTGGAACATGCATAGCACATCCCACGAAACATGCACAGCACATCCCCACAGAACATGCATAGCACATCCCATGGAGAATGCACAACACGTCCCAACGTAACATGCACTACACATCCACATGGAACATGCACAGCACATCCCCACAGAACATGCACAGCTCCACATCAAATCTCCATAGAACATACCGAAAGAACACGCACATTACATCTCTACAGAATATGCACAGCACATGCCACTGGAACATGTACAGCATATTTTACAGAACACGAACAGCACATACCACGAAACATGCACAGCAGATCCCATGGAATATGCACATCACATCCCCACGAAACATGCACATCACATCTCCACAGAACATGCATAGCTCATCCCACAGAACGTCCACAGCACATCCCATGGAACATGCACAGCACAACCCATGGACCATGCACACCACATCCCCACAGTAAATGCAAAGCAAAATGCCATGGGACATGCACAGCGAATCCCCACGGCACAAGCACAGCACATCCCCATGGAACATAAACAGCATATCCCCACAGAACATACATAGCACATCCCATGGAACATGCACATCACATCTCCACAGAACATGCAAAGCTCATCCCACAGAACGTCCACAGCACATCCCATGGAACATGCACCTCACATCCCCATAGAACATGCACAGCACATTCCATGGAACATGCACAGTACATCTCATGGAACATGCACAACACATCCCATGGAACATGCAGAGCACATAATGTTGGAACATTTACAGCTCATCCTCACGGAACATGCACAGCACATCCCCATGGAACATGCGCAGTACACCTCCAATGAACATGCACAGCACATCCCCACAGAACCTGCACAGCACCTACTCACAGAACTTGCACTTCAGATCCTCACAGAACATGCACAGAACCTCCAACGGAACATCCACATAAACCCCTACAGAACATGCACAGCACATGCCCATGGAACATAAACAGCACATCCCCACAGAACTTACATAGCACATCCCATGGAACATGCACAGCACATCGCAACAGAACATGCAAAGCACATCCCCATAGAACATGCACAGCACATCCCATGGAACATGCACAGCACATCCCCATGGAACATGCAAAGCACATCCCAACAGAACATGCACATCTCATCTCTCCAGAACATGCACAGCACATGCCCATGGAATATGCACAGCACATCCAATGGAGCATGAACAGCACATCCCCACAGAAAATCCATATAAGACCCCCACCGAACATGTGCAGCACATCCTATGGAACATGCACAGCACATCCCACGGAATATGCACAGCACGTACACTGAGAGTTTGCACAGACCATCCAAATCGAACATGCACAGTACATGCCCATGGAACATACAGAGCACATTCCCATGTAACATGCACCTCACATCCCCATAGAACATCCACAGCACATTCCATGGAACATGCACAGTACATCTCATGGAACACGCACAACACATCCCATGGAACATGCAGAGCACATAACCATGGAACATGCACAGCACATCCTCACGGAACATGCATGGCACATCTCCATGGAACATGCACAGCACATCCCCATGGAACATGCGCAGCACACCTCCAATGAACATGCACAGCACATCCCCACAGAGCATGCACAACACATACTCACAGAACATGCACTTCAGATCCTCACAGAACATGCCAATGGAACATGCACAGAACATCCCCATGGAACATCCACACAAAAGCCCCACAGAACATGTACCGCACATCCTATGGAACATGCAAAGCGCAACCTCATGGAACATGGACAGAACATCCCCACGGAACATGCACAGCAGATCTCATGGAACATGTGCAGTACACTCCCACAGAACATGCACAGCACATCCCCACAGAACCTGCACAGCACCTACTCACAGAACTTGCACTTCAGATCCTCACAGAACATGCACAGAACCTCCAACGGAACATCCACATAAACCCCTACAGAACATGCACAGCACATGCCCATGGAACATAAATAGCACATCCCCACAGAACATACATAGCACATCCCATGGAACATGCACAGCACATCGCAACAGAACATGCAAAGCACATCCCCATAGAACATGCACAGCACATCCCATGGAAAATGCACAGCACATCCCCATGGAACATGCAAAGCACATCCCAACAGAACATGCACATCTCATCTCTCCAGAACATGCACAGCACATGCCCATGAAACATGCACAGCACATACCCATGAAACATGCACAGCACATCCTACGGAACATGCACAGCACATTTCATGGAACATGCAGAGCACATAATAAATGGAACAGGCACAGCACATCCCCACAGAACATGTGCATCACATCCCCACAGAACATGCACATCACATCCCCACAGAACATGCACAGCACATGCCCATGGAACATGCATAGCAAATCCCACGGAACATGCACAACACATCCCCATGCAACATCCACACAAAACCCCTACTTAACATGCACAGTGCACACCCATGGAACAGAAACAGCACATCCCCATGGACTATGCATAGCATATCCCCACGGATCATGCACAACAAATCACCACAGAACATACACAGCACATGCCCGTGGAACATGGAGCACATCCCCACAGAACATGCACAGCACATACTCACAGAACATGCACTTCACATCCCCACATAACATGCACAGGACATGCCCCTGAAACATGCTAACCACATCCCATGGAATATGCACAGCACATCTCCATGGAACATTCACACGAAATCCCCAAAGCACATCCTATGGAACATGAACAGCACATCCCAAGGAATATGCACAGCACATCCCCACAAAACATGCACAGCACATACCCATGAAACATGCACAGCACATCTCATGGAACATGCGCAGCACACCTCCAATGAACATGCACAGCACATCCCCACAGAACATGCACAGCACTTACTCACAGAACATGCACTTCAGATCCTTACAGAACATGCCAATGGAACATGCACAGAACATCCCATGGAACATCCACATAAATCCCTGCAGAACATGTACCGCACATCCTATGGAACATGCACAGCACATCCCACGGAATATGCACAGCACATCCACACAGAAAATGCATAGCACTTCCCCAAGGAACATGCGCAGCACGTCCCATGGAACATGCACAGCACATCCCTAAAGAACATGCACAGCAAATCCCATGTAACATGCACAGCACATCCCCGCAGAACATGCACAGCACATCCCCATGGAACATGCACAGCACATCCCCTTGGAACATGCACAGCACATGCTCATTGAACATGAACAGCACATCCAACGGAACATAACAGTACATCCAACAGAACATGCACAGTACATCCCCACAGAACATGCACAGTACATCCCCACAGAACATGCACAGTACATCCAAATCAAACATGCACAGCACATGCCCATGGAACATGCACAGCACATGCCACAGAACATGCACATTTCAACCCCACAGAACATTCCCATGGAATATGCACAGCACATCCCATGGAACATGCACAGCACATCCCCATGGAACATGCACAGCACATCCCAACAGAACATGCACATCTCATCTCTCCAGAACATGCACAGCACATGCCCATGGAATATGCACAGCACATCCAATGGAGCATGAACAGCACATCCCCACAGAAAATCCATATAAGACCCCCACCGAACATGTGCATCACATCCTATGGAACATGCACAGCAAATCCCACGGAACATGCACAGCACATCCCCATGCAACATCCACACAAAACCCCTACTTAACATGCACAGTGCACACCCATGGAACAGAAACAGCACATCCCCATGGACTATGCATAGCATATCCCCACGGATCATGCACAACAAATCACCACAGAACATACACAGCACATGCCCGTGGAACATGGAGCACATCCCCACAGAACATGCACAGCACATACTCACAGAACATGCACTTCACATCCCCACATAACATGCACAGGACATGCCCCTGAAACATGCTAACCACATCCCATGGAATATGCACAGCACATCTCCATGGAACATTCACACGAAATCCTCAAAGCACATCCTATGGAACATGAACAGCACATCCCAAGGAATATGCACAGCACATCCCCACAAAACATGCACAGCACATACCGATGAAACATGCACAGCACATCTCATGGAACATGCGCAGCACACCTCCAATGAACATGCACAGCACATCCCCACAGAACATGCACAGCACTTACTCACAGAACATGCACTTCAGATCCTTACAGAACATGCCAATGGAACATGCACAGAACATCCCATGGAACATCCACATAAATCCCTGCAGAACATGTACCGCACATCCTATGGAACATGCACAGCACATCCCACTGAATATGCACAGCACATCCACACAGAAAATGCATAGCACTTCCCCAAGGAACATGCGCAGCACGTCCCATGGAACATGCACAGCACATCCCTAAAGAACATGCACAGCAAATCCCATGTAACATGCACAGCACATCCCCGCAGAACATGCACAGCACATCTCCATGGAACATGCACAGCACATCCCCATGGAACATGCGCAGCACACCTCCAATGAACATGCACAGCACATCCCCACAGAGCATGCACAACACATACTCACAGAACATGCACTTCAGATCCTCACAGAACATGCCAATGGAACATGCACAGAACATCCCCATGGAACATCCACACAAAAGCCCCACAGAACATGTACCGCACATCCTATGGAACATGCAAAGCGCAACCTCATGGAACATGGACAGCACATCCCCACGGAACATGCACAGCAGATCTCATGGAACATGTGCAGGACACTCCCACGGAACATGCACAGCACATCCCCACAGAACCTGCACAGCACCTACTCACAGAACTTGCACTTCAGATCCTCACAGAACATGCACAGAACCTCCAACGGAACATCCACATAAACCCCTACAGAACATGCACAGCACATGCCCATGGAACATGCACAGCACATCCTACGGAACATGCACAGCACATTTCATGGAACATGCACAGCACATAATAAATGGAACAGGCACAGCACATCCCCACAGAACGTGTGCATCACATCCCCACAGAACATGCACATCACATCCTCACAGAACATGCACAGCACATGCCCATGGAACATGCACAGCAAATCCCACGGAACATGCACAACACATCCCCATGCAACATCCACACAAAACCCCTACTTAACATGCACAGTGCACACCCATGGAACAGAAACAGCACATCCCCATGGACTATGCATAGCATATCCCCACGGATCATGCAAAACAAATCACCACAGAACATACACAGCACATGCCCGTGGAACATGGAGCACATCCCCACAGAACATGCACAGCACATACTCACAGAACATGCACTTCACATCCCCACATAACATGCACAGGACATGCCCCTGAAACATGCTAACCACATCCCATGGAATATGCACAGCACATCTCCATGGAACATTCACACGAAATCCCCACAGCACATCCTATGGAACATGAACAGCACATCCCAAGGAAAATGCACAGCACAACCCCACAAAACATGCACAACACATAACCATGGAACATGCACAGCACATCTCATGGAACATGCGCAGCACACCTCCAATGAACATGCACAGCACATCCCCACAGAACATGCACAGCACTTACTCACAGAACATGCACTTCAGATCCTTACAGAACATGCCAATGGAACATGCACAGAACATCCCACGGAACATCCACATAAATCCCTGCAGAACATGTACCGCACATCCTATGGAACATGCACAGCACATCCCACGGAATATGCACAGCACATCCACACAGAAAATGCATAGCACTTCCCCAAGGAACATGCGCAGCACGTCCCATGGAACATGCACAGCACATCCCTAAAGAACATGCACAGCAAATCCCATGTAACATGCACAGCACATCCCCGCAGAACATGCACAGCACATCCCCACGGAACATGCACAGCACATCCCCACGGAACATGCACAGCACATGCCCATTGAACATGAACAGCACATCCAACGGAACATACACAGTACATCCAACAGAACATGCACAGTACATCCCCACAGAACATGCACAGTATATCCCCACAGAACATGCACAGTACATCCAAATCAAACATGCACAGCACATGCCCATGGAACATGCACAGCACATGCCACAGAACATGCACATTTCATCCCCACAGAACATGCCCATGGAATATGCACAGCACATCCCAATGGAATATGCATGGCATATCCCCACGGATCATGCACAACACATCCCCACAGAACATACACAGCACATGCCCATGGAACATGCAGAGCACATCCCCATGAAATATGCTTAGCATATCCCCACGGAACATGCATAACACATCCCCACAGAGCATACACAGCACATGCCCATGGAACATGCACTATTAAAGTCAACGGGGTAACCCTATGTCCTTCTGAACCTGGGTATTGTCGATATGGTCTACAAACAAGTTCCGTTGGGTGAAAATAATTCTTTTAGAGTAACAGTAATTTACACATAACAAACAGTTCTTTTCTGTATTCAGCCGTAGTCTCAAACATACTACACAGATATTTTAGAATTATATATATATTTCCTTTATATATTTAATTTGTTGAAAATGGGCTGTCATACAAAAAAGCATAGACAAAGTGAGCAGTTAATTAGTGAGTGACTGATGTGACATGAGGTGATTAAAGTGATAAACTTCCAAACAGGACACAAGTACATAAATAACAAAACATGGTAAAAAATCACTGTCCACATGTATAGTTCAAGCAGTAACCCGAAATCTCAACTCTTTATGGTTACAGTGACTAAGGACATGAGTAAGTAGTACGTCGATGTTTCAACCCAGGTGTCTGTATTATAAGTACATCACGTAGGGTCTTCTTCAGGACAAAACGAAACACTCTGTGACAGCCTAAGTAAAAAGAGGGGGGTATTATTTAGATGTGTGTGTTGGAACAACAAAGTGTAGATTAAAAAACGGGGTCAAGCAAAGATTCACCGGGTTGTAGCAAAATGACTCCTCCAGTCCTGGATGGAGTAAAAGTTGGGAATCGTGTCAGGGCATTTATAAATGAAGAGTGTAACTAGGTAAGTGACAAGAGTCATTGAATAAAATCCCACATAATGGCATTAGTATGCATGGGAGTCACGCACTCACCACAAACTTGATGTCAACTTGACTTGTCAGTGAGTATTTCTCTTCATACGCAATTACAGGCGCTAATCCAGTCAAAGTGAATTATCCAAGATACGGGCTGCCCAAGTCCCCAAGGAATGAGCTGGTGGATGAAAGTATAGAACTGAATTATCTATTACCCTGAAATGTAAGGAAAATGCGTAGCAAGATTGCAGGGCACATTCACCAGAGGAGACCCACAGGATATTCGCTAGGGAGTCGGTAAACATCTACATGGGAAACCGATCGTGGGTGTTCAAGGGTCGGGGGTATTTTTCAATGGCATGGACCAAGCGTGTCTGGAATTTCTTTTGAATATAACTGGTAGGAGAAAAGGAGATTGCGGCAGAGCGCATGAGGAGGGAATCTGAATCCAAAAAATGAATAAACTAAGCAACAAGCCAGGTAAGAGGGGCTCATTGGGCGAAGGAACCTTTACCAGTGTCACAGGTTGCACCGAATGCAATCAGAAGCCGTCAGGGACTGCCAGCTCAGCCGGAGTTCACCGGTATTATGAGGCTAACAAGAAGCTACGTCCACACACACGTCAGTTGACATCAAGTTCGTGGTGAGTGCGTGACTCCCATGCATACTAATTCCATTTTGTGGGATTTTATTCAATGACTCTTGTCACTTACCTAGTTACACTATTCATTTATAGATGCCCTCACATGATTGCCAACTTTTACTCCATCCAGGACTGGAGGAGTCATTTTGCTACAACCCGGTGAGTCTTTGCTTGACCCCATTTTTTATCTACACTTTGTTGTTCAAACACACACATCTAAATAATAAACCCCCCTCTTTTTACTTAGGCTGTCACAGTGTGTTTCGTTTTGTCCTGAAGAAGACCCTATGTGATGTCCTTATATTACAGACACCTGGGTTGAAACGTCGACGTACTACTTACTCATGTCCTCAGTCACTGTAACCATAAAGAGTTGAGATTTCGGGTTACTGCTTCAACTATACATGTGGACAGAGATTTTTTACCATGTTTTGTTATTTATGTACTTGTGTACTGTTTGGCAGTTTATCACTTTAATCACCTCATGTCACATCAGTCACTAATTGACTGCTCACTTTGTCTATGTTTTTTGAATGATAGCCCATTTTCAACAAATGAAATATATAAAGGAAATATATATATGATATTAAAAAATCTGTGTAGTGTGTTTGAGACTACAGTTGAATACAGAAAAGAACTGTTTGTTATGTGTAAATTGCTGTTACTCTAAAGGAATTATTTTCACCCAACGGAACTTGTTTGTAGACCACATGGAACATGCACAGCACATCCCTACAGAACATGCACAGCACATACCCACAGAACATGCACTTCACATTTCCACATAACATGCACAGTACATGCCCATGGAAAATGCCAAGCATATCCCATGGAACATGTACAGCATATCCCCATAGAACAGCCACACGAAATCCCCACAGAACATGCACAGCACATCACACGGAACTTGCACAGCACATCCCACATAACATGCACAGCACATCCCCACAGAGCATGCACAGCACATCCCCACAAAACATGCACAACACATCCCCACAGAACATGCACTGCACACCCCACTGAACATACACAGCACATACCCATAAAATATGCGCAGCACATACCCACAGAATATGCGCAGCACATCACCACAGAACATACACAGCACAGCCCCACAGAAAATGCACAGCACATGCCCATGGAACATGCATAGCACACTCCCATGGAACATGTATAGCACACCCCATGGAACATGCACAGCACATCCCACTTGAACATGCACAGCACATTCCAATGGAACATGCACAGCACATCCCATGGAACATGCACAGCACATCCCCATGGAACATGCACATCACATCCCATGGAACATGCACAGCACATCTTCATGGAACATGTACAGCACATCCCCTTGGAACTACAACATCACATCCCCACAGAAAATGCACAGCACATCCTACGGAACATGTACAGAATATCCCCAGAGAAATTCACAGCACATCCTATGGATCATGCACAGCACATCCCCACATACCATGCACATCACATTCCCACAGAACATCCACACAAAATCCCACAGAACATGTGCAGCATATGCCCATGGAACATGCACAGCACATCCCATGGAGTATGCACAGCACATCCCCCCATTACATGCACAGCACATCCGCTCAGAACATGCACAGCACAGCCCCATGAAACATGCAAAGCACATCCTCACAGAATATGCACAGCTCTTCCCCCAGAACATTCACAGCACATCCCACGGAACATGCAGAGCACATCCCCATGGAACATGCACAACACATCCCCATGGAACATGCAGAGCACATCCAATGGAGCAAGTACAGCACATCCCATGGAGCATGCACAGCACATCCCCACAGAACATGCACAGCACATCTCACAGAGCATGCACAGCACATCCTCACACAACATGCACAGCACATCCCATGGATTATGCACAGCATATGTCCATGTAACATGCACATCACATCTCCCCAGAACATGCACAGCACATCCCAGGAGCATGCACAGCACATCCCCATGGAACATGCACAGCACATCCCATGGAACATGCACAGCACATCCCGCCACAACATACACAGAACATGCTCATCACATGCCCACAGAACATGCACACCACCTACCCATTGAACATGCAAAGCGCATCCCCACAGATTTCCACACGCAATCTCCACAGAACATGCACAGCACATCCCCAGGGAACATGCAGAGCACACCCCAATTTAACATCCACATGAAACCCTCACAGAGCATGCACAGCACAGCCCACAGTGCATGAACAGCAAATCCCCACGAAACAGGCACAGCACGTCCCCTAAGAACATGAAAAGTACATCCCCACGTAACATGCACCTCACATCCTCACCGAACATTCACAGCACATCCCCACGGAACATTCACAGCACATTCCCACATAACATGCCCACCACATCACAACAGAACATGCACAGCACATCTCACACAATATGCAAAGCACATCCTCTTGGAACATGCACAGCACATCCCATGGAACATGCACAGCTCATCACCTTGGAACGTGCACAGCACATTCCAATGGAACATGCACAGCACATCCCGTGGAACATGCACAGCACATCTCCATGGAGCACGCACAGCACATCTCATGGAACATGCACAGTACATCCCCATGAAACATGCAAAGAACATCCCTACAGCACACGCAAAGCACATCCCCACATAACATGCAGCCAAGACCTGGAACGAGCTACCGGCAGACATCAGATGCACCCCCTCCGTGAACACCTTCAGGAAGACCCTCAAGACCTGGCTCTTCGGCTAAACATATCTCCGGACCCCCCCCCTCAGCGCCATGAGACCCTCACGGGTGAGTAGCGCGCTTAAAATTCCCTGATTGATTGATTGATTGATTGATTGAACATGCACGTCACGTGACATCACCCACAGAACATGCAATGCACATCACCATGGAACATGCACAGCACATCCCCGCAGAAAATGCACAGCTCTTCCCCCAGAACATGCACAGCACATCCCCGTGGAACATGCACAACACATCCCCATGGAACATGCACAGCACATCCAATGGAGCAAGTACAGCACATCTCATGGAGCATGCATATCACATCCCCACAGAACATGCACAGCACATCTCACAGAGCATGCACAGCACATCCTCACACAGCATGCACAGCACATCCCATGGATTATGCACAGCATATGCCCATGTAACATGCACATCACATCTCCCCAGAAAATGCACATCACATCCCCGGAGCATGCACAGCACATCCCCATGGAACATGCACAGCACATCCCGCCACAACATACACAGAACATGCTCATCACATGCCCACAGCACAAGCACAGCACCTACCCATTGAACATGCAAAGTGTATCCCCACAGATTTCCACACGCAATCCCCACAGAATATGCACAGCACATCCCCAGGGAACATGCAGAGCACACCCCCATTTAACATGGACATCACATCCCCACAGAACATGGACATCACATCCCCACACAACATCCATATGAAACCCTCACAGAACATGCACAGCCCACAGTGCATGAACAGCAAATCCCCATGAAACAGGCACAGCACGTCCCCTCAGAACATGCACAGTACATCCCCACGTAACATGCACATCACATCCCCACAGAACATTCACAGCACATCCCCATGGAACATGCACAGCGCATCTCACACAATATGCAAAGCACATCCCCTTGGAACATGCACAGCCCTTCCCATGGAACATACACAGCTCATCACCTTCGAACATGCACAGCACATTCCAATGGAACATGCAAAGCACATCCCATGGAACATGCACAGCACATCCCCATGGAACATGCACAACACATCCAATGGAGCATGCACAGCACATCCCCATAAAACATGCAAAAAACATCCCTACAGCACACGCAAAGCACATCCCCACATAACATGCCCGCCACGTGACATCACCCACAGAACATGCACAGCACATCGCCATGGAACATGCACATCACATCCCCACAGAAAATACACAGCTCTTCCCCCAGAACATGCACAGCACATCCCATGGAATATGCACAGCACATCCCCATATAACATGCACAGCACATCCCCATGGAACATGCAGAGCACATCTCCACATAACATGCACATTACTTCTCTCCAGAACATGCACAGCACATCCCACAGAGCATGCACAGAACATCCCCACGGAACATGCACAGCACATCCCATGGAGCATGCACAGCACATCCCGCCAGAACATACACAGCACATCCCCACAGAACATGCACATCACATCCCCACAGAACATGCAGAGCACATCCCGTGGAACATGCACAGCACATCTCCATGGAGCACGCACAGCACATCTCATGGAACATGCACAGTACATCCCCATGAAACATGCAAAGACAATCCCTACAGCACATGCTAAGCACATCCCCACATAACATGCAAACCATATCACCACAGATCATGGACAGAACTTCGCCATGGAACATGCACAGCACATCACCACAGAACATACACAGCATATTCCCCACAGATCATGCACAGCACATCCACATGAAACATGCACAGCACATCCCTAACAGAACATGCACAGCACATCACATTCCCACAGAACATGCACAGCACATCCCACGGAACATGCACAAATCCCCACAGAACATGCACAGCACATCCCATGGAATACGCACAGCATATCCCCAAAGAAAATGCACAGCACATCCCCACAGAACATGGGTGGCTTTTCCCCACAGAACATCCACATTAAATCCCCACAGAACATGCACAGGACATGCCCATGGAACATGCACAGCACATCCCCACATTACATGCACAGCATACCCCCACAAAACATGCAGTGCACAGCCCCATGAAACATGCACAGCACATACGAGGTGCTGGTGCTGCTCCTGCTGGGCTTGAGTGGCAGTTTGCTGCAGTGCCCCGTCTGGCTGCCTGGCTGTTCTGGATGGGGTGTGTGCTGTTCAGACTCCCGGCCTGCCTGGCTTGCTGGGAGGCTTGGTTTTCTGGCTGGCTCTTGGAGTGCGCGTCAGCTGGCCTCTGAGTCGTTTCCGGGTTGGGCTGGCTGTGGACAGGGGGATGGGGGCCTTGTTTGGAGTATGCCGGCCCCCCTCCCCGGTGAGTACCGCATAGCGGATTTCCACTTTGTTCTGTGACGGCATTACCTTATCAGCCTGCTGTGGTTCTTCCCAGTCTCTGCCTATTTGGGTTACAGAGTCACATCTGCTGGCCTTCTGCTGCCGGCCTCGGTGCATTGGGTGCTTCGGGGCATGTCTAGTGCTCTCCCCGTGCCCTAGTGTCTGTCCTTTCCTGCTGCTCCTTGCACTTGTGCACCGGCGCTCGTGCTGGAGTGCGGGTGCTGTGCTCCAGTGTCCACCGGCATCTTCTTCTTCTTTGGTCCAGCCGCCCTGTGGGTGCTCTCCTTGGCCGTGGTTGTGGCGTGAGGCTTGTGCCACCTTTTGCAATGTGTTTTGCTGTGTGTCTCCATGGCCTCTTGTTACGGTCGCAGCCTCTTCCTCCGAAGGTGGTTCTCTTCCTTCTGCATGTTGGCAGACTTGCCTTCTGGTATAGCCATGTTTCGCTGCAGCGATTCCTGGTGCTGCCGGGGTTTGGACCCGGGGCCTCTTGCTTGCATAGCTTGTGCTCTGCCTTGCGTTGCATCCCCACTTCTGCCCTGAGGCGTGAGTTTTACCGTTGGCTCTAAAAAAAAAACTAAAAAAAAACGTTTTTGTGTTTCGCCACCTGTATTTGTGTGTGCTGCATGGTTTTGGTGGTGTGGTGTCGTTGTTACCTCTCATTTGGCCTACGGCCATACCTCCCTGTGAGACTGTTTGCCTCTACTTTGGGGTCTTTTACCCCTCCTTTGGGGGCAGCTGTGGATTGCCGCCGGCTGTGGCGGGCTTTGCTGTTGTGGTGCCTGGGTTTATGGGGCGTTCTCGCTCACTGCACCTGCTCTCGTCTGGGCTCTGTGGTTGCTGCCTGGTTGGGTGTTCCTGATGCCCCTGGTGCTTGGGTGCGGCGCTTTGTTCTCTTTTGCGCCTAGTTTTTTGGCCTCTGGCCCTTCCTCCCTGGTGACCTTTGCTCTGGTCTGCTGTCGGGGGTTGTGCTGGGTTGGGGCTGATTCCTTCTTGGGCCTGGGGCCGTCCCACCCTGTTTGTGTCTGTTCCCCTCTCTGGGGTTTGTGGATGTCCTCCTGGAGTTCCCCCACCTGCGGTGGTGCCTTTGTTTGATGTTTTTCTCACTTTTGCCCTTTGTTGGCCTTCCTTCCCTGCCTTAGGGGGTTTGGTTGGGTCGGACCTGGTTGGTCCCTGGTTTGGGGTGTGCCGGGGTCTGGCCCCGTGCTGTGGGCTTTTGTTTTGCCTCTGGTGGACCGTGTGGCCTGTGGTTCGTCTTGCCCTGCGGCCATGTGTCCTGCTGTCTTCCTGCCCTGTGGTTCGTCTGGTTTGGGCATAGTTCCTTCTTGGTTTGGTGCCTGTCTGGGGTTCTGGGCGCTGTCTGCAGGGGGTTGCACCGGGGGGGAGGGGGGAACTGGTCCCCCTTCGATGGGTCCCGGTCCTTGCGGGGGCGGGGTGGTTGTGCTGTTTGTGGCCTACGCCCGGGGTTCTTGGCCTGTGCCGTTTCTCCTGTCTTCCCTGTTTGGCCTCCTTGGGCACGCTCCTGTTGTCAGTGGCGGTCGGTGCACATTCCCGCTGCCCCTGCCGTCTCTTTTCCTCCTCCCCTCTCTGGGATGCAGTCATGTGGGGTGTGTCTTTGCAGTGTTGGGTGCCTGCTCGCCTTGCTGCTGGGTTTCCCGGTGCCTGCCACTGTAGTTCGGGTGGGCTTTTGTGCCGCTGGCTTCTGGGTTCCCTCCTGTTCCTGGACTGTTGTCCCTCTGCAGGCGGCTCTGTTTTCTGTCGTCTTGGCTGCCTGCTCTCCTCCGTCTTGTTGTGTCTTCCTGTGGCCACTCCAGCCTGAACGCGCCTGATCTTGTCTGCTCTCTGTAGTTCTGTGGGTTTGGGCCTCGGCTACGGCGCTTGGCTCCTGGTTTGGTTCTGGCTGTTTTCTTTTGGGGCGTTGCTGTTCTGTTCTCGGCCCTTGCTGGACAGGGCCTGTGGGCTGTTGCCTTGTTTGGGTTTTTTGGTCCTGTAGGTCCGGCGGTACTGGGGTCAGGGTGTGGGGGAGGTCTCTGCCCTTGGCTTTGACTTTGCTCTGCATGGTCCTTCCCCGTGTGCGGGTTGGGCTCTCCTGTCCTCCTGCCAGGTTGCTTAGCTTGGGCCCTAGCTTCCCGGTTTTGGTGGCCTTGCTTGTGGCTGGCCCTGGGGGTTCTGCCCTCCGCTGGGGTGTGCTGGGCTATGGCTTTGGTGTGCATGTGCGGTCTGCTAGGCTTCCACCCTGGCTTTGTTGCCTCTGTGGCCTGTCTGGCTTGGGACTGTGGCTGTTGCACAGTCCCGCCCCTTCTGAGCCTGTGTGGGTTCCGTGTTGGTGGCCGCAGGTCTTAGCTGGCCTGTCTGTGGTTCGGTTGGCTGGCTGCTCGGTCCCTGAGGGGGCGTTTCTTGTGTCTCCTGTGGGCCCCCGGGTTTCCGGTTGGGTTGTCCTTCTGGGGGTGCTTTGTTTGGGGCAGCGTTTTGCCTGTTGTGCCTCTTTGTTGTTTGGGTTGCTCAGGTCTTGGCGGCCTTGGGGGTTTGCCTGGCCCTCCCCTTCTGTTCTGTCCTTCCCTGTCCGGCCCCTGGTCGGGTTGGGTCCGGGGTCTGGTGGTTTCCACTTCTTGGCCTTTCCTTTGGTTGGGCTCTGTTGCTGGCCTTGTTCCTGGTGGGCTGTTGGGGCTTCCCGGAGTTCTGGTCTCTGGCTCTTCCCCTGTCCTTCCGGTTCGGTTGGGGCTGGGGTTTGGTTCCCTGGTCCTCCTGGTCGGTCTTCGGCGGCTAGCTTTCTTTGGGTGCTGTGTCTGCTCCCTTTTGGCTCTTGGACCTGCCTTGTTGAGCTGCATTCCGGTGGTGGTCCGGGTTCCCCGGCCTTCTGGTGTGGGCCTTTGCTTTGGTCTCTTTGCCTGTCCATGGGCTCCAGCTTTGGTTCCTTCTCCCATGCTGGGTGCTTGGCTGTTGTCCTATGTCAAGTCTCCTGTTTGGTGCTGGTCGTTCCTGCCCTGGGCCTGGTCCTCCTCTGGGGGTTTCGGTGGCAGTGTCCTCTGGGCCCTCTGGGGGGCCGGTTAAGGCTGGGGGGGTGGGTTGGTGTTTGGTCCGTGCTTCCCCCCCTTTTCTGGTCTAGTCTGTGTGGCCCTGCCCTTGGTTGGTTCCTTGGGTTTGTGCCTTGCCTTGTTGGAGGGCCAATTCCCCCTTTTCTTTTTGGTTGGCGGGTTTGTCCTGTGGTTGGCCCTTTCGCCCTTCGTGCCTTTTGATCGGGGGCTGTGGGTTCTTTCCTTTCTTCCCCTTATCTTCTGTTGGGGTTGCTTGGGTGTCTGCTCGGCTTTCGGGGGCTTCTCTTCCGTTCTGGCTTCGGGCTCCCTCTCTCTGTTTGTTCTCCTCCCTGTTCGTGGTGGGTGTTGGGCTTGTCTGCCTTTTGTCCGGTGGGTGCCTGTGTGTTTTTTTTCGAATCCTCTGGGTGCCGGTGGTGTCGGTTGATTTGGCCTGGTTTGCCTTCTGGGGCTCTGCCCTTGTCGGTCTCTGGGGGGTGCCTCCTTTTTGCCCTTGGTTTCTTGGCCATGTCGCCTTTGTGGCTTTCTTCCTTCCGCTTGGCAGTTTGGGGTTTGCCTTTCTTGGGGCCTGGTGTTCTGCTTCTCCTTTCTGTGCCGGGCTGCCTCCTTGGTGCCTTCGGCTTCCATTGTCCCGTTTTCCGGGCCTTGGTTGTGTCCCTGTTGGACTGTTCCTGGCTGGTTGGTGGTGTTTTGGCCTTTTGGGTCTTCTTTTTTGAGTGGCCTCCTCACTGTCCTTACGTTTGCTGACGGCCTTTGGTGGTTTTTTGGCGGGTTCATCTCCTTCCTTGGTGGTTTGAGGAGTTCCTGGTGTGTTTTCACTGCCCTCTGGGTGGTGGTTGTGTTTTTTGTTTTCGCATTGGTCGTTTTCTGCTTGTTTTGTGGGGCGGTACGTCCTGCGTTTTGGTGGGGTTCTTTCCGGGCTTTCTGCCCTGCCTGTTCCCTTCGGTTCTCCTTTTTGCTTTCCTTGGTTACTGTTCTAAGGGTGGTTTCCTGGGTGTGTTTTGGAAGGGCGGGTTTCTGGCTTTGGTATTCTCCACTTTGTCATGAATGGGGCGAGGACAGGAGGGACCTGGAGGTAATGCCCTATCACTTACCGGTAACCTTCATTACTCCTGGTCCCGTTGTCCTCGTCCCATTCATTACACCCAGCCCTCCCTCCCAGATGGCCGGCCTTCCTGTTGGGCTTGGTAGTTCAGGCGGAATGCTGGGTAAGTACTCCTTATGTACTCCCAGTGGGAGGGGTTGGGGTTAGGGTCCCAGCATACCTCTGCTCTTTTTTTCTGTCGGGAGATGGTTATCTCCACATTTTCATGAATGGGCGAGGACAACGGGACCAGGAGTAATGAAGATTACCGGTAAGTAATAGGGCATTCCGATCGATCATCCACAGCACATCCTGACGGAACATGCTCAGCACATCCCCATAAAAAATGCACAGCACATCGCCATGGAACATGCACAGCATATCCCATGGATCAGGCACAGCAGATCCCATGGAGCATGCACAGCAAATATCCACAGAACATGCACTTCACATCTCCACATGACATGCACAGGACATGCCCATGAAACATGCTAATCACATCTCATGGAACATGCACAGCACATCCCCACATGACATGGACAGCACATCCCCACAGAATATGCACAGCACATTCACACAGAACATGCACATCGCATCTCCACAGAACATGCACATCGCATCCCCACAGTACATGCACAGCGCATCCCCACAGAACATGCACAGCACATCTCTCCAGATCATGCACAGCATCTCCCACAGAACATGCACAGCACATCCCCATGGATTATGCACAGCACATCCCCATGGATTATGCACAGCACATCTCATGGAACATGCACAGCACATCCTGCCAGAACATGCACAGCACATCCCCACAGATTTTCACACAAAATCCCAACAGAACATGCACAGCATATACCCACGGAATATGCACAGCATATCCCCATGGAACATGCAGAGCACACCCCCATGTAACATGCACATCACATCCCCACAGAACATGGACATCACATCCCCACATAACATCCACACAAAGCCCTTACAGAACATGCACAGCACATCCCCACATAACATCCACATGAAACCCTCACAGAACATGCACAGCACATCCCACAGGACATGCACAGCACATCCCAACACATGCATAGCACATCCCTACAGAACATGCACAGCTCATCCCCATGTAACATGCACATCACATCCCCACAGAAAATGCACAGGTCATCCCCACGTAACATGCACCGCACATCCCCACGGAACATGCACAGTACATCCCATGGAAGATCCACAGCACATCCTCATGAAACATGCAAAGCACATCCGTACAGAACATGCACATCACATCCCCACATAACAGGCACACCACAGAACATGCACACCACATCCCACAGAACATGTACAGCATATCCCAATGGAACATGCTTAGCGCATCCTCACGTAACATGCACAGCACATCCCTACATAAAATGCACCTCACATCCTCACAGAACATGCACAGCACATCCCATGGGACATGCACAGAACCTATCAAGAGAACATGCACACCAAATCCCCACAGAACATGCACAGCAGATACCCATGGAACCTGCACAGCACATCCCCTTGGAATATGCACAGCGCATCACATGGAACATGCACAGCTCCTCCCCACAGAACATGCCCAGCACATCCCATGGAAGATCCACAGCATATCCCCATGAAACATGCACCACATCCCTACAGAACATGCACAACACATCCCCACATAACATGCTCAGCACATCGCCACGGAACATGCACAGCACATCGCCACAGAACATTCACAGCATATTCACCACTGATCATGCACAGCACAACCCCACGGAAGATGCACATCACCACAGAACATGCACAGCACATCCCCATGGCGCATGCCCAGCACATTTCCATGGAACATGCACAGCACATCCCCATGGGATATTCACAGCACATCCCCCCATGGGACATGCACAGTACATGCCCATGGGACATGCAAAGCACATCCCAAAAAACATGCACAGCACATCTCCAAGGAACATGCACAGCACATACCCAGGGAAGATGAACAGTACAGCCCCACAGGACATGCACAGCACATCCCTTGAAACATGCACAGCACATCTCCAAGGAATGAACATGCACAGCACATCCCCACTGAACATGCACAGTACATCCCCACGGGACATGCACAGCACATACCCATCATTACTGGCTTCTACAGTGATAATACATTCTCTGGATGAGTCAAATGGTGCTAAAACACCTGTTGAAACAATGTAATTTTTGAGCGCTTGAAATTCGTCTTGACACAAGTCGCTCCACTCAAAACTTTTGTTCTTCTTTAAAAGTTCCCTCAAATGAACTGTCTTTGCAGCAAAGTTTTTGATAAATTTTGCATAAAACTCGCAAAGCCCCAGGAAAGACGCAACATGATCCTTGCTTTTGGGTGTAGGTGCTTTTGTAATAGCTTCAACTAACCCAGGCCTGGGTTCCACTCCTTTTTCAGAAATTATGTGCCCCCAATATTCAATATTCTTTCTGGAAAACTCACATTTTTTAAGATTGCCACCAGTATATCGTCCTGGAAGGTCACAACCCCTTTGATCTCCTGCAACACATTCTCTAGTTCACGTTGAAAAATGGAAGCAGCAGATGCCAAGCCGAAGGGCATCCTCCTGAACTGAAACGATCCGACAGGCAAAACAAAGGTTGCTAGGTGATGGGATGACTCATCAAGTTCAACTTGATGGTAAGCGGACGCTAGGTCGATCTTAGAGAATACCTTAGTGCCTGCAAAGGTACTAATGATGTCATCAATACAGGGTAAAGGGTGGGAATCTACCCAAATCGCCTTGTTAAGACTCCTGAGGTCTATGCAAACTCTCAATTGTCCATTATTTTTCCTTGCTAGCACCAAAGGAGATAACCACAAGGATGATTCAATGGGCTCTATCACACCATCCTCGCACATTTTTTTGAGTATATCTGCCAATTCATCATGAACACTGAATGGTACGTTCCTTAATTTATGCTTGACAGGGGTAACGTCACTATGGACCTTGATCTTATGCTTAAACCCCTCAATCTTTCCCAACTTATCACTGAGAACTGTTCCAAATAAACCAGCCCACTTCATCTTGAAATCAACTTCATCCGAACTTTATCAGTTGGTGCCCAATCAGTGACCAAGGAAACCTGAACTTTCCTCCCAGGCCTCAGTGTCATGCCGAGCAAACCCTGATGATACCATCCAAGAATGTTCAAACCTTTTTTAGCAACATACACCTTACCAAAAATAGTTCTTGTTTTAAACCTCAAATGACTTTCAAAATACCCAGACAGTTCAATCTTCCTCCCATCATATGTTACAGGATTCCTGTCAGGTGGGAATAGCTCCCTGTCACCCCATATCTCCTGGAACAATTCATCAGTCACCATCGTCATCCTGGCACCAGAATCAATTAATAATCTCAACACCTTACCGTCAACAATAATGTCTTCATATGGATCAACAAAATTGGATTCCCCACCTTGGACAACAAACAGCAAATCTTTCCCCATGACCTGTTCTTCCTCTGAACTATCACACAATTCACTGTCCGGTACAGCATTGACCTTATCCGTGGTTGACTGACAAACTTTAGCAAAATGCCCCATTTTACAGCAGGTTCTGCACTTAACATTCCTCGCTGGGCATAATCGTCCATTGGGACCATGATTTGAAAATTCACACCTGAAACAAATGTTTTTTTGACTAAAGAATCCCCCTCTAGATTCTTTCCTCTTTGTTGTGTTTCTCTTGAAGTGGGCATTTTGTTTCTCACTGCCACTTGTGTTCACTACTGACACACCACTTGGCTCCCTACGTGTCAATTCTTTACAAGACTTGCGTGATACCTCAATGCTTTGCACGACATTGATAGTCTCAGATAAACACTGATTTTTCATAGTTAGTAGTTTCTCCTGAACTTTTTTATCCCAAAAGCGTACAACTATCTGGTCACGGATCAGCTGTGAATTCTCAAACTCACATTCAGCAGCCAACATACGTAACACAGCTACATACGTGTCAATGGAGTCATCCTGCTGTTGTTCTCTTATAAAAAATTTGTCTCTATTAACTATTAAGCTGGGTTGTACATCAAATTGTTTTTTGAGTTTCCTTGCAGCCAACTGATACTCATCAATCTCCTCATCATCCTCTTGTAATTGAAAAGGTGGCAAATGTTCATAAACAGACTGTCCCTCAAAACCCAGATTATACTCCAACAAAAACCTTTTGCGGTCCGGGCAATACCTGTTTCCCCCAATGGCTCCTAAGTATTTAGCGAAAGCCCTGTACCAATTTCTCCCTGGAATGGGTGGTTCTCCCGGTGATGGCAGGAAAGGGGGGGCATTGACACTCTGGATGGTGAGACACACAGGTAGTAACTTCTAAATGCTCTATGCCAATACTGATAAATGCATATATTGATTTTTGTTGTAGTAAATACTCCCAAAACATAAAACATATGAAAGAAAAAATAATAAATTGTACAGTACTGAGCTAAACTGTTTCTGGAACACCAAACACGGTTTCTCTACATGAAGATTCACAGACTGTACACTATTTCTGTGTGAATCACAGATGTGTTAATCCGACTATGAAGAATGTACTCCAATTACTCTTTCAGGTTGCTGGACTGTGTGTGTCTGTTACAGTCGCATAGACCTTATTTAACGGGAATGCTCCCAAGATTCCTCCATATATCCAAAATACGCACAAAATGTGTGCCCTTCACAGATGTGGCAAACCGGACTTCTTCCAGAGCTGCGCTGATAACCACTGACGCACGCCTCTATTCTAGTAAAATGCTGTCTATCCCATAGCAATATGGCTGCCAACATGAGTTACGTACTGTTACAGCGTGTTTCCATTTGGATGGAGGGCACGCTGCGTTATCGCGTGAGAGGCAGACAGTTTTTATTTATTTATTCATTTGTAGAGCGCCTGGTTACACCACCGGTGTGTCCCCGCGCTGAAGACATACTCTGGTGGGAGATAGCTGTCATCCACCTAAACTGCTCTGCTCTGTAGAGCTCCTTAACCTGTACGTCTATCCGGTTTGCCTGAACAGCCATGTTTTTAGCTGCCTACGAAAACTGCTTTCGCAAGGTTCTGTTCTTAGATTTAGTGGTAGGGCATTCCACATTATGGCTGCACGGTACCTGAATGAGCGAGCTCCCATTCTAGCTCTGAATATTCTCGGTACAGTGACCTGTGCCATCCCCATAGACCTTAGGTTCCGTCTTGGGATGTAGTGGGTTATTAGCTGTTGCAAATATCTAGGGCTTTTCTTTGCTAGAATACGATGGCAGTGGCACATTGCCTTAAAAGCGATTCTCTTTTCTACCGGGAGCCAATGTAAGGCTATCAATGCTTTCCTCGTATTCGCTCTTCTTGGCAGGCCCAGTACCAGCCGTGCTGCCGCATTCTGTACTCTTTGTAGTTTGGCAAGACCCCTTTTAGTAGCATCTAGGTAAAGTACATTTCTGTAATCTAGTTGTGAAGTTATTACCGCATGTACTATAGTTTTCCGGGATTTCGGTGGTAGTAGGTCTAGGACCTTCCTCAGAAATTTCATATTCCCATAGCATTTGCCTGCTACCTTCCGAATCTGACTTTCAAAAGTCAGCTCGGGGTCAAGCCATATACCGAGGTTTTTAACTTCTGATTTGGGGAGAGGCAGTTGGCCTAGAGTTTCAGGCCACCACGCGTGTGACCATAAGGATGGCGTTCTGCCTACTACCATGACCTCCGTTTTGCTCCCGTTCAGCTTGAAGCAGTGATTAGACATCCAGTCTGCCACCTCTTCTAAACATTTGGAGAACCGGGTCGCTGCCTGGCCCCTGTCTTGTGCTAGCATCATAATTAGTTGTGTGTCGTCAGAGTAAGAAACAATTGACACCCCATACTTCTCCACACACTCGGCCAATGGCCCCACATAAATGTTAAACAAGGTGGGGCTCAGGATTGAGCCCTGTGGGACCCCTTGAGCCAAGGGAGTCTTCTTAGACAGATGGGTTTGTTGAGCAACTTGGAAGCTTCGTGTAGAGAGAAATGATGTCAACCAACTCAATGCCCTACGCCTTATGCCACACGCCTCTAGTCTTTGGATAAGAAGCTTACGGGAGATAGTGTCAAACGCCGCACTGAGATCTAATAAAATCAGTGCGGCTGTTTGTCCCTCATCTGCATATTTCCTCAATATTTCTGTGGCTATAAGAAGAGCTGACTCAGTCGAGTGGGCCACTCTGAAACTTGATTGGGAAGGATGCACTAGGTCGTTTTTATTTATGTGGTCTATGAGTTGTTTATTAGTCGCTTTTTCAGCAACTTTCGCTACAAAAGGCAGCAGCGAAATAGGCCGTAAATTTTCCAGCACTGTGTACTCCAGTGATGGCTTCTTTTTGAGTTGTTTCACAATGGCCTGTTTCCATTTGTGGGGACCACGCCATTTTGAAAGGAGCAAGAAATAAGATCAGAAATATATGGCATGATTACATTAGCTCCCTGCATTATAATTTTTGGTTGGGCTGGGTCCAAAGGGGATCCCGATTTTATCCCTTTTGCTATGGTGGTGATTTCTTCAAGTTCCTGTATCTTGAACTCATCCAACTTTGCTCCAACAAAGTTTGTCTGGCTATCACCTGCCCTAGTAGTTCCTTCACGCACTTCAATCGGGAAGGTGTCGTAAATTTGGCCACTTTATCTGCGAAGAATTCTGCCACCTTGTTACAGCTCTCCTCCGAGGCATCTGTATCGTTCCTGTTTTCCTGTGTTCTTAAGGATTTCAGTATCGCAAACATTTCTTTCTGGGAATTGCTGGCACCTTCTATCCTTTCAGTGTAAAACTTACATCTGAATTTCTTAATTAAGGAATGATATTGTTTTAGCGCTTTTTTATAATTTCCTTTCGACTCACTATTATATTCCTTCCTCCAGACTCTCTCGCACCTTTTGCATTTTTTTTTGGCTATCATCAGCTCTTCATTAAACCAGGGTGCTGTTCTATTTTGTCTTTTAGGAGTCCTGGTGCTCCACGGTGCTGTCTTATCTAATGCCTCTGTGATCCAGGCTTCCAATTGATTGTTAGTTAGATTAACATCTATATCTAAGATGGGCATTTTCTCCATCAGGGCATGTGTGAAAGAATTGGAGTTAAAATTCTTCCAGTTCCTCGTAGTTATTACCTTAGTAGGTTGTACTTCCCTCTTCCTGTGCGTACGGACAGAAAACTGGACTAGATAGTGATCAGACCAGGGAATAGGCCATGGTGTCTCAATCTCTATATCCTCAAAGTTGGAAAAGATAGGATCTAGAATGTGGCCTCCTTGGTGCGTTTGAGATCCTACTCTTTGAACTAGGTTAAGGGTCAGTAGATCGTTGCGTAGGGTGCATACTTTAACCCCGCATGGGCCCGTACGGGGGAATCCATAAACTGCAGACTGTGCCCCTACACGAGGGAATCCTGGTTGCATCTTCTATACTGTTGCCCTAAGATTAATAACGAACGCTGGCGACTTCTGCGCCCGATCTGTATCACCAATGGAATAAAATCCTGTAGCGAAGCGTCAGCCTTGTGCCTATCTACCACTAACACGACGACTCTAGCAAGATTGGCAAAATTCATCCATCAAATCAGGATCGCCCTAAAAGTTGTAAACGAAAGCAATAAAACTTTGGTTCTGCATGTTATCAAAATGTAAGTTCAGATCACCTAGTACCAGAAAGTTTTTATGTCGAAGTGCGAGTTGTACTACTTTCTCTTCCAGGCTAGTTATAAATTGTAACCCTGGGCCTGGGGGACGGTAAATTAGAAAGCCGGCTAAAGTATTATGTGCTGTATCCGATAAAGTGAAGAGAAAAGTGGGCACTGGACTTCTGAATATTCCGCAGGGCCTCGAGCGCTTGTCACGCCTCAACCGAAGGTTCAGTAAGTGCGCAAGCCCCGGTTAATGAATGTCATGTTCCAACAACTGCTGCGAGACTGACGCGCAGCACGTGTACAGACTACAATGCCTCAGTTCTCGCTTTCACCTTTGTCACAAATTCTTCAAACACCCTCTCTCAGTGTAAAGTCAGGACGGCACATCCACACATATCTGAAAGACTGGCCTGAACGTCGTTCACGTCCCTCTTCGGTTCTTGAATTTCATTGGTGTTGCGCCAAGGGTGCCAACTGAAATGTGTCGTACAAATGCGTGGGATCCTCACTGTGGCCAAATCGTTGCCAAATTGTAGTGACTCGACCTCTAGGATGATGCTGGAGTCGTGTCTGGTTAGAGTATAGATATTTATTGGCTACAGTGTCCGCAGTCTCATCAGCAACTGACAATAAGAGAACTGTCCACCACTAACCTCCCTCACCACATTCCACATTCTGCATTCCAGGCATGCAGTTCTGGAATGTGGAATGTGTTAGAAAAGACATCACCACACTATCCTATGAAGGGAACACCCAAACAATTAATTACCGGCTCAAGATCGGAGAAAATATCTGGCCATTCTCCTGTGGCCAGAAAGGACGGTGGTTCAAAGGAGCATTTTTGGCATTGGCCTGACGCATATGTGCATAGGCGCCTCACGACTATCCATATATTACTGATTGTTGGAAAAGAACGCCAGAGGACATCAAAGGACCCCCTGCAGATCCATAGAGTGGCGAGTTAGGCATTGCTGCAGTGTTTGGCGAGCCCAGTGGTTGGCCAGTCCAGGCCTGGTCTCAATTTCATATTATTGTGGAACCAGAGGACTGTGATAAGTGCAGACTCAGCAGCATTGCTGCAGTATTTGGTGGGCCCAGTTGGTGGCCAGTCCAGTCTGGTCGGGAGCTTCTTATTATTGTGGAGGAGCAGGAATGTGGTAAGTGCAGACTGAGCAGCATTGCTGCAGTATTTTGAGAGCCGAGTTTGTGGCCAGTCCAGGCTGGTAGGGATCTTCTTATTCTTGTGGTGGGAAGGAGTGTGATAAGTGCAGACTGAGCAGCATTGCTGAAATATTTGGTGAGCGCAGTTAGTGGTCAGTTGAGGTCTGGTCTCAGCTTATTATTGTGGTCCCAGCTTATTATTGTCGTCCCAGAGGACAGTGATAAGTGCAGACTGAGCAGCATTGCTGCAGTATTTAGTGAGCCCAGCTGGTGGCCAGTCCATGGCTAGTCTAAGCTTTTTATTATTGTTGTCAGGGAGGAGTGTGATAAGTGCAGGCTCAGCAACATTGCTGCAGTATTTAGTGAGCCCAGTTGGTGGCCAGTCCAGGCCCGGTCTCAGCTTATTATTGTGGTTGTGCAGTATTTGGTATGACCAGTTAGTGGTCATACCAGGCCTGGACCGGAACGTCTTATTATTGTAGTCAGGGAGGAGTGTGGTAAGTGCAGACTGAGCAGCCTTACTGCAGTATTTGGTGAGCCCAGTTGGTGGCCAGTCCAGGTCAGGTCTCAGCTTCTTATTATTGTGGTCAGGGTGGAGTGTGATAAGTGCAGACTGAGCGGTAATGCTGCAGTGTTTGGTGGGCCCAGTTAGTGGTCATACCAGGCCTGCTCTCAACTTCTTATTATTGTGGTCAGGGATGAGTGTGATAAGTGCAGACTGAGCAGCATTGCTGCAGTGTTTGGTGGGCCCAGTTAGTGGTCATACCAGGCCTGCTCTCAACTTCTTATTATTGTGGTCAGGGAGGAGTGTGATAAGTGCAGACTGAGTAGCATTGCTGCAGTATTTAGCAAACCCAGTTGGTGGCCAGTCCAGGCTTGGACCGGAGCGTCTTATTATTGTAGTCGGGGAGGAGTGTGATAAGTGCAGACTGAGCAGCATTGCTGCAGTGTTTGGTGGGCCCAGTTAGTGGTCATACCAGGCCTGCTCTCAACTTCTTATTATTGTGGTCAGGGAGGAGTGTGATAAGTGCAGACTGAGTAGCATTGCTGCAGTATTTAGCAAACCCAGTTGGTGGCCAGTCCAGGCCTGGACCGGAGCGTCTTATTATTGTAGTCGGGGAGGAGTGTGGTAAGTGCAGACTGAGCAGCATTACTGCAGTATTTGGTGAGCCCAGTTGGTGGCCAGTCCAGGTCAGGTCTCAGCTTCTTATTATTGTGGTCAGGGATGAGTGTGATAAGTGCAGACTGAGCAGCATTGCTGCAGTGTTTGGTGGGCCCAGTTAGTGGTCATACCAGGCCTGCTCTCAACTTCTTATTATTGTGGTCAGGGAGGAGTATGATAAGTGCAGACTGAGTAGCATTGCTGCAGTATTTAGCAAACCCAGTTGGTGGCCAGTCCAGGCCTGGACCGGAGCGTCTTATTATTGTAGTCGGGGAGGAGTGTGGTAGGTGCAGTCTGAGCAGCATTACTGCAGTATTTGGTGAGCCCAGTTGGTGGCCAGTCCAGGTCAGGTCTCAGCTTCTTATTATTGTGGTTGGGGAGGAGTGTGATAAGTGCAGACTGAGCAGTATTGCTGCAGTGTTTGGTGGGCCCAGTTGGTGGCCAGTCCAGGCCTGGACCGGAGCGTCTTATTATTGTAGTCGGGGAGGAGTGTGGTAAGTGCAGACTGAGCAGCATTACTGCAGTATTTGGTGAGCCCAGTTGTGGCCAGTCCAGGTCAGGTTTCAGCTTCTTATTATTGTGGTCGGGGAGGAGTGTGATAAGTGCAGACTCAGCAGCATTGCTGCAGTATTTAGCAAACCCAGTTGGTGGCCAGTCCAGGCCTAGACGGGATCGTCTTATTATTGTAGTCAGGGGGGAGTGTGATAAGTGCAGACTGAGCAGCATTACTGCAGTATTTGGTGAGCCCAGTTGGTGGCCAGTCCAGGTCAGGTTTCAGCTTCTTATTATTGTGGTCGGGGAGGAGTGTGATAAGTGCAGACTGAGCAGCATTACTGCAGTATTTGGTGAGCCCAGTTGGTGACCAGTCCAGGTCAGGTCTCAGCTTCTTATTAGTGTGGTCGGGGAGGAGTGTGATAAGTGCAGACCGAGCAGCATTGCTGCAGTGTTTGGTGGGCCCAGTTAGTGGTCATACCAGGCCTGCTCTCAACTTCTTATTATTGTGGTCAGGGAGGAGTGTGATAAGTGCAGACTCAGCAGCATTGCTGCAGTATTTAGCAAACCCAGTTGGTGGCCAGTCCAGGCTTTTTATGCTTTATTATACAGTTAATTAAAACCGTGACATACAAACATCATAATAATACTTGATAAAATGTAAGGATTAAAATATAAGGAATAATAAAAGATTGTATACACATTTATAAGTCTGGCAATACAAAATAAATATCAAATCCAAAAAGCAGCATTTCAAATTAATGGCAATGTATCACAATTGGGCCGTTTGGTCCAAAAGAGAAGTGTATAGTATAAAAGACAATAGCAAAAGTGTCACAATGCTTATTATTGAAGGTGTAACTTTCATCGACGTTCATTTATGCAATAAGAATAAAGCTGGTCAGTTTCTTAAGCTGGGCATTATGCAGTGCAGTTAAAATAATGCTAACAAACTTCCCAGCTCTTGCTAGAACTTGGGCTGAGTTATTACTGAAGCACAAATCAGATGCTTCCCTGCAATGTCTCAGAAACTTTTCCTGATAAACTGAGACCAGTAGGCGTCGGCGATCATTGGCAAGATGAGGGCAACAACATAGCAGATGTAACCAGGACTCATGTGGATAATTGCAGAGCCTACATGTTAGCTGACCATTCCTCCGAGCCCACAGCAGCTTAAAGTCATGAATTGGAAGGGCTAACAGCCTCATATAAATGATTTGATTGCGAGTCTGCGATTGAAGAGAATAGTTAAAATATGGTTGAGATTTCCCCTTAATATCACCAGCCGGGCTCCAGGGCCGCTTTCAGTCAGGAGTTCAGCAGTCTGTTAGAACCTTACTTAGACAGGTTGATTTCCTGGGTGATTTTAATTTTCACCTAGAGAAGTCTGAGTGTAAAGATACGCAGGTGCTCCTGGATACCATGAGCAGCTGTGTTTTTTCACAGTTGGTCAAGGGACCCACCCATACAGCAGGTCCTTCCTTGGATGGTATATTCTCTAATGACCACCGGGTAGTGGTCGGAGCCCCTATACCTCTTGCCTGGTCGGATCATTTTGCTGTTCCTTTTGAATTATGCACTTTGACACCAGGAAATGGCTTAGTTGGAGTTGGTAATATGGAGGAAAAAAGAAATTTTAGCAGAATTAGTAAGGAATCGCTTTCTCTCCTCCTTAACAAATTTCAACTATCAAGGTCCCATGATGCCAATCTGGCCGCGGCTGAATTATCACATGAACTATCAAGAGTTATAGATGTATTGGCACCTCTGAGGAATCACTACTCAGCAAGAAAAAAGCCTTCTGCGCCCTGGTTTACGGACAGATTAAGGAAGATGAGACAAAAGTGCTGTAAACAGGAGAGGTTGTGGCGGACCAACTAGAGCCGTCGGATAGAACTCTACATAAGGACTGTCTGAAAGAATACAAGGCGGCTATCATTGAGGAAAAGGGGCTTTACCACCTGAAACTAACTGAAGTAATGAAATCTTCCAGGGATCTCTTTAAGGTTATCAATTCCCTCTCTTCTCCCCAGCTCACAGACCCCACTGAATTTTCTCAAGAATTTTGTAACAAGCTATCGGACTTTTTCCAATCCAAAATCTCAGATATCTATTCTCTGCTGAAAGCCTCCAATATGAGCATGGGCCTCTCTGGCCAGCCGATCCTGCCTCCAGAGGAGAGGGTCGTCTCAGAGGAGACTCCTAGGCTTCTCGCCTTCCCCTATTTGTCGCCAGATGTTACCAATCGGCTCCTAGAAGGAGTCAAATCTGGCTCACCCTTGGATCCCTGTCCCATCAAGGTCTTAAAAACTGGCAGGGAGGCTATCATCCCTCATCTTACCGCCGTCCTGAATATAGCCATTTCAGAGGGACGTTACCCTACCATATGGAAGACGGCAGTCGTTAAACCACTCCTGAAGAAGCCTTCACTGGACCCTACAGAACCAAAAAACTATAGGCCCATCTCTCTTCTGCCGGTTCCAGCCAAGATTCTGGAAAAACATTTAAATCTGCATCTGAGCGCTTACCTACAGGATCATTATCTACTAGATGGCTCTCAACATGGGTTTAGAATAACCCTGGGCGTAGTTCGCGAAATAGTGCTTCGCGAAGCTACACAAAGTGAAGTTCGCACTACGCGAGCTTCGCGTAGCACTACGCGAACTGCGTAGTGCGTGTTCGCAATGATTACACAGTGCCGGATGCTTGTCCGCACTGTGCAATCATTGAAAACGGCATCTTGCACAGTGCGAGGTGTCTTTTACTGCCGCTCGAGTAGATTTTTACTCGAGCGGCAGCTTTCTCAACGCGGACTGGTAGTTTCTCATCGCGAGCGGTCGCGAGCATACGCGACCACTCGCAATGAGAAACCTGACCTCCCGCGTTGAGAATCTCGCGGGAGGTTTATTTTCCACGCTCGCGATCGGCAACTTGATGTTGCTGATCGCGAAGCGAGGAAAAAGTCTCGCCGGGATGTCATTTTGCTTGCTCGCGGTCGCCAACTTGTCGTTGAGGACCGCGAGCAAGCAAAAAATGACCGCTGCACTACGCTACGCGTGTTTGCACTGTGCTACGTGCAATTCGCGTTGTGCGAAGTAGCGCAAACTTCGCAAACTACGCGAGCGTAGCGTAGTTTTCCGCCCAGGCCTAGTTTAGAAGCCAACACAGTACGGAAACAGCTCTCACTGCTGTTTTTAACAATATCCGGACCCAGGTTGATGCAGTTCACACTATTCTGTTGGTTTTACTTGATCTTACCGCAGCTTTCGACACCCTGTTTCCCCTGAGGTTGGTTGCCCGCCTCAGGGAGATTGGGATCGGGGGCTCGGCCCTGGATCTTCTGGCCTCTTTTCTTTGTGAGCGAGCACAAACTGTTAAATTTGGCCAGTTTTACTCGACCTCTAAATCCCTCTCTTGTGGTGTTCCTCAGGGCTCATCCCTGAGTCCAACGCTATTCAATATTTATGTTGCCCCTTTGGCCAAGATCATTTGGTTTAGAGGTGTTGTCCTATGCGGACGACACCCAAATAATGGTGTCTGTCACCCATAATGTTAGGGACTCTGCTCTTAATTTCAGAAGGTGTATGCAGGCAGTTTCCATCTGGATGACGGAAAACTTCTTGAAATTGAATGGGGGAGAAGACGGAGGTCCTTATTTTTGGCAATTCTATGGATATCTGGTCTAACGAATGGTGGCCAGATTCACTCGGAGTTTGTCCCTGCCCAGTCTCCCACGGTAAAAATCTAGGGGTCATAGTGGACAACTCACTATCACTAAATCGGCAGGTTAGCAGGACAGTTTCCACTTGTTTTGGGATTATTAGAATCCTAAGAAAAATCATTCAATTCCTTTCCTTTGATTCACGCAAGCAGGCTGTCATCGCCTTGGTAATGTCCAGATTGGACTATTGCAATGCCCTTTATCTGGGCATTAACAAAGGATTGATTAAACGTCTGCAGCTGGTGCAGATTGCTGCTGCTAGGCTGATAACTGACTTGCCTAAATACCACTCAGTCACCACAACAATCAGAGCTCTGCACTGGCTTCCCCTGGACCATAGGATTCTTTTCAAAACGTTGACTCATAAGGCCTACTATGATTCCGGCCCTGAGGGGATCAAGGTTCTCCTCTATCGCTATGTCCCCACCAGACAGCTCCGATCTTCAGATAAGAATCTGTTGATTATTCCGAGGTTCAAAAAAGCCAAATGGGGAGGTAGAGCTTTTTCCACCAATGCAGCTAAACTGTGGAATTCTCTTCCGGAAGAGCTTTCTGGTCAGGTGTCACACTCTCTCTTCCGGAAAGCATTGAAGACCTGGCTCTTCACATAGAGCTTGTCCTGAGCATTTCTACCCGGTCTACACCCGTTTGTCTCGCTCCGTAACAGCGCCTTGACGCCCTTGGGCTAAGTTAGCGCTATATAAATCCACTTTCATTCATTCATTCATTCAATATACGAGTCATTCAAAGCTGCAAGGAGTGGTTTTTTGGGAAGCCGAGCAACATCTCTCTCGAATGACACTAGAGTAATTTGGCTTTTTATCGTTTTTTTCCACATTGACAGGGAAATAATTGGATTAGAAAAGTTGATGATTTCAATCTTCAATGTGGAAATGGCCAAATGCAGCTGTCTGTACCAAGGAGAGAGTTCATCCGTGAACACTGATTGCAATTGTTCTTTCATGGATTGAGCTGGTGCACGTAGAGTGTAGATGTAGAATTTAATAAAGTCTCCCAGACAATAAAGATCTGCACTTGCCAGGCCCAGCTCAAGTCTCAGCCTCGCCCTCCTTGCATGCTGAGGAGCCGAAAATATTTTCTTATAGGCCATTATTTGATAATTCACTAAAAATGAATCCATTTTGCCAGGGAAAGCCAGGTGACCATAAGACACTGCCGGGAGCAGTTTGGCGCGAAGAACCCTTAAGATTGACTCGGCTGTGGGGCTGTGCAAATGCCGATTCAAGCGCCTCAGACTATGTATAACCCCTGCTCCCTTGGGCCGAAGATGTTTGAGATGGGATACTTGATTTGCCTTTTCGTTAAACCAAACTCCTAGGTAATTATAGCTAGTGCAGGTCGCTATATGTAGACCACCTGCTCGCCAAAACAGATTTTTCTTTTTTTATGTTTCCCAAAAATCATGACTTTGGTTTTGATTCATTCATCAGAAGATTGTTTTTATATTATACGTGTTAAGGGCAGTGAGCGCTCTTTGTAGACCTGTTTTTGTGTGGTCCATGATAATAATGTCATCAGCGTATTGCATAATCTGTAGACGTATGCCACCCAATTTTGGGGCGACCAAAGTTGCACCTGCCAATTCTTTAGGCAAATCGGCAGTATAAAGATTAAATAGTAGTGGGGCTAATACGCAGCCTTGCTTTAGACCATTTTTTGTTGCGATTTTTGCAGATACTGCTGTGGCACTTGTTTTAATCCTCACCCAGGTTTTCTGATGCAGAGATATCAGTGCAGAGAGAAGTGCAGATGGTATCCCCCAGGAATTTAATTTGTTCCATAGCGTCCCTCGATTGACTCTATCGAACGCTGCACTGAAGTCCACAAAACAGCAGAATAAAGGTAGATGATTGGCCAAAGTGGCTCTCCACGATAGGAAGGACAGCGCTATTATATTATCCGTCGTGGAGCAGCCTGATCTAAAGCCTGACTGTGTATGGGGAAGGATGCTATTTTCTGTAACCCAGTTTTCAAGTTCTACCAACAGGACACGAGCATAGGCCTTAGCTTCGATATCCAATAAAGCTATTAGCCTGTAATTGGCCGGATTTGAGCGGTTACCCTTTTTATGAAGTGGATGTAATATTGAGCCCTGCCAAGTGGATGGAATTGTGGCTGTAAGAAAAGCTTGTTTAAAGAGAGGTGTAAGGAGCTCTGCCCAGAACGATCGATTTGATGTAAAAACTGTAGCGGGTATTCCATTTGGCCCTGGCGCGCCATCATTCCTCATGCGACTAATGATCTTAATTACTTCAACTTCAGAGATGCCTGGACCCTGGGTGTTTTCATAATTTGGTGCTTGAGGCAGGGAGAGGGCTGACAGCTCCCCTGTCCCACTGCTGTAGAGCTGATTGATGTGATTCACCCAGACATTCTCGGGTACCCCGTTCTCCTTAGACTGGCCACTATTACTGACTTGGTTGATGTATCTCCAAAATGGAGCTGGATTTTTTTCTTTAAGAAGAGAGAAAATTTTAAGCCAGGCTTCCTCTATTCGTTTAGTACGTTGTTCTCATGCGCGCTTTCTTGTAGGCAGCTTGAAGTGATCCATTTATGGCACCCTGCAATGCTTTTTCCCCTTTTGTCTTGCATTTGGGGATTTTGACGCTTCCATTTGCTTTCCGGCATTTCCTTATTTGGGTGCTGGTTTAGATCGTTTGGCACCTGTTTTTGTTGAGCGTCCAATGTTCCCCCCAGCGCCCGATGCAGGTCTATCAGGAGAATGGGCCAGTAGTCTAAGAGGGCTTGCGAACCAAAAGCAGTTTTTAATTGTTCATTTTTAATTATCCATGCAGACAGTTTTGTACCAAGATTAGTGGTCCATTTTATCCTGCGCAGGACTTTATCACGTTCTTCGCCCGTAGATTCGCCTACAGATATAAATTTACAAGATGCAACAGTAGAAAGACTGAAAGATGCTCTGAGGGGCCTGTGGTCACTCTCTAATCGATTGTCGATGTCAAAGTCATACAGATGCAAAGCTAGTGTGCTACCAATTAATAGATAATCGATTGTAGAGATATTCCTGTATGTTGGAAGCGGGGCCCATGTTTGATCCTTTGCTTTCTTGAGGTTATGAGCGGATGATATAGAACAGTCATCAAATAAGGCTTGTAGTACTGCGACCTCTTTAGGATGTTTATTTTCAATTCCTGTTTTGTCGAGAAATATGTTATTAAAGTCCCCGACTATAAGTGGATTATGATAAGGATATTTGATGAGAAAATCTCCAATGATGGCTGCCTGATCATCGAGTGCTTGGTTTCTCTGGTGCAAAACTGGATTGACATAGCAGTTGAATAGTAGCAATCTAAGCGGATTATAATGATTTTTTATTCCATTGATAAGTAATACTTGGATTCCAGGTGAGGGAGGTGCAAGTGTGATTACTTCCAACCTTCGGGAATGCATGATGTAGACAGAGAGGCCGCCCATTGGCCGCCCAAAAATATTGCGTCTTGAATAAGCCCGGGCGTAGTTTGCGTAGTAGCACTTCACGTAGCTACGTGAAGTACAGCTTCAACTACACGTAGCTATGCAAATTGCGTAGTGCGTAGCTGTGTGCTTGACTGCACTGTACAATAATTACCAAAAGCAAACTTGTACAGTGCAAGTTAAGATAAAATAAATATCTCTGTCTTTATATGCTAAAATGCATATAGTCATTTCACTAAAGTGAAAACAAAAGTTAACAAGCAGTGAGAGAGGTGATGATTTTGGTATCCTCACTAACTTAGGGAGAGAACCAACAACCAAGCAGATGTCTTGAAAACAAAAAGCACATCTTATTGAACGATTCCTCCTAGGACCACCCCAAGCACAGTTATGGGCAAAAATACAATCCCAACCAAAGGCCTGCAAAGCATTATGGGACGAGATTAGCAGTGGGCAGTGAATATTATAGTGTCAATATCAAAATAATTCTACAAAGAGCTGCAGTTCAACTAGTCGTCACTGGGTGTCGTCCCTCAAGAGTGAAATGCAAAAGTATTGAAAACCTTTCATGAAGCTTTTGCATTTGACTCGTGAGGGACGACACCCAGTGACGACTAGTTGAACTGCAACTCTTTGTAGAATTATTTTGATATTGGACACTATAATATTCACTGCCCACTGCTAATCTCGTCCCATAATGCTTTGCAGGGCCTTTAGTTGGGATTGTATTTTGCCTATAACTGTGCTTGGAGTGGTCCTAGGAGGAAGGGACCACCATTGAATCGTTCACATGATATGCTTTTTGTGTTCAAGGCATCTGCTTGGTCCTCCCCTAGGTTAGGGGACTCCAAAATCATCACCCTCTCATTGCTTGATATGTCAAAATTCATTTTTGTGAATTGGTTATATGCTTTTAGCATAAAAATTGCTTTATCAAAGCATTTGAAGGAGTTTGTTATTATTATTAAGCCTGGGCGTAGTGCTAGCTGTGTGCTTGACTCACTGCACTGTACAATAATTACCAAAAGCAAACTTGTACAGTGCAAGTTAAGATAAAATAAATATCTCTGTCTTTATATGCTAAAATTGCATATAGTCATTTCACTAAAGTGAAAACAAAAAGCAGTGAGAGAGGTGATGATTTTGGTATCCTCGCTAACTTAGGGAGAGAACCAAGCAGATGTCTTGAAAACAAAAAGCACATCTTATTGAATGATTAGGTGGTGGTCCCATCCTCTTAGGACCACCTCAAGCACAGTTATGGGCAAAATACAATCCCAACCAAAGGCCCTGCAAAGCATTATGGGACGAGATTAGCAGTGGGCAGTGAATATTATAGTGTCCAATATCAAAATAATTCTACAAAGAGCTGCAGTTCAACTAGTCGTCACTGGGTGTCGTCCCTCACGAGTCAAATGCAAAAGCTTCATGAAAGGTTTTCAATACTTTTGCATTTCACTCTTGAGGGACGACACCCAGTGACGACTAGTTGAACTGCAGCTCTTTGTAGAATTATTTTGATATTGGACACTATAATATTCACTGCCCACTGCTAATCTCGTCCCATAATGCTTTGCAGGGCCTTTGGTTGGGATTGTATTTTTGCCCATAACTGTGCTTGGGGTGGTCCTAGGAGGAAGGGACCACCATTGAATCGTTCACATGATATGCTTTTTGTGTTCAAGGCATCTGCTTGGTCCTCCCCTAGGTTAGGGGGACTCCAAAATCATCACCTCTCATTGCTTGATATTTTATTGTCAACATTCATTTTTGTGAATTGGTTATATGCTTTTTAGCATAAAAAATTGCTTTATCAAAGCATTTGAAGGAGTTTATTATACTCCTGCTACGCTACGTTGCATGCTTCGTGAGCGTAGCAAAGTATTATGCCCAGGGTTAGTCTTGAAGCCGGGACATGGACTTCAAAGTACCCGGAAAGAGCTGTAGTAGATGTTGCCCATGTCTCCTGGAGACAGATTATATCACTGCTTTGAAGGTAATCTAGGGCCGAGTCATTTTTAATCAGTTTCTGAAGGCCAGCCACATTCCAAGAAATGATTGTTAAATAGTTATTTTGCTCGTTCAATCTATGATCTGTGTTGCCTTTAAGGAACTTAAAGGTGCCGTCGGGCCGAATGATGGCCACATTCGGCCTGATGTCCAAATTGGTTGTTAGTGTCCTGTTTGTTAGTAAAGACTCTTCTCTGATTAGTAGAGCAGGTAATCCTCAAAGGTTCATGTTGGGAGAGAGTGCTGGTAAGATTGTTACCGGGACGGATATCATCAGCACATTTTAACATGGAGTACGTTTTTAAAGATGTATTGACTAAGACGTGAGGATATCTGTCTTGAGGTAAGTGCCTAATCTCAATACCGCAGTCTGCCAATTGATTGGCTTCACACAGCATTGCCCTCTGATGTGACTGTTGGTATAGCCCGACCACTGTGGATTCATCGTAGGAGTCGCCTGACAGGCTTTGGAATTTAACCCAGGCAACATCTGCCGAGCCTATGTGCTCCAATGATGATATGTGAGTAAATAAGCGCAGGATGTTGCCTCTGTTCAAAACATCATAATTGCCTTTGGCATGGTATCTTGGTGTAAGTACGACCTCCACCACTCCTGGTTTTAAACGGCTGCTGCTCATTGAGGTTCCCGGTATGACTTGATTATCAAGTGCAAGTGTTGGTTGATGTATTGGGGGGGTGCTATATACCAATGGTCCTGGAGGAGATTTTACCACCTGTTGATGCTGCATATTAGTGCTGTATGCAGCACTGGACAGTGGTTGCGTGCAAGCCTCCGCCTGTGGCCCTGAAGTTGTGGGTAGCGATGTCGGTCCAGGGACGAGGCTAATCCTCACATCTGGGCCTTCCATGGACTTAGGCTGAATTGGGGTTGTATGAGCCTCCCCTTTCTTATTATCAAGAAAAGATGTGGAGGGGACATTGAAGGAAATTGCCCCTCGGGCAGAATTGATCGAGCGCCATGTTCTTGTGAAATTTGTAGGGGTGCATCATAATCACGGATAGCTCGCACCCGCATATATCCAGATATATATCAATGAATGACCAGCAAAATGTAGTTATAAACCAGTTATCAGAATGAATAAGAAATGTAATTGTGCTATTTTAATCATGCAATGTAATTCTTAACTGAATCGTGTGTAAAATAATGCATAGAGGAATCAGCCCATGTGTAATCGAGATGCAGTAGTTTAAACGTGTACCATATTAAGTTGCACATGTAGTTCACTTTTTGCATATGAAATATAATGAACCAATGCTTATAGACGTGATTAAGATTTGTGTGTTTAAATTGTGTAAAGGCCTAACTGCATATACGCCAGGGAAAGGCATGTTTGTTCTTATGTTAGCTTATTTTGCAGGCAGAGAAGGTTCTCTTGGAAAGGCTCTCTGGGCACCGACAGTAGATTTAATTAGCACAGTAGAGGGTTTCTGGTGAACGTATCTTCTGTTGCAGGTGCAAGGACATATGCCTCGTTAGTAAAAGACTGGCTCTTTGTTTCACAAGTTAGAGCGATGGGAGGCATGGAAATGGGAGTGCAATGGAATTTAGGGATGATACTTTCAGCGGAGAAGGTGCCTGGGACTCAAGGTCATCGCAACCGTCCAGGATGAAGTAACTGTTTCGATGGAAAAGTACAAGAAAGAAGACCTGGCCAAAGAGGCGTGACAAAAGGCGTGTTCAATTGTATTGGGTTTTGTATTAGGGATAGTGCCCCGAGGGTGGAGGGCAGAGAGAAGAGGTAGAGGAGAGCAGAGAGGAGGACAGAGAGGGATTTGGTGAAGGAGCATCTTAAAATCTGAGCTTAAGTACAAAGTGAGTGCACTTCTTAGGAAGTCTTCACAGCTGACACCTTTTACTTACTCTTGCCTGGGATATTCGTTAAGTAGGTATGCCACCTTAGTGATAGAGTAGGGACAGTTAATAGTTTTCCTTATTTAGGTAATGAAGAATAATATAGAGATTGGAGCAGTTATCGCTTGTTTAATACTTTTGGAGCTAACGATTCTTCTCATCCTGAGTCGGGTGAGACTCCTGCGTAGGATGCTATTTGTATTAGTGCCCATCTATTTCTTTAACCTTGTGTTGAGGTGCTTGCACGTGCAGTTATTCTTGGCTGTAATAAACCCACAAAATTGAATTCGGAGTCAGTGGTCTTTTAAGGTAAACTGGATTCTAAATTTTGTCGTATAACTGAAAAGGATTTTCTTCCCTTCACACTATTCAGCAGGTAAAAAGATCCTGGCGACCTGAAGATTCTTAAAAGAGATAAGATAAGAATCAGCGTTATCAGTTGGTAGCAGAGTAGGATGGTTATCTCTGATAGTAAGGGGAGATCTAGATTAGGATGAGAGATTAGTTGCCCCATAGAACCCCAGTGACGGTGATCCAGTGGATCGCAAGAGGAGGACGTCGGCGGTCGCTGAAAACTGACGGAGAGTGACGGTGCGGCGGAAGTAGCAGTTCGTGGTAGAGTGAGTATGAAAAGAGTGATGGTTGTTAGATTGCGGTGTTTGCTCGTTGTGTAATGTCTTGCGGAGTTGGAATGAGAGTTGTGTGATTGAGGATCGGACCGTGAGCGCGCGCGGGCCGAGAGATATTGTGGTGTAGAAGACACCCAGAATAGAGATTGTTGACCAGAGATGGTGGGGATCACGAGACGTCATTGATCAAACCACCGAAGATAGGGAGCAAATGTGTGAGTGTGTGAATAACCGACGCTGGTAGTGGGTTGTTATGTACAGAATTTAGAACGGTTGAATCCTATCGATTGTATTAAAGGTGATTGTCCGGTCGTTTCGCGGACAGACGGTTGCCAGATTGAGGTCAACAATTTCGAGAGGCTGATCGGTCATTGGAGGACCGACAGTCAGAGAGGTAATTGTTCGGGAGTACGGACCATTGCTTCAGAGTGTGATTGGGACACGTGTGAACGAGAACGAGAGAATTAGCAAAAAGGGGAACTGCTGCGAGCGGAGGAAGAGTGATGTCAGACAGTGCCGCGCTGCGATAGGCCGGTTGGTGTGAGCCGCGCTGGCATTGGTGGATTGAACCAGGAAGCGAAAACAAAATATTGGGTGCGAACAGATAGCTGCTTTACCATGAAATGTTTTAAAGTTTTACGAGAACTATGCAGAGGTGACAGACATGTGGTTACTCGGGGTGGAGAGGAAGCTCCTCCCGAGGATACGCCGGCACATTATATGGCTACGAATGTAGGATTGCATACCATAATTTGGCTTGAGAACTGGCATAAAATGACAGAAGGGGAAGGAGAATTGACTTTCCCACGCTATGGCACTTTCAGGTTAGAGGTGTTGTACCAGCTAAAGACTATAATGGCTTCTGTACGACCACTGCCTAGACCGACACAGTTTGAGGCGATACATGCATGGATTAGGGCAGCGTATGACAGGAAAAGAGATAAGAGCCAGGAAAGGGTGAAGAAATCGATCAGGGCCTTCCAAGATGCGAGATGGGACGCACTAGAGAAAAAGTGGAGGGTGGAAACGATCGAAGGAGACAGGTTGTACCCACTGTTAATAAAAGGTGGGAAGATAACAAGGATTGAAGAGGACGACAGTGATACAGATGACAGCCTGTTAGATAGGTTGCTAGCAGAGAGACCACCCCCATTTAATCCAGATTTAGAAGAGGGAAAATCAACATCAGCGGTAGAAACTGGTGAGATGCAGAATCAGACTAACATGAGGGTAGTGGGAAGAATTTCCAAAGGAACAGAGGGAGCGGCAACACAGCCTTCCATTGGGAATACCCGGTTACCGGACTCTTTGACAGTACCGGTTACCATTGGCCCTATAGTACCGGTATATGACCCAGACCGAGTGAGAGAAGGAAGTTCAGTACAGACGAGAGGAGAAGAAAGAACCAGCGCTAGTGAGAATGGGTTCGGAGTACAAGTGATTCACTTCCCAAAGCCATTAGACACAAGTACGCCATTACCAGCCACTGCAGACTCCTCTTTTAGGCAGGAGGATGAGAGACCGGTCAGACCAAGATCTTTACACAAATCTAAGTCAGCTTTGAGGATGTGGACACCAACAGTAAGAAACCAAAGTGATAGAATGCCAGGTGATAGAGAACGAGAGATTTCCGAAACCAGGTCAAGTTTCAGGAATACGATAGAAGAGAGCAAGACACAAGAACAAAGTGGTGACTATGACGAGCAGAATGGCGCAGCTTGTCGAGAAATACTAAAGAGTGCAGTACAGGCAAGGTTGCTGGATGTAGTAAGGTTAAAAGCAGAAGTAGACGAAATGATTAGCGGAAGTCTGCCTTTGGAAAGAATAGAAATTTATGGGTCAGATGAGCTGCTTTTCATAGCTAAAGATGTAACTCGGAAAGCAAGGATAGCACATGAGAAATTGACAGCATTAGCCAGGAGATATGAGGTAGATTTGAATAAAACAAAAACGTTGCAAGGACCGCATAGGTTGCAATATAGTGATCAGGAACTAGAGGAGAAAAGGATCACAGGATTGGGGACGCATACTAAAGATCTGATTGTAGGGATGCGTATATGGAACTTGTTGGACAAATGGGAGGAAAGGTGGTCAAAGAAGAAAATAGCAAAGAAAATAGTGAGAGAAACGCCGTCTCCGGGGGGGAGGGGCGACAGGCGTTGGAAACTTTCCTTTACAGGAAGTACAGAACGGAGGGTACGTATATGTGCCGTGGAGTAGAGGTGACTTGGCTGCGTTTACAAATGACTTTCCTCGGCTGAGGGAGAAACCCGTAGAGTGGTACAAACAGGTTGAGCGGTTTGTTAAAATCTCGAAGGTGCTGTGGACTGATTTGAACACCTTGTTTGACATAGTGGTGCCGGGAGATTTGTGGACAGCTTGTAAAATCGCCGTTGAGTGGCCGACTGTTGAACCTGAAAGGGATGCTGTCACGAATGGTCCGTCACCCCTTGTTATGAAAAAGTTCGAGCAAGTGATTACATGGTTGAAACTGAAGATTTCGCCTCAAGATATAGATTGGGTCAAGATAGACCGAACTGTGCAGGAACCTAAAGAAACGGTGCACGAATATTATGAAAGACTTCTGCAAGCTTTTAAACAGTATAGTGGATTAGATGCATTAGACCCCAAGGATATGGGACAGTTTGTCTCAAAGTTTGTGCTAGGCCTGAGACCAGAAGTCAGCCTCATGATACAGCACCATTTGATCTGTTGGCAGAACAAGCCGGTAGATGAAATCTTGCGGTATGCGAGGTATTGTAGCGATGAAGTGGACTCAAAGCATCGTAAGCTGAAGGACAAATTGATGCTCGTCCAGATGCAGACAGCTCAGGTCCAGCCTAGTGGAGGGACCTTAGGAAGAAGACAAGGGAATTACCAAGGGAACCAGAATGGGCAAGGACAGGGAAAAGGGAAACCTATCGATTCCAAGACGGGGGTGGATGTGGCGACACTGAAGAAGACCACTGCGTGTCATCTTTGTCACCAGATCAGGCATTGGAAGCGCGAGTGCCCTTTGAACCCAGCCAACCAAGTGCAGCAGGAGGTGGAAGGGGTTCAGGCACCTGTGACGGAGATAGTCAATACTGTAATGAGGCCCAGATCGATGAAAGGGGAGGCCCATAACCAACAAGTACAGATCCCACAGCCACCAAGGATCCCGCACGGAATACGAACTTATCAGCAGATGCCCCTTTTCGAAGGGTATGATGAGTATAGCCCCGACCCGTTATCCTGACGGTGCCTGAGGGGGAGGAAGACTACACACTTGGAGCAGTCTTGGAGGTAGACCAGAGAGGACCTTTTGTGGAGGCAGACATTGATGGTCATCCTACCACGCTTTTGGTTGACACTGGTGCTACCCGGTCTACTGTAAGATCAGCAGTAGTCCCCAACCTACCCCTCTCGGGACAATCGATCCAAGTTGTTGGAGTGGCGAACAAAAGAATAAACAGCCCGTTGACCGAACCGATTCCAGTGAGGATAGGTTCCTTCCAAACTAGACATCAGTTTGTGGTGTGCGATACTAGTCCAGTTTGTCTTCTAGGAAGAGATCTGTTATGTAAGTTGAACTGCACAATTTATTGCACGCCTAAGGGAGTGGAGGTTCAGACGAGGGACGATGATGCTACTTTTAAAGTTGCTAATCAGCATCTGTGTATAGACTTGTATCCAATGGTGATCGTGGAGGAACTTCCACCGGATTTGAGAGATACCGTGTCACCTGAGGTATGGGACTTCACAGGAGAAGAGATAGGACTAATCAAAGGAGTTGAACCTGTGCAGATCCAGGTGAAACAGAATGTTGAGTTCCCTAGAACGCCTCAGTACAATCTGTCGCCTGAAACGATCGCAGGGATTAAACCTGTAATCGAGACTTTCATAAAAAAGGCATTCTGAAGGAGATCAGAGGTAGCCCCTGTAATTCACCTATTATGGGACTACAGAAACCGAGCGGGAAATTCAGGATCGTGCAAGACCTGCGAAAGGTCAACACGATAGTGGTCCCTTGTTGTCCATTGGTACCGAATCCATCAGTGATACTGTTTCAGATCCCATGTGAGGCCGAGTGGTTTACTGTCATTGACTTGTGTCAAGCATTCTTCTCGATACCGCTCCATGAGGAAAGCCAATTTCTTTTTGCATTCCGGCTGGAAAATCGTGTGTTAACATGGTGTCGTATCCCTCAAGGGTATACAGAAAGTCCATCGATCTTTAATCAGATCCTGAAAAAGAAACTTGAGAGTCTCGTATTGCCGCAGAACTCAGTTCTCGTGCAATACATAGACGATCTCCTTGTTGCCTCAGAAACGGAAGATGCTTGCAGGATAGACACGGTAGCCCTGTTGAACCACTTAGCAGAGAACGGGCACAAGGTGTCTCCAAATAAGTTGCAGTACTCTTTGAATGAGGTACAGTACTTGGGACACAGATTAGAAATAAGCCTGGGCGTAGTTCGCGAAGTAGCGCTACGCGAAGCTACGCAAAGTGCAGTTCGCACTACGCGAGCTACGCGTAGCACTACGCGAACTGCGTAGTGCACTGTTCGCAATGATTGCACAGTGCCGGATGCTTGTCCGCACTGTGCAATCATTGAAAACGGCATCTTGCACAGTGCGAGCTGTCTTTTACTGCCGCTCGAGTAGATTTTTACTCGAGCAGCAGCTTTCTCAACGCGGACTGGTAGTTTCTCATCGCGAGCGGTCGCGAGCATACGCGACCACTCACAATGAGAAACCTGACCTCCCCGCGTTGAGAATCTCGCCGGGAGGTTTATTTTCTACGCTCGCGATCGGCAACTTGATGTTGCTGATCGCGAACGAGGAAAAGTCTCGCCGGGATAGTCATTTTGCTTGCTCGCGGTCGCCAACTTGACGTTGAGGACCGCGAGCAAGCAAAAAATGACCGCTGCACTACGCTACGCGTGTTTGCACTGCGCTACGTGTAATTCGCGTTGTGCGAAGTAGCGCAAACTTCGCAAACTACGCGAGCGTAGCGTAGTGCTTTGCCCAGGGTTAATTAGAAAAAGGCAAGAGGAAGGTGTCACCAGACCGAATTGAGGCAATAATGAACATGGCAGTGCCTACCACACAGAGAGAAGTCAGGATGTTTTTGGGAATGGTCGGCTATTGTCGGCAGTGGATACCTAGTTTTTCCTTGAGAGCAAAGCCTTTACAGAGGCTTACGCACAAGGATGTGAGTGATCCGGTACCATGGGACGAGGAGTGCTTGATGTCATTCCTAAAACTGAGAGAGGAGTTGTGTAGTGCCCCAGCTCTGGGAATGCCTGATTACAACAAGGCCTTTTCACTGTTCTGTTGTGAGAGAGAAGGATGTGCATTAGCAGTTTTAGCTCAGAACCATGGAGGTGTCCGTAGACCAGTTGCTTACTTTTCAGCTACTCTAGACCCAGTAGCTTCTGCGTTGCCCGGATGTCTAAGATCCGTTGCTGCAACAGGTGTCAGCATTGAAAGATGTGAAAGCATTGTAATGGGACATCCTTTGACTGTATATGTGCCCCACTTGGTTGAATTGTTGATGACCAGGACTAAGACTCAGCACTTAACGAATAACAGGTTAACAAGGTATGAGCAGGTCATACTCGCCGCAGAGAATGTGACTCTGAAAAGGTGCTCTGTCTTAAACCCTGCGACATTAATGCCCATACCTAATGAGGATGATGAAGATTGTGCGGACCATGATTGTCTTGACGTGACTGAAGTTTGCACCAAACCAAGACCTGACATTGTCGATGAACCATTGATGGACCAAGATGAAATTTTCTTTGTCGATGGTTCATGCCTAAGGGACAGTGTCGGTCAACTAAGAGCAGCGTTTCCTGTATGTACAATTTCCGGGGTGGTTGAGGCTGCCTGCCTAGAAGGAGTATGCTCCGCGCAGGTTGCTGAAATCATTGCGTTGACTCGTGCCTGTTTGGCCGCTGATCGAATTCGAATCACGATTTACACGGACAGTCAGTATGGGTTTGGTGTAGTTCATGACTTCGGACAGCTGTGGTCCCAGAGGGGATTTTTGACATCATCTGGCTCACCCATTAGGAATGGAGAACATGTAAGACAACTGTTAGATGCATTGCAATGTCTGAAGGAAATCGCTGTTGTAAAATGCACTGCACACGGGAAAGGGGAGGATTTTGTGTCTTTGGGAAATAATTACGCGGACGAAGTTGCCCGCTTCTGTGCAGAACAGGGATGCATATTTACAGAGGGTTACACAGGAGAGAGCCAAGAAAGAACCGAGCTCAACATGATGTTGGCCATGGCAGACACTTGGGAGGAGCTCAAGCGACTGCAGGATGAAGTTTCAGATCAGGAACGGAATGGATGGATCAAAGCAGGGTGCGAAAGAGGGGATGTGGATGTGTGGGTCTCCAGTGATGGGAGAGCTGTATTACCAGAGAATCTGCTGAGTCCGATGGCGAGACTGATACATGGACCGGTACACCTTGGTAGAGATGCAATGATGCGTGTGTTTAGACAGACGTGGTATAACCCACGATTTCGTGCAATGGCTGAAACAGTATGTCAGAGGTGTGTCACGTGTCAGCAGATGAATGCTGGAAAGAAAAAAGTAGTCACCTTGAGTCACATTGGGAGGTCAGGAGGGCCCTTCAATAGGATACAGTTAGACTTCGTGGAAATGCCTAAGTGCAATGGGTTGAGATACATCTTGGTGCTGGTATGTGTATTCTCACGGTGGGTGGAGGCTTACCCAACACGCAGGTGTGACACTCTCACAGTGGCTAAGTTATTGTTGAGGGAGCTCATCCCGAGATTCGGGATCCCAACCTCTTTGGAATCAGATAGAGGAAGACACTTCAGTTACTCTGTGCCGCATTGAATGTTGATCAGAGACTCCATTGCAGTTACCGACCAGAGGCTTCTGGGATGGTGGAACAGGTCAATGGAACTTTGAAAGCCCGGATGGCAAAAATGTGTTCATCAACGTCCCTGAAATGGCCTGACGCTTTGCCGCTTGTACTAATGAGCATGCGAAGTGTCCCAGATAGGAGGACCGGATTGTCCCCCCACGAGATATTAATGGGGAGGGCAATGCGATTGCCAGCAGTACCAGCTACAGCTTTGATTAACATCAAAACTCAGTCTAAGGAGGCACCTCTCCGCCCCCAAGATAACTTAGGCCCACGACCCAACTGTGAAGAATTTGCTGACTTCTTCACTCTGAAGACTGATAGCATAAAGAAGGACCTTCTCAACGATCTAATCACACACACTGGCTCACATACGAACCCCTCACCATCCCTTCTAAATGCCTCACATCGAAACTCATCAAAGTTCGACCTAAAAAATAATGCATCTTGGTCATCCTTCAATACCTACAATGAAGAAGCTATTCTCAAAATGCTTATTGCCCTGAACCCTGCCAATCACTTCACTGACCCTCTCCCAGCAAACTTCATAAAAGACTTCACCCCGTTGCTGCTGCCTCTCTGGACCAAGATCATAAATAACTCTCTACGCCAAGAATGCATCCCTGACACCCTCAAAGCCGGGCAGGTATCGCCCATTCTAAAGAAACCTACGGCTGACCCTGCGGACCTAAACAATTACCGCCCTATATCCAACATCCCTACCCTGGCCAAACTCTTAGAAAAATGTGTACACCTCCAGCTGGTAAGACATATAGACCATTTCAACCTACTCAACAAATACCAATCAGGTTTCCGGGCAGGTCACAGCACGGAATCAGCCATGACCCATATAATTGACGATGCTCTTCAAATCCTAGATCAGAATGGAGCCTGCTTACTCATCTTGCTAGACCTTTCCTCGGCCTTTGATAACGTTAAACACGATAACCTGATAGACCTTCTGCAACACAGAATGGGACTAGCTGGATCAGTTCTAAACTGGTTCACTTCGTTCCTCCAAAACAGATCGCAACGATTCAAGGTCAACCACTCCCTGTCCAAACCCATCCCAGTCACTTTAGGAGTCCCACAAGGATCTTCTCTATCTCCGACACTGTTCAATCTATTCATGGAACCACTCACTAAAATTCTCTACTCATCGAACGTTCAATATCACATGTACGCTGACGACACACAACTATACCTCAAGATCCATACCCTAGAAGCCTTCAAATCACTCAACACAACTCTCGGAAAAACTCAGACTTGGCTGGCAGAAAACCATCTAAAATTGAACGCCCTCAAAACCGAATTCCTCCTAATCGCTCCTCCCGCCCAAGTACCCGTAATGCAAGAATGGATCAAACACCTTACAGCACTCAACTGCCAACCCCTCATCGTTGACTCAGCGAAATCGCTGGGAATAACGCTGGACAGAAACCTCAAAATGCAGAAACACATCAGCAACGCAACAAAGGGAGCAAACTTTCAGATAAATACTTTGAGAAAACTGAAACCTTTCCTGCCTGAAAAGGACTTCAAACTGGCAGTACAAGCTCTAGTCATCCCAAGAGTGGAATACGGGAGTGTCTCTCTCTGCGGCCTGCCCAGAGCTGCAACGGCCCCTCTAAGAGCCTCACTCAACGCCACAGCGAGACTTATCACTGGCTCCAAAAGAAGCTCCCACATATCCCCTGACCTAAAATCCCTTAACTGGCTACCTTTCGAAGCCAGAATTCATCTGAAAATAGCATGTATGACACATAAAGCCATTCATCACAGCGCACCCAGCTATCTGGCACAGAAACTGGCGCCCTCATGTGGGATCAGATCTTCAAGAAGTGCGAAAAACCTCTTACTGAAACCGCAAAGATTCAACAAGAAAAAAACGTACAACCGAACCTTTTCAGGGATGGCGCCCAGAATTTGGAATTCTCTGCCCCCAGAGACTAGACTTAATCCCTCTACTGCATCTTTCAAAAAGAAGTGAAATCGCTTCTCATGGCTAAATTCACTTGAGCATGGACTACTGTTACTATGAGACCCAACCTATGTCTCCATGGAACTTTATAGTGCTGACTGACCATCTATGTATCCTAGATATTATATCTAGATTATGCCGGATATATATGGAACGTTTTGTTATGCACCATATACCTAGGTATCTACGATAGGGTGTATACACTATCATTGACCAGCATGGATCGTTATGTTATTTACCTTGTACCTATGTATCTAAGACACTTACCTGTAAAGCGCTCTGATACCCGCAAGGGTCTTGTTCGCGCTTTATAAAACTTTCAAAATAAAAATAAATAAAATCACTGATGACTTGATTCTCGATTACTGTAAAGGACTATCTGATGTGGTCCATTCTGTGTCCCAGCAGGTACAAGCTGCAGCTGTTCCGGCCTCGAGTGATCTGTACCACGACCTGTGTCCCGGCGACTGGGTGCTTGTCCGAAAGCATGTAAGGAAGAGCTGTTTGGATGTTCGCTGGCGAGGCCCGTATCAGGTGATACTGGTAACGAACACAGCAGTGAAGTGTGGTGATTGCCGAACTGGATACATGCCTCCCATACCCGCAGAGTTTCAGCACCCTTGGAAGAAACAGCTCCTCTCGTAGATGAAAATCCAGCTGATGTGGCAGGGCCACATGAGAGGACAAGTCAAGCTGTAAGGGTCGCTGACACAGCTGGTGGTGCACCAGAACAAGCTGAAGGGGGTTTCGACAATCCAAACAGTGACTCTGACTCAGAAGACAGAGGTGGTGCAGTGGGTGGAGTAGAGTCAGATTCAGCAGAAGGAGGAAGTGGTGCACTGGGTATAGAAGGGGAAGGCGGAAGAACGACCAGAACTGAGGAAGTTTGGCCTGAAAGACAGAGGCGACTGAATCTGAGGTTGGCACCTGAAAGAGATCTTGCTCCAGTGTCTGAAGCGTCTGAGACGGAAGCAAGTGACGAAGAGCAGACTCAAGAGGGCAGGCGAAGGTCAAAAAGGACAAGAGTACCCTGCCGGAGATACTCTACCCCTGAGTGGACTTACACTGTTACTGATGCAGGGGGTAGTGAGTACGGGGAGACTGAGGTCTGTGCAGGTGGTCAGCAAGAGCCCGAATGTGGTAGTGAAGGTGGTGCTGTTGTTGCCAGGGCTCGAAGTCGAAGGAATACTGACCCTCACCGTTCCGAATCCCCCGCTTCTGAGTAAAGTCCGACAATTGGTTTTGCATCGACTCGAATTTCCGTCTTTTGGGTTTGAGCCGTCTTCACACGAAATGGTAATCCTGCGTATTGAACTTTTGTATCACGTTCTGGAAGTGCTTACTAATGATCTTATCATGGATGAAATATAACCTGTTGTAAATAAAAAGTCTAAAGAGGAAGATAACCTAGATCCGAGTGGAAGAAGAATAAACTTAGGGACTTTCCACAGAAGAGGAACAAAAACCTAGGGAAGTCTTTTTCTGGACTATGTAAATAAGAGACTGTTGTTGAAAGGGGATTTCCAGAGGTCTCAAGTGCTGCTTGAACTGGTTAAGCAAGTCACGAGTGGAAGAACAAAGACTGTTGAGTGTTCATTGCTGAAACCAAGAACTTTTTGAGAACTTTCGAAATCATGGAGGTTGGAGATCCAAATCGTAGATCTAAAATGATTGTAGGCATACTCATAGGTGTTGTGATATTTTCTATAATCGTAGTAATTGTAGTCTCATACACATTTCCACATGAGCTAGCAGTGCAGTGGCTGCCAGGGACTCCTACACCTACTACACCTAGCCAAAAAGAGGTAACCATAGGAGCTAACAAGGCTTTGCTGATAGAAGAAAGTCGTAGATTGCATGTAGATTTGTCTAGAAGTGATTTCAAGCTTAATGCTTACGCCAAGCTGCTATATGAGTACGTGGATGCGATGGATGCGAAAGATTGTTATGTGTGTATGCAGTTGCCTGCTTCAGTGGATGAGGGTATTCGATATCACCATCTTCCACTGACATATGGAATTTCATGTAGTCTGTTGCTTAGTATATTCTATGAAAGAGATCAGTTTGAGTATTTCTTTTCCAATTACGATGCAGTACTTCCTGAAGTTCCCGCTTATAAACATTTGAATAAATATGATTATTATAAGTTGGAGGATAGACTTAGGAAGTTCTTCATACCGTCTTTGGAATTGGACACAGCATATGCCCACCGACATAATTTGACGTGTTCATTGTCAGATGTAGAGAAAAAGTTCGTAGATCAGGTAGAAGACAGGTATAGAAAACTGACACAGACACGAGACACAGGGCATAGTAAAGTGGATTGGACAGAGGAGGAAAAATTGCACAGGACAAAGGGAATCTCTGGTCCTATAGCTTTGGACAAGGAACAAAGGGGAAAGTTGTGTGTGAGACGATATCAGACCTATTATGAAAAGGTTCCCGTGGGACAGAGTACGTGTGACCATGTTTTTACGAAGGCAGATGTGGCTAAGAACTTTCTCCAAGGTCCTGTACAAGTGATTCCTACGGTGTATTTTGTGTGTGGAAGGAATGCCTATGTGAGATTGCCTGCGAACTGGTATGGTACATGTTACTTGGGAATAATATTTCCAAAGATTTATCATACTGAGGATTTGGAACTTTTGGAAGGTGGAAAGCATTCAAGAGTGAGAAGAGGTGCGAGTGCAGGGGTTGTAATGGGAGATATCTTTGGAGCCATGATACCAAGTTTGGGAGTGATCTTGAATGATGTAAAGATCAGGAGACTGACGACTGTGATAGACGAACTATCGATGAATACAGCAAAATCGTTGATACTGGTGGAAGGGGAGATGTTGTCGATAAGGACAATGGTTTTGCAGAACCGCCTTGCTTTGCATGTCTTACTGGCAAAAGAGGGCGGAGTCTGTAAATTATTGAGGGTTCAAGAGTGCTGTACTTATATACCAGACAAAACCAAAGGGGATGGTGGACGGAGTGTTGAACATTGCAAGCACTCACCCCCAGTCGACTGATCTGGGTTTAATCCATCATCATTCTTTAGCTCACTCCGCCACTCCAGTTCAGACATGGCCATATGCAAATCAGTCTGACCCTGTACCTCATGGGAACAGTCCAGCCCGAACTGCCAAGCCATGTCTTCCCTGGACCGGAAACAAGCATCCTGGGACCGGTTTCTGGCTTACAGCCGTCATCAGCCAGGCTATCTTGAATCCAGTGGCAAAGTGAGCAAGGGACGCACGTCTGGGTATACCCTGCCAACTTAGGGCGAACATAGCAAAACCAAAGGGGATGATGGACGGAGTGTTGAACATTGCAAGCACTCACCCCCAGTCAACTGATCTGGGTTTAATCCATCATCATTCTTTAGCTCACTCCGCCACCCCAGTTCAGACATGGCCATATGCAAATCAGTCTGACCCTGTGCCTCATGGGAACAGTCCATCCCGAACTGCCAAGCCATGTCTTCCCTGGACCGGAAATAAGCATCCTGGGACCGGTTTCTGGCTTACAGCCGTCATCAGCCAGGCTATCTTGAATCCAGTGGCAAAGTGAGCAAGGGACCCCCGTCTGGGTATACCCTGCCAACTTAGGGCAAACATAGCAAAACCAAAGGGAATGATGATGAACTGCCAAGCCATGTCTTCCCTGGACCGGAAACAAGCATCCTGGGACCGGTTTCTGGCTTACATCCGTCATCAAAGAATGATGATGGATTAAACCCAGATCAGTTGACTGGGGGTGAGTGCTTGCAATGTTCAACACTCCGTCCATCATCCCCTTTGGTTTTGCTATATTCGCCCTAAGTTGGCAGGGTATACCCAGAAGTGGGTCCCTTGCTCACTTTGCCACTGGATTCAAGATAGCCTGGCTGATGACGGCTGTAAGCCAGAAACCGGTCCCAGGATGCTTGTTTCCGGTCCAGGGAAGACATGGCTTGGCAGTTCGGGCTGGACTGTTCCCATGAGGCACAGGGTCAGACTGATTTGCATATGGCCATGTCTGAACTGGGGTGGCGGAGTGAGATAAAGAATGATGATGGATTAAACCCAGATCAGTTGACTGGGGGTGAGTGCTTGCAATATTCAACACTCCGTCCAACATCCCCTTTGGTTTTGCTATGTTTGCCCTAAGTTGGCAGGGTATACCCAGACGTGGGTCCCTTGCTCACTTTGCCACTGGATTCAAGATAGCCTGGCTGATGACGGCTGTAAGCCAGAAACCGGTCCCAGGATGCTTGTTTCCGGTCCAGGGAAGACATGGCTTGGCAGTTCGGGCTGGACTGTTCCCATGAGGCACAGGGTCAGACTGATTTTCATATGGCCATGTCTGAACTGGGGTGGCGGAGTGAGCTAAAGAATGATGATGGATTAAACCCAGATCAGTTGACTGGGGGTGAGTGCTTGCAATGTTCAACACTCCGTCCATCATCCCCTTTGGTTTTGCTATGTTCGCCCTGAGTTGGCAGGGTATACCCAGACGTGGGTCCCTTGCTCACTTTGCCACTGGATTCAAGATAGCCTGGCTGATGACGGCTGTAAGCCAGAAACCGGTCCCAGGATGCTTGTTTCCGGTCCAGGGAAGACATGGCTTGGCAGTTTGGGCTGGATTGTTCCCATGAGGCACAGGGTCAGACTGATTTGCATATGGCCATGTCTGAACTGGGGTGGTGGAGTGAGCTATAGAATGCTGATGGATTAAACCCAGATCAGTTGACTGGGGGTGAGTGCTTGCAATGTTCAACACTCCATCCATCATCCCCTTTGGTTTTGCTTATATACCAGACCACAGCAAGGATCTGGAGAAATATATAAGTAACATCACTAGTATTCACACGAAGATAGTGGACTTGACTGAAGAGGGAGCTTGGGAAAAAGTTGGAAAAGGGTTTGGTCAAGTGGGAAGCTGGTTTGCGATTTTGGGAAAGGGATTCCTTGGCTATGTTCTGAGACCTCTCCTGATCGTGGTGGTTTGTGTGGTTTGCCTGTGGGGTCTGATTAAAGCTTACAAGTGGTATCGAGGTGGCCGAGTTGAGAGAGCTCTGAGAGAAAATGAGACGAGAATGGCTAGACTGCAGGACAGTCAATATCAGAGACTCAAGAGAATGGAGAATCACAGACCAGGGAGAATGGCAACGAGTTCTGTTTAGGTCGGTTCTTTCTCCAAGGGAGTTGAATAAAATGTGATGACAGGAGTCATCAAAGGGGGGAACTGATAGAGCGCCATGTTCTTGTGAAATTTGTAGGGGTGCATCATAATCACGGATAGTTCGCACCCGCATATATCCAGATATATATCAATGAATGACCAGCAAAATGTAGTTATAAACCAGTTATCAGAATGAATAAGAATTGTAATTGTGCTATTTTAATCATGCAATGTAATGCTTAACTGAATCGTGTGTAAAATAATGCATAGAGGAATCAGCCCATGTGAAATCAAGATGCAGTAGTTTAAACGTGTACCATATTAAGTTGCACAAGTAGTTCACTTTTTGCATATGAAATATAATGAACCAATGCTTATAGACGTGATTAAGATTTGTGTGTTTAAATTGTGTAAAGGCCTGACTGCATATACGCCAGGGAAAGGCCTGTTTGTTCTTATGTTAGCTTATTTTGCAGGCAGAGAAGGTCCTCTTGGAAAGGCTCTCTGGGCACCGACAGTAGATTTAATTAGCACAGTTGAGGGTTTCTGGTGAATGTATCTTCTGTTGCAGGTGCAAGGACATATGCCTCGTTAGTAAAAGACTGGCTCTTTGTTTCACAAGTTAGAGCGATGGGAGGCATGGAAATGGGAGTGCAATGGAATTTAGGGATGATACTTTCAGCGGAGAAGGTGCCTGGGACTCAAGGTCATTGCAACCGTCCAGGATGAAGTAACCGTTTCGATGGAAAAGTACAAGAAAGAAGACCTGGCCAAAGAGGCGTGACAAAAGGTGTGTTCAATTGTATTGGGTTTTGTATTAGGGATAGTGCCCCGAGGGTGGAGGGCAGAGAAGAGGTAGAGGAGAGCAGAGAGGAGGACAGAGAGGGATTTGGTGAAGAAGCATCTTAAAATCTGAGCTTAAGTACTAAGTGAGTGCACTTCTTAGGAAGTCTTCACAGCTGACACCTTTTACTTACTCTTGCCTGGGATATTCGTTAAGTAGGTATGCCACCTTAGTGATAGAGTAGGGACAGTTAATAGTTTTCTTTATTTAGGTAATGAAGAATGTTAGACCTGGTATCATTGGCGTGAGTCTCCCTTCCATTTTTTTCTGATTGCCTCCTCTGTTTTTGATCTGTTTGCTGGTTTTAGATGCTTTGGGCACTGTGCCACTGCTATTCAGTGCCACAGTGCAAGTGCTCCCTATGGTAAATTGATGCATTGATTAGTGACCCCATGATTGGGTTATTTGATTTACTTGTCAGACCCTAGTATAGTGCACCATGTGTGCCCAGGGCTTGTAAATCAAATGCTGCTGGTGGGCTTGCAGCACTGGTTGTGCCACCCACCGAAGCAGCTTGTAAAGTGTGTCTCAGGCCTGCCATTGCAGAGCCTGTGTGCAGTCTGACTGCCATGTCCACTTGGCAAGTGCACCCACTTACCAGTCCCTAAACCTTCCCTTTTCTGCATATTAGTCACCCCTAAGGTAGGCCCTAGGGCAGGGTGCATTGTAAGTAAAAGGTAGGACCTGCCCTGATGTGTGTGGCATGTCCTAATAGTGAATTACAGCCATTTTCGTTTTTCACTATTGCAAGGCTACCTGTTCCCCATAGGCCAGAATGGGCAGTTAGATTATTACATTTTATAATCCTAACTGACTCAGGGAACCAGGTAGAAATTCGAGTTTAGTATGCCTGAACTCAGAATGATAAAATACATCTTTTAGTGAAGTTGGTTTTAACATTCTGTGTTTGAAAATACCACTTTTAGAAAGTGGGTATTTTCTTGCCTAACTATCCAAGCCTCCCTCTGCTAGGTTGTGTATTCCTTGTCTGGAGTTTGAGTGACAGGGGCTGGGGGCTGCCAGGAGACAGGGTGAGTCAGCACAGGGCTGAATAGAGAGATCTGCATGCAGATGGGAGGGAGGAGTTGCACCTGGGACCTGAATAGGGCTGTGCCTTCCCTCCACAATGCTGGCTCCACCTCCTGTGGTGTGTCTGATGTCCCTGGCCTACACTGTGAAAGGAAAGAAGGAGTCTTGTCAACAAAGTGCTCCAAGACTGACCAGAACTGGTTTTGACTAGGCAAAGGCCTCTCTGCCTTCAGAGAACAAAGAGAAAAGTAGTATAAATATTGGGACCCAGACCCAAGAACTTGAGATCACTTCTGGAACAACAAGACGACCCTTTTGCCAAGGAGAAGAACCAAGGAAGCTGCAGGAGTTGGACTGCCCCTCTGCTAAGAGTGCCGTTTGCTGGGTTGGCCTGCAGTGGTTTCTTCATTGCCAAGGAAAGGAGAAGGAACTTTTAAATAACTTTCATCATCTTGCAGAATATTACTCCAAGGGCTTGATTTGAGCTTGCCTCCTGACCGAAGTCTCAGGGATACCAGACTTCACCCCCTTCTGTTTGCCTGCATCTGGAACTTGCTGTTCTGGTGCTACAGAAGGAATTTGCAACACCGACGCCGGCGAGCGACGCCGTCTCCTGCATCGAAGCCGTGAGCGCTGCTCCGACTTGCAACGAAGACTCAACGCCGACCGCCGTGCCACCTCGACGCCAGCGAGCCACATCGTAAGCCTGCTATAGCCGTGAGCGCTGCTCCGACTTACGACGCCGGCCCGACGCCTGCTGCTGTGCCGCATCGACTCCGAAGCTGACATCATCGCGGAGCCGATCGTCGACGTGGGTGGTCAAGAATCTATCGACATCGTGACATCGTACAGAACTGTGGCCTCGGCGCCATCGTGACGTCACCTCCTCTCCGGTCCGGAACCGACGCCTCCCCTGCCTGCGCAAGCATCCAGGTCCCGACGCATCCTCTCCTCCGAAGCAAGGAACCGACGCCGCAACGCGCCGACGACGCCGCACCTCCCCGACGCCGTGAGCTGTCTTTGTTTTCGCTTTTCCAAGGTACTGTTCTTTGTGGGTCTGTTTTGCCTCCGGGCCCGCCGCCGCGCACCTCGCGGCCAGCGCCGTACTTTGGGATTTCTTTGACCTCGACGTCGTGATAACTCCAGTTGGGGTTATTTGTTGCTAAAGACTGCTTTGAAGTGAAGAACCTATTTTTAAACCATTTCTACCATCTTGAAGTATTATTGATTACAGTATTGTGGATTTTTGTCGTTTGTGGTCTTGTGATAAATCTATATAAAGAATACTTATTTTTATAAAACCTGTGTGGTGTCCATCTGTAGTGTTTTCACTGTATTACTGTATGTGTTCACAAATGCTTAACACACTGCCTCTTAGATAAGCCTGCCTGCTCGTGCCAAGCTACCAAGGGGGTGAGCAGGGGTTATCCAGGTTTGTAATCCCTTTCCCTGACTTAGAAGCAAGGGTCCCTATTTGGACAAAGGTGCATACCATTGCCAACTAGAGACCCCCAGTTCTAACATTGGTGGTCAGCGGTGAGGATTTGGACCTGCATTTGTGACTCATATACAGTGATTGGTGTACACTACTAGTGAGTGCAGACCAAACGCGACCACATACTTTTTGGTAGAATTTTTTTCCTTGGACTGTTATTTTTCTGAGAACTGCCAATTCTTATTGCCATGAGTCCACCAGCATCTATTGCCTCTATGGATCCAGAGTTTGAGGAAGAGAGGTTGGATACCTATAATGCCAAACAGCTGAAAGCCTTCTGTAGAAAATTTAAAGTTGCTATTCCAGGCCTCACTAAAAGGATGAGTTCCACAAGGCGCTGAGGGCCTGGGTGGAAGCAAGAAATGCATCTGAAAATGTGGAGCACCCTGTGGAGGAGGTGGAAGGGCAGCTAGATGGGCCCCTGGGCCCAAGGGGGAGAAAGTACCTACCCCGCCAGGCAGCAGTGTTTCTTCCAAAGATCTGTCCCCAGGAGAGCTGGAGGATAGGGAGAGAAATAGGGCACACAAGCTGGAGATGGCTAGGCTCAAAATGGAGGGTCAAAAGGACCTAGAGAATAAGAAGCTGGAGTTTGAAATTAACAAGTTAGCCTTGGAGAGAGAAAGAATGAGATTAGAGCATGAGAGAATGTTGAGGGAGTTAGAGATCAAAGCACAGCGCTTAGAACTCAATCCCTCTGGTGGAAGCACCATCTGTGCCTTCAGAAGGCAGGGTATATATTCCCAAGGATGTCATCAAAGATTTCCATAAGCATGAAGATATTGGGCAGTGGTTTGCAGCCTATGAAATAGCAATGTTGGCCCACCGGGTCCCTGAGAAGGATTGGGGAGCTGGGTTGTGGGGCCGCTTTGTGAGTGAGGGGAGGGATACTTTGTTAGACCTACCCAGTGAGAATAGGATGTCTTATGCCCATATGAAGGAAGCCCTGATGACAAGGTATGGTTTGACCCCAGAACTCTATAGACAGAGGTTTAGGAGTTGCAAGAAGCTGGAGAGAACCACTTGGGTAGAATATGTATCTTTCTTTTGCAGAGCCATGGATGGTTGGGTGAAGGGTAGCAAAGTGGATACTTTTGAAGCGCTCTATGATTTGTTTGCATGGGAGCACTTGTCTGCTAATTGTTTTCCAGAGCTACGCCAGCACCTTATTGATAGCAAGCTAACTAACCCTAGGAAGCTTGCTGAGGAGGCGGACCGCTGGGTCAGTACCAGGGTCCACAAGGGTCATGTGGGAGATTCCGCCAAAGGTGGGCAGGGTCCCCAGCAGAAGAGTGGGGGGGACAAGGGTAAACAGAGGGAGTTCAAGAAAGAGTCCCAAAGTAATCCCCAAGGGAACCAAGGGAAGGGTTCCCAGCCTCCCCCTGAGAAGAAGCAAGAGGCCCCGACAGGTAAACCTGTTCAGAGGGGCCCCTGTAAATGTTTTACGTGTGGTCAATTGGGCCACCGTTGGTATGATCCTCAATGTCCCATGAGAGATCCCAAAGCACCACCCCATGCACCACCCCGTCAGATTGCCAGTGTAGCCCTGGGGGAGGAGATGGGTGCCCAAGGTGGGTGGGATCCCGCAGAGATGTCCCTTGTCTCATTAGGAGACTTTGAGATGGTCCATAAAACTCAGCTGCCTGATAACACTAAAAAGTACAGGCAGTGGGTGACCATCAATGGCCATAGGGTGGAAGCTCTAAGAGACACCGGTGCAAGTGTGACAGCTGTCAGTTGTCGGTTGGTGTCCAAAGAGCAGGTTGTCCCCCATGATTTCTTCCCTGTTGTTGCTGCAGACAACTCACAGAGCCAGTGTGAGGTGGCTCAAGTTCCCTTTGAGTGGGGGGGGGTCTCAGGTACTCTCCAAGTTGCTGTGAGGCCAGCCATGCCGGTTTATTGTCTGTTGGGCAATGATTTAGAGGACTCCCCTTGGGCTAAGGTGGAGAGAAGGTCTCATTTGGAGATGTTGGGTCTGCCTTATAGGGCGTGTGTAACCACTCGGTCCATGGCGGCCAGTAAGGGTGATCAAGAGGTTCTGGAGCCTGAAAATATGGCCCAGACCCCTGCCTTAACGAGAAGAGGTAGGGGGCGCGGGAAACCAGCCCCCATAGCTCCCACGGTCCAGGAGGAGGCAGACCTTGCGGGGGATGACCTGGAACCTACAGGGGAACAAGTTGCTGAACTGGGAGACCTGCCTGAGCTGACCCATTGGCAGCAAGAAGGAGGTCCCTCCAGGGAGGAATTTTGTGAGGAGCAAAGGAAGTGCCCTTCTCTTGAGGGTTTGAGGCAACAGGCCACAAACCAGGCAGAAGGTGATCAGTCTGGATCACATTGGATCTACTGGGAGAACGACCTCCTGTATAGCGAGCCTAAGGTTGCTGAGCCTGGGTCAGCCCATGTGCTGGTGGTACCCCAGCGCTTCAGAGCCTTCCTACTGGGTTTGGCTCATGACGTTCCTTTAGCTGGACATCTGGGGCAGAACAAGACCTTTGAAAGGCTTGTTTCCCATTTTCATTGGCCCCAGATGCGCAAGAGTTCAGATACTCATTGTAGGACCTGCCAAACTTGCCAGGCAAGTGGGAAAAGTGGAAGGAAGCACAAGGCTCCTCTCCAACCTTACCCTGTAGTCAGTACCCCCTTTGAACGGGTGGGCATTGACATTGTGGGGCCACTGGACCCAAAGACAGCCATGGGCAACAGGTTTATCCTGGTCTTGGTGGACCATGCTACCCGGTACCCGGAAGCCATCCCTCTCAGAACAGTGACGGCCCCCGTGGTGGGACGTGCACTGATGGGGGTTTTTTCCCATGTGGGGTTCCCCCAAGAGGTGGTGTCAGACCGTGGTACCAACTTCATATCTAACTATATGAAGTCCCTGTGGAAGGAGTGTGTTGTTACCTATAAGTTCACCACTCCTTACCACCCCCAAGGTAATGGGCTGGTTGAGAGATTCAACCGGACCCTTAAGGGCATGATTATGGGTCTTGAGGAACCTATGAGGCGTAAGTGGGATGTCCTCTTGCCATGCCTGTTGTTTGCTTACCGTGAGGTGCCTCAGAAGTCCTTAGGGTTCAGCCCCTTTGAGCTGCTGTATGGTCACCCGGTAAGAGGACCTTTGAGTCTGGTCAAGGAATGCTGGGAGCAATCTCCCAGGAAACCTCCCCAGGATGTATATAGCTACATGCTGGCCTTCAGGAACCAGACTCGGCGTTTCAGAGAACTTGCTCAGGCGAACCTGGAAACCAGCCAGGAAGAGATGAAGCGGTGGTACGATCAGAATGCCACTCTGATTGAGCTTCAGCCTGGACAGAAAGTTTGGGTCATGGCCCCTGTGGAGCCCTGTGTGCTCCAGGACAGGTGGACCAGTCCATTTGAGGTGGTGGAGTGCAAGAGTGATGTCACCTATCTGGTGAACTTGCGGTCTCCCAGGAACCCTTTGCGGGTCCTGCATGTTAACCGCCTGAAGCCCCACTTAGAAAGGTCCGAAGTGGGCATGCTCCTAGCGACAGATGATGGAATGGAGGAGGAGACTGAGCCTCCTCCTGACCTCCTGTCTGCAGCGGAGGAAGATGGGTCAGTGGATGGTGTTGGCCTCTCTGCCACACTGACCCCTGAACAGCAGCAAGATTGTCGCCAACTGCTGGGGCAATTCCCTGATTTGTTCTCCCTGGTTCCTAGTGTCACTGAGTGGTGCGTCCATGATGTGGACACTGGGGACAGTCCTCCTGTGAAGCACAAGGCTTACAGAGTGACTGACAGGGTCAGAGCTTACATTAAGGAGGAGGTCTCCAAGTTGTTTGCCTTAGGGGTGATTGAGTCCTCTAACAGTCCTTGGGCCAGCTCAGTGGTTTTGGTCCCAAAGGCTGCCGCGCCTGGTGCCACACCCGAACTCCGGTTCTGTGTGGACTACCGAGGACTCAATTCAGTCACCAGGACTGACGCGCACCCCATCCCCAGAGCTGATGAGCTCATTGATCGGTTGGGAGCTGCCCGGTACCTCAGCACGTTTGATTTGACGTCTGGGTACTGGCAGATTGCCTTAACTGATGGGGCCAAAGAGAGGTCAGCATTCTCCACACCAGATGGGCACTACCAATTCCGGGTTATGCCCTTTGGGATGAAGAATGCCCCTGCCACCTTTCAGAGGTTGGTCAACCAGGTGTTGGACGGACTGGAAGATTTCAATGCCGCCTACCTGGATGACATTGCGGTGTTTAGTTCCACTTGGGAAGAACATCTGCGCCACCTCTGGGAAGTGTTGATGGCGCTGCGGAAGGCAGGCCTCACAATCAAGGCGAGTAAGTGCCAGATTGGGCAGGGTTCGGTGGTGTACTTGGGGCACCAGGTAGGAAGCGGCCAGGTGGCGCCCCTACAGCCCAAGATTGATACCATCCTGGCATGGGAACCCCCAAAGACTCAGACACAGGTGAGAGCCTTTTTAGGACTCACGGGGTACTACAGGAGGTTTGTCAAGGGGTATGGCAACATTGTTGCACCCTTGACTGAGCTGACTTCTAGGAAGCAGCCCAAGAAAGTGAACTGGACTGACACCTGCCAGAAGGCTTTTGACGCCCTGAAGACTGCCATGTGCACAGCACCCGTGCTTCAGGCGCCCAACTTCTCAAAAGAATTCATTGTTCAAACAGACGCTTCAGAGCATGGTGTGGGGGCTGTTCTATCACAGATTAATGAGGAAGGCCTAGACCAACCCGTAGCCTTCATCAGTAGGAGGTTACTTCCACGGGAACAGAGGTGGAGTGCACTTGAGCGTGAGGCATTTGCTGTGGTCTGGGCACTGAAGAAGTTGAGACCATACTTGTTTGGGACTCACTTCCTGGTTCAGACCGACCACAGGCCCCTCAGATGGCTGTTGCAGATGAGGGGTGAGAACCCAAAGTTGTTGAGGTGGTCCATTTCCCTACAGGGTATGGACTTCACGGTGGAACACCGCCCTGGTACAGAACACGCCAATGCTGATGGTCTGTCCAGATTTTTCCGCCTTAGTGAAGAGGACTCCCTAGGGGAAGGGTAGTTCTCCCCACATTTCAGCTGGAGGGGACACGTGTTAGACCTGGTATCATTGGCGTGAGTCTCCCTTCCATTTTTTTCTGATTGCCTCCTCTGTTTTTGATCTGTTTGCTGGTTTTAGATGCTTTGGGCACTGTGCCACTGCTATTCAGTGCCACAGTGCAAGTGCTCCCTATGGTAAATTGATGCATTGATTGGGTTATTTGATTTACTTGTCAGACCCTAGTATAGTGCACCATGTGTGCCCAGGGCTTGTAAATCAAATGCTGCTGGTGGGCTTGCAGCACTGGTTGTGCCACCCACCGAAGCAGCTTGTAAAGTGTGTCTCAGGCCTGCCATTGCAGAGCCTGTGTGCAGTCTGACTGCCATGTCAACTTGGCAAGTGCACCCACTTACCAGTCCCTAAACCTTCCCTTTTCTGCATATTAGTCACCCCTAAGGTAGGCCCTAGGGCAGGGTGCGTTGTAAGTAAAAGGTAGGACCTGCCCTGATGTGTGTGGCATGTCCTAATAGTGAATTACAGCCATTTTCGTTTTTCACTATTGCAAGGCTACCTGTTCCCCATAGGCCAGAATGGGCAGTTAGATTATTACATCTTATAATCCTAACTGACACAGGGAACCAGGTAGAAATTCGAGTTTAGTATGCCTGAACTCAGAATGATAAAATACATCTTTTAGTGAAGTTGGTTTTAACATTCTGTGTTTGAAAATACCACTTTTAGAAAGTGGGTATTTTCTTGCCTAACTATCCAAGCCTGCCTCTGCTAGGTTGTGTATTCCTTGTCTGGAGTTTGAGTGACAGGGGCTGGGGGCTGCCAGGAGACAGGGTGAGTCAGCACAGGGCTGAATAGAGAGATCTGCATGCAGATGGGAGGGAGGAGTTGCACCTGGGACCTGAATAGGGCTGTGCCTTCCCTCCACAATGCTGGCTCCACCTCCTGTGGTGTGTCTGATGTCCCTGGCCTACACTGTGAAAGGAAAGAAGGAGTCTTGTCAACAAAGTGCTCCAAGACTGACCAGAACTGGTTTTGACTAGGCAAAGGCCTCTCTGCCTTCAGAGAACAAAGAGAAAAGTAGTATAAATATTGGGACCCAGACCCAAGAACTTGAGATCACTTCTGGAACAACAAGACGACCCTTTTGCCAAGGAGAAGAACCAAGGAAGCTGCAGGAGTTGGACTGCCCCTTGCCAAGAGTGCTGTTTGCTGGGTTGGCCTGCAGTGGTTTCTTCATTGCCAAGGAAAGGAGAAGGAACTTTTAAAGAACTTTCATCATCTTGCAGAATATTACTCCAAGGGCTTGATTTTAGCTTGCCTCCTGACCGAAGTCTCAGGGATACCAGACTTCACCCCCTTCTGTTTGCCTGCATCTGGAACTTGCTGTTCTGGTGCTACAGAAGGAATTTGCAACACCGACGCCGGCGAGTGACGCCGTCTCCTGCATCGAAGCCGTGAGCGCTGCTCCGACTTGCAACGAAGACTCGATGCCGACCGCCGTGCCACCTCGACGCCAGCGAGCGACATGGTAAGCCTGCTATAGCCGTGAGCGCTACTCCGACTTACGACGCCGGCCCGACGCCTGCTGCTGTGCCGCATCGACTCCGAAGCTGACATCATCGCGGAGCTGATCGTCGACGTGGGTGGTCAAGAATCTATCGACATCGTACGGAACCGTGGCCTCGGCGCCATCGTGACGTCACCTCCTCTCAGGTCTGGAACCGACGCCTCCCCTGCCTGCGCAAGCATCCAGGTCCCGACGCATCCTCTCCTCCGAAGCAAGGAACCGACGCCGCAACGCGCCAACGACGCCGCACCTCCCGACGCCGTGAGCTGTCTTTGTTTTCACTTTTCCAAGGTACTGTTCTTTGTGGGTCTGTTTTGACTCCGGGCCCGACGCCGCGCACCTCGCGGTCGGCGCCGTACTTTGGGATTTCTTTGACCTCGACGTCGTGATAACTCCAGTTGGGGTTATTTGTTGCTAAAGACTGCTTTTAAGTGAAGAACCTATTTTTAAACCATTTCTACCATCTTGAAGTATTATTGATTACAGTATTGTGGATTTTTGTCGTTTGTGGTCTTGTGATAAATCTATATAAAGAATACCTATTTTTATAAAACCTGTGTGGTGTCCATCTGTAGTGTTTTCACTGTATTACAGTATGTGTTCACAAATGCTTAACACACTGCCTCTTAGATAAGCCTGCCTGCTCGTGCCAAGCTACCAAGGGGGTGAGCAGGGGTTATCCAGGTGTGTAATCCCCTTTCCCTGACTTAGAAGCAAGGGTCCCTATTTGGACAAAGGTGCATACCATTGCCAACTAGAGACCCCCAGTTCTAACAAAGAATAATATAGAGATTGGAGCAGTTATCGCTTGTTTAATACTTTTGGAGCTAACGATTCTTCTCATCCTGAGTCGGGTGAGACTCCTGCGTAGGATGCTATTTGTATTAGTGCCCATCTATTTCTTTAACCTCGTGTTGAGGTGCTTGCACGTGCAGTTATTCTTGGCTGTAATAAACCCACAAAATTGAATTCGGAGTCAGTGGTCTTTTAAGGTAAACTGGATTCTAAATGTTGTCGTATAACTGAAAAGGATTTTCTTCCCTTCACACTATTCAGCAGATAAAAAGATCCTGGCGACCTGAAGATTCTTAAAAGAGATAAGATAAGAATCAGCGTTATCAGAATCGTCAGCTAAACTCTTAATTGATGGTTGTTTGATGAGTTGTAGGTGATTTGGTAACACTTCTTTGTCTTTCTTTCCTGATGACTTTACTGAAAAAATTGGATAGAGCTTAACAGGGCCAATATCTGACTTAGTTGTATATGTGCGAGTAAGAAGGGACACTGCTCGATTTTTAGTTTTTCCCTTTTTGGGCTTTCCTCAGTTTTTTCTTTGCTTTCCTAGAAAGCAAACCTTCCTTCTGTTTGATCTCTGGTGCGCCGTCTAGTTCTTCTATTATTTGGCAGCTAGTTGAAAGACAAGGCGCAACAGTTGTGGGTCTCATTGAGGAAGTTAAACTTGAGACAGTGGATAATGGCAAATGTGATATTTTAATTGAACTTGCAAGCGGGTCTTCAAGTAAGTTGGCTGGATTGTTGATAGGTTCTGTATTTAATTTAGTTGGAGTCAGTTGTAAGGATGGACCGAATGGTGCTCTTGAGACCCGGACTGAGTCTGCTAAGGTGGTCAAAACTGCAGGAAGATTTGCCCACTGGTCCACAATGGCCGCACATGAACATGAGCAGGTTGTTTGTGAAGTAGAGATCAAGTTTGTGATATGGTCTATTTTTCCTTTCAAATCTGCCAAACGCAAGAGATCCATTTGCAAATCCATCTTGGAGGATTGCCAAAGTAGAGCTTTGGCCGTTATGTGTTGTGGGTTAGTGAGTTTTGGCGATTCGGAGGCAGCCATGAAACTTGGGTTTTCTATGTTTTGAGAGGTACAGTGATGATGATTTGTTCCACTAGATAGTCTATACAGCTGTGGACTCCAGGGTTTGCTCAATTTTAGTTTCAAGTTGCTGTAAAAATAATGCAGAAAGTTCTCCCAAATCTTGTTTTTTCAAAGCAACGGGAGAGCCTGAGGCAGCAATCAAAGAAGGATCTTGCCTAATAGGTGAATGAAATTGATGTATTTGTGCCTCAATTATTGTAGATCTTCTTGGCGCACATGAGGCTGATTTAGAACTGTCAATAAAAGATGATGAGTGAAGGTCCATTGAAGCAGAGCTTGTGTTAGCATTAGGGACGGAGTCTGGCCCCAAGGACAATTGGGTAGGACTATTGACAATGTCCGTGTTTGGGCAAGAAAGAGAGCGGCATTTTGTCTTTGTAGGGCAGGGGCCCTGGGAATTTGTTGCGGAGGGAAAAAAGTCTTCCTTAACACTTGAGTTGTTTCCTAAGTGGTCTGTCCTGCCATTAGCTGAAACTCCATTTGAAGGCTTTGGAAGCAAATATTTAGTTATCAAGCCAGTGTTGGCGGTTTTTGGGTTATTCTGTGTCTTAGGGGCCCCAGGGAGCTGACCTGGATTCTGAGCATTTATGCGTATTATGCTGGAATCATTAGTCAATGGCCCTGCTGGGGCTGCGCCTCCATTGGCGTCAACTGCTGACATTGACCTGGTGACTGGAATCCTTTTTGACATCTTAGGGCAATATAAATGTGCACCGTGATATGTTGGTTGATCCTAGGACGGAATAGGATAATGAGCTAGGGAGATCAAATAATTGCTAGGTAAGCGTAGATGGGCGTGTTTAGACTGTGAGCAGGGCACACTGGTGACCCGTTGGCCCCACCCAACCTAGTTGGCCCGCTTCCACGGGCTCACTGGGCACGCACTCAGCGGCTGCCTCTAATGGCGGCCGCGCTCACCTTTCCCTGCGGTCCTTTGTGCACGGAGGGAGGTTCACGGGGCTCTCAGGGACTGTTATACCAATGCGGCCTTCCCAAAATGCCTCAGTCTTCCGTATCACGGGGGCCCCCGCCGTGAAACTACAGGACCCCTGCAGTACTCCCGCTCCTCTGCTGCTGCTGTGCCGTGTCACCGTAAAAACCTGGGCCGGAGTTCAGACCAGATTCACCATGCTTTGCTCCATGCTTTACTCGCAAGGTATACCAATGATAGGGTTGTTTCCAGCCAAATGACGTGGAAGCGGGGAGCAGATGAAAAGAAGGTGAGCGGAGCTCACAGGGCACACAGTATACGCAAAGTCACTACTGCCACAATCACTACTTTTACTGCTTGCAGTATGCCACTTGCTTTCTGCCTTTTCAAGGCTCACCTGTGCTCCTGTGCTCCCCCCATCAATGCTGTTGCTGGAGCGGCGGTTAAGGGCAGCAATAGGTTCAGTACGCCATCGGCCGCCTCAGCCACACTCACGATTGGCACCCGGCTGCTTGCGGCTTCAAAAGTTGTACAGAGACCCCCACTGATTGGAGGGCAGAGGACACCGCAGATCAGAATTGAATTCTAGAAGCCAGCACCACTGACAGGAAGGTGGTAGCGAGAGCGTGACTTCTGAAACTGGATACTTTGTTGCAACTCAGAGTCTTTTGAAAACAAAGAAGAAGTGGCATGCAGGCAGCCTCGGACTTCAGAGCTCACCACGTTGAAATATAGAGAACAGCTGCTCGGGGCTCCGGGGTTTGTTTAAATAAATCAAGGAGAGGCAGGAAGCCTCAGTATTCAGCGCGTTCGTACAATCAGGATAAGGAATTCAAATTATGTAATTCAGAGCAGTTTGCGCTAATGAGCAGGAGCAGGGCTGGAAACCTCTCTCAGCAGCGCATTAAAACTCAGAGAAAGGACGGTGGTTTAAATGGCTCCAGGCAATCCGTCTTTGTGATTAGAGCTGATGCAGACAAATGTCACATAAAACACTCGGGTAGTTTGCAAGGGTAACACACGATTAATCCTCACCAGGATCAACTTAACAGTCCAAGGCACGTCGTTTCTCCAACGGCTTTCTCCAGGCCTGGACCGGAGCGTCTTATTATTGTAGTCGGGGAGGAGTGTGGTAAGTGCAGACTGAGCAGCATTGCTGCAGTATTTGGTGAGCCCAGTTGGTGGCCAGTCCAGGCCTGGTTTCAGCTTCTTATTATTGTGGTCGGGGAGGAGTGTGATAAGTGCAGACTCAGCAGCATTGCTGCAGTATCTGGCGAGCCCAGTTGATGGCCAGTCCAGGTCAGGTCTCAGCTTCTTATTATTGTGGTTGGGGAGGAGTGTGATAAGTGCAGACTGAGCAGTATTGCTGCAGTGTTTGGTGGGCCCAGTTGGTGGCCAGTCCAGGCCTGGTTTCAGCTTCTTATTATTGTGGTCGGGGAGGAGTGTGATAAGTGCAGACTCAGCAGCATTGCTGCAGTATCTGGCGAGCCCAGTTGATGGCCAGTCCAGGCCTGGCCTCAGCTTCTTATTATTGTGGTCAGGGAGGAGTATGATAAGTGCAGACTGAGCAGCATTGCTGCAGTATTTAGCAAACCCAGTTGGTGGCCAGTCCAGGCCTAGACGGGATCGTCTTATTATTGTAGTCAGGGAGGAGTGTGATAAGTGCAGACTGAGCAGCATTACTGCAGTATTTGGTGAGCCTAGTTGGTGACCAGTCCAGGTCAGGTCTCAGCTTCTTATTAGTGTGGTCGGGGAGGAGTGTGATAAGTGCAGACCGAGCAGCATTGCTGCAGTGTTTGGTGGGCCCAGTTAGTGGTCATACCAGGCCTGCTCTCAATTTCTTATTATTGTGGTCAGGGAGGAGTGTGATAAGTGCAGACTGAGTAGCATTGCTGCAGTATTTAGCAAACCCAGTTGGTGGCCAGTCCAGGCCTGGACCGGAGCGTCTTATTATTGTAGTCAGGGAGGAGTGTGGCAAGTGCAGACTGAGCAGCATTACTGCAGTATTTGGTGAGCCCAGTTGGTGGCCAGTCCAGGACAGGTCTCAGCTTCTTATTATTGTGGTTGGGGAGGAGTGTGATAAGTGCAGACTGAGCAGTATTGCTGCAGTGTTTGGTGGGCCCAGTTGGTGGCCAGTCCAGGCCTGGCCTCAGCTTCTTATTATTGTGGTCAGGGAGGAGTGTGATAAGTGCAGACTGAGCAGCATTGCTGCAGTATTTAGCAAACCCAGTTGGTGGCCAGTCCAGGCCTGGACCGGAGCGTCTTATTATTGTGGTTGGGGAGGAGTGTGATAAGTGCAGACTCAGCAGCATTGCTGCAGTATCTGGCGAGCCCAGTTGATGGCCAGTCCAGGTCAGGTCTCAGCTTCTTATTATTGTGGTTGGGGAGGAGTGTGATAAGTGCAGACTGAGCAGTATTGCTGCAGTGTTTGGTGGGCCCAGTTGGTGGCCAGTCCAGGCCTGGTTTCAGCTTCTTATTATTGTGGTCGGGGAGGAGTGTGATAAGTGCAGACTCAGCAGCATTGCTGCAGTATCTGGCGAGCCCAGTTGATGGCCAGTCCAGGCCTGGCCTCAGCTTCTTATTATTGTGGTCAGGGAGGAGTATGATAAGTGCAGACTGAGCAGCATTGCTGCAGTATTTAGCAAACCCAGTTGGTGGCCAGTCCAGGCCTAGACGGGATCGTCTTATTATTGTAGTCAGGGAGGAGTGTGATAAGTGCAGACTGAGCAGCATTACTGCAGTATTTGGTGAGCCTAGTTGGTGACCAGTCCAGGTCAGGTCTCAGCTTCTTATTAGTGTGGTCGGGGAGGAGTGTGATAAGTGCAGACCGAGCAGCATTGCTGCAGTGTTTGGTGGGCCCAGTTAGTGGTCATACCAGGCCTGCTCTCAATTTCTTATTATTGTGGTCAGGGAGGAGTGTGATAAGTGCAGACTGAGTAGCATTGCTGCAGTATTTAGCAAACCCAGTTGGTGGCCAGTCCAGGCCTGGACCGGAGCGTCTTATTATTGTAGTCAGGGAGGAGTGTGGCAAGTGCAGACTGAGCAGCATTACTGCAGTATTTGGTGAGCCCAGTTGGTGGCCAGTCCAGGTCAGGTCTCAGCTTCTTATTATTGTGGTTGGGGAGGAGTGTGATAAGTGCAGACTGAGCAGTATTGCTGCAGTGTTTGGTGGGCCCAGTTGGTGGCCAGTCCAGGCCTGGCCTCAGCTTCTTATTATTGTGGTCAGGGAGGAGTGTGATAAGTGCAGACTGAGCAGCATTGCTGCAGTATTTAGCAAACCCAGTTGGTGGCCAGTCCAAGCCTGGACCGGAGCATCTTATTATTGTAGTCAGGGAGGAGTGTGATAAGTGCAGACTAAGCAGCATTACTGCAGTATTTGGCGAGCCCAGTTGGTGGCCAGTCCAGGCCTGGCCTCAGCTTATTTTTATTGTGGTGGGGAGGAGTGTGATAAGTGCAGACTCAGAAGCATTGCTGCAGTATTTGGCAAGCCCAGTTGGTGGCCAGTCAGGCCTGGCCTCAGCTTATTATTATTGTGGTCAGGGAGAAGAGTGATAAGTGCAGACTCAGTAGCATTGCTGCAGTATTTGGTGGGACCAGTCGGTGGCCAGTCCAGGCCTGGTTTCAGCTTACTATTATTGTGGTGGGGGAGGAGTGTGATAAGTGCAGACTCAGCAGCATTGCTGCAGTATTTGGCAAGCACAGTTGGTGGCCAGTCCAGGCCTGGTCTCAGCTTCCTATTATTGTGGTTGGGGAGGAGTGTGATAAGTGCAGACTCAGTAGCATTGCTGCAGTATCTGGCGAGCCCAGTTGGTGGCCAGTCCAGGCCTGGCCTCAGCTTCCTATTATTGTGGTTGGGGAGGAGTGTGATAAGTGTAGACTGAGCAGCATTGCTGCAGTATTTGGTGAGCCCAGTTGGTGGCCAGTCCAGGTCAGGTCTCAGCTTATTATTATTGTGGTAGTGGAGGAGCAATGATAATGAGTCCCTAGCACTTGACTCAGTTGGTAGAGTGGAGAGTCCCCTCAAGTCAACAGTGAAATTATTCAACTCATGGAAGCAGAACACTGTGAGGTTGAAATGCTCCTGGGCCAAACAAACACAAGAATAGGGCGGAAAACCATCCAATCAAGAGCAAACTCATCAGTTAGACAAAGAAGCAACCCAATCATGAGCAAGGGGCTACTGGAAACAGTAGGTCTGCCAACATCCAGTTACAGCTGGCTGTGGCCAAGCTCTAAAAGACGATCTGTGAAGCAGTGTTGTGAGCATAGATTGCTGTTTGTCTCCTGCCCTGCAGTCTCAGGGCTAGAGATGAACTTGCTGTTAGTGTTGATGCACCAGTAGCCACCGCCACGTTGGCCGTCTCTAAATTGGATCATAAGACTCCCTGTTTTGGCAAGAATGTTCTGAAAAAACGTGGGCATTTTATTTGTGTAAAAAGGCGATTTGATTTATGTAACAAAATTAATTGTACATCCTAGAATAATAAGCTTAAAAGCCGTGGGGTTCAAACACAGTATCGGAAGAAAGTTGGATTCTTAAGATAGTTCTTTAGACTGCAAACCTAACTCAATGACATGAGCCTTGATGGTTTCGAACCCCAGCTCTCACCCTATCCCAGATCACTTGGGTTCATCCTGGACATCGCCCTGTCCCACAAGTATCACACTACCAAAAAACAAAGTCTGTCTGGTGCCAGCTGTCTCGTCCGAAAGCAACTTCATAACTTCTGTTCAAGCCCTTGTACTCTTGCATCTGGATGGTGGTAATGCCCTACTCTTCGGTCACCCAGACTGCACTCTGTCACCACTCAGGGGCATCTTACACATCACAACATGTCTCATCCAAGTCCTGAAAAAATATGATCACATCAGCGCTATCCTGATGGAGCTCCGACCCAACTCTTCAGTACCCTGATGTACTCAAAGGATTTGGCGGGAATCCCATAAGCTTCTGTAGCCTGATGAAATCAATAGTGCACTCCATTAACTGGTCAATACATTGCACTCCCAGGATTGTTGGTACTAGTGTGAGATAGGCCGGGTAGGCCTTTTAGAATTATAAATTGAACTTCTCGAGCATGACATTGAGCCATACATTTTAGCAGTTGGCTCATCCTTTCCCCTCTAGGCTGGTGAGTAACAACTATATACCCTCAAGCCTTTTCCCCTGGCTCTTGGACTAGTGTGCAGCATGCAGTGCTCAGGGAATGACTGGGCAGAATAGTGCTTTATTTTACTGAAAGTCTTTTTTTTGTCTCATGATTTTACCACTGATTGGAAAAGATGCATTGCTCAAGCCTTGTTTCATGTTGCATCGATTGTTAGATGTACGTATTGATTGATTGCGAATTTGCTGACTTTTTTTCATGTGGCTATCGATTGTGGCATTATCGATGTTATTTGCTAATCCATATTTACTGTCTCTGTAAAATTGTTACAGTTTTAAATAACTATAAACAATATTCTTACTTACATACTTACTAATAGAACTCCATCAGAGTACTGAAGAGTTGGATCTGAAGGTCCAATATTTTTACTTGGTGCCAGTTTTGAAGTAGGAGAAGATTCTGCAGGATTCCACCCCCATAGGTGTTTGGAATTTCCTGCCTCCGTGCTCTGGCCCCGGCTTGTGTGGGGTAAGGGCAGGGAGGCAGAAATGCCAAACACCTCCAGCTTTGTCATTCACAAAGCCATCACAACCAGCTCTGCTGCTTATCTTGCAGACAAGCTCAGCATCTCTGGTGGTTCTCAGCACACCCGCAGCTAGGACACTATCAGACTGCAAACTAAGAAGCATAAAAAACAAAAAAAAGCAAGATAACAGGCCTTTTACATCTAAACAGCTAGGATCTGGGACAACATCCTCAAATCCGTTAGGACCACTGCAAGGCTGCTCCAATTTAGTAAAGAGTTGAAGACTCACATCTTTAAAGAACACTACGGGGTATATTTACAAGGAATTCTAGGAGCACTGCGTTAGCCTCCTTGGCTTAACGCCACGCTCCGCCACTTCTGAAATGAAGGGCTGCACCGTATTTACAAGAATACGGTGCAGGCTTGCATTTCCCCCAGCGCTGGCATTAATTTAGCTGCCTAGTGAGGAGCATGAATGTTTATGTGCAGGAAGGTGTCCCTTCCTACACATAAACAATCTGAAATGGCGTTTTGAAACTTCTATGTGTGCTGCTTAATGCAGCACACATAGAAGTTGCAAAACTTCATTTTTTTTAATGATTGTTTATGTGCAGGAAGGGACACCTTCCTGCACATAAGCAATGATGCATGGCGTTTTGCTGTTTTTATGTGTGCTGCACAACGCAGCACATATGGAAACAGCAAAAAAGAGCAGAAAGTAAACATTTCTCCTCGTTGCGCCTGGGTAAGGCCAGGTTTTCCTTGCTCTTAATTTTGGCGCTGCCTCATATTTACGCCACCCTTGTAAATATGGGGCAGCATCAAAATCAATGGGTGTTGCGGTGGAACGGCCACCACAACACCCATTGCCCACCCCTTTCACGCTAAGTATCGCATGAAAGGGTGCCTTATTCACAAGGCAGCGTTAAGCCACGTTAAAGCTCCACAACGTTGAGAAAAGTGACGTTGTGGTGGCGATATGGACTTGTAAATATACCCCTACATGCATTAACCATCCACAGCTCAGATTCTTATCCTATTACTCACCGACTTCAAGCATGTCTCTGCTTAGCGCTCCACTGCCTTTTGGCTAGGTGCCAGCTATAGAAATACCATACACATACATAAACAACCATGCTCACCTCTGTTTATGATGTCACACGTCACTCAATAAGTAATCCGTATAGGAAGGGTGATTCATAACACATCTGGGCTGGTAATGGCAGAATTTCAATGAGGGATTTTGTAGTGATAGACTCCATAGCCAGGTAAGTATTTCAGGTAAGTTTAATCATAATACCACACCCACAACCAGGAGCGTCCGTCATCTGCAAGGTCCATCAGTAACTGACTAAATGTCGCAGTGACCTCGCAGATGTCCTTCCCCCCAGGACACAGAATTCCTATTGAACATAAACAAGGTGACCTCATGAACAGGAGCGTAAGAGGGCATACCACACTGCGTCGCACGAGGATGCTCCATACTGCACCATTCTTCCCTCTTTATTTATTTTTTTACGTCAGGGCCATATTGCACTAAAACCTCAAAATAAAAACACACATCATAACAGAATTTAAAGTAAAAACAACAGCACTTAATGCAAGCTATGTCCAAAATACATTACAACAACACATGGTCATTAAACCTGCCAGCTGAACCGTGGAACCAACAACAAAACCCTTACTAGCCTCCCCATGACAGGTGTCATCACTCCCTGAGAAGGGTGGGCCTGAAGACGTAATAGAAGAAAAGGATGAAGCTGACAGCTCCTGTCGCTTGCATATCAGAGAGGCAAACAAGGCTTCTCTTATTCTACCTCCCCTTGTCACCCATAACAGCTGACTCTTTGCTCATTCTTGTGACTTGTACAGGAGATGAAAATCTTGACAAACCCTTCATTATCCTTCTCATGTTTTTTATTAACACCCAATCACTTATATGGAGATCCACGTTGTTAAAGCTCCTACTTGCATCCACATTCTTCTTCGTGACACTTTGGGGCATATTTACAAGATCTGACGGAGCGTGGCGTTAGCCTTCTTGGCTTAACACCGCGTTCTTCTGAAATGCAGGGCTGCACCATATTTACAACAATATGGTGCAGCCCTGCATTCCCCCCCGTGCTGGCGCTAAATTAGCAGCCTAGCGCCAATGCAGGCACCCTTGCACCATAGTGCAAGGGTGCCTGCGTTGTGGGTAATGATTGTTTATGTGCAGAAAGTTGTCCCTTCCAGCACATAAACAATCTTAAATGGTGATTTGTAACTTCTATGTGTGCTGCTTTGTGCAACTCGTCATTTTTAGGTCGAGCATCAGCGTGCATGCACTGTCTGCAAGACCTGCTGTAGTCCATAAAGGACTTTGCTCCCGCCTGCTTCCTTCCCATTGTTGTAGTGCGGTGTCCCTCTTCGTTGCTGCTTTCCTAACTGGTGTTGGCAGCGAAATGTCACTTCCCATTTTTTACACAAGAGCATGGCCCAAGTTCAGTTTCCTTTTGCTTCCAATCTTCATCGGTTGTTTCTTTCTAAATGTTGCAGCGTGGCATGCCAAGCTTTATCTAGAAATACTTCATTCAGTATTATTCTACTCTTAATCTGAAAGTACTTTCAGAAGCCTTGTCCACTGAACACACTAGTTCTGTTGACTTTCTTGGTAGATGTGGTGGTGCAATGGTGCACGCACAGGCAGTCTGCACTGCAGCATCTTTCTTATCTCTGGGCAAAGTGGAAACCATTTAGCCATTCGCACGGGTCGCGTGTAGCGCTCCGTGCTGCAAATTACAGGTTACCCGCTAGTTACTCACCACCATCTATTCCCCTCCCCTAGTGTGCTTGGACGTAACTTTGTTGTGTATAAGCTGATGCAGTAAGGTCATAATTAACAGGGTGATTTCTGCAGTTTTCCTCAGCCACTCTTGACCCAATTAGACGGAGAAAGAATGACGGTTCATCTGAGTTATGCTTCATGGGGAATTTGCAGCCCCCTCACCCGCCCCCATGTTTATTTGGGCCACAAGCCTTCGTTTTTGTGATGTTTATCAGGTGTGATCTAAATACCGGAAAATGAGATCTTTCATTTGAACAGATGTTATTGAACATCTACTAACTTAATACAATCAGTCTAGGCATGGAAATGAAGCACCTGTATCTGAAGGGCGGGACATAGGTTCAAATGGTGCCACTCACAGGGCCTGACACAATCTTCTATGGCAGGGGGGATCAGTTGCGGGTTTTGACAGGCCATTCAATAAGCACTGCTCGCCCTGGAGATACACGCAGCAGACATGCACTTTGTTACTTAATGGTCAATCAATAGATAAAGAAGCCAAAAGCACCTATATTAATTCATATGCTGTTGGCCACGGGACTCATTCTTCAATTCCCCTTTTTATGAAATGCTATTTTCTCCTTATTTTCCTAATACTGAATGTAAACGGGTGTACTACGATAATGTGCAGACGCAAACTTTTTTTTGGAGGACAGAGTATTTGCATAATGTGGAAATTGCCCTGCATACCGTGAACCCACTAGCTTTGCAAAGCCCCCCACCCGTTCCTTGCTTGCTTTTTTCCCAAGGCTGAATGGAAACCAGCTTGTATTAACGACGGTTGTGCTTTTTATTTTGTACTTTTTATTTAAATCACCAGGTTGGAGCAAACTGCCCCCGGGTGTACAATGTGTTTGTTCATTAGTTACAATAATTGATTTCACCGAACTGTGTACCCAGATCAATCGGACCGTGGTTCATCCCCAGGACCTTCAACGTGTTACTGTGTAATGTAATATAAGTGACACTTCCGGGCGAGGCGTTCTTCTTACACTGTGGTGCAAAAACAGCACGTCCGAACCCCACACCAGGCAGCAGACAGGGCACCCAGACGGGCGAGAGCACAGGTAAACTGTATCTTTAAAACAGTATCTATTTTGTCACTTGGAGATCTGTCTACAATGTTTTTTCAATTATTTTGAAGTGTTTGTAAAATGCCTCCACACCGAATTAGAAATAAATCTGCATTGCTTAGGATGATTGAATCACTGCTTGTCTCCTGTCTTAGCTATCTATGGGTGCTGTTTTTCAGATATATAAGGAGTAACGTAATACCAGACTTTTATAACCTTTTACATATGTAATCCTTTCTCTAAACAGCACAGCTGCATTGATTGTGGGAAGAATTTTGGCAATTAATTCTCCCCCCAGTCTTTTGGAGGTCCTGGCTGTGCTGCCTCTGCAGGCGCTTCCGAACAATGACCTTCGTGCAAGTGGAATTAATGCCCTATTACTAACCAGTAATCTTCATTACTCCCAGTCCCGTTGTCCTTGTTCCATTCATAAACAAAGTGAGATAATAGGGCATTACCCCCAGGTTCCTCCTGTCCTTGTCCTATTCATAAACAAAGTGAGAATACCCAAGCAACAACTGCCATTCATCAACAACAAACCACCAGGACCCAAAGCGGACAGCAAAACCCAGTGATTTATTGACACAAAGAAATAAGAAGTCAGAAGCACACAGCCCGCAGTACCCTCAAACCAAAATTAGCATCATCCCCCAGCAAATTCTGGATTCGATAATGCCTCACAAAAGTATTAGAGGACGCCCAAGTAGCCACTCTACAGATTTTGGATAGGGAAACCTCCCGAACCTCAGCCCAGGAGGACGCCATCCTCCGGGTAGAACGCCCCTGCACACCCGCCGGAGAAGGGGAACCCAAAAGGGAGTAAGCCAACATAATGACTTGTTTCAGCCAGCACCCAATGGAAGAAAGAGAAGCCTTCCCCCCACGAGAGGAAACCCCAAAGGACACAAACAGGGAGTCTGACTTCTGAAAAGGATGGGTGCGATCTAGATATATACGCAAAGCCCGGTAGACATCAAGCAAGGACCGAGGAAGGTCATTGACAGACACTGGGTCTGCGCTCAAAGCAAGCAACACCAATTCCTGGGAACGATGAAACTGAGAAGGCACCTTGGGAACAAAAGAGGAATCCAACCGGAGGACCACCCCATCATCCGAAAAAGACAAAAAGGCCTCCCTCGCACTTAGAGCCCCCAACCCCACAAGGCACAAGGCCAAAGTAATGGCCACCAAAAAAACCACCTTAAACGTCACAAATTTGATGTCCACTTCAGCCAAAGGCTCAAAGGGAGAAGCCACCAGAGCCTGCAACACCAGGGGAAGACCCCAAAAGGGAAAAAATGGTCGCACCACAGGACGGGCCAAAGAAAAGCTCTTTAGCAACCGAGAGACCAAGTCCTCCACATCCAACAAATTCCCCCCAAGGGGAATGAAACACCTTAATTGCAGCCCATTGAGCCCGCAAAGTGGAAACAGATAACCGCTTCTCAAACCCCTCCCAGAGAAACTGCAGTACCTCAGGCAGAGAGCAATCCAGGAATGACAATTCCAGAGCCCGACACCCCCACTGAAAATTCCCCTCTGATGTCCATAGGACTTCAAAGTAGAAGGTGTATGAGACTGCTGCAGAGCCAAGACTAAATGCTCAGGGAACTCCGACACCTCCACCCCCTCCTCTCAACTTCCACACCAACAGCCGCAGCTGCGGAAGAGACAACATCGGAGAAGACAGCAGGGGAGACGGAAAGCAAGGGAGAAACTCGGGACCCTGCACCGCCAACAGCCTCAGAGTGGGGAACCAAGACCGACGAGCCCAAAATGGTACCACAACCACCACTTCCCGGAATTCCCACCCCAGGGGAGCCAAAAACCGGGGGATCAGTGCAAATGGCGGGAAATCATACAGCAGGTGCAAAAGCCAAGGAATTGTCAGAGCATCCAACCCCCTCACCCCCTCCTGACTGACACAGGAGCAGAATCGAGGCAGTTGAGCATTGTGCCGGTAAGCAAACAGGTCGAGATAGGGAAGACCATACCTCCTGCACACAAGCCGAAAAGCCTCTGGAGTCAGAGACAACTCCTGGGAGGCGGGAAAATAACGACTGAGGGCTTCCGCCACCCCGTTGTCCAAACCCCAAATATGAACAGCCGTGAGAGACAACAGATGACCCCCACCCAACAAAACAAGGGAATCACCACCACATTCAGAGACTTGGACCCGGACCCCCATTGGTGATTCAGGTAGGCCACTGACACTATGTTGTCTGAACGCACGACCACATTGCGCCCAAAAACCGACTGCAGAATCCCATGACAGCTCAGGAAGCTGCTGTCAACTCCAGGCAATTCGAAGAACGCTGCCCCTCCAGAAGGGACCAACCACCTGAAGCGACCCGGACTCCAAAGTCACCCACCACCCAAAAGCACTGGCATCCATTGTCAGGACCACCGGAGGAGAGGGTTATAACCGCAGACCCTCGGAACCATCCACCAGCGCAGGGCAGGGAGGAGCGAAGGAGCCACTGGAACCAGAAGGGTCAAATCACGAGACAAAAGATTCCAACGGGCCAACAGACACAACCACAGAGGCCAAACATGATACCGTGCCTAACCCACCTTGAAAACCGTTGCCGCCATGAGACCCAGAAGCCTCAACCAGAGACGGACCAGGAAAGTGAACCCCATCAAGAACTGAAGAGCAAGGAAAGCCAAGGTCATCGCCCGAGAGACAGGCAGGAACACCCTGTTCAGATCGGTGCGAAAGCATGCCCCTATGAAAGTGAAGTCCTGTGAGGGCTCCAGCTGACACTTGGGAAGGTTCAGTAGAAACCCATGGGCCCGCAACGCCAGAACACACCAATTCCTGATCCACCAACAACTGATCCCGAGATGGAGCATGGATCAGCCAATTGCCCAGGTACGGGTAGACGAGGACACCCCGAAGATGCAACAATGCCACTAATGGTGCCACAACCTTAGTGAACACCCTCAGGTGGACCTCAGGCCAAACGGCATGAACAGAAACTGAAAATGACGGCCCGAAGACAAAACCTCAGGAACCGGCGAGAGCTGGGGTGAATTGGTACATGTTAATAAGCGTACTGGAGTTCGAGGGTGCAGAAGAAATAACCCGGGAGAACCAACAGAATCATCCTCTGAAGAGTCTCCATTCTGAAGGGCAGATGAACCACAAACCTGTTCAGGGCTTTTAAGTCCAGGACCAGCTGGAACCCCCTGTCACTTTGGGAGCAGAAAAATCAGGGAGTAAACCCCTCCCCCAGCCTGCAGAGGAGGAACTTCCTGAATTGCCCCCTTCTATTTATTTATTTTATTTATTTATTTATAAAGTTTTATATAGCGCGAACAAGATCCAGAGGGATATCAGAGCGCTTTACAATAAGAAGGACGGACGGACAAAAGCAATAATCATAGCAAATAAGAGGGGGAGAAAAAAAAAAAAAAGAGTCTCTCTTCGCCAAGAGAGACTCGATCCCCAGAGACAGATCGGTCTGCTTGGCCCGATAGGACGGCCAAGGAGTCGGACGAATCCCCGAATCCGGAGGAGGCTCCGAAAACTTGATACGATAACCCAGACTCACAATGTCCAGAACCCACACATTGGAGCAGGACTGGAACCAGCCGACCTCTGACCAACAATCCTGGATCCGCAGCCATATAGTCAGAAACGAGGTTTTGGAGAGGGGGGGACTTAGCCTTCCTATCGCGACCTGACCACAAGAGAACATCATACGAAACAAAAGGATCCACCTCAGAAGAGGTTTTAAAGGAATGTGTTTCCAATCTTGGTAGGACAGACACAGTGTTTGCTTAAATACCCCTCACACACCAAAAGGGCCCTTGGTGTCATGCTTCATCATAGGGGTCTTCCAGCCCCGCTGCGGGACGGGGCGTGCTACGACCAGCGACTACACGGGAGCACTGATATTGCAGTACTATGTGTGGTGTAGAGGTAGTGAGAGGAAGGGTCAGGGGTGGATGCGGGAAGTGAATTAAAAAGGACCTGGCCTCATGGACTTAAGAAACTTTAATAGGTCAAGGAGGCTGGTGCTGTTAAAAAGGTGGTTCGGAGATGTCCTGCGTGTAATGTGCGGATACTCCTGATCAAGTCAACATGCTCCGCGGGATGGTGTTATCGGAAGCGAGGAGCTGTTGACTATGATAATACAGTGGCAACACCCTTCCCACCCGTTAAAAAAGGCTCAGGGAGCATTATCTCCTGCTTATTCTAGCTTACATTTCAGAAATACTGAAATACTGAGTGGGCTTACATTTTAGCATTACCTATTTGTCACCTTTTATATATAGCACATTATTCGAACACTAATTGATAGCAACATAGTGAGTACTGAAGGGATCATTTCTAGTCCTGATGAAGAAGCCTTGATGCTCCGAAACATGTTGACTTGATCAGGAGTATCCGCACATTACACGCAGGACATCTCCGAACCACCTTTTTAACAGCACCAGCCTCCTTGACCTATTGAAGTTTCTTAAGTCCATGAGGCCAGGTCCTTTTTAATTCACTTCTCGCATCCACCCCTGACCCTTCCTCTCACTACCTCTACACCACACATAGTACTGCAATATCAGTGCTCCCGCGTAGTAGCTGGTTGTAGCACGCCCCGTCCCGCAGCGGGGCGGGAAGACCCCTATGATGAAGCATGACACCAAGGGCCCTTTTGGTGTGTGAGGGGTATTTAAGCAAACACTGTGTGTGTCCTACCAAGATTGGAAACACATTCCTTTAAAACCTCTTCTGAGGTGGATCCTTTTGTTTCGTATGAATCTCAGAGGAGGACGTATCCACCTCTAGTGCCCACGAGGGGCACCTCTTCACTCCCTAATCCTGTTTTTCGTAGCCACAAGAGAACATCCCATGACCCCTAGAAAACTGCCTCCGAGAAGGGGGATGAAAAAAAGACTTAGGTTTGGAAGAAACAGCTGCAGCGGAGGGCTGCTTAAAGGAAGAAGAGTGCTTTTTCTCCTTAAAAAGCCTATGCAAATTGCCCTCCAACTCCTCCCCAAACATCATAGTCCCCTGAAAAGGCAAGCGCAGGGTGGAAGATTTCTGAGCAGAATCAGTCTTCCAGTCCTTCAACACAAGATTGCGGCGGGCCCGCCACACCAACTCCCCCAGAAAGAGCCGAAGCCCTCACCACGTCGAAGGACACATAAGAAAGGAATTCCACCTGCAGCTCGATATGGTCTAAAAGCCCAGAACAGTCAGACGTATCATTCAATGACTGATACAGGGCCTTGATATCTGAAATCAGAGACTGGGCAACGTAAGTACCATAAATGCCACCTTTTTATCCACAGGATCTTTAATCACAGCATCCTCAGCCAAGGAAGTCCGGCCCACAAGACTAGCCACAGAAGAATCAATTGGAATGGAGTTTGGTAAATCCTTTGACATTTCCTGAAGTGGGTAAAGCTTAGCCATGAACCTGGGAAGCATGATACGATTAGGATCCCTGCACTCCCGCTTCAGAACCTCATGGATGTAGGGATGGACCGGCACATCCACAGCAGCTGAACACTGAAACTACCGCAGTAACGAACAACCAGACGTGCTGGCGCATCATCAGTAGGAAAACCCATGTTGTACTTGACATGCTTTAGCAAGTCCAGCAACATATCCTTTTTAATGTATTTTCTCTTATATTCCTCACCCCCCCCCCATCCAATCCTTCTCAGAACCGGAAGAATGAGAGGAATGAGCAGGATAGAGCCCTTGGAACAGGCCACCCCATCTCACGCAAAGTTTCCTTAATCAACCTCTTAATTCTAGCATCATCACTCTCCCTGTGGCGTTTTGATCAAGCAGGAGAAGGAGAGGAAGAAGTCACCGAAGAGGAAGACGAGGAGCACTCCACATGCTTGCACTTCCTGGAGTGTTTCCCCATGTCTCACTGAACACCAAGATGCCACCAGGTGCCAACAGCACACGGAAGTCCCAGGCAGTCACCCTACTAGGTACTAACCAGACCTGACTTTGCACAACTTCTGAGGCAACTGTAATGCTCAGGAGCAAGAGTGGCCGTAAAAGATCAAAGCAACTTAATAGGGGCACACCAGGCACTAGCCCCCTGCCAGATGCAGCCAAAACAGCAAGAAGACTAGCCCGAGCTGACCCACAGCTGAGGTATGTATATATATATATATTCACTGAAAAAACCATAGGTTTCAGGGACGTTATAGTTACAAATTAACATTTAAAAAACCTTTGAAATTCACTGAAAAAACCATAGGTTTTAGGGACAGTTATAGTTAGTTGGACATTGCACTCGTACAAAACCCGTGAAATTCCCCGTTATAGTTAGTCCAGCTAACTATAACTCGCGCCCCCGCAATGCACTGCTGATGACGTCACATATTACATCACTCATGACATGGTCAGTGACATCACTGATGACATCACTGATGACATCTCAAATGACATCACTGATGACATCACTGATGACATCATCCAGTGACTGTGTGTTTCTGTAAAGTTTAAATATTTTTAATATATATAGGAAAAGACGTATTGAAGAATGAGTGGGTGTGTAAGTGTCTGTATGGATGATTTAGTAGGTGCGTGACTGACTCTATAAGTGAGTGATTTAACGTATCTTACTGAATGCATGGGTTAGTGACTAAACTGGGTGAATGTCTGTATCCGTCTGTCTGTTGCTGTGTAAGTGGCTGCATGTGTTTGTGAATAGCTACATGAGTGTCTATATGAGTTATTGAATGCTTGTCTGAGTATCTGTATGGGTGCCTGAGTGTTTGTGTGGGAGGGTGTGTGCAACTCTGTGCATAGATGTGTGAGTGGGTGATTCACTGGGTGGATGGTTTCAAGAGTGCATCTGTGATAGACTGTATGGGTGGGTAAGTGTGTGTAAGAGTGTGTTAGTGAGTGAATGTATGTCCCAGTGGTACATGTGTGAGTAACTACATATGTGAAAGCCAGTATATATGTGTGTTGGAGTATATAAATAGCTATAAGCGAGAGTGACTGATTGTGATAGTGGCTGTATGGATGAGTGTGTGCTTGTATCAGTGATTGTATAAGAGCGTAAGAATGTGCTACTATTTGTATGAGTAAGTGAGCTGGTGTGTGTATAACTGTATAGGTGAGTAAATGGTAGTGTGTTTAATTATTTGCATGACTGACTAGGTGTGTGAGTACCTCTATGGATGAGTGGCGGTGTTTGAGTGTCTATATAGGAGTATGAGTGCATATGATAGTCCTAGTACTGAGTGACCGTAAGTATGAGTGACTGTACGGGTGAGTGTGTGGATGTGTGTGTGTAGACCTAAGAATCAGTGAGTGGGTATGTAGTTATTGGTGTTGGAGTGTCTATGGTTTTGCGAATGGCAGTCTGTAATTTAGAGTGGGTGTATCAAAGGTTATATTAGAGTGTGAGGAGGTGCATCAGATTATCACGTGGATGATGTCATCAGTCATGTCATTTGAGATGTCATCAGTGATGTCATCAGTGATGTCACTGACCATGTCATGAGTGATGTAATATGTGACGTCATCAGCAGTGCATTGCGGGCGCGAGTTATAGTTAGCTGGACTAACTATAACGGGGAATTTCACGGGTTTTGTACGAGTGCAATGTCCAACTAACTATAACTGTCCCTAAAACCTATGGTTTTTTCAGTGAATTTCAAAGGTTTTTTAAATGCTAATTTGTAACTATAACGTCCCTGAAACCTATGGTTTTTTCAGTGAATTTCAAAGGTTTTTTAAATGCTAATTTGTAACTATAACATGTCTGAAACCTACAGTTTTTTCAGTGAATTTCAAAGGTTTTGTAAATGACAATTTTTAAATGTATTAATTGTTATATAAATTTTTTTCATACTGATTTCCAAATATTTTAGAAACAATTTTTTTTACATATTTTATTTTTTAAATTACATTGTAATTACATTATACATTACATTACAAAAAATACTTTCTCAGAATGAATTACTTTAGTTTAATTACTTTGCACATAGGCAATAGACTTTTAAGTACAGTAGTTACAGTTGTTGCAATGGGCAAACACATTTTCAAACACAATGCAACATTCAGCTCAATGTGAATTTCTAGTTAAATGCAATTAGTTACTTTATGGATTACTTTTCTAACCACATTACTGGATCCTAGATTCAGTCCTGGGACATCTCCTGTAAACAGTTGAGTAAAAGCGTTTTGGTTACAGTCGTGATTTTTAAGGAATATTATTGTACTTTAAAAGTTCACACTTAGAAACTTTTTCTCATAGAATCACCAATGTTATCCTATGGAAGGAAATTCACTTAGAAGTTAAAAACTGTTATCGTTACTTTTTCTTACTCAGTGTTGCATCCTGGATCCAGCACTGGTGCATCTCCTGTAAACAGTTGAAAGAATGCGTTTAAGTCATACAGGCGATTTTTTAGGAATATTTGTAGTTTGTGAAAATCGACACTGAAAAACTTTTCTGCTGAAAACCAGACAATGGATTCCTATGGAAGGAAATTCAAGTTACTGGTAAGTACGGTTAAAATTACTTTTGAGGATCAGTACTGGGCTGAAAGATGCAGCACTGAGGTCTCTCCTGATAACAGGTGAGTAAATCGGAATTCGTATTTCGGCTGATTTTAGAGGAATATTTTAAAGTTCCAAAACTCCACACTTAGAAGAATTTCCAAGTGAAACCAGTCAATGTTAGCCTATGAAGGAAATTCAAGTTACCGGTAAGTACGGTTAAAATTACTTTTGAGGATCAGTACTGGGCTGAAAGATGCAGCACTGAGGTCTCTCCTGATAACAGGTGAGTAAATCGGAATTCGTATTTCGGCTGATTTTAGAGGAATATTTTAAAGTTCCAAAACTCCACACTTAGAAGAATTTCCAAGTGAAACCAGTCAATGTTAGCCTATGAAGGAAATTCAAGTTACCGGTAAGTACGGTTAAAATTACTTTTCAGGACCAGTACTGGGCTGAAAGATGCAGCACTGAGGTCTCTCCTGATAACAGGTGAGTAAATCAGAATTCGGATTTCGGCTGATTTTAGAGGAATATTTGTATGTTTCAAAAATCAACACTTAGAAACTTTTTCAGCAAAAAGCAGGCAATGATATCCTATGGAAGGAAATTCAAGTTACTGGTAAGTACGGTTAAAATTACTTTTGAGGATCAGTACTGGGCTGAAAGATGCAGCACTGAGGTCTCTCCTGATAACAGGTGAGTAAATCGGAATTCGTATTTCGGCTGATTTTAGAGGAATATTTGCACAATGGTGAAGGGAGGGGCGGGCCTGAGGTGACATCTGTGCAAACGCGCCCGTGGCGCGTTTTAAGTTGGGGGATTAAGTCCCTTGAATCATGAGGGTCTCTACGGGCCAATCTAGCCCACCAGGAACCTCCAGTATGCGCTAGGGGGCTGCGTTGCAGAGACATGTACAGAGGCCACACCCCTTTACACCTCTCTGCAACGCAGCTCTGTCGCGCTTTCTGGACGTACCTGTTGGGCTAGTTGGCCCCCAGGGACCCTCAGGATTGAAGAGGATTTAATTCCCCATCTTAAAACGTGCCACGGGGCCTGTTTGCACACATGTCACCTGAAGCCCCGCCCTCCCTTCACCACTGTGCAAACGCGCCCGTGGCGCGTTTTAAGTCGGGGGATTAACTCCCTTGAATCCTGAGGGTCCCTGGAGTCCAACTAGCCCACCATGTTCCTCCAAAAGCGCCACAGAGCTGCGTTGCAGAGAGGTGTAAAAGGGGCGTGGCCTCTGTACACCTCTCTGCAAGGCAGCCCCTGGCGCATACTGGAGGTTCCTGGTGGGCTAGTTGGCCCCCAGGGACCCCCAGTATTCAAGGGGAATTGTTCTCTCTGCAAACGCACCAGGGGGCGCGTTTGCAGAGTGGTGAAGGAAGGGGGCGGGGCCTGCGGGCCCGATCGGTTTTTTTTTCCTCTGAAGGGGGCCGTGTGGCCCCCTTCCTTTTTCCTATTTTTAGGCCCTGGGGACCCCATCCCCCAGGGCCTTACCCCTTTTTTAAAATTAAAATAAAAAAACGGGAAGGGGGCCGCGTGGCCCCCTTCCCTGGGCCTGTATTGGCCCCGGGACCCCATCCCCGGGGCATGGCCTCTTTTGTTTTTATTTGGAGGGGGCTGCGTGGCCCCCTCCTCAGGCCATTTAAGGCCCCGGGACCCCATCCCCGGGGCCGGCCTTGCACTTTTTTTTTAAATTTTTTTACTTTGGGGAGGGGGCTGCGTGGCCCCCCTCCCGGGCCACTACTTGCCCCGGGGACCCCATCCCCCGGGGCCTGGCCTCTCGTTGGGGACTGTGGGGGTCCCCAATCCCCCACAGTCCCGCCGGCTCCCCGTGTCCTACGGGAGCCGGCATTGCTTTTACACATGGGGAGCAGCTAACATGCTGCTCCCCATGTGGAAAGCTATCGGCTTTGGATATTGGAAGAGAGAGCAGGTTTCCTGCTCTCTCTTCCAATATCCAAAGCAAGTTTGCAATGACAGGACGGAGCCGCGAGGCTCCCGTCCTGTCATTGCAAACAGCAGTGTCCCGGGGTAGGCACCCCGGGACACTGCAGGAGCCTGCCCTGGGGGTGGTGGTCCCCAGGGCCATCAAGGGCTTCCAGGAGGAGGCCGCGCGGCCCCTCCCTACATCGAGAAAGCCCCGGGAGGTGGTGGTCCTCGGGGCTTGGGGGTCCAAAACGGACCCCCTTTTTCATTTTTCTTAGTGCCCCGGGAGGTGGTGGTCCTCGGGCGTGTGGGGCCCTTAGAGGCCCCCACACATAAAATAAAGCTTTGGGGTAAAGCTTCTCTCTACTCGAGTGTGACTCTTATTTTGGACAACCCCTTGTGATTTGATGTGTAGCGGCCGTCCTGCCGCAGGGTCTGCACCACCCCTAATTAGGGGGGCCACGGGGCTCCGATACATGGAGTTTCATTTCTGGAGTAGAGAGCATGGATGGAGGCACCAAGACTTTCCGGGGGCTCACGCAGAGCCTAATTTGCATTTATTTGAAAGCGCCACCATTTGGATTGTTATTATGGACTGCAATTCCCAGAAACCACGCAGAGTCCCATTCAGGGCAGCCAATTGGGTCATGCGATGTCGGATAAAGGGAAGGGCATTTCACCAACGCGCTTTTTGCCCGTAAAACCCTCTGAGGAAGAGATTGCTCGAAACGCGTCAGGGATGCGGACGTATGCTATTAACTTTCCTGGCAAGTGTTGCTGCTTGGTTTGAATAAAGCTTTGGGGTAAAGCTTCTCTCTACTCGAGTGCGACTCTTATTTTGGACAACCCCTTGTGATTTGATATATATATATATATATATATATATAAATATATATATATATATATATACCTGTACCCCTATATATGAGTATGCATAAAAAGATTTGTTTTTAAACCCATATACGTATATATGCACACACACATAAATATATATGTAAGTGTATGTGAATAAATGCATTGTAAGTGTGTTTTATGTGTTGTATGTATTGTAGTGTAAATGCCACTGAAGCAAATGTTTGTGTGTTGTAAGCGTAGTCCTGCTACTGGATGTGTGGTCAGTGTCCTAGCTGGTGTTTGACTTCGTGGTCGAAACCTAAAGTTTTCCGGCCATGCACGGTGCTTTGATTAGCATATATATTGTGATACATTGAAAACCATCAATGAATACCATTTTTTATCTAAATTTCATTGATGATGTAAACGAAAAGATCACTACAATGTTTAGCCGGGTTGCGGTGTCTACTTATTTATGTGACGTCATACTAATGAAAGGGATGGGGACCCAATAGATATTTCTTAGAAAAACATCAAAACACAGACGCTCATCCTGTAGAAGTTTAAAGACCGTGGCTCTATCGCTGCACTAAACGGATCGAGCCTGGACATGAGCGACTTTGATAAATGAAGAATTCGGTGGCGCTATCCATCCTTTTGAAATAATATAAGGGACACAGCAGTGTTTTCAGCTTGTTCCTTCTTTACCGTTCCGTAACACAGGGCACCGGCATGTTTTCTCGGCAGCGGAGAGGGTGCCGTCAATCATTCACATCTGCAGGGAGTCAGGCGAAGACAGGACTGCCACTTCAAACAGAAAGTGCGTCCACTGAGACGCTGAGGGCGAACGCAAACGGTTCCTGGTCGAAAGATTGACTGTGCCAGGGACTGAAAAATCTCTCAACTGCACGGAAACGTTTCTGTCCTTTAAAATGTGACAAACATAGGTCGAACCACTAAAAATGCAAACACTATGGTGGCTTACACACGGATGAAGAGGGACATGTATGACACTCTCAGAGGGAAAAAAGTTGCCTTGGCGCATAGACGGGCCGAGAACAAAACACATCACATAACTCACATGTTTCACTAAAATCATACCGCAAAATCTGCAACTCGAATTTATGACTTACTGAATTCCAAAAGAATAACGGCTGGAATAACGAAAGAAATCCCTGACATGTAACACGGGACTATGAGAGGATGTGACCCAGCGGCCAGAGATGCTGACTCTAGAGCGGGGGATCCCGGTTCGTGTCTCGGCGCCGCAACATCCAAAATCACTTGATCTCTCCAGGTGATAAATTGCCCTAAATAAATCTGCTGCAAGACGAACAAGCAGTCGGAAGTGTCCCCACAGCTCAGAAAGTGAAAGTGCGCACAGCACGCTGACTGTTAACAAAGCACATCGTCCTGCCTCAAGTAGGACAAACTCAAAATATAGTGCTTACTGTGTAGGAACAGAAGTAAAGGGGCCAGTAGCCATGGGAGGATACAAATGACAACTTGGCTGTACAAAGACGGGACTAACAAGCCTCATAATGAATCCGAAGGCAGCATTTACAAAGGACAAACACACGAGCCAATGAAAAAGAAGGGCGGGGGGACTGGGCAAAGCTTCTCTCCGTACTCAACTACTGCAGCTCTAGGGAGAGCAGCGCTTGCGTGCTGGCTCACGCTCGACCTAAAAATGGAAGCAGGCAATGGCTGAAGAGAGCTGACCATAAAACAACTTTCTCTATATAAGTAAGTATGTATGCATACTGTAATGTATTGATAACCTGAATTCCCTGCCAGACAGCTACTTTTTGTAGTGGGGTTTAACAAACCTTTGTGTCAGTGGCTGCTGGGAAGAGTCACAGATGCCTATGCGGTGGTATGTAGGCTGCTAAGAGAGGTCCTGCAGGAATGATGCCAGTCCTGCCAGGTGCTGTACTCAGGAGATGAGCTGCTGGGGAGGAAGGAAGGTCCTGTCTCCAGCAGTGTGGAATTTATTGGAACCTAGCAGTGATTTGGTTGTAAATGTTCATCCGGCAGCAAAGACAGTCAAGCTCAGAGGAAAAGGTGCAGAGAAGACACATGACCTGCTCACGTCCAATTGGAGGGCGGGAGTGCAAACTACTGTGTAGAGAGCACTGCAGCAGCTTGGATGCCAGAAAAACAAAGGTCCAGGGGCCATGGGTCTAGTGACACCTCCTTCTCCTGCTCAGACCACACTGGAAGAACCCACCAACCTGAAAGACTCCAGGCCAAGCATGTGTGTGGGGCTGCCTAGGGCCTAGCAGGTCCTCTGCTGCTAGGCAGCACCTTGTCTGACCAGGCTGTATTCTAACAAGTGCAGTTTGTAATTGTTACAATGTTAAACTGCATTGCCACAAGCAGGGGCTGTTCTCAGAAAAATTTTTCACATCACAATTTCCCTGTTTCTCTGTTTCTATGCTGCCTTTACCCCCTTTGAGAGCCAGAGGTTGCAAGGGCAGTGCCAGGGGTTACCTTGCGACCCATGGTGACCCCCAAATGATGTCCATGTCAAACAAAGGCCTGCTTAATGCATATTAATGAGGCAGGTCGTTATTTGTAAGCGCCTGTGATTAGTTGCAAACACAGAGATGGTAGTCATGCAATGCGTTCCAGTTGTGTTCCAAAACAGGAATCTTTTTTTATTTAAAGCAACTTGTATTACTTTAATAAATATGTTTCCCATTTGTGAAGACAGCCGCGGACCAGGCAGTGTTCCTGCGGACCACTGCAGGCCCCCCCTGAGGCCACCAGACACATTGCCCAGAGGACAAGCCACCCTGTACATCAGCTTCCTCTTTGCAGATGGGTCACCATCTCCTGTGACGTGTTGGTAACTGTGAATGGCTTCTGACCACAATTGCTGTCATGAACCAATAGGACTCACAATTATATGGGACCGCTATGTCCTAGTTGTGATCAGGGCCGGCTTTAGGGGAGTGCGACTAGTGCGGCTGCACTGGGTGCTGACCTGTGGAGGGGGCGCCAACATGGTGAGGTGTGGGGAGAGGGGCTCTTTGTTTTGCACTAACTTATGATTGGAGAGCTGAGGGGCACCTATGCCCGGTGGTAGTGAGAGAATCCAAGGAGGCGGTCATGGGGTCTAGGGGCACCAAAAATGGTTGTCGCACCGGGTGCCACCAGCACTAAAGCCGGCCCTGGTTGTGATCCCAGAGTGTGGTAATCTGTTTTAAAGCCTCATCAATCGTTCGTATGTTAGGTTTGAAAAATCCCACTAAATATACGCCATTTGTATTCACGTTTTGCAACCCACTGAGTTATCCCTGCAAAGTGGAAGCTTTCCTGTAGTTAGCCAGTGGGACTCCGTTTTGTATTTCGCAATCCCTATTAGGCTGCTTAGACCGTGTCTGAACTAGGCCTCATCATTCGTATTGCTTGCCTCAGCAGAACACTGTATTTTGCTATTATTTTCTCTCTGTTCAAGGCTGTTTTCCGACTTAGTAATGAATAGGCCATTCTGCCCTCGCATAGCTATCTCAGTGTGTAGCTCTGCTCCCACGTTAGGAGACGCTGAGACTCAGCGCGGTGACCTCAAATTGCAGATAGCATGTACCCATCTGGTAGGTGGTAGCCCATCCTCCTGTGCCGCCTTTGTTCATGTTCGGCCCAGGCTGGTAACTTTCCACTGTGGGCGTGGTTGAAGGCTTCTTGGGAAGAATGATTACTCACTGCAGACTGTTGGGGGGTCAGTCCCTCGGCAGACATCTTAGGGTGCAGGTCAGATTGGACTCCTCTGCAGAGTTTTGCTAATAATAAAAGCTTGCTTGTATTCTCTACTGTCTGACCGACTCTTCATTCTTGGGAAGGCATAGCAGGTGGTTGTAAGTAACCCGGGTGGCCCCTAAGGGCCACTTCCTTCACGTAAGAGGGTCCTGCACTGCAGCACAAGAGAGGAACTGCACAGTTTCATCTATCAATCAATCCATCGATCAATCAATGATTTATCAGCACGGTAAGTCACCATGAGGGTCTCAAGGCACTGGAATAGCTAACTGCTTCATGGTGATCTGTTCAATCAATGAAAACACGGGGAAAGCAAGGAGAAGGAACTCATCCCGCGGCTAATCACAAAGCAGGGTTTGCAATGAGTTTCTAAATGCAAGACAAGGTAGAGAGTTCTAATGCTTGCTGCTAAATAACCAACGCTTGACCTCAGCTCAAGGTTTATTGAGCCTGGAGAGAACCAGATTTTGGTCAAAATAAGAATGAAGCCGGTAGTGAGGTTGATATCTCTGAAACCTTTTCTGGAAATAGAGCGACAATTCTACCATGGACTGTATGATGCACCAATCTCAGAGACTTAAACAAAATCCTTTTCCCCACTGGCATCCAATGCAGATTAAGATTAGTCTGTGCTCTGAGTCATATTCGCATCTCCTGAGTCCAAACATCACACAGACCGCTGAATTCTATAACACCTGTAATCTGAACATGTGGCCTTTTTAGCTGCCCAGATATAGACTATTGTAGCAGTCTGTTGTGGACCAAATTAGGACTTGAACAGCAACCTTTTGACCCTTTAGGGGTAAAAATGAATACATGTGACGCAAAACCCTTTTGGTGCACATCGAAAGATGGTTTTGGTATATTAAGAAATGTCATTTTGTGGCTGCAAACACAGTGGTTCTGCGAATCGCGGTTTTGGCGACCACAAAATCATTTTATGCATGAGGCCCATAGTATTTGGCATGTGCTGAAACCAATGCTCCTTGTGCACCGCAACAGAAGCACTCTCTAGGTTGAATAATAATGCACCGACAGTGAATCGCATGACAGTTACATTTTCTAAAAGAAGGATGAATTGTGCTGCCCCAAACAAGCCAATGGCTGAAGGGGTCTGACCCAAACAAGCAAATGGCAGAATGGGGCTGACTCAAACGAGCCAATGGCTGAAGGGGGCTGACCCAAACAAGCCAATGGCTGAAGGGGGCTGACCTAAACAAGCCAATGGCTGAAGAGGGCTGACCCAAACAAGCCAATGGCTGAAGGGGGCTGACCCAAGCAAGCCAATGGCTGAAGGGGGCTCTCCAAATGTCCTAAGAAGACATGGGCAGTGACTCGAAAGTGAAGTGAGGAGATGGGAAGTGGAAAACAGAAGAAAGGTTGACCTCTGCACCATAGACTAAGACCAGGGCTGTACTGGGAACCCAAAACACTTCTGCCAATTTTGTTGGACCAGCCCCACACGGCACGCAGTGAGTGAGCTTGACCACTACAAGGGGAGTTTGAGAGGGGGTGTGCAAGTGTGAAGCACTGGTTGGCCCAGGGAGGCTGGAAACAAAAGTGAGTGGATTATGCTTGCTTGCTGCTTTTTTTTACTAGGGACCGATATTGCAGCACCACTGCAAAACCGGCCCCAGTAACAAAACCAGCCCCTACCTTTTCAACCTCCGAGGGAAGCACCTGATGCCGAGTGCGGCCAGTCCAGCCCTGACTAACGATCATGCAGCCTCCACTGTCGGTCCACACACAACCTGAGTACAGGGAATAATCCTCATGTTCACAAAGAGGGGTGCACATTTGGTGGCCTCTCCGTATCTGTATCTTACCTGCAGTGGCAGCTCACCCTTATTGCTTTTGGGGCTCCTCTCTCCTTGTTATCTGCCATTTTGTTTTTACTATCTCAATCGTGAGTACTGGTGTATTATTCATGAATTATTCAGCTTGATATAATAAGAATGTTTACCTTCTCTGCAAGCAGCAGCCTTGGGCTGTGAAACTATGTGCTGTCTGACACAGACATAGAGAGGAACCAGCACCATCTATTATGCAGAATTTCTACAGCTGATGACATCGTAGTCTCAGGTGCCTGACTCGTCCAGGTGGCACCACATTAGTAACATACTGCAGCATCATTTGTAAATGTTGCCATAGCTGCTTTAGATGTAAGCCCTGCAGTGCCCAGGGTTAAATGTTCATCAGGCAGTTACTTTACGCTCTCCCACCTCGTCTCGCCGTAGGGTGTGGTCAGGAGCCTCACTGATCTGACACCTCCCTGTGACAGGTTGGTAGAGGGTGGAATCTCCCACCTCGTCTTGCCGTAGGGTGAGGTCAGGACCCTCACTGATCTGACACCTCCCTGTGACATGTTGGTAGAGGGTGGGCTCTCCCACCTCGTCCCGCCGCAGGGTGAGGTCAGGAGCCTCACTGATCTGCAACCTCCCTGGGACATGTTGGTAGAGGGTGGGATCTCCCACCTCGTCCCACCGCAGGGTGAGGTCAGGAGCCTCACTGATCTGACACCTTCCTGTGACATGCTGGTAGAGGGTGGGATCTCCCATCTCGTCCTGCCGCAGGGTGAGGTCAGGACCTCACTGATCTGACACCTCCCTGTGACATGTTGGTAGAGAGTAGAGAGTGGGATCTCCCACCTCGTCCTGCCACAGGGTGAGGTCAAGAGCCTCACTGATCTGACACCTCCCTGTGACATGTTGGTAGAGGGCGGGATCTCCCACCTTGTCCCGCCGTAGGGTGAGGTCAGGAGCTGCACTGATCTGACACCGCCATGTGACATGTTTGTAGAGAGTAGGATCTCCCACCTCGTCCCGCCACAGGGTGAGGTCAGGGGCCTCACTGATCTGGCACCTCCCTGTGACATGTTGGTAGAGAGTAGGATCTCCCACCTCCTTCTGCCATAGGGTGAGGTCAGGAGCCTCACTGATCTGACACCACCATGTCACATGTTGGCAGAGGGTGAGATCTCCCACCTCGTCCCGCCGCAGGGTGAGGTCAGGAGTCTCACTGATCTGACACCACTAAGTGACATGTTGGTAGAAGGTGGGATCTCCTACCTCCTTCTGCCATAGGGTGAGGTCAGGAGCCTCACTGATCTGACACCTCCCTGTGACATGTTGGTAGAGAGTGGGATAAAAGACAAGAGGTTAGAAACGTAAGCCTGCATAGTACCTCAGGATGGTGCGTGCAATGCACAAGCCCAAGCTTTCAGTTTCATGCTTAAGTGCTTGAGGCAGAAAGGACCTGTGTTCCTGCCCAGAGGGGCAATGGAGAACTCAGTAGCTGAGGAGTGAGGCAGACACCGGAAGTAAGTTAAAAAAATATTCATCAAATGTTGCATGTATGTGGGTGACAGAGTTTGTCTGAGTGCATATGTGTGTGTGTCTGAGATAGAGAGAGCATGTGTATGTCTCAACATTTGTGTGTGTGTGTTTGTATGTATGAATACATGTCTGTGAATGTGTGCATTTGAAAGTGAGTAACTGAGAGTGAATGATGGGGAGTGAGAATAAATAACATTATCACGAACATCACGCTGTTTTGGAGAACCTATCGAAGGTATTGAGACCCGCATCAGTACTGATGATTAAATTCTACCCCTGATGAAGGGCTTTATGCCCGAAATGCATTGGGACTCCTAAAAACTGTGAAGGATAATATGATGCATTTTTGAAAATCGACACAAGAATTGGATTCTTGATTGAAATTGAAATATAATTGATATTGCGAAAAACTTACATAAAATAATAATAACAACTTCTTGTTAAATTGACTATCGTTTTCATTTAATGTGAAGATAAAACGAAGACCCCCATAGAGGACCCAGGTTGTGCCTAGGGGGACACACTCCTAAACGGGGGTGCTACCTACTTTGGGAGTGAAAATAAGTGACAGTGAGTGACAGTAATGGTAACTCAGTGAAAAGGAGAGAATAAGGTTGTGAGAATGAGTGAATGAAAATTAGTAACAGTGAAAGTGAAAATTAGTGTGAGTGAGAACGTGAGTGAGAGATTAAATATGAGTGAGCACGCGTGAGTGAGAGTGTGTATGTGGGTCTGTAAGGCTTGAGAGTCTGTCACGGGCACACTACAGGTAATTTCTGACAAAAGGGACACTCATGGAATAATATTAATGCTGGAACACCTGAGGTGAATATTGGCATCCTTGAGATAGTTCTAGCCATAAAGACATCCATGGAAAAATGTTGGTGGTGGCACAATAGGGGTAATTCGTGGCACATGAGGCACCAGTGGCAAAATGCTGGCACTGGACACTAGACGTAATTCTTGGCATAAGGGGCACCCATGGCAAGATACTGGAATATTGCAATCCTTGGCATCCATGAGAAAATGCTGACAATGGCATATTTGGCACCCATGGAAAATTCTGGCAAGTTGGAGCTGATTCATGGAATATTGGACCCCATGGCAAAATGCAGGCACTGGAATTTTGGAGGAAATGTTTGGTAGAAGGGGCATGTTGTATCTAATATTGTTTTAAATTTCTCTTCCTCCTGAGAGTTCCTGAGAGTTTTTAGTTGTTGGACTTGGTTCTGCCCCCTTCCTAACTCCCCTCTCACCTCCCTTGGTTTCTCCCTCTTCCTGGAGCTTGCCTTAGAATGTTAAGAGCATGATGATTCTAATGCTTCTGTGGCGGAGAGTGAAGGCCGGTAAATAAACTCCTGAACCATACTGCGGCTGTGTGAGTAAAATGACTTCACTGGCGACGATCTGTGTGAGGGGACACATGACCAGCCTTCCCCCCTTTTGGATCCTACTCCACCTGTGACCTCTTCCTACCATTGCCAGGGCCTTATCATATAGAACAGCTGGCTGAAGGTACTGTTTTCAACTTACTTCCTTGACTGTCTCCTGCTCTGTCAATTGTGCTGTGTGGACGTCCTTCCGACAGCCTGCCCCGTCTTCCTGTCGTGTGGGGGCTGCTCCTGACTGCCGTTTTCTTGGTGAGATTGAGGCTGCTCCTCTGCCACTTTCTTGGAGGTCACCGGAGCGGAGCGACTACATTTTGGTATTCTGCCTTCTCCTCATCGGCGGCCTGTTCCTTCGTCATTCTTCCTTCTGGCTGGCGGAATATCTTCGAGGTTTTGCTTCCTCGGACCGCCCCTCGGCTGACTGGCATTCAGCTCTTATGCCGCTTCAGGGAGGAGTTAAGCCTTCCACCCAGTCCGGTTCTGCATCCCCCGGCTGTGAGGCGTGTCTTCCTTGTACAGCCTCCTCCTCTGCTTCCGTCAGTAGTTGCCTTGGGTGGGGCTGCCTCCTTCCTCCTTTCTCCTTGGGGGCTCGTTACGAAAGCTTCATCTACCCTCCTGCCAGCACATGCATCGGAGACACGTACTCCATATTCTCAGTGCTTTGGCGTGTCTTTTCACGGTGATGCGCACACCAATATTGTAATCAAATCTTTTCAGCGTGTCACACCACGGTGATACGCACACCACATATCTTTAATTAGTTAATCCTATGACGTGCTACTTTACGGTGACATGCACACCCTTCTACTTTACCACTTTTCAGTGCTTGGCGTGTCTCTTCATGGTGACGCGCACACCTTTATTGGAATCTAATATTAATACGTGCACACCATACTTCATTTGTGTGTTAGCTTCGGTGACACGCACACCATAATTGTTTGAAGAAGCTTTTCTCTTCTGCCTCATTTGTATGCATGTAATTTTTGGTGACACCACCACCATATCTTCTCTTGTACCACATTTCGCCCACATTGCATGTTACCTTCGGTGACAGGCACACCATAAATTGCGGGAGGAAGCACCAAGTTATTTTCTCTACTGCCTCAGGTGTATGCATATAATTTTCGGTGACACGCACACCTCTAATCTATTTTGGAAGCTTCATGCGTGCCATTTCACGGTGACACGCACACCATACTTTATCTTCAGCTTTCATCAGCTTTCTGGTGTCTAGGGTCACACCTAGTTTGCGTGCCATCTCTCGTTATTTTTCGCATTTAGGTGTGACCTTCATACATTTTCCCTGATATCTCATATTTTGATGAGAGCAGCTAGCATGTCTCAACCTGCTCCTTTCCTAAATGAATTTGGGGAGCCCAACATTCCATGGAAAGAGTGGGAAAATATTTTTGAATCCTACTTAATTGCGATTGGTGGAGAGAAGTTTAGCGCTTCAAGAAAACAGCACATATTACTCCACAGTCTAGGTCCGAATGGTAGGAAGATCTTTGAGTCATTACCTGAACCAGAATCCGTCTCAGGAGATAGTGACTCTGTTGAGGAAGAGGAAGATGCTTATAAATCTACCCTGTTAAAACTACGAATTCACTTTGGAGACAAAGTGAACATTGTACTTGAGCGGCATAAGTTTTTTAGCAGGGTTCAAGGCAAACAGGAATCTGTTTCAACATATGTAGCAGTGCTAAGAGGATTGAGCAAGTTTTGTGAGTTTCAAGAACTAAATGATTCGCTTATAAGAGCCCAACTAGTGCGATGCACTAACAATAATAAAATTCAAGAGAAACATTTGCAAAAACAACCCAATCTTCAAGAAGCTATTGTGATTCCTAAATCTATTGAACACACTGCCATATGTTTGAAAGAAATCAGATCCCCAAGCTCTAATGTACAAGTTTCTGAAATAACAGAATTGGGAACTGAACTAGCTGTGTGCACGATAAAGAATGACAAAGGGCCTTCCCAAATGGGCGATACAGAAAATTTCAAGCTGAAGTGCTTCTGCTGTGGAAGTAGTAACCACTTAGCCAATAGTCCTAATTGTCAGGCTAAGACGGTTGTGTGTAGGAAGTGTAATAAAAGAGGTCATCTGGCAAGGGTATGCAAAAGCTTCTCAAGGAAAGGATTTGGAAGTGAATCTAATCTACCAGAAGAGAAATTCCAAGTAAAAAAAATAGCATTACAAGTCAAGGAGAGCACAGAAAACCAACTAAAATATCCTGTGTGTGAGATTCACTTAGAAGGCAACTTAGTCAAAATGTTTGCAGACTCATGTTCACCATTCACATTACTGAACTACTCTGACTATAAGTCCATGAGTCAAGTTAACAAGAATGAGTTACTCCCAGCTGATGTCTCACCTAGTGGATACAATAGAGATCCCATTCCTATGAAAGGCATGATTAAAACTCTCATATCCTTCAAAGGCCGCACTACTGTAGGCAAGGTATACATAGTAGAAGAGGGATCTAATCTCCTCGGGTGGCAACACCAAAAGGAATTGGGGATCAAGCTCGATTACAATAATCCAGAGCAAGTCCTTGCTGTGAACCACCCAATGCCAGTGAATACATAATTGATGAATTCCCGGAAGTTTTCTCCAGCAAGTTGGAATTACTCAAAGACTTTCAACATAAAATCAAAATTAAGCCCAACACCAAACCAGCCATACATAAAACCAGACCAATACCTCAACTTATGTGGGATCCTTTAAAGAAAGAACTCACTAGGTTAAAGGACTGAGGCATTATTCAACCTATAGACTGCTCAGACTGGGTAGCACCTATCGTAATTGCAAAAAAGAATCAGTCTGAAGACATTAGGCTGTGTGTTGACTTACGTGATCTAAATGCCAGCATATGGGTGGAGAGACATCCCTTACTTCGCATCCACGAGATGTTGAGCACAATGGGGGAGGCCACATGTTTCAGTGTCTTAGACCTCTCCATGGCTTATCATCAAGTTAAATTGCACCCAGAGTCTAGACATTTACCAGCTTTCACCACACCTATGGGCATGTTCATGTTTCACCGCATGCCATTTGGACTCGCCTCAGCTGCTGCGGTTTTTCAAAAAATCATGCAGTAAATACTTGAAGGGGTACAGAAAACTCTCTGTTTCCAAGACAATGTCCTAATCTATGGGGCCAATACTGACGAACATGACGAAATCCTAAAACGAGTACTCTCTAGGTTCAAAAATGCAGGTTTAACCCTTAAAAGAGATAAATGCCAGTTAGGTGTTAATACAGTAGAATATCTAGGGCATATTATTTCAAAAGATGGTTTTAAACCCAAAATGTGCCTCCTAGAAGCCGTTAGAGATGCCCCTGCTCCAGAAAATAAGGAGGAGCTTAAGTCCTTCCTGGGACTAGCCGAGTACATGGCAAAGTACGTGAAGAATTTTGCCGACATGACTTCCAATCTTAGAGATCTTGTAAAGAGCCATGCACATGAAAATAAAGGACGCCGTCCTTGCCGCTCCTTACTTGTGCAACTTCGAACCTAGTCACAAAACATTTCTGACTACAGATGCAAGTAACAAAGGATTGGGAGCCACCCTCTCCCAAATCATAAAGGGTAAAGAGAAAATTGTGGCATTTGCATTGCACACCCTCACCAAGTCCGAAAAAAACTACTCTGTTGTGGAAAGAGAAGCCCTTGCCTGTTTTTGGGCTGTCAGACATTTCAAGTTCTTTCTATGGGGCATACAGTTCTACATACGCACTGACCATAAACCACTTATATTCGTGTTCAATACCAAAGGCTCTTCTTGTACTACCCCTCGCATTGCTAGGTGGGTGTTGGGGTTAGAAAGCTTTTGTTTCAAAGTGGAGTATGTTCCAGGCAACTTGAATTCCGCAGCAGATTTCCTCTCTAGAGCACTATTGAACAAGGAAGAACAATTCAATACTACAGAATACCCCATCCTACAAGTCAATTACTCAACCATCTCATCTCAAGAATGGAGTGAATGCATGAGCAAAGATGATACCATGCAACAACTCTGAATCTACACTTTACAGGGGTGGCCCACTTCGAAAGCATCTGTTTCTGATGACATTAAAAAATTCTGGGAAGTTCGCCACGAACTCAGCATAAGCCAAGATTTCTTACTAAGAAATGACAAAATTGTTCCACCTGAAATTTTGCGCAACAAAATTGTAGACCTGGTACATGAAGGTCACCTTGGTAGGAGTTTAACAAAAGCCAGACTCAGGGAACGTTATTGGTTCCCCAGCATGGACTCCATAGTAGAAAACAAAGTAAAAGATTACAGCATCTGTGCAAACAGTGTTAAATCTAAGTTGACATGCAAGGTTCCTCTGTCACCGGTATCTGCTCCATCCAAACCATGGGAGAAGCTTGCTTTAGACATCATTGTTCCCATAAACTGAAAAAATGTATCTAAGCGCTTTGCATTTGTCTTAATAGATTACCACTCCCACTGGACTGTCACAAAAATGGTGAATCAAATTACCACTGACTCGTTAATACAGTTCCTGAGGGACACCTTTGCTATCGAAGGAATTCTGTCAGCTATTGTCACGGACAATGGAGTACAATTCACATCTGTGGCCACATCGGAGTTTTTCACTAACTTGGACATTACTCACCTCAAAACTTCTCTTTATTGTCCCAGGGCCAATGGGCTAGTACAGAGAATGAATAGGATGATCAAGGGGTGTATTCAGTTGGCATGTACTAACATGATTCCGGTTGAACTACCCATTCAAGAAATGCTATGGGCTTACCACACCACTCCGAACCAGGTCACATGAGTCTCACCTTTCTCAGCCCTTAAGGGAAGAAAACAGTGCACTAAATTTTTCCCTAATTGGTTGGGAGGAGGTGTTGGAGTACAGGTCAATACCAAAGACACTAGCTCTAAAGTCACTGCACATCAAGCCAAATACAAGACCTATTATGACAACAAACATGGCACTAAAATTCCTCAATGGGTGGTTGGCGACTAGGTTTGTGTCAAGAGCCCCAGATTGGGGGATAGTGTCTCCAAATTTTCCAAACCCTTGCAGATTGTGGCAATTAAACAGTATATAGCCATCATGGACAATGGCCAAACATGGAGCATGGATAGGTTAGTCAAAGCTCCTCTGACCACCAATACAAGAGCCCAGGGAATTCCATCCTTCTCCAGAGCTTCTCACCAGAGCTCTGCCCCCAGAGGCTCTGATAACCAAAGAATCTGCAAGGTTCCTGTTTGGCATCAGGACTACAACATGAACAGATAATTCTGTGTGCTTTTAGGTTATTTTCTCTTGTTTCTTTCCTGAGATTTCTGTTCTCTGTTCCCTGGTTATTCTATACCAAGCACAATGTATTATTATTATTGATTCTGGGGGAGGGTAGATGTGCTATATCTAATGTTGTTTTAAATTTCTCTTCCTCCTGTTCCTGAGAGTTTTTAGTTATTGGACTTGGTTGTGCCCCCTTCCTAACTCCCCTCTCACCTCCCTTGGTTTCTCCCTCTTCCTGGAGCTTGCCTTAGAATGTTAAGAGCGTGATGATTCTAATGCTTCTGTGGTGGAGAGTGGAGGCTGGTAAATAAACTCCTGAACCATACTGCGGCTGTGTGAGTAAAATTACTTCAGGGCACTCATGCCACAATGCTGGTGCTGCCATATTGGAGAAAATTCCTGGTGTAAGTGTAATTTATGTAAAAATGCTGGCACACTAGCGATAACTGAAATATACAAAGAAGTAGTAGTGGCATAAACAATCGCACCTCCTTGTGTAAACAATTTTGTGGGTAAGTATAGTGTGGAGAATAAGGGGCCGATTCCGATCTCGGCCGGTAGGGCACCGAATCGGATTCGGCTGAACCGGATCCGATTCGGAGCCCTTTTTCCCGACCGATTCGTACGTGCGTCCGGCCGAGTGAGTACGATGTGAGCGCGTGCGAATTCGCTGACCGACTCGTTCGCGGTCCCAACCGCTCCGACCGACTCGCACGGATGCGCCTCGCACCGCGCAATGGAGACGTTCCCCGACCGGGCAAGTACGATTCGCGCCGCGAGCAGTCCGACCGACTCGCGCCGTCCGGCTCCAAGAAGCAGTCGGAGCCGTACTTTGGGGGTCCGTGTCGGACCCCCCTGTACGCGTAGCCACGCGAGTCGCACACAGGGGGGACCCATGGGTCCCCCCTACCTGTGCATGTACGCCGCGAGTCGCTTCGAGGCGTACCCGCTGTAGGGGGCGTCCTTGTTCGCCTCGCACCCATTGAGTCAATGTGAGCCCGCGTACGCGTTGTACGACCGGCTCCCATTGACTTCAATGGGAGTCCGACCGACTCGAGTCCGATAGCATACGTGCGCATCGTACTTGTTCGGTCGGGCTGCTAGGGTCCGATTCGGTCGGAAATCTCTCCGGGTCCGGCTCGGTCGGAGAGATTTCCGGCCCAAATCGGAATCGGCCCCTTAGTCGTATGATTGGTGCTGTAAAGGTATCCAGGCTTTTTGGATGTAATTTTTGGTAGGAGGGGCACTCATTCCAAAATGCTGGTGCTGGCATATTGCATGAAATTCTTGGTGTAAGTGGCATTTATGTCACAATGCTGGCACACTAGAGATAACTTGGTATATGGGACTGCTGTGGTAAAGCGCGGGCCCTGAAACACTGGAAGGAATTATTGCTATTGCGTAGAAATATCATGGCATATTGTGGGTTGAGGACAGGGAAGAATGTCAGAATGCGGGCCCGAGACACCAGAGGTAATTTTTTAGATATGGGTCACCCATGGTAAATGGACGGCAAAATGCTAGCTCTGTCTTGGTGTATGAGTTTCTTGGTGTAAGGGGACACCCATGGCACATGCTAGCCCTTGCACAGTGTTACTGACAAATGGGGGTACCCCCTGCACATTCTGAGAAAAATAGGGTCAATACCTGGGGAGCATGAGGTAGGTTCTGCACACCATGGAAAGTACTTGAGTATTGAATGAGAATGTCTTTCGATCACATATATGTGAAAATTATGCTTTAAATGCAGATTTTAATCCCATTTATTTTCAAACTGTTCTTAGTGGTGAATCCCCAACAAATCCGCCTGGAAGACGTTGTGCTCACTCGCTTCACATACTCACTAGAATTCGTGGCTCATATTACCAGCCTTCACTAATATCTGTAAGATGTGAGAACTCTCAGTGGGATCCAGTAAAGATCAGTGCCACGGGAGGGGGGGGGGGCACAAGGGTTCGTCAGATATGTGCAAAGGCAGGGGTGCACAGCTTCACCAAGCCATGCAGAGTACCTTCCTTCAACAGAGTGGAAGTCACTCTTTAGGGTATCAATGAAGAAGAAGAAGATATGTGGCTTGTCACCTTCACAGAATGAACTTTAACTTTTCAGTTCTCCTACAGTCCTTTCTTATTTGTATCTAGCAGTGTTCCATTACAGCATGGTTGCACAGCACTTTCCACAACTCCTTAAAAAAAAAAAACAAATGGACTGAACATGTTTCCTTCAGGATTGGGTGATGAGTACGTACGTGTCTATAAAAATGTACCAGAATTCTTCATTAACGACTGGGACCCAGCTGAGGTGTCCCTGGAAGTAGGAAGGGTCCCATCCTCCGAACATGATAAAACTCCCAGTTGAATCATCACTGTGGAAGCAAAGCATCCACCGTCAGTTATTTGTGAACAGAAAGTTATTATAACAAGTAATGCGAATGAGAACATAGAAGTCCAAGAAACCAAAAGGTAGAAAAGGTGTAACTTTGCATAGGGTATAGGCATACAACACATGATAGGAGAGCTACAGTTCTTTTTATATTGCATTTTAATTTATGGAATTAGACTTGGTCTTAACATGATGTTTATGTTTTATTGGTACTGTGTTTTTATTGTGTTTGTTTTATTTTTATTGTGTTTTTAAGTGTGCCTGTATGGCTTATTTTCATATAATCAAATTAAAAGTATTTTGACTGACTGGTAGGAGAGCTAAAAGCTATCTAACTCCTTAGTGTCTGGAGAGGCAATAAAGAGTGGCTGCCTTCAGGGGGCGGCTGCCCTATATACCACAGTGACATCATGATGTAACAGAAGATACCAGACCCATCAGAATTAAAAGGCCCATTGGATGAGGGGCTATGTTTCTGGGCTCTCTCTTCTTTGCAAAGCCAGTAACCTGCACCCAGTAACGAATAACCAACAATTGGCGTCAAAAAGCCCTTGTGTGATTGGTTGCATTAAAATAAATAAAACTAGGGAATCGCACAAGTTCGCCAAACAAGGTGGCCACCTCCCAATAATCCTCTCTGACACACTCTTTATTGATGGTCATTTTAAATGATTTATGGATAGAAATACCTGTTGAATTCAGCATATTCTAGGTTTGGGTGACCAGCGCTTGCAGGGATACCACTGCTGAAGCTTTTTATGCAGTTTTGACGGCGTTTCTCTCATCAAGCTTTTTACTGGTCTCTCAAGCAAGGTACTGCTGAATTTCCTGTCAGGAGGGCGGAGGTACTCTAAAGAAAAGCACGGCTGAGGATAAAACTACTACCACAGCTGGTTTTAGCTGCTGCACAGTCTATTATTGCGGTGACTTTCATTTATTCTTGCCTATTTTTTTCAATTTACACTGCGCTTGTCTTGAGTACAGCTTCTCTATTTATATGGTAGGGAAAAATATACGTTATGAATTATAAACGCAAACAAACAACTTCTCCTCCACCATTAAAGTAAAAAATTGTAGACTCTAATGAACCCTCATTACGTACTTTATTGGAAGAGTTACAAGCAGTTTGTTCTAGTACAGAAAATATTGTGTCGTAAATATGCACAACGACATGGCTAGTCTCTCCATTAAAGTCTCAGACAATGCTATAAAAATTCAGAGTAACAAATTAAAAATTGACAGTCTGACGCCTATCACAGCAAAAATGTTGCCAATGAGTAACTTATTCCTTGATTTTGAAAATCGTAATCGACATGAAACCTGAGTATTTTTATTTTACTAGAAGATATAGAAGGCAATGACTGCAGACAGTATTTGGAAAACATTTTTACCTTGTCTTTTTCATTTAAAATTCCCGGAAAAATGTGAAATGGATAAGGGGCACAGAATTCCTTTACATCGTAATCCAAGTTATAGCAAACCTTGTCAAATGATCTTTAAAGTTCTGCATCACCATCATTTAGTGATGTTTCGGAAAGTGGCCAGAGAGATCCCGTCTTTAATGCCCAATGGGAATGACATTTTCATTCATCAAGACTTCGCCAAGGAAACTGTTAAAATCTGCAAAAAGTTCACAGATCTTAGGCCACGACTAAGTAGCTATGGATTTAAATACGGCCTTTTCGACCCGTCTACAATGAGAAAATGGAAGCATGGTTTCTCCAAGTCCTTTCAGTGCTCTGATCTTCGCGTCTTCTTGGATCAACATTCTCCGCTATCCATGGAAATGAATGAGACTCATACCTGATTCCTTTGCTATCATTTTCTTTATAGCTATACTATTTAGTCGAGGTTCTATATGAGGGCATTATCAAGGCAGGCCATTCTTGCACATGTGTGTGTGTGATTCAGGAGTATTATTTATGTTTCTATGTTGTCTTTTTGATGTTTGTCCTGGTCTTTCCTTTTCCTTATTTCATCTATTTTTAGAGCTACTTTTTACTCCACCATACTATCTTTTTAATTCTTGCTTAAATTCTTCGCTCTTTTTAGGTAGTGGGTAACATTAATAGTATTAAAATTGTTTCTTTTGATGTAAGAGGTTTACAACACCTGGTTAAATGTATTAAAGTTTTAGATTACTTAGCGAGACATAAGGCTGATATTTGTTTACTCCAGGAGACTCATAGAGATGATACAAATGTGTTGGTAATGGTATTTCTTCTACTGAAGTTTACAAAATAAATGGAGTTGCTATTCTCTTTGCGAGATAAAGCAACATCTCCAAATACTAAACAAAAGTCATAATTCAGATGGTTGTTACCTAATAGTTAAAACTACAATTTTAATGCCATTTTACAGATGATTAATGTGTACAGTCAAACAAATGATGACCCTAATGTTTGATCTCCTTTCACCTTTGAAGTGCTAAAATTAGGTAATGTTGCCCTTATTATTGGAGGTGACGTTAACCTAATATATATGACCCCTTATTGGATAGAACATCTCAAGCCAAATATCGTCCTCCCAATGATTTCTTCACTCTCAAATCCTTTTTCAGAGCTACCAAATTGGTAGATATTTACATCACCCAAAGGAGAAATATTAAAAACATTTCTCTAATCCTCAAAATTTCTATTCTCGAATTGACTATTTATTAATATCACAACAATGAATCCATTCAATTTCTGAACCTCTTATCCATAATATAGATATTTCCAATCATGATACTCATTTAATGTATTTTGCAACTTAACTCCACTTAACAATCTAAATGTTGAGGGCGCAGGAATACAAATATTGTCCTTAATGATAAAAAGAAACCAAACATTTTGTCAGCTATATATAATTAATTTAATTTTAATCCAGATGGTTCTACTTCACTATGAGTTAAACTCCCTTTTAAGCAAAATGGATGGCATACAAACTGCTAATAATAAAGCTAAATTTTGTTTCATTGCTAACTAATCAGGAAGACTTTTTGCAAATTATCTTCGTATGAACAAAGATAAAACTCAAATGAATGCTATTCATGGTTCAAATGGTAAAACTGCATTTTCTCACAAAGAAATAGTCAAGGAATTTTGAATTATTATACAACCTTATATAATAATCATCCGTCTATTGATACTTCGCATATTGATAATTTCTTAAAGATATGTGGTTTACCTAAAATTTCCCTATCAGTTAGAAATAAATTGGATATACCGATCACATTACAAGAAGTTGAATCAGAGATTAAATCTCCTAAATTGCTTAAATCTCCTAGTCCAGACGGTATTCCTTTTGAATTTTATAAAGAATTTTCCAACTCCCCATATAAGTTATAAAAAATAAAAAATAGCAAATTGTAATTATGGTTTTGTTTTGCCAGATTTTCTTAATCATCATAATGCGTTAATTTAAAACAAAGTTCCTTTTGGTTTAATCATACAGAGCTTATTAATGCACCTTTTATGGCTTCTTATTGAGCAAAGTTTGATATCACCATTTCCTTTACCTGCATTACTTACTATGTCAAATTCTACCACTTTACTAAAAATGTCCATCATACGGAAGTCTACAAAATTAATATTACAAGATTTAGGCTCTCTCTACAATCTCCTATTTCACATACCTCAAATATGTCATTATGGTATAATCAATTGTTAAAACTTGCCCGAAATACAAACTTTTGGCAATCTTGGATAAAGCAAGCATTTTTTATTTAAAAAATATTTATCATAACACACTTTTTTTAACTTTTGATGAATTGCAACAAAAATTTGTTTTGCCTCCTTCGGACATTTCCAAATGTTGTGTTTAAAAAAAAAAAATTATTTTAAAAACCTTTATTGAACATTTGGCATGTTACAAACACTATGTAGTAGACACTGCAGCATATATTGCAGTCATGAATACAAAAATCCAGTCTAAGAAGACACTTCGAAATGTACATCACAGTACAGTTTACAGGGTAAAGTAAAAGCGTAGAACCATGAGAGCGTATATGATCGGTGGACCATGGACGAGCTATGTGACCTCTGGCGCACCCGTATCGGGTTCCGTTTCAGTGGCATGTGTATTGGTGAGAGTAGTAACCTCGGGGGACTCGTCAGGGTTGGCTAATCTTTGAAGGTAAGATATGAGGGGGTCCCATATATCTGGAGGCCTGCTTGCAGCCGGCATTAAGTCCCAGAATTCGCTGAGGAGTGTCTGGCAGTGCGCTGCGTCAGTTAGCCAATGTTTAACCTGCGGCGCGGGTCTCCGGCCCCAATAGATTGCCACCTGTCTCTTAGCAAGTACCAGCAGCATCGCGACAAGCTTGCGGTTGGCATCCGAAATGTCTCTGACATGACCCAGGAGGCACAGTAGGCGGTCTATATCAATACGCTCCTGAGTGCTGTCGCTGATTACGGAGCATCCTTTGGCCCAGAAATCTGACACTCTAGGACACATCCAAGCCAAGTGTGCAAAGTCTGCGCCCGGGGTGGAACATCGCATGCAGTTGTCGTTAGCCACCAAGCCCATCCTGCGCAAAGTGATGGGGGTGCGGTATAGCCGATGCACGTATTTAAAGTGGATGAGCCTAAGGCGGTAGTTGGGAGAGAGACACTTAATTTGGTTGCAGCAGTACTGCCACTGCGCAAGAGAGAGGTTCCCGGCCAGGTCCCTGTTCCCTGCATCACGGGCGTGTTCTGTATCAGTGTTGGAAGCAGCCACTGAGAGCGCATAGAGTCTAGTTACCATCTTATGCGGGGATGCAGAGGAGAGTAGGTGTCCGAGTGTCCCGTTGGGCTGGGGGGCGAGAGGAAAGGCCGGATTGTCATTTTTACAGGTGGCCCTAATTTGGTAATAGAGCAATTTATCTAACGGTGCTGCATCCTCAGGCAGTGTGAGGAAGGTGTTGTTAGGGTAGATGTCCACATACGTGCGTATACCAAGGCAGGCTGCTCGGCGAGCCATGCCCGCAGTCTGTAGCGGGGGAAATGCAGGGTTACGTGCGAGCTGCACGGAGGGTGCAAACAATATTTGCTAACTGGTAAGTCTATGCAGGCCATCCCAGGCCCAGCACATGCACTCCCCTGTGTCGATCTCGTCCCGGGGATTTTTGTACAGCAGGAAGAGCGCTGTTTGCAGTGTCCAAGGGGACGCCAGGTCCGCCTCGACCACGACATGTGGCTGGACCGGTGTTGGATGTATCCAAAAGTGTAGGAAGCTGACTTGGGCACATAGGGCGTAGAGTCGGAGATCTGGGGCTCCCATTCCTCCCCTTGCCAGGGGTAGAGTGAGAACGTCGTAGGCAACATGGGGCTGCCGTCCCACCCAGACCAAGGTGATAAAGTTAGATTTCAGTTTTTTTAAAATTGTATTGAGAGTGGAATTGGGATGTTCATAAATAAGTACAGGAACTTGGGAAGCACAACCATTTTGACGATGGCAATGCGTCCGGCCAGTGAGAGGGGGAGTTTTTGCCATGTTTGTATCCTGGTCTCAAGCCATTCCATAGTTTTACCGAAGTTGGACCTCCATAGCTCATCAAGATCTCTGGTCATCCAGATGCCCAGAAATCCAGTGGGTCCTGTGGCCCAAATAAATGGATATTTGGTGGGGAATTGATGGGTGGCGTCTGTAAGAGGGAATAAAAAGGACTTGCCCCAGTTGATCTGGACTCCGGATAGGCAGCCGAAGCGGATAACCTCCCTGGTCATAGGGGCCAGGTTTTCTTGCGGTTCTCGAATGTAATTCGTGACGTCGTCGGCATACATGGACGTGACCAGAGCACGGGACGTGAAACCAATGCCTCGCTGAGTATGGTGCTGCCGCAGGCGCGCCACCAGGGGCTCCATAGCGACAGCAAATAGCATGGGGGAGAGAGGACAGCCCTGTCGGGTGCCCCTCGTAATTTCTATGGGGCCAGTCACCTGCCCATTGACCCTAATGCGCACCGTTGGGGATGTATATAGAAGCTGTATTTTCCGGACGAAGCCTGGACTAAATCCTAGGCACGGTAAGAGGTAGAAGAGAAACGGCCACTCCAACGCCTTGGTCGCGTCCAGGAAGGCGGCAACAGCAGGCAGAGAAGGGTTAATCTGATGTAGAACCGAGAATATGGTACATAGGTTGTGTGAGGTGGCGCAGCCTGGGATGAATCCCGATTGGTCAGGGCGGGCAATTAAGGGCATCAGAGGGAGGAGGCGATTGGCCAGGAGTATAGCGTAAATTTTATTATCGGTGTTGATTAAAGATAATGGGCGATAAGAATCACAGCTTTCGGGGGATTTATCTGGCTTTAACAAGAGAGTTATCATGGCTTCACGGAGAGATGGGGGGAACCTGCCCACCTCCAGGCTCTCATTGTACATTTCAGCCAAATGTGGGACAAGGAGGGGTGCGTACTTTTTATAGAATGCAGGGGTGAGCCCATCTGAGCCCGGGCCTTGTCACCCGGGAGACCAGATTTGACTTTTGAGATGTCCTCTTGTGTTAACGGTTCGTCTAAATATTCTCGGTGCCTGTTGCTGAGCCATAGAGCTCTATAGAGTTGAAGTATTGATCAAGAGAATCTCTGGGGGCGGCTCCCCCCGCAGTATATAGGTGGGAGTAAAAGGATGAGATCCTCTCGGCAATATCTGAGGGGGAGGTAGTTCATCCCGCGGTTTCTTTGCAAAGTGCCGTGATATAGTGGGATGCATGCGGCTTCCGAAAAAGATTCCCCAGAGTCTTACCGGGCCGGTCACCCTCTCCGTAGCATTGGGCGCGGGCCTCCTTGCCAAGGAACGCCACCTCCCTATCCGCTTCCTCGTGAATCTCCATGAGTTTGGCCCTGATGGAGGCCAATGTGGCCGGGCTCGGGTCCTGGGAATGCTGGAGGTCCAAAGTTGTGATCTCCCCCTCGAGGCGTTCTAGAGTGCCTCTAATAGATTTCAACACTCCGGATTGTTTTGCAATGCACTCCCCCTGACCACGACCTTGAAAGCCTCCCACAGCGTTGAGGGCGAGTCAACAGAGCCGGTTTGCGCTCGAAATATTCAGTAATGACACCCCGGCTATCTTCTCGGAACGCAGCATCGCGGAGCGAGTTGGGAGGAAGGCGCCAGGAGAGCATGTAAGGTAGGGTTATGTGGGAGGCGCAAGCGCAGTCGCACTGGGGTGTGATCAGACAGTGTGCGAGCAAAATGATCTACTGCGGTGGCCCAGGATGCGACATCCCGGGACGTGAGCCACAGGTTGATGCAAGACCATGTGCCACGCGAGCCGGAAATGCAGGTGCCTTCACGCGTGTCCGGGTGCATGTGTCGCCAGGCGTCTAGTAGGGAGTTGTCCTCGAGGATAGTGTTGAGGGTGGTGGTGGCCTGCGGGTGATGAGTGCGGTCACCCGAGCGGTCCAGTGTCGGGGATGGGGCAATGTTAAAATCGCCCCCCCAGATCAGAGAATGGGGCCCCAGAGAGGAGATGATTTGTCAGACCTGATTGATAAAACTAGGATCATCAGTATTGGGGCCATAAAGTGCAGCGAGTATCAGTGGCCTGTTGTATAGGGAGCCGGCAAGGATAACATATCGACCCGCAGTGTCTATGAAGGAGTGAGTGCCATGCCAAGGGAGGCGCCTTCGAAAGAGGATGGTGACTCCTCTCGCGTAGTTAGAGTAGAAGGCGGTATAAGAGTCCCCCCAATGATGGGAGCGCGTCTGGTGGATGCGGCAGGAAGGAGATGCGTCTCCTGGAGAAAGCATACATCTACCTTGTGCCTGCTGAGATGTGCATGCATGAGACGGGCCTTATGGTAGTCGTTGAGGCCCCTGATGTTTTAGGTTACGAAGGTGATGTCAGTCATGGGGTAGTAGTGTGTGGATCGATGAAGCGGTGCAAGCTGCGTGCAGCGGCACCATGAAGAGCCAGTGTCTCATAGTCTGAACAGTCTGGTGGTGTGTGCGCAAGGAAACTTGCCATGAACAATGCAGAAACTTCAAAGCAGCAGGGTCCGTGAGGAGGTTGTCTGCAGCAAACCCAAAGATAACAAACCCAGGCCCACCCTCCCCCACTCCAGTCTCCCAATTAGGTGGAGTATCAAGACCCACCCCCTTCCCAAAAGCCCAAGAACAGCCTTCATGATCCCGCAACATTAGAAACACCCAGATCAAAAGCACACTGTGCCTGGCATCGGGATCTTCTCCCCCGACCCACCCACACCAACCCCCAATCAGGTTTAGAAAGACCACCCCCCCCAAGAACCAACAAGTAACATTAAGCACACAAGGGAGGTATCCTGCGGGGGCCTGGCTCTACCTGGCATTCTACCCTATCTAAAGACAGGGCGGCCAAGCTATGTTTAGGAGTAGGACAGTATGTGGACAGATATTATTAACCTGCGGGCACGCCCCAACCCCGGGGGTCATAGTACCATCATTGCTAAGTATAGCAAGGTCAATGAACAGTTCAGGCATATTTGCACAGGGTAGTAGGCAGTGGAAACAGTAAGGGGTGCACCAGCTAGTCATTATCAGTTGCTCCTCCTCCACCATCAGCGCGCTCAGAGTTATTCGGTGTGTGACGTTGCTGTTTTTCTAATTTTTTAGCGAATGTCAAGGCAGCTTTAGGGTCAGTAAAGATCTGTGTCTGTGCTCCCATCTTTATTCGCAGCGTTGGTGGGGTAGACCAGGGCATATGAGACATCTTGCTTGTGGAGTAGTCTCTTGGCCGGGAGGAATTCTCAACGGGCGGCCTGAACCGCCAGTGTAAAGTCCGGATAGAACGCCAGTGTGTTTCCCTGGTGCCGTACTTCGCCTTTTTCACGTGCAGCACGCAGTACAGCGTCGCGGTCATGATAGTTCAGGAGCTTGGCTATTATCGGGCCGGCCGGCGCGCCCGAAGGGGGCCGCAGCCCCAAGGATCTGTGCGCCCTTTCCACGATAAAGACCGGCGATAGCACATCACCAAAGAGGTCTCGCAAAAGCGCCTCCACAAATTCTTCCATCTTCACGATGTTGGAGGACTCAGGCACGCCTGTGATGCGGAGGTTGCTCGTTCGGGAGCGTGCCTCCAAATCTTCGTTCTTAGCTTTAATCAGCTCCAACACCCTGTCCATTTGGAGCATCTTTTGCCTATCTCCTGTCATTGTGTCGTCTACATTAGACACCCTCGCCTCCAGCTGTGCGATTTGCGTGTCGTGCGTGTCCACCCTGGTCTTCACATTGTCTAGGCGGGCGGACAGTTGGTCAAGCTTAGTAGCAATACCGCCAATACTGGCCTTAACTTCCAGCAACAGTGCCTTTAGGTCGTCGTCTCGCGTTGCACCAAGGTCAGTCTGAGTGGCCAACTCTCCGATTTCTGGGGCAGATTCCTCCTGGCGAGTCTGCCTGCGGTTTTCGAAGGCCAATTTGGTTTGCTTGGCGTCCACCTTGCCCATACTGCCCACGGGACCGGTAGATGAGGATCCACCACCGATTTATCAGATTCCCTGGATTTTGGTTTGGTCGCGCCTGTGGCGCAGAGGCACAGGAGAACAAGAGTCAGTGTCCGGCGGGCCGTTCAGTGGTGCAGGTTGGGGGCCCAACAGCACTAACAGTGCCGGCAGCGGGACCAATCACAGCCGTTGATCGTGGTGGGTGGCAGGCCAGCACTTCCAGTAAGCGTACTTGGTTCACAGCTCCTCACCTTTCCCAGAGTGGTGCTATAACGGGCACCCCATGCAGGCAGCGCCCATTCAGCAGGGATCAGCAATGGGCTGCGCAGTGATTCGAGACAGGAGTAACAGGGTTCTTGTCAGGCCACAGGCAGTGGCATCAGTCGTCTGTGCCCTCCGTGCACAAGCGCAGTCATGTATCCAGCGCAGCCCAGGCAGCCCCACACCAGGGGACCCGATCTAGGTGGTCGCGCAGCGGGTGACCCCGTTGATTGAGGAGGGAGGGGGTGGAGGAAAGACACAGAGCTCTTGTTTTGTCACCGGGGCGTTCCTCCAATAGTAATCCGTCCCAGGCTACACGGTCTCTTGCCCAGCGGTAGGGAGCTCCACCACCTTAGCTGTGTGAGTGCGCTCCGGCCCTCCTCCTCCGCCGGCACCTGGGAACCCGCCGATGGGGACCAGGATCCAGGCCGCAAGGGCAGCCGCTCAGCGAATGCAAACCGGGGCGGAGATGCGAGGAGGGCGTAGCGCCTCCGTCGCAGGGCCTAGTGTGCTCGGGGAGGGGCCACAGCCAACCGCAAGGAGGCAGGAGCCCCCGCCACAATAGCGCACCACCCGGCCCCGCGGTACGGCACCCACGCCCCCACTCCGCCACCGGCTGCCTTCCGCCGCGTTAGCCCCACTCACTTGGCGTTCCCGTCGGGGAGGTCTCCTCTGCACGGTGTCAGCCAATGTCTCAGGCCCGGCTGAGGCGGCACTCTTCTGGCAGGTTTGATACACAATGGCGCTGCTTCACCCCAGGGCCCGCCTCTCGGCCACACGCAGGCCCTGGTCACGCACAGGGGTCCGCGCTCAGCGCCAGAGTGCAGCAGCTCAAAGATGAGGTGATCGGTACACTCCTCAGGTTGCGGGCATCCCAAATTGCTGTGCGTGGGCTGTCAACGCCCAGCGAGTCTGCAGGATTATGCCGGATTGTTAGCTTGGCCGGCAGAGCCCACTCAAAGTGCGGCTATCTTGCAGCCGGCTAAGCCACGCCCCCCCCGACATTTCCAAATGTTAACTTTTATGTAATTCTATCCTTGATTCATTTGCCAACAATTTTCCTCTAAATGTCACCTCTGATCTAGAAATTTCCATTCAAACAATAGCTACTTCACCTAATGCTGTATCAGTGTTCTATAGAAAAAAATTGAATCATGTTGAAGGGGACAATATCAACTTTCTCCCAACTTTTTGTATAAACAACTAGATATATCAGTTTCTCAAGAAAAATGGAAGAAAATATGGATGAATAATATTTCTGGATGACTGCCTGTATCTGTATGTCAAACCAATTCCTTCATACTATTTAATTGTCTATTGGCTCCTGTAAAGTTATTTCACGCAAAACTTTTAAATTCTCCTAATTGTTGGCATTGTAACCTGAACACAGGCTCATTAAGACATATGCTTTATCAATGTAATACTGTTTATGAGTTTTGGAAGGAAGTTTAGGTTATTATTACAAAAATATTTAATATCTCAGTTAATCTTTCGTATAATATGCTGAATTGTAAATCTATATTACTTTCCATAAAAATGTCTGATTTAAATAGCAGACTTCTATATTTCCTAATCTCTGATACTTTAAAATCAATTACTACCAATTGGAAAAAAGCTTCATTGTTATCAGTCCATGCATGGTGGTCTTCGACCATTTCATGCATGGTGGTCTTCGACCATTTCATGCATGGTGGTCTTCGACCATTTCATGCATGGTGCTCTTCGACCATTTCATGCATGGTGGTCTTCGACCATTTCATGCATGGTGGTCTTCGACCATTTTTACTAGAAGAGGAGCCAATCTGACTCTATCGGGTGTAGTTCAGAATACACCTACTTATCACTTATTTTGGAAACTGATTGATAATTATATAGCATTTCATTTATGAATAATATTACTAATAAGTTATATACTTGCTTAATATGTAAAGACTTTATGGTTAAAATTAGTAGGTCTATTAAGTTATCAATGTAAAGACGTTTTTATTTACTCCCTTTTTATGTATTTTAACTTCAATGTCATATTATATTTGTTATTATAGAGGTACATTTATTATATTAATGTTATTTGGTAATCTTATTTGTACCTCTTATGGTGCTCTTTTTGTATGTTCTAATGTCTTATCATAAATTTTAACTGAATATTTTGAACAAAAAAACAAATAAAGTTAGCTTGGTGCAAAATAGAAATACTTACGAGCTGAGAAAGACTGAGAAGAGATCCTGGGACAGTAATCGTTGGCTCCACATGTTGTCAAAGACAGGGGTGACTCCATCTGCAGAAAGGCTTGGATATGCCAGGCCCAGGATCCCATCGAACTCCATGTAGTAGAAGAACAAGGCTTCAGTATGACAGAGGCCGAATGTCTGGTTTATGACACTGATGTCTTCCACCTGGAAGTAATCAGAATGCATATGAGATGCACCCTATGCTGTCATGCACGCAAGGCAGGGACAGATATTTGAGTTACAATGTTTGAAGGCCCTGCAAAAAATGACACTTGTAACTCCACTGTCCTAATGCATTTTACCCACACATATGTAATGATGAGCTAACTTACCCCAGCAAACAATTTAACATACCCCACAGTGTTTTCAGTGCACCTTAAGACATTAGTCACACATTACACCGTTTGCCCTGCTCTTTCGAAATTCAACCCTTTAATATTGCTTGATGGACATTGGTGGATGAACATGTACAACACTGAGGACCCATGCTTACACTACCATCAAACATCTGAGGTCACCGCCAGCAACTAACAATGCAAACGTGCCTCAGCAAGCATGTGTCCACACTAGCAGCACAGATGGATAACTGAACCGACCAATGCCGGACAAGTTTTGATTGGTTTGGGTTTTGATACTTTTAGGTCGATGAGAGCTACTGAAACTATTAAGAAAATGTAAAGAAAAGTTTGTCTATTGTTCTTTCTCCCTAAGGATCACTGAACAATTTCAAATGATTTTGTCTTAACAAAAAATAAAAGGATCATTCCAGTAAATATTTGGATGGGTTTTAAAATAGATGAATCATTGCATTATATATCAGCCTCAAGAGTGCCCTTAAAAATGTCATACAAATATGACAATAATTTCAACACCAATGGCGGGTATAAATTAAAATACTTGTTAGTGAATCTTAAGGGGCTTACTTCATTGTTATCTAGGTTAAGGACTGCGGACTGTCTCAGATCTTTGCTATCCATCCCATGTGTGGTCACCACTGATGTTCAGTCCTATCGAAGTTTTGGAAACTTCACTACAGCACAAGCATTTGGGAGTCTGCAAACTGAGCTCAAGTGTTTGCGACACCTTGTGCTTGGCCACTATTCTAGTGGGCGTGTGCTCCAAGCTGTTCTTGCAGCACTTTCCATCCTTGACAAAAACCCTTACTTCTAAGGAGATGAGAAGAACATATTGAAGGGTTGAGAATGAGAATGGACCGTTCCGCAGACTTTTGCTGGAGATATTTAAATTGTTTACATATTTAGGTAGGTAAGAAGACATATTTGTCAGAATTAATTGTGTGAATTTTGGAGGCAGTCAGTATGAAACATCTCTGAACAACTAGATCCTGAAAGGCAGCTCCTAAATCTCAGAAGTTAAGTAGATTTTATTAAGAGACAAAATAAGCTTTGCAGTGTGTATCATTGCATTGACTAGGACTACATAACCCTGGAAAAACCAATTAGTACTAATCAATGGGCAATGCTATTATTTATTGCTAAATTTGTGACATTTTTATATTGAGGTGTGCTACTCGGATTGACTGTGACTTATTGTAGCAGTTATATGTTTTTACACAACTATTTATAATCTATACATTATAAGCAGAAATATAAATAATAGATACATAACTAAATAAAAAGTGAATATAAAAACAGTTGATCAAGAGATCCTTATACGTTTTCATGCTTATACCAGGACTCTAATTATAAGGGCCTGATTATAAGGTTGGCGGATGGGATACTCCATCACAAATGTCACGGATACTCTGTCCGCTGTAATACAAGTTCCATAGGATATACTGGAATTGTAATTTGGTGGACGGGATATCCTTTACGTTTGTGACGGGGTAACCCTGTCCACCAAACCCGTAATCAGGCACTAAGGGGCCGATTCCGATTTCGGCCGGAAGGGCACCGAACGATGGCCGGAGCCCTTCCGACCGAATCGGAACGTGCCGGCCGGATTCCTTTCCGACCGAGCCATTCCGATGGGCTCGGTCGGAAAGGAATCCGACTCGGATTTCCGGAGAGCCCGTCCGCCGTCCGGAAATCCTTCAGTACTCCCCCGGCCGCCTCTTCACGACCGAGGGAGTACGATGGCAGTTTTACACTGCCTTTTCGTGCCGGTCTTTCCGGCACAAAAAGGCAGTCGGAAACTGTCTTTGGGGGCCCCCAGTAGGGCCCCCATGGGTGCGAGGCCGCCGAATGGCGGCCTGAGGGCACCTATGGTGCCCCTCTGTTGATCCCTGCACCCGGTGGCAGGCACCTTGGGGTGCCGGCCACAGGGTGCAGGGATGAACTGCACCCCTGCTTTTCACAATGCAAGCATGCATTCCGCTCGGAATGTATTCTCCCATTGTGAAGTATACGAGTGCGACCGAACAGGGTTCGGTCGCTTCGTACTTGCAGGGCCGTAACCGACAACAGCAGGTCGGTCGGTTACAGCTCCTGACCGAAGTCGGACGGACCTGAGTCCGTCCGACATCGGAATCGGCCCCATAGTCTTCTTCTATGCATCACTCTTTGAAAGGATGTAATACTTGCAGCCAGGTGCAATTTCAAGTGTTTGAGAAAATTAGTGAATTATATTGTGGAGGAAATGGTGGCAGATTGCTCTGAAGCATGCTGTATTGAAGTCCTGTACATATTAATGCCAAAAGATTTAAATGAAAGATGAGACTCCTCCTGCTTTTTATGAAGAAATGTTTTCAGTAATTGTATTCACTGATGTTTATTTATTGTTCTTGCCATTTTGACCAATAGTTGATCATTTTGTGGCATTTATGAGGTCAAACTATTCAGCATTATTTAACTTCAGGGAAGGTTATGGTTAAACCATAGATGGGGGTAGCATAGACAGCGAAGAAGTACTTGCCAGAAAGGTATCTATGTGTGAGCGAACCATTGGTAGGATTCTTGAAGGTAAGAGGGAGTCGTGGGGGCCACATATGAGACATCAACACTGAGATAATAGTCAACAGTGAGAGGCACTTGGAACTTCCGTATGCATCATGTTCAAGATTTTGTTCCATAGAGTTGTTTTGTAAACAGCCATCCACCTAGATGATATAATTAGCTTTTTTCAAATAATCTATGTGCTGTTTTGATTTGTTGGAATTCAGGTGATTACAGTGTAGCTCCTGAAGAAGGACAGCTGCCATGGGTATCATTTAGGGCCTCTTGCGACTCCTGGCACTGCTTCAGCCTCCCCTGGCTTCAGAGGTGGCAAAAGCGCTACCAAGCACAGATGGTAAACAGTTTTCTGATGAACACTGTTTACCTTCTGCAGATGCCGCTGGGAGATTATGTTTGAGTTGGAAAAATATCACTTCAAAAGTGAAATGTGCAATATTGATATTACAAATAGAATCAATTAATTTAAACAAATTAAATACATTTACAAACCAACAATTTAAAAAAATTCTTGCCATGGTCCATTACTGTGGAAACTTGAAAAAATTATGATTTTGATCAGAACCGTCACGTCTGTCTTCCCCATCAGTTCATATACAATATATAGTCCCTGCGATTAAGTGCCAGTGGGCCAGACCCCTGCATCTCCCTGTAAATTACCAATACTTTTCCCCTTAGAAGTATACACCAGGCTTAAGTGATGTGCATTAATATGATGTCAACGGGATTATGATCTTGTGGCATTATTTCATAGGATTCAGGGTCACAGGTCATATGATGTCACTTCCTGTGATGTCATTGAGTTGTTAGTCCCTTCCACTACCCCTGCCATTTTAGTGAATCAACGTTCATGACAGTTACCCGAAATGCATGGAGTGATTTACTATACATGCATGTGGTTTTAAACAAACAACATTTGTGAAAAGTCCAGAAAAATTATTAATTTCGTTTTTGGAAAGGAATAAAGGTGTGTGTACTGAAAGATCTCTTGCAAGGGTTAGATATACCCCACTGCCAGTCTGCTCCAGAGTCACAATGAATATCTTATGACAGATTTTGAAATTTTGGATGATTCTTGTAATTGGGGACATATGCGGCAGCACTCAAAACTAAAATGAGGTAAATGAAATGTTTTTATATGTTATATGTAGGCCGATCCCCACTGTTGCGCAAGCTTTAAGGAGAGAATATATCTTACCTGAACAGTGTCATTAGCAAGGACGCCGAACATACTCCCGGTGCCATACTGAATGGTGAGTAGTTCACCGTTGGATTGAAAGGTGGACGAGAGGGCGGCGTCAAAACGGTGGTGCTGTACTGAGGGAATAGAAAGAGTTTTCATATTTTGTGGTGCAATCACTTAAACACATCACATACATTCTATTCCTTCATCAATAGCAGTAAATGAATGGGTGATGTTATATTTAATCAGTTACAGTGGTAGAGATATATAGTGATTAAAATACCCTACACCTTTAACCACTAATGGGTTGGAAATGTCTCAGGTGGGGTGGCTGACAGTTCAGCATACATGGGTCAGGATGTTTCCATCACAAACAGAGCAGCAATGCTTTTCTGCAGTTTGAACACGTGACCCTACGTGTGTAAACAGGATTGTAGCAGTGACCCAGGAGTCGAAACCTCTACACCCTCACTGCAGTCTCCGACTGTAACAAAACAAATACCATTGAACGTTCAGCTCAGCCCTGAATTCTTATCTGTGGACTGCCTTCGGACACTCTGGTGAGTTTTTACAACATGTGTGCTCTCTTTCTTCTAATTTATCAGTGTGGCGGCAGGATCCTCGGAAACATGGCTGACCAACAGCTTCTGCTGGGTTTTATTTAAACAAGCATTGGCATAGCCAACAGGTCTCGCCTTTGGGACCTTATAAGTGTTTAGCTATGCAACAGTTGATGTTGTTGCAATAAGGATATTGTGCTGGATAACTAAACACTTATAAGGTCCTATTGTATATGGCAATAGGTTTTGCTTTTGGGACCTTATAAGTACTACTAGGTAGAGCAAAGCAGAACATATGTATTTTTCTTTAAATGTGTTATTTTGTTTTAATTAACAGCCTAACATGTTTAGTATTTATTTTTCCTTCAGAACAATTACGTGTTATGTAATGTGTAATGTTTTTAGAGGATTTTATTATGCGCGTTTAGCCATACTCTGGCTAAAATTAAGCCCCTTTTATAACAGTGTGGTAAAGGTCTGGCAGTAGAAAGGACAGGCTTAGGGGGGATGGGAGTGTTAGCAAGTGATCGCAAACAAAAGTCTCCGCTGAGGGGAAACAGGAATAAAGGAGGAGGGCTATGTCTGGCTTGTGCCACACTGGCGCCGCTGGTCTGTTTCCTGCTGACACTTCTAACCTCAGCATTCTAATGTAACTGCGGGGAAGCGGCGCTATCTGCATGTTTGCACTTGATGCAATATTCTGTTTTTATCAAGTTTTAAATAGTGCAAACTCAACACAAACGTATTGGAGCCCTTCCATAAGTACCAGTTACGTAACACAAGGATGCATTTTTTTGGGTAGGCATGGGCGACTAAGGAATTTATTTGCCAACAAGCACAGGATATTACGCTTACTCACAAACTCAAACCAAGTTGCCCAGTTCCAAAGTTGGCAGCTCAAACAGTTAAGCCACATACTTTCCGAATTCTTAAAACTGGTGTTTTTTATGTCTCGCCTAAGATAAAGACCTTAAGATAGAAATGCGTGCCCGTTTTACCCCAACTCATAAACACTTTGCAGTAATATTAAAAATATTTAAAATTGTCTAAACGCTTCAGATGGGCAAATGTTTTATACACGAATCTGCACGCTCTCACAGGAAAGCGAGGGACAAAATTATAAAGTCCCAAAGCAAAAACCACGAATACGATAATAAAATTACGCTAAAAGAAAAAGACAGACCCCGTTCCTCCATGTTGAATTTTAACACAGTTTTATTTTCTTTAAAGCATAATGTATACATAACTCCCCGAGACTTTTACAAACACGACAGCACAAAGCAATGCCTCCAACTTAAAAAATTGGTCTTTTTTGTTAAAGGGTTGTTTAACTGCTGTCTTGCAGTTGAAGATTTATTTATTTTAAACCACAGCTTTGGCATTGTTTCAAAGTTCCATTAATTTTTCAAAAGCGCTTAAAACTAACAAAATGCATGCACATGCATTTTATGCTAAGTAGCAAAAGTACATTTAAGCATTGTTAGTAAATTATGTCCATGTTGCCTTGTCCTGTGAAAGCGAGAGACAGAGTGCGAGTAAAAGACAGAGTGAATGAGGGGGGGAATAAAAAAAAAAGAGAAATAGCGAGAGAGAGAGAGTGCGAGCAAAAGACAGTGAATGAGGGGCGGAATACAAAAAATAAAGAGAGAAAGCGAGAGAGAGTGCACGAGGGAATGACTAATGCTAAAAGTGTAACAGCAGCTGGTTTCAGGAGAGAGAGCCATGCACGAGGGAATGACTAATGCAGCTGTTTTCAAGCACACTCGTGCTTGTGGCACCATCCGCCTTGCGGGAGCAAGCAACATCCAATTAGCATGCGCGCCGCTGCTCGCTCCCGCAAGGTGGATGCCGCCACAAGCACGAGTGTGTGCTTGAAAATGAGCAGAGCGACGGCTAAAGGCCCTCCTATGCAGCGCATGCGCGCTGCGTAGGCGAGACCTAAAAAAGGGTGAAAGGTTTAATCTGGGTACCCCAACACCGATCAGTGGAGCAGGATCCGTGCTTGGTGGAAGCTGAAAGCAGCCACACTCATCCGGCTCCTTCCTCGCCACTTATGGACCAACAGAGGGACGCATGGCTCTCATGAACTGTTTTGATGGCACTTTTGATTAAAAGAAAAAATACTGTTTTAAATTTACAAAATAGGCTTAATAAATATAAATCCATTCCTGAATTGCAGCAAACCATGCATCCTTTTGCTACAAACTCTTGCTTCAGTAAATCTTCTATCAGTGTTTTTCATCCAGCACCATCTATTTCTGTACATGATTCAAACATAAATTCAACTTTTCCTAATTTTGTTTAAACATTCTGGTGTGGAAGCCTGTGGGGTGGCGTAGTGTTCACAAACGTCATCACATAAGGAAGGCGCACGAGTTGCTGCGTGCACTGTGTTCACGAGCACAGGGGCCGCACTCAGGGACTCATTACGATGGCGGACGGACTTAAGTCCGTTCGCCATGGTCCTGGGAATCGGAACCGCCAGGCCATATGGCGGTGGTCCCGCACAGCAAATTACAATGCGACCGCCACTGTGGCTGCCGCAAAAGGCATTTTTAACATTGCGGCGGGTACTGCTGGCTGCAGTACCCACCACAATGTTAAAAATGCAGGTTGTGCATTTCCCTGCACTACATGGCAGGCACCACGTGGTGCCTGACACCTGGTGCAGGGAACTGTAGGGGGGCACCATAGGTGCTCCCCAAGTGTACATTTACATTGCCCCTGCACAAGGGGGCCGCAACGGGCCCCCAAAGTACATCCCCGCCAGCCGTTGAATGGCGGTTGAACCGCCATTCAAAGTCTGGCGGGGATGCTGCATCCTAATGTGGCGGGCGGTGCCTGCTAGGCACCGCCACCATTCTGGGTATACTGGACGGGTCAGACAGGCAATCGTAACGATTGCCTGTGTCGGACCCCTGGCGGACGGGCTTTCCGTCTGCCAGCACACCGCCCGTTATCCTTATCTGGCGGGCGGAGAATGGCTGCACGATGGCGGTGAATCAGCCACCGGCAGGCTGCCGGTGGCGGGTTCACCGCCATCGTAATGACTCCCTCAGTTCGCCAAGCACCATGCATGTATCACTGGAGTGCACTGCCTGACGGTTCTGTGTGGTGGGGTGTGACCATACCATTCCTCCTAATACCATAAACAAGGAACATCAAGTCTAAGGATGCTCACCTGATTTGATTTCTTGTAAAGCGCGCAGTGCATCACAAGTGGCTTCGTGGGGCTAGAAGGACAGCAAAGGTCTCCAGAAAGGACGAGCACAGCAGATGCTGAAAGCCAGATGTTGTACAGTCCTTCAGACCAGCAGTGGGACAGTGTTCCAAAGAGTGGGTCATGTATCTATCCCGCTCGTGTTTAACTCTCAGGTTCTTTAGTAACAGCTTATGTTCTTCTCTACCAGCAGCGCAGGGACTTACACCTATGTCCAGACCACATTGATAGTGGATGTAGAAGGCCTCCTGAGCTAGGCAGCTGCATTTACACTGAGTCTGCCACTATGCGGGCAACCAATGCGTACTCATTGCTGCCTGTGAGTCATACTTCCTCGGGCTGAAAATTCGACCCAAAAGCCATGGTTTGCACCTGCGGTGACTTAGACAGACTGCATGCCGGGAAGTCCAGGGAGTGATCATTACTACAGCACACCAGGGACAGTATGCGAAGAGCTTGTTATAATTAGTCTAATTGGTACATTCCTCTTCCCCTCCTGTCCTGGCCCAGTTGGAATCTGCGATTGTCGGTTGACCTGAAGGTTCTACAGCTGACTCTAGCTGACTGGAACCTGTGGTGGTGTAGAGAGGTGAATACAGACTCTGCTGAACTTTACCAGTGTCATCTCTTCTTAACAGAGCTACATAGGTTAGATGGGACTCCTTAGGGCAATAGGAGAAAGCGCTTCGATGGAGCTACAACAGATAGAAGCTTGGCCACAGGCGGCATTAATCTTTGGCTTCAAGGTAAGACAAAATAAACCGTTTGAATTTAACCTCAGACAGTTGTGCTAGTGCTCCTGCCAGGCTCATTGGCCCAGTGGGCCTGCCACAGTGTTGTTTGTTATTGCTTGGTAGCTGTGGTCAATCTTAATGCTTTTAGTGTCAGTTAACGTGCCAACCATTATCTAAAAATGGTGTCTGATGATCAACTGCATGTTATCTGTATACACCAATGCTTCTCCGCCAAACGTTCATATGATGAACAGACAGACGCGTTGACCAGCACTGGTGAGAGTGTGGAGCCCTGTGGATGCCCTTATGGCATGAAGGTGCTACTGGTCTGGAATGGTGGTGGGACAGACTAATCGCTGCCCGTCTAATCTAAAGCATCGGAATATTGTTCACCTCAGCTCTGTCTGACATTTTAGCTAGAGCTGAGAGGCGTCTGACTGGGTGACATGAGATGACGACACTTGGGTCCAGTGACGGTCTCTTGATGAAGTGACATCACTCCTGTCCACTTAACAGGAACAGTCAATGTGACTCTTATTACATATATAGCAGTGTCAGTAATGGTCAGTAACTAACTTCCAAATTTCTACTCTGCAGGGATCATCTACAGGGTCTGAATTACCAACTGTCTAATGTATCACAATTTACCTCTACATGGCAGCGCCTTAGCGGTTTCCATCCTGTATGAACTTGTGCGGTGCTCAGGAGAAAAACTTCTAGCTACCTTATTACCTCTTGTCTTATAAGACATTTGTTAACTCCTAAATTATTCTACCAACACTACCAGTGCTACTCCTTTTGCAACTCTGTTTCTGGCTCCACAAGCCATCTAATCTGCAGATAGGTTTCAAGTTTCTTCAGTCTCTCCTGGATTTCCACATTTTCCAAGCACAGCACAGAGGTGGCTCCTCCGTATGTGTCCATTCTTATCTTAGTGGGATGTGGCCATGATTTTGGTTAGAGCTTGCTGACCTATTCCTCTGACCTGATCCTGATAGACAAGCCCAAGTCAATGTGTGTGTCTAACCCATGATGTTGTTTCAACACTTTCCTAATTCATTATTGGTCATTTGTGTCAGAAGAAGAGGTCTAGCCTCGATTATGAAGAGACTGCACATGTTTCTATGAGGTTCAACCACCTTTCGTGTCTTGCAGTCATCTTGATCTCAGGAAACCTTGACCCATCTTGGTACGTTCCAAATACTTTCATCCTGTTGCCCGCAGGTTACTTGGGACCACACTTCACATTGTTCTCAGGTGCATTTTTTCTTCTGCTCTTTCCTTCAGTTGTCTTTTGTGCAACAGTGGGGTTCACTATCTAAGGCAGCTGTTGCATGCACGAGACCTTTACAAATCTGTTGCCCATGTGTTTTCCGTATCATCAGATCATAGATCTCCGATGGTCAAGCAAGGCCACCAGAGGCCTCCTCAAATCTCCTAAAATGACATAGTATAGCTTGGTGGACCACCACTCCTGGACTACCTCTGATCTCACCTGACGTAACAGATTTGCTGCTGCAGAAAGGCTGGCAGTGTCCCCCATGAGGCATGGCATTTGTCAATCCAATCTTATCTGTGTTCACTGAAGACCCAAAGACCACCTGGAAGGCTTTCACTTAGGATCTCAAGTGGCCACAAGGTGGCACGTAGCGCAGTAGAAGAACCATGAGTGAATAAATGCTAGTTTGACTTAGTCATAATGGACTGTGGTATTCAATAACTGTAGAAGAAATACATGTGCCACTTCAGCGGCACAGGCAGGATCAGGGGGCCCTCCCTTCCCATATCCATGGGCTAATTCAGACAGAAGGCTTTATATATGTACTGGGACATCTCAACTTCCCACTGGGGACTGTGGTGATGGCAATGTGATGTGATGCAATAGCAGGGTGATAGAGGTTACTCATAGGGGGCTGAGAGTGGCCAACGCAGCATCACCCTTTGGCACCGTGATGCCAAGAAGCATTGGTACTTCTGCACCAGCTCTTCACCAGTGTCAGTCCTGGACAGAAGAGCCCAGTGTGCCTCAGAACTCACACCAGCCAACAAATGTCAGATGTTAATCATTACTGGAACAAATACACACATGATGAAAACTTTTATTTAATTCATAAACAAATATGAAACATTGAAAAATATAACAGGAATGATGGAGCTTTTCTCAATGCAATCAAGGCCACCTATTGTCCATACTATATTCAGTTTTATGCACTTGAACTCTCCCATGAATCCATATGAGGCCATCAACTTAATTTTTAACTTCAATTTCAAATAATCTAATATAATATAATAATCTGTTAATATTATTTAATTTTAGAAGAAGTTGCGGACCCCCTGAGTAATGTTAATGTTAATGTTAGTGGGATTTATAAAGCGCACGAATACCCGGGGGTGTCTTGGTGCTGTAAGTGTTGCAGACCCCTGGGGGTCCATGGACCACAGGTTAAGAACCACTTGTTTAGTTCATTGGGAAACCAGGCAGAAATCCAGGCAGAAGTCAAATACCAGGACTGGGATTTTGTGGCTCTTCAATCTTATGCAGTTTCTTTCATCCATGGCTGCTGCTTCCAGCAAAGGCGTAAAATCTTCTGGGTGTCACCAAGTGCATCATTATAGGATACATCGACCTGAGTGTTGTTGGCAGAGAACTTCAGGAAAAAACATAAGAGTGAGTCGAGGCTGCTAATGGAGTGAGATCAAGAAGCCCCGAGAGATCGTGCAAAGACAGAGTTAGGGTCCCAGCATAAAGAAGGAAAAAAGACTGATTGCATTTTCCCAGAGTGAAATGAGGTAAGCCAGGTTATAGCAGAGCCCCGCATGTTAACTGACCAGAGATGAGAAATTCGACCAGAGTGGGAGATGGTGTCAAAAGAAGCATTATGGTCCAAAAGGATCGGAACTGCTTTACTACCCTGTCCAGGATTACAGGAAGATCATCTACAGTGACCTAAAATGCAATTTAAGTGCCTTGAGTAGGACAAAACTCTACCTGTCCAGGGTCAAGTAGAGTTTGAATCTATAGACCTTATCATGAGTAGGGCGGAGCGCCCTCTCTGGGTGGGGCACCGCTCTGCCTGATCATGACTGGCCCGGTGTGCCTGCACCAAGTTATCATAGCTGCACGAACACCAGATCTGAATTTATCAGTCACTAGTTCCAGCTGTTACAATTGAATGAGGCTTTGGCCGCAAAAGCAGCCAAGGCTTGTTTGCTGGTCTGCACTGAACCCTTTCTCTGGCAAGGGGGCAGGATTCAATATTACATCCTTGCCAGAACTATCCTTCCCCTTCCCTCCCACACCCTAACTATACCCTTCCCTGACTCACTCCTCAATGAATGCCAGCTGATATGTGTGGACACATGTTTTATGAGGTATTGGTGAACATGTGTGGAGGCCATGTGGTTTGTGTGAAAACATGGTTTATGAGGTTGAACATCAGATATGTGTAAACAAAGGTTTAATGCTGGTAAAGTAGACATGCTTTATAAAGTCTGTGTAATCACAAAGTCTGTGTGAACACAAGGTATGCGTTAACACTTGTTTATGGGGTATGCATAGACATGCATGGCATCTATAGACATGGGGATTTGGGAGAAAACATGGGGAATGTGGAGATACAGGTTTTTGAAGGAATGTTTAGGAGTATTGGTGAAAATGTATAGAATGTGTGGATGTATTTTTTATGAGGTATGTGTGCACACATGAGGTATGCATGGACATTTTTAATGAGGTATATGGATAAATGATCCTGTGCTTCACCGTGGGACCAGGAGTGAGGATTATATGGAATATATGCCCTATGCTTGCATAGGTGTGTCTGTGAATCATGGCACCTCCATTATTGCAACTGGTATGTGTGGATGCCTGTTTTATTATTTTATGTTGTGTGTGTGTGTGTTAAATTTGTTTTGCAAGTTATGTGAAGACGACACATTTTGTGAAAATTCTGAGGACACGTGATATAAGACGTATGTGTGGGCACGTTTTGTGATTGGATTTTGTTAGCATTGTGTTGAGAATGCACAGTATTTCATGTATGTATGTGGGTCATAGCACATCAATCATTTCCAGATACCTATTGGCACTGCCATTTTTAGGTCTCAGCTCTAGGCGGCAAGCATGCGCTGTCTCGAAGAGAGACATGTTGCATATACTTTGTGTGCTTCAGCCCGCCCATACGCTTTTTATTTGCTGGCTCCATTTAATTTAATTTATTTATTTAAGAGTTTTATATAGCGCTAGCCAGATCCGAAGGTATCGGAGTGCTTTACAACATTGTCACTCGTAGGGTACATTAATACTTTCGTATGTTCAAAGACTCAAGAAGCATCAAACAATACCGTCGTATAAAACATAATGTCACTTGTAAGATATGTTATCACACTAGTATGTACAATGACTCATGTTGCTTCACGTACTGTCGTCGTAGAGAGCACAATGACTCATGACGGGATGAGACCAGGGAGGGGGGAAAGAGGAGGTAATCATGAGGAAAGTGAGGTAGATGTCTTGATATCAAAGGTGTCTGTGTGCTACTGTGGGCAGGCTTCGGTGGTTAGGCTAAGGCTATCCATTCGGGAGAGATCGGTGGAGGAGGAGGTCTTTGAGCTGTCTTTTGAATTCTGGGTAAGAGTGGTTGGTTCTGATATGGACTGGTATGGAGTTCCATATTTTGGGTGCATTTCCTGCGAAGGATCGAGATGCGGTTTTTTGTTTGCGAGTTTTCGGAGGGATGAGGAGTAGAGTGTTGGTACTACTTAGGCTTCTAGTCTGACCGGCCTTCTGGAGTTTGGAGGCCAGGTAGGCGGGTTTCCCTGTGTGTAGCGCTTTGTGTGTGAGGCAGGCAGTTCTGAAGTTAGCACGCATTTCGATTGGCAGCCATTTTAGCTCTCTGAGTGCAGGCGAAATGTGTTCATATTTCTTTACTCCAGTGACCATTCTGGCTGCTGCGTTTAGAGTTGATCTGAGGGGAGCTAGGTGCGATTTTGCTGCTCCAGTGAGGGTTGCATTTCTGTAGTCCAGTCTGGACAACACCAGGGATTGTGTGGCTTGTTTGAGGTCGTTCGGAGGGATGAAGGGTTTTATTTTGTTAAGTAGTTTAAGGTTGATGAAGGCGCTCTTTGCAGTGTTCTTGATGTGTTTGCTCATGTCTAATTTAGGATCCAAGGTGATACCCAGCGATTTTACAGAGTCGGCTAGGGTGGGGTTGTTGTTGAGAGCGTCAATAGCTTTTAGCCATTCAGTGATTTGGGGGTTCTTCTCCTTGTTGGAGATGAGGAGGATTTCCGTTTTGTCTTGGTTTAGTTTCAAGTGGTTGCGCGATAACCAGTGTTGGACTTCTCTTAGAGTATCGTTCAGTCTCTGAATGTCTTCAATGGATGAGGTTTCCAGATAGATCTGGGTATCGTCTGCATAGAGGTGGAAGGGAATGTTGGTTCTTTTGAGTATGGCGGCAAGGGGTTCCATATAGATGTTGAAGATAGTGGCGTAACGAAACTTGAAGGGGCCCCCCTGCAAAATACATGGAGGGGGCCCCCCATTCTCCGCGTCATTCAAGAGCTCTCAGGCCAGCGACCCGCCATACTGCAGGGGCTCACCCCAGCCATAAAAAAAATGATTCTGGTTCCTCCATTGGTCACATCCGCCCTTTCATCGGGGCGATTTACATACATCAGTAAATACTGATGCTGCGCCCTCCAGCAAAGTTACATAACACTGCCTCCAGCCGGCCCACCAAACACATCTTTAAAGTGTCTGTCAGTTCAAGAATGCAGTTCTTCGTGACACACACACAAACAGTATAATTATGTTAATTGGCTAGCTTGAAAAACTTCCTAGTAGGTTAAATCCAATGTAGCATCAGGAAAGGGATAGGGGATAAAACAGACCATAGCTGGATTCTGAGAACCAAAAATAGGCCAAATGTAGTAGGAAAATAGTGAGGAATTACTTCACGGGTAATTACTCGCAGCTTTACCTGGTCTGGGTGTGGGCAGCAGTTACTGGGTCACATCACTTACTACATGGTGGTCTCCAGTCCTGCCTGAATGTATTGGAGAGTGACAGTCATTCCAACTCAAGTCTCAGATATATGAACTCAACTGCAAGCAGTAAGGGCAACCTTAGGTTTCAGCTGCCCTTCGTTGGGCGGTGGTGGTTAGGCTTTGTGAGTTGCCTGACTATAGGCCCTTGGGTATCTCCTGCTATGCTGTTGGCCTGGATGGCTAAAAGCAGAGAATGTAAACCTGTGTCTATCACTGTGGACTGCACATGGTGTAATAACGGTGCAAAGCACAGAGACTCTGGTTAGGGACGATGGTAGCTGCCAGCACCTGGACCCACAAATGGGTAACATTGGCATCTCTGCAGATGGATGACACTGGCTTAAACAAGCTTCAAGATTGAGTCAGGAGACACTGAAAGCTTACTGCATTAGCTGCAGCATCACCAAATTGCAGTGGCTGCAGGGGCAGAAAAGAATCTGATGACACCCAAACAGTGAATTTATGTGCACAGCTCCATCTTGGGCATGGAGCATTGGCAGCCTCTCTACTGATGATAGATGATAACTCTGTCTGTAGCGGGGAGTTGGTGCTTGTCCAGGCAGGCACTTGCTTTGCACTCAGCTTCCACCTCTCACTCTTGTCAGTTTTCTTTCCTGTCTAAAGGGAGCTTCCTGCCTACCTGCGCCCCTAGCTGACTTGACAAGCATACCATCGCACCATGACCTGGCCACTCAGCAGCCTCCAGCAGCTGAAGGCAGGGCCAGACTGGGAACTAAAACTATCCCCAGTAAAAATTCTTATACCAGCCGTACACTTCACAGAGCAAGTGAATCCAATGCCGTCTGGAGTATTTGGGGGATCACCTCTAATCAGTAGCGGCTGGTGATTTTTTTAAAGTGTTTGGAGGTAAATATCAACCCTGAATTGGACTGACTGAGAGTGCAAGCAAGCCTGAATTCCACTGGAGTACATGAAGATGTTCTTCCACTCAGAAAGGTTAGAAAACATTAGGCCAATGGAGTTTTTACAACACTATTCTCAAATACATGGCAAAAACACGACAGGTTCTGATGGTGGACTCCTGAAATATTTCACTACTTTCCTAGTGTGACAAAGAAGGCTGACCTATCCAAGTGATATTCCAGGTTCACCCACTTCAAAAACTTTCAAGGAATTGTTGATAAAGTAGTGTTTTTTTTAGCACAATTTCTCTAAGATTTAAAATGCCACACATAATATAGACAGTTCAGTAAAAGGACTTTCACATGGCAACATTCTTCCCTTCTGCATTTTTACTTCCTGACACTTTGCCTTCCTGCCCCTTCTAGGTAGATTCTAAGTCACATGTTATAAGTGGAATTCACCTTTGAAAGTGCATAGTAAGGAAATAACAAATTACACAAATCTGTCAATGTCAAGCAAAAGAAAGCAGAGCTGCAGACAGCAGTACTGATTATCCCACAAATATATGTTTATGTCTGTCTGTCTGTGTGTTTTTGTGTACACACAGACACTTATTCATTTTGTGACAAAACGTCAGGTTTACAATTCATAAAAATTCAGGAATTTTGCTAACACAAGTTTATAGTTTTAAAATAATAAACATAATTCTCCAAAACGTAAGCTGATCACTTTCTTCAAACAAAATAATTTTGACCTGATAGACAAGCTTTTAATTTTGAGTAAATGCATGGCTCTACTATCAGTTTGCCGTTTTCATCCAGCATCCACATGTACTCCGGCCACACAAGGAACGCCACCATCCCAAGCCAAGGATACACACTAAATACCAAGAACTACCAACAATATATCGCCCAAACAAGGGTGGGCAGAGAGCACATCACCCTCACATGCATTCATGTTTTATTGAGGATGCTTTTCTCTCACAATAAAATTAATGTTTGTACAGCTGCCATTTTGACACCTCTGTGTGCTGTACATAACGATTGCCACTGTAACTCAGCTTACCGAACTCAGAGGGAAGGTTGACATGGTACGCCGAGAGAATAACATATGACTTGGAGGTCTTAAACAGATGTCAGGGTGAGCGTGAAACTGACTATGATAAACCAAGCAATTAAAGGTGTATTTTGTTTAAAAGAACCATGACTTGTCAGAAAACACAATTTCTATTATGAAACAGGAAAAATCAAAAGTTCTGAAAAATGTCACAGTGATTACAAACTATATTACACAGACACGTCTGCCGAAGAAAGGACCTACAGGCCGACTGAACAGAGATAATCTTCCCTTACTTGCCGGCCCCTTATCCCATTCGACGGAGAGCTCTGTTTCACCTTTCAACAATAAAAAGAAACTAACTCACTGTCTCGTTGCTTGTCCAAAACTTGCTGGCTGAGGAAGTGCTTCTGCATCTGGAGCGTTCTTTCTTATAATTATCATTCACCGTGGGCCAACCCGTGCACAAGGTACACAGCAGGACACTGCGCCCTCTCCACATGCAGGTATGCCAGCTCTCCACATTTACCGAGGCCCACTCAAGAGGGGTGTGCCCAACGCTTTCACTTTCCCAGCGCCAGCACGCAGGTTAGACATGCGTAGTCGAGCCAGCTCAAGGCATCCAGAAAAGGTAATCATGCTTTTAAAATGCTGCAGTGGACGTTGTGATAAACACAAAGCCAGCTTCAACATTTTAATTGCGTGTTTAGATAACTTGTGGGGGGAAGGGGAATAGCTGAAACCAGCCTCCATATCTTCGGGATACCAGGGAAAAGACTGATTTTCAAGTCAGTCAGCCCAGTCCTGTTCTTTAAAAAACGGAAAACGGAACCTGTTTAAGGGGGCCACAATCCCATTAAGAGGGGCCCTGCCCCTGTAGCCCCCCCCCCCTCCTGGCAACGGCCCTGGCCTCGTCCATTCTCAGAGGTGTAGTGCCCTGAGGAGAATGCTCTCTCTGAGGGCCCCACCCCCATCCTTTTTCCAGGCCTGGCTTGTGGCTCTGACTGAAGAGAAACAATGTAACTTGTTACTTTGTTTCTCTTCAGTCCTGGGTCAGCACGAGGAGCTCAGAGCAGGCTGCAAACTGCAGCTGATTTACAGCAAGCCTCTCTCTCGCAGCTCTCTACAGATGAGCTGAGGGGGCCCCCTTCACCTACCGAAGACTGGGGGGCCCCCCGCACCACGGGGGCTGCGGGGGTGTTTATTACGCCCCTGGTTGAAGAGTTGTGGGGAGAGTACTGATCCTTGGGGGACACCCCTGTTAACGGGAATTAGGTCTGATAGGACGTTTTTGATTTTTATTCTTTGGGTACGGTTCTGTAGGAAAGAGGTGAACCATTGTAGGACCACCTCTTCCGCTCCAGCCCTTTCTTGAAGTGCCTTGGTGAGTAGTTTGTGGTCAACCGTGTCGAAGGCTGCCGATAGGTCCAGAAGTATGAGTAGGCAGCATTGACCTGTATCGAGAGATTTGTGCATATCATCTATTACATTTAGGATCGCTGTCTCTGTGCTGCAACCTTTTCTGAAGCCCGATTGGTGGGGGTTTAAAAAGTTGATGCTGTCTAGGTGTTGGGTGAGTTGAAGGAGAACACATTTTTCCAGGATTTTCGCTAGGAGAGGGAGGCTGGAAACGGGTCTGAAGTTATTCAGATCGTTTGTATCAGAGCCTGGTTTTTTCAGTAGAGGTGTGACTTGGCCGATTTTGAGGCAATCCGGGATGATTCCAGTACTCAGGGAGCTGTTTATAATTTTGGTCCAATGCGGGGCTAGGAAAAGTTTGAGCTTTTTTGCCAGTTGGGCAGGTATGGGATCCAAGACCTGTGCTGAGGGTTTGGAGCTGGCAATCATTTTAATGACCTCTGTTTCAGAGATGGGATTGAAAGATTTCCATGCGTTTGGGAGGTGCTTGGGTATGATATCTTCTGTCCCTGTGAGTGATTTTCTGTCGGGGGGACTGAGGTGTATGTCCAAGGAGAGTTCTATCTTGGTGATTTTGTCATTGAAGAAGTTGGCAAAGTTATCGCACAGGACTTTGGAGGCCGCAACTGGTGTCGAAGAGGGCTTGGATGTTTGTTGCCTGATGAGATTGAAGAGTTCTTTGGGCCTGTTTTTGCGTTGCCAAGGGCATTAGAGAAGAAGGAGGTTTTTTCATTCTTTATGTGTTTTTTGTATTTCCCGCGTATTGATTTGAGTTTAGTTCGTAGGATTGTGGACGGGTTGTTTCGCCAGAGTCTTTCTGCTGCTCTTAGTTCTCTTCTTTCGGAATTTATTTCCGTGTTGAACCACGATCTGGATGGTATGTTCCTGGATCTTTTTAGTTTCAGGGGGGCTATTTGGTCCACAATGGAAGTCATAGTGGTGTTGTAGTGGGAGGTGAGTTCAGTTGTGGAGAGCTCATCATTGTGGATGGGGAGAAGGGAGCTTACCTGTTCCTCCAGGTCTGCAAGGGAAATCTGACTTAGATTTCTCGCCCAGCGAGGGGGGTCCTGCGTAGTGGGTTGACGGTGGATCGTTTGGTTGATGTAGAATAGAATGATATGGTGATCAGACCAGTCAACAGGCAAGGTGTGGTCAATGGAGACTGTATCTGCTTGAGCGATAATGGCATCCAGGATTGAGCCTCTGTTGTGGGTTTCCTTTGTGCAGTGTTGGGTGAGGTTGTTATTGATTAGAAGATCGTTTAAGGTTTTGATTAGTGAGTTGTTTTCCTCATTCCAGTGTAGATTGAGGTCGCCTAGAATTATGTTGTTGGAGTCCCGGAGTGAGCAATGAGTTATCAGGTCGGAGAGGTGTTCTCCGAATGAGGGGGTGTTTCCTGGCGGATGGTAGGGGAGATGGCAGAGTAATGTTTTGTTGTCACTCGACTAATTGGTGGCAGTAAGGCATTCGAAGGAGTTATATTTGACGGCGTCAGTTTCCTTCACGGAGATGTTGTTTTTGTGTATGATAGCTATGCCTCCTCCTTTCTGGTTTTTCCTGTCTTTGTGGATGATTGTGAAGCCCGGGGGTACAAGCATGTCCATAATTGGGGAGGAGAACTCATTTAACCATGTTTCGGTGATGAACGTGATGTCTATGTCGTGGGTGAGGATGGTCTCTGCCAGTTCTGTTGCACGTTTGGTGGCCGATCTGCAGTTAATGAGCATGCAGTTGGTATTGGATCCCTCGTTTTGGAGTTTTCATAGTCGCTCTCCTAATCTTTCTCCTCATTTGTAATGGCATGCATGCGTCATGCCTCTTCCGGTCTTTACCCCTCCCCTGAGAGCAATTACTACCATTCATCCACTCCTCCCATTTTACGTAGTATTTAGGGAATTAATTATTTGTTTATTTTTAGCACTTAACACGAGCGCTTGTTTATAAAGGATCCAGATGGCTGACATACGACTGGTATACCAAGCTGTATGTATTCATAGAACACTAGGGTGGTCCTTGTACCTCAGTCATTCTAGCTTCCTCTTCCACATCCATCAGTCAGAGAGCAGAGATTGTGGGATGCAAGGCACTCTATGGTGACCCTGACAGATGCTCATCTAAACTTTGCAATGTTGTGCTGGAGTGAGCAGGTCACACATAGTTGTGTTCTAACAGTGGTCCCTGTGAAATATTAAGCAATCAGTCCAAATTTCTGAACCTGCTCTTAACTATTCTAGGCATTCCTTCTATGTGGTTCTGTGTGGTAAAGTGCGCAGTATTACAAGTCTCTGATAGGGGGGTTAAGAACATTTCACTTCAGGGGCATCCGCTGTCATCTGGGCAACAGTACACAGCGCCACCCAAGAAGGTGGTGCGACCTGAGCGTGGGTCATCTGGTCCAGAAATTAAAAGTAGCATTTTGTGCATGGTACAATCAATGCCCCCAGGTGCGTGGACGAGGGATGATGGGGGTCAGTGCCCTAGATGTAGGTAAATCAAAACCACTGACTTCTAATTCACCTACTTGTAGGGGCACAGGATCGCTTCTCAGCCCAGGGTTCCTGGTCCCACAGGGTACACTGTGCCACTTCTCATCCTATGCACGTTGTGCAATACTTTGTGCTTTCTTTTTCTCAAATACTGGTTTACTACTTTATAAATGAATATGACGTTCCAGAATCTCCTGATAAATTAATGCAGTGAGAATTGTACATTATATAAATGAAACCTTGTGGGAAAGGAATACATTTCAATCTTTTCATATAATGATGACTCCAAAATGAGTCAGCAATCACTGACATTTTAATTCTTGTAATGGATCTGGTATCATGCATATTTATTTGCATTATTAATGCTTTACTTTTCTGTAAATGTGATACTTTGAAAACAATATGTTCAGTAATTAACAATAACACATACAGCACCCAGGTCAGATGCTAGCAAAAGACCCTGATGAAAGATTCTTTCTGGCCTAGCAGGAGCATGATACCCCTAACAACTCATGTCATAATCAAAGTCCCATGTTGGCTATGTTAAAGAAAAGTCTCCCATTGAGTAAGGTAAGAACAAACATTATTTGAGCAGCCATAGATAGTTGAGTTTGTTGTGGATGCAGAGTCTGCAACCACACATCCTGCGAATCCCTTTACATGTTGCCTGCCTATCGCAGAGCCACCAGGTCAAAGAGGCGGTAGCCGATTCTCTTTAGGGAAGGGTGACTTGATGCTTTTTCCTTGCCTGGACTACAGGGCAGGGCAAGGCATGGCAAACCCAGGATTTTAAATCTTGAAATGTCCCTGATGTGCAGGGAGAAAACTCCCTGTGTGCCACAGTCTTTAATTTTCTACATTTCAGCAACACACTCCGCACAACCGAATGCCATGTGGGCAGCCTCAGCATGGCAGTCAGCATTCAAAGTGGTTAAAGTGCATCCGCTGCACTGGCAGAAGCACTTTCGCCACAGAGGTCCCCGTCAGGCAGGTAGGATCTCTGAAAATAGATTCTGGTCCTTCACAAGGGGAGAGGAGGCAGTCTCCAGCCACATGGCTGGCCACTTGCGTCAATGAATTACCTCCCTTGTTTCTAGTGGTCATTATCACAAACCCCCTTGGCAGCAAGAGGCTGCCGGAGTCATCTCCAAGAATCAGCAGGGGTTGGGCAGTGTTACCGTAGCAGCTCCTAGTAAATCACAGGCTTGCTTGTAGTGTTACCAAAGGGGAACAGTTGCCCATGACCAACTTAATATCCTCTTGTGTAGTAATGGTGGAATAATAGGACTTTGTCAGCCATGTTGTACAAATGGCAGATATATTCCTGGTGGTAGGTTGGGGGCATCAGCGTGGCATCATTCAGTGACAGAATAGTCTGTCAAGAAGCCTGCAAGACATCAGGAAGAATGAATGCTATGTAGCGACTAGAGAGGCGCTTTGGAAGCAGCCTCTGGCTTAGAAAGGGAAGCTCAGACTGAAGCCTGTGATTGAGTGGAGTCTAAGGTGAGCCAGCAGTGGCTGAGCAGAGGTCCTGCTGACTATGGGATCCCTTGGAAGATATTCTTTCCACTTATTCTCCTCCTCAACAGTGTCTGACAGAAGCCGAATGCCACTGCTCTGTTCCCAATGATTTGCTTGCATCTGTGATGACAATGGATAATTGCTCCCAAATCCTTTTCCCACTGGAATCTTCTGCTCATACACCACCAGGCACACTCCTTGTAGATACAATGTTAAAAAAGACTTTAGGGAAAAGAGAAGACAACCTCAATGCTCCTGGAGTAAAATGAAGAGCCTAGCTAGAAGTGTCGAGTTACAGGAGCTCTCTGCTGCTGCGCATGCTCAAGTAAATGACATCATGACGTTTTGGACGTGCCAATATCCAACTACATGGCGATTTTTCGGCCAATTTTTGCAGTGTGTCACGTTCTTGTGTCCTCCTGTAGTAAATCAGCATGTACAATAATTATAAAGTGGACATCATTGCACCATCCGCCCATACTTACAGCAGGTTGTGCTGTTGCACTCGACGGACGGGACCCACAGGTTGGAGGAGCCGGTGTCGAACAGCACACTAAACTCCTGTCCAGGGGTTCCAATATTGATGTTTCCAGCATAATAACTCTGCAGAAGGGAAAATTAGGAAAGGTGCTTATTTACAGCACATTGAAAGTGTGTCATTAGTTACCTGATGAATGACATGAAACAGGTGCTTTGCAGGCACATCATTGCACAGTCAAGTTGTGTTACTTCGAAGCACAGTAGCACAGCACAGCACAAGTGAGACTACATTTATGAGCCTTCCTAAAGGGTACCAAACATCTGCTAACTAGCAGGGATGCCATTCGACCCTAACACAGAATTGTTGATTGGCCTAGACCTTGAAGCCCTCTATACCAGTGTAACGAAAGAAGAAAGATTAAGGGTTATGGAGAATCTGCTACAAGAGACAACGTGGACCCAGAATACGCCATCATGTTGATTATGAAACTCGCAGGACTAACTCTAGAAACGTTCTCGAGTTTGAGGGCATCATATAGGAACAAAGACATGACACTTCCATGGGCAGCACATTTGCACCAAGCATAGCCTTGAGAATAAGCTGTAACTGCACTAATCTGTAGGCGTGCCAACCTGAAGCAGAAACACTAACAAAAACTGTTATCCAGAAACTACCTTAAACACCTAGTTGAAAAGGCAAAAAAACTACCTAGGTAAAGCCACTGAGAAACTTTATTTACTGACAAAGAGAGAATCGATCCACACCAACTAATTTGTGTAAGCGCATTCAGTAATAGCTCGAATGAGGTAAGAAAAAGATTATTATGAAACACTGGTGCATATTAAACACTAAAAGATTGTACCTGGAGGAACCACTGTTCTCCTATTAGCGAAATACGAGTATGAGAGACCGGTTAGTCCAAACAAGACCCAAGAAACTTAACGCGCAAGAGCCTAATACATTGTGTGCCTACCACAGGTTAAATGACATTTCCCCTGTGGACAATATTGAGTAGGCTCTTATACTACACACACCAATACACTCTATTCAGGCTTACCATAGGCCTATCACAGGTCAGGAACAGAGAACTCACACTAATTGTAACTCAGTTACTGTGCTTTACCTGATTACATGTCTGTGTGGCCAAAAATACAACTTTGGATTATTGAACATTGGAGCAATACTGGATGTCAACGAAGTTTGACAAAATTGACTCCACTCTTTGTAGGTACCGGCCACACTGAAAATGATCTGAGATGGACCATGATAGAAAAGGGAAATCCAACAACCAACATGAAAAAGATATTTATGGAACAAGAGCAGAGATGGGTATACAGGTTGAGGACACATCTAATGTTAATGTTAATGTTAGGAGATTTGTAAAGCGCAACTGCTACCCTGAGGTGTCCTGGTGCTAGCTACAGTCCTCCATAAAGCAGCAGAATTAAAACCGGATGGAGTAATTAGTCAAAAAGCCAGGTCTTTAAGGCCTTCCTGAATTCGAGTAAATCTGCGCTATTCCTCAGGTGGAAAGGAAGATCATTCCAAGCCTTAGCCGCACAAACGCTAAAACTTTTTCCTCCCCACCTGGCTTTTTTTGTAGGAGGTACTATCACCAATTTTGCTCCGAGAGAGCGCAGAGGTCTATTGGGAGCATACCACTGAAACTGCCGCCTCAAATGGTCTGGTCCTATGCCTTGTAGAGCCTTAAAGACCATGCAGAGTGACTTAAACTGCACTCTTTTCTTTACAGGTAGCCAGTGAAGTCTACGGATTTCACCGGAGACTGAGGCAAATTTTGGTATCTCTGAGAGCACTCTGGCCGCCGCGTTCTGCAGGAGTTGGAGTTTACGCACAAAACGCTCCTGGATGTTAAGATATAGACTATTGCAGTAGTCTAACCTTGATGTAATCAGTGAGGTGATCACCAAACGCTGGATGTCCTTTGGCAGGAAAGGTAAAATTTTCCTACATGTCCTTAGGACATAAGATGTGGCAGAGGCCACTGCATTGACTTGAGCCCCAAAATTAAGTCTGTCATCTATTATCACTCCCAGGTTTTTAACTTTTCCAGTGGAAGTTGGGAGCGGACCCATAGTGTCCGGCCACCAGCTTGGATTCCAGAAACTAGGATCCTTCCCAGACAGGACAACTTCCGTCTTACTGGAATTAAGCTTAAGACAATTTTGGGAACAGGTCTCAATGACAACATTCCATGGAACCAGATCAATCTCATCTGTGAACAAAAAATAAGGACATAGCTGACACAAGCAAGAGCATCGTGGATGTGACTAAACCAGTCGGTCCATTAAATCGATACAGGCAAAACAGACATTAGGCTCCCCCCATGGCCTCCCTACACACAATAATGGCACAACCAGACAGGAGTGAAAAGAACAGAATGTGGAGTACAGTACATATTACATCACTTATAAACACATCTTCTGTGATAACACTAAGAATCTCTAGAATGAACTCACAGTGGTATTAACCTGGAGAATACCCAGGCACTTTATCTGACTATTTCTAAATAACAGCAGCCATTAAATGTGCCAAGGATTGAGGATGACTACATTACCCAGAAGCACCTGTGAGACTATGGTTAATGAGGGATACAATAGAACAAAATAACTAAAGGGAGACTCCACTAAACCAAAATAGAGATTGTTGGCATACTGTTGATTTTGTCCCGTAGGACAACAAATATCACCTATTCCAGAGTACAGGACCACCCACACATGGTAGATGTGATCCCACCCCCTTAGACACTTGGGGAGTGGACCGCGGAGAGGAAAACCGTGCTTAAATATTCTCCTTGTACCTTTCGGAACACGAAAACAATGGCTCAGCGGAGATCGAGTAGGTACTGCCTGCTGCATGATACTCATGGAAAGGTGAGTATTCATTACGCATTAGCAATTAATGGACAACTAGATAACTACTTTTGACACTTTTTAATACATACATGCTATGTGCTCCTTTCTTCACTGACGTGTAATAGAGTGTAGATATGGGAGCGTGCCCTGCCTGTCCTTGTGGGAGTACTAGAATATACTTCTAAGGGTAAGACCTTGCATAAATAACCTATTTTGTGGCTTGATCTGCCTTCACCATAGCCTACAAGAATGCAACAAGCAGTGTGCAGTGTTACACTATGAATGTTCTCTGTTAGACCTGACATCCTTTGTGTGGTCTTCCCTCAAAGTTTTGCAGTCATCCTCCTATTTTCTGAATTTTCTTTTGTTGGCATGAGAACTCTATGCACTTTACCACTCCTAAGCAGTGCTAGAGTGCTTGTGCTGCCTCCCTAAATTGCTGTAAAATTGGACTACACCTGATTGGTACATTTAATTTACTTATAAGTCCCTAGGTGGAGAGGTGTGGTGCAGCGGCCAGGGCAGCTGACTTCCTGCCAGGATGGTTTGGGCAGAGCAGTTCCCTGCCCACTTACATTTCAAAGGGCTGCCTCCAGCACACACAGAGAGGAACCTGACACTAGTTTTTTTTATCACTCCATGACGTCTTGGAGGCTGGCAGGGAAAGAGAAGAACTTTCCAGACCCAGATGTGGGAGTAGCCTAGAAAATGCCCCCACGCCAAAGGATGGGGTCAGATATAAATATTGGACCCTCAGAACACTCATTCATTACACTCCTGGACCTGTGGACATTATAGACAAAGGACTGCCTTGTTCCCCGAATGACTGCCCTGCTGCTTGAGGTCTCCCTTGTTCCCCAGAGGTCTGCACTGCTGCTCGAAGCTTGCCTAGGTCCGAAGTGGACTGCCCTGCTGCTCACGCTACAGCTATGGCAGCGGCGCTCTCCCTGCTTCTTGCGGCCTACTCCACCACTAACTGGACTCTTCGCGAGGGACTTGAGAAAGAAACTTTTCAGCAGGACTAACCTAGCCCCTGTATCTGGCCCACGCTTTTTCATGAAAAGCCTGAACTTGTGACTTTCCGCTGGTGTAGCATGATCAGATGACCAGGTGCTTTGTGCTGTTAGTCGCTATATATATAAAACTTTCTGTGGTTCTACTGATTGGATTTGTGTTCTGTTGGACTCATTTTATTTATTACATTTTACTCTATTGTCCTAAATTGGTCTGGGAATTTTCTTGTGTTGTGTTTTCACATTATTACAGTTTGCGTACTGCTCTTGTGCCAAGATACCAGAGGGTTAAGCACTGGTTAATTTAGTGACTTTTGTGGTTCACCCTGATAAGGATTGGGATTGTTACTTGAGTAGGGTTCTCATCCCCCTCAATCAATAACCCAATTTCTTGCATTCACTGTATGTTTTTCATCTATGTAGCTGTCACTAAAGTTGCAGCATGCACCCACATAAGGGTTTTAACACTGCATCGATGCATGCAAGTGTGAAGTGCTTTTGTTTTGTCCCTTCCAAGTTTTTCTTAACATAGAGAATCACAATGGGTGCTAGCATATAATAGTAACTAATTGCCGCTCCTGAATTTTGGGCAGGTAGCCTGATTGTATGTTTTATGTAGTGTGTTGTCTTATGTGTTCATACTTACAAGATAATGACTATCTGAACAAAAATACAAGAGAACACAGAGTACACTAGAAAAGCCTGATGAAAGCTGCAGACCCTAAGTGGCCAAACTATGAGGGCTAAAACATGTTGATGATAACCAAGGTTAAGTACACTTTATCCAATTAGACAACCATCTCAATTATTTTAAACATAGCGAAGGCATTCAATAATAAAGGAAAACTAAGGGGCATATTTACAAGGGAATGACGGAGTGTGGCGTTAAGCACAAAATTCTAACGCCACGCTCCAGCATTCCGAAAACGCAGCAATGTGTCATATTTACAAAGATACGGCGCATCCCTGTTTTTTCCCTAGCGCTGGTGCTAAAGTAAGCTGTCTAGTGCCAACGCAGGCACCCTTTCACCATAGTGCATGGGTGCCTGCATTGAGGGAATGATTGTTTGTGTGCAGGAAGGTGTCCCTTCCTGCACATAAACAATCCAGAATGGCAATTTGTAACTTCTATGTGAGCTGCATTGTGCAGCACACATAGAAGTTGCAACTCGTCATTTTTTAAAGATTGTTTATGTGCAGGAAGGGACACCTTCCTGCACACAAACAATCATTCATGGCGTTTTACTGTTTTTATGTGTGGTGTCCAATGTGGCACATATAGAAACAGCAAACATGAGGAGAAATAAAGTATTTCTCCTCGTTTTGCTATGTTAAGACCAGGCTTTCTCTAGTCTCAATTTTGACGCTGTCTCCTATTTACGCCTCCCTTGTAAATAGGGGGCAGCGTCAAAATCAATGGGTGTTGCAGCGGAACACCCACAGCAACACCAATTGCCCACCCCTTTAATGCTAAGTATAGCGTGAAAGGGTGCCTTATTTACAAGGCAGCATTAAACCATGTTAAGTGGCTTAACGCCACCTTGTAAATGAGGCGAAGCCCGTATCGCCACAGGAACGTTGTTAAAAGTGACATTCCTGTGGTGGTAGTAGATTGTGAATAAATGCCCCTAAGTTGCCCTTCAGACACTTTTATTCCTCACAGACATTGTCGGACTAATATCACAAATGTGCCCTGACACATGATTAAACCCATCCTGGTTTATAGGAACCAGTGTAAGAGTAGATGATGAAGCATGACCCTAATGGCGTGTTTGAGGGTCCCAAAAAACCGTTGAGGCTTTGCTCTTAGGTTTGAGTTCATGTGGACAGATATCCGACACTGAGCGTTAGAGGGTACCTTAATGTGGTGTGTAACAGTTCTTGAGACTGTGTCCTGGATTTCCAAAAGCCTCTCTCCCCTTCCCAGACCAGCAGGAATTGTCTGGGACAGTAGTGTATAATTCAAAACACAATCATAAGCAATCATAGTGGGCCACACATGGCTGGCCACAACCTGGTAGGTGACATGGGACCGTATTATAGAAAGTGCCTCAGGAGTGCAACAGATGTGCTCCCACTTTTTACGTCCCTGTGGCACTTTGGTTTTACAGAAGGGGCTCATTCTGTACAAGAGATCATGCTGGCACTTAAATCGACATGAGTGCAATCTCAAGCGAGGATTCGCTTATTTGCCTGGATCATAACCACATGCAAACAAGAGAATCCTTTGCCTTTGTGACTGCACCATATTAAAGACATGGTTACAGAGGCAAAGATGTCCTTAGGGCGTGCACCTACTGTGTGCCCCATACAGGTCCCCCACAGCCAGTGGCCCTTCTAGGGTGCTCCTTGATGGGAGAAGTGGGCCCCAAAACCCCTACATTTTTCCCCCTATGCAGTAGGCTAGGGTTCAGTTACTTGGCCCACCCTCCTTTCAAATGAAAGTTGCTGCCTGCACAGTGAAGTCACCTCCAGTGTGACCGCCACAATCACTGTAACAGGGAACCCTGCTCAGGATCTGCACCCTTCACACCCAGTTCAGGGACCCCTGATGGTGGGTGGATTAGTGAATCCCCATTGAAAAACTCGAGCTTCATCCGGTTCAGATCTCAAGTCTGTGCACACAAATGCCATGGTAAGGGTGGAAAATTCTTTTGTTAGCGTACAGTCAAACAAACCATTTATAAACATAAAGATTTTCTCCCAGAATGATTTGAGTGTTGGGCAGTGAAAGATAAGGTGTGCTAAATCCCCGGTTTCCTTGTTACAGTTCCAACATAACGCGTCATCCCTGAGGCCTAATGAGAATAAACGGGCTGGGGTCCAAAAAGCCTTGTGCAACAGCCAAAATGTTGTTTGTGAGAGCACCGGGGAGATCTTATTACGTGAGGCCGAGCTCCATAGTGTGGCCCATTCTTGTTCGTTATGTGTGGCTTTCGTTTGTTTATCCCAATAGGCAATCGTCTTATCATTAAGTTTAGAGTATTTTGGGCGGAGGAGTTTGTAGAGCTGTGAGACCTGGTGCCCCACTTTATTAATATTCGACACAAACCGGGAGATTGATGGTTGTGAGGCGGATAATTTGGTTTTTGACAGGGCCGTTCTAATTTTAAAAAAATTATAGAATTCAATGTCAGCTAGGTTATATCTTGACTTGAGGTCTGTGAATGTAATAGGGTATGTTTCGTTTTCTAGTTGGTAAGGGTAGTGGATACCTTTCTCAATCCATACATCGAAGGCTAGGCTTTTCTCTTTATACAAAATCTTGCTATTGGCCCATAGTGACTCCATTTTAGAACCTTTGATGCTATTCTCCAGCTTCTTATCTACCTTTAGCAGCGCGATTTTTGTATTTTTAAAGATGGACTTGGAGGTGTGGGGGTTTCTATTTGCTGTTAATAGAGCCAGGGGGCTTAGGTTACAACAGCAGTGAAAATGGTCCTCGCCAATTGGAAAGACACAAGTAAAACTTCTTACAAAGGCTGGCTCAACTGGATCACCCATCGCAGAGGTGCGGACAACATTGCACTGCAGAATTCACCCAGGAAACCGGCATCCAGAAAGATGTGGAAATCTCTTGACACGTACCTAGACTCTTATGAACCTCCGTGAAAATAGGATACCGGCGGTACACAACCTGGTACCCCCTATGAATGCACCACCCAGACAAACGTACTTAACTGGTCTCAACCAATGTCGCCCTCTCGGGCCGGCCGCAAGGGGGGGGGGGCCCCACCAACACCGGCCTACATGGGTGCCAACATCCCGACAGAATGTCATATGTAATTGTTAAGAAATGTAACTCTCCTTGTCTGTCTCCTACCTCTTCTTTCCCCCTGTTTCTCTGCCTTTTCTACCTGCCTCTTTCTCTTTTTCTCTAACTATCGTCAGGTGGAGTTAGCTAAACAAATGTGACATAACGTCTCAATATACTGATGTACAAGCTGCACTTGGTACAAACTATGCTAACCCTGTAACAGAATTGCTAATATGTTCTTGTATAAAATAAATAAATAAAACATGTTGAAATAAAAAAAAAAAACTAAAAAAAAAAACTCGAGCTTCCAACAAGTATCCAGGCAGGAGAGTAGAACCACACACTGCAGTGGCCACGGTCTGAGGACCTCGGTTCTTGCGCGGTGCCACATTAAAGCTGCTAAAAGCAGATGCCACCCTCTGCTGTAGAACCCACTTTCTCAATGCTAAACCCACCACAGGAAGCCACACGAGGGTGCCACCTTGCAACCAGTGCTGTCAAATATAGCTCTTTGTTGCTAGGGAGGGTAGCGAGGAAATCACAATATTGTTTTGCCAGGGACATCTGCACAGAAGCCGATTTCATGAGGACTGATAATTTTATATATTAAAATGACACAGTGACAATCTGCAAATCCACGCTGCCTGGCTCTTGAACTGGGGCATTCATTTTCAGTTGCAATTTCTGAATGGTGATGTTGGAGCAAACATCATGCAGAATCTGTGTGCTGGGAGGGAGGACGAAGGGGCACTGCAGACTCAGGGTCAAATAACGAAAACCATGTGGGTGGTGACTATGAGACCAGAGGTGCCACCTGCTCGATATGACATGCTGTGAGGATGTTCTGTTTGCACGTTTTCTTTTTGCAGCAGTAGATATTGTTTTGAAGCAGCAACAATATATATGTTATCCATTTATAACAAAAGAACTAGCGCCACCTGTGGTGTGTAGGTGACCCAGCTGCTCTGAGCCCAGCTTTACCTTCTGCAGCATCTACTTTAGCAATGCAAGGCCTGGATCTGAGGGGACTGCATCATTCATTACAGAGAAGCTCTTTGGGAAGGTTCTAGATTGCTGCCACATTCTGCACCACACCTCCTCCTCCAAGGGCATTATTGGGAGATAGACTTTGAAAAAGAGGTGCAGGTGGCCCCTCTTTGGATTTCCCATGGGGCCCACTTTTTAAGCATGTAGAGAAGTTGGATTCTGACTTTTGGACGGTTCAGCTGTCCTCTTGCTTAGATTTCCAGAAGTGCTCCTATCGAGCAAAATGTAATAATGTGTTTTTTCATTACTTGAAACAACTGCAGTTGAAAAGTATGCAGAAGCATGACATTATTAAGTTTTATAATTTTACTGGGAATATTTATTTTTCGATGTGACATAAACATATGGGTTTGATCTTCCTTTTCCCACCCTGGAAAGTCTTACTTATTCCCTCAATAAAAAGAAATGCAGGTGTAAAATGTTTGTCGAAAATATTAAACTATACATTCTACTGAGATGCACCCACTTTCTGACCATTAGCTAAAAACAAAAACCCTTCTTGAGTGTGCTTCATGCGACAAAATAATTTTCTTCATTCTGTGAATAGGAATGTGGTATATACAAATGTAAATTGCTTTTTTTCACTTAGGTGCGTAACATTTTATTTTATTGAGCCATTTCAGAGAAAATATGATTTCCTAGCATGAAGTGAACTGAAAACGTATTTTTCTTAAGCTGCAAGCAGGTCACATCTCAAATGTGGAGCCCCCTGCACTTCACAATAGATCAATGTTTACAAAGAGCCTGATGTTCTCAACTTATTAACGGCCGAAATCCTCTTATTCACTAAATTAGAGTTTCCAACCTTGAAAAAAAGCATTTCTGGATTTACTAAACATACACGTTTACAAATGGGGAACAGTCAATGGGTTTAGAAATGGATTACTAATCGCTACTTAAAATGGGCGTGATGTAGTTAAGATTCATTCCCTGATGTATCAATCAATGGTTTGTGACCGTAAATCTAGTCACAAACCACTGCAGGAAAGTGCAGTATTATGTGGTGTGGGGGTTAGTCCTCTCCTTGTAATACTCTCACAATACCCCAAAGATGGTCCTTGGATTCACAATAATAAATCCTTAGCTCAGTCCTGGTAGTGTGGCAAAGAGCAGTCAGGCTTTACTAGAGCAACATGTGTTAAGCATTTCAGAGTACCCACATGGACGATAAGTAATTGACACAACTCAAAGGAAATCCAACATCAATTAAAAATAGAGTGTATTTTTATCTTAATTTAGACACCAAAATGAAAGGAATTCCATACATACAACAGCAGGTATAGATTTTAAGTAATAGTAAATCAATGCAAATTTGTTGGAATGGGTAAATACAATGTCAATGAATACCAAGATATGTGCAGGCCCGACAACAGCAATACCAATAACTGCAATATCAATGTATGCCAGAACCTGTGTCCGCATGACCATGGTATTACCCGCCAATGCAATATCAATGTATGTCATAACCTATACCCGCACAGTAGAGCCGACACCGGCAATGATGATATCAATGTATGTCAAACACCATGCACAAATGACGATACTGTTAATAGTAAGAACAACGTTGATGTACGTTATGACCTAAGCAAACATAACCCCGTCTATACAAGTAAGAACAATGTCAATCTATGCTATGACAACTGTATGCACAATGTTAAGGATGTTAATAAAAATGATACCAGTGACTGCCATATTATTTTCAGGAGTTCTAATGAACTCACATCATTGCTGTCGGATTCACCCAAGGTGACCTCCCCATCATCCCCGAATCAGAGATGCGTGGTTAGACAAGTCCTATGACCCAAACCCATCAAATACCAGGTCACAGGTGGGGTCTCTCTTAACCTTACGACAAACGCACGCCCAGAGAAAACCCTGCTCGATCCCACAGATAGATAGTTGCACCACAAACAGCTCCGTTGCAATTAGCCTCAATAAAACATGTTTGGCCAAAGGCTCACGTTCCCCAAAATACCCCAAAGCTAGATACCACATGAAGATAGAAACATTCAACCAATCAGAACGCGACATGCGCACCACACATAGTGATCATGGGCTACTCATGCCTGACATCTGGACACATACACACCGAGTTCTCCCCGAGGTTGAGAGCCATCTGTGTCCTTATCTGATGTCCGCACTTGTTGATTTATGACTGAGGCTTTTTTGGAATGTAGAAAAATGCTTTTTTGTACCTCATGAACTGTATATAACAATGGCCAAAACTTTGTACACTAAGAGACTTTGAGCAGACGCACTCTGTCGAGGCTCTCCCTGCTGCAGCATTTAATTAAACCAACTTGTTCCTGTTTTGCCAAATGTCTCTTGTCTTTTCGTTTATTTAAGGTAAACTAATATCCGAGCAACAAAATAATACAGTGAAATTTTAATATTGCAGTCAATGAGAAAAACCACTAATGACAATCAGTCACTTGCAGGTCAAGTTGCTTTGTACCCATGCAGGGTTAAGATCAATCAATCAATCAATCAGGGTTTCTATAGCGCAAGCTACTCACACAGAACGGTTCTCAAGGCGCTGGGGGAGAGGGGGGAAGGAAGGGAGGGGAACCGTAGAATCTGGAGGTTCATTGAGCTCCATCGAAAAGCCAGGTCTTGAGGTCCTTTAGGAACTTAGGGAGCGGTGCAGTCTGTCGGAGGTGGAGAGGGAGGAAGTTCCATGCTTTGGCAGCGAGGAGGGTGAAGGAGTGCCGTCCTGTTCTGCTTTTCTTGATCCAAGGTACTGTTGCGAGGGAGAGCTGGGCCGAGAGGAGAGAGTGCTGGGGAGTGTGGAACACGAAGCAGTGGTTCAGGTTGGCAGGTCCGGTGTTGTGGAGGGCCTTGTGTGCATGGGTGAGAAGCTTGAAGGCGATTCTCTTCTCGACGGGGAGCCAGTGTAGGGTCCGTAGGTGTTGGCTGATGTGACAGTGGCACGGTACGTTGAGGACTAGTCTGGAGGCGGTGTTCTGGAGTTTGTGGGTGAGATTCTTGTTGATCCCGGTGTAGAGTGTGTTGCCGTAGTCCAGTCTGCTACTGATGAGGGCATTTGTGACAGTTTTCCTGTGTTCGGGGGTTCCACTTGAAGGTCTTGCTGAGTAGGTGGAGGGTGTGGTAGCAGGAGGAGGTGATGGCGTTGACCTGGCGGTCCATTTTGAGTTCGGAGTCCAGGTTGATTCCGAGGTTGCGTGTGTGGTCTGTGGGGGTGGGGGGTTCTTCGAAGGTGGGGGGCCACCAGGTGTAGTTTCAGGCATTGGGATGAGGGCCCATGATGAGTATCTCAGTTTTGTCCGTGTTGAGTTGAAGGCAGCTGTTCTTTATCTATCTGGCGACCACTTCCATTCTGTCTTGAAAGTTGCGTTTCGTGATGTTGGGTTCGTTGGATAGGGAGAGGATGAGTTTGGTGTCGTCTGCGTATGATGTGATGTTGAATCCGTGTGCTCTGATGATGAATGCGAGCGGGCCATGTAGATGTTGAACAGGGTTGGGCTGATGGAGGATCCTTGTGGGACTCCGCAGGTGGTTGGAGTCGGTTCTGAGAGGAATGGAGGGAGTCTGCCTTGTTGCGTTCTGCCGGAGATGAAAGAGAGGATCCAGTCGAGGGCCTTGTTCCAGATTCCCACGTCATGGAGTCTGCGGGCTAGGGTGCGATGAGAGACAGTGTCGAAGGCCACGGAGAGGTCAAGAAGGATGAGGGCCGCAGTCTCTCCTCTGTCAAGGAGGGCGCGGATGTTGTCTGTTGCTGTGAGGAGTTTGGTTTTGGTGCTATGGTTACTCCTGAAGCCTGATTGGGAGGAGTCGAGGATGATGTTTTCTTCAATGAAGGTGGCGAGTTGGCTGTTAACGGCCTTTTCCATGACTTTGGCCAGATGAGGGAGTAGGGAGATCGGTCTGAAATTCTTGAGGTCGGTGGGGTCCACTGAGGGTGTTGATCTCAGCGTGTTTCCAGTCATTGGGGAAGGAGGCAGTCTCGAAGGAGTGGTTGATGTTACGTTGAAGCTCAGGGGCGATGATGTCTGCGGCTTTGCTGTAGATGTGGTGGGGGCAGAGGTCCATGGGGCCCTGGAGTGGGTGGTCTTCATTATCCTCAGAGTGTCTTCGATGTTGAGGGCGGTCCAGCTGTCAAGTGTCAGCTGCGTGGTGCTGGAAGCGGTGGGAGGGGGTTCCTCGTGGGGGTTGTTTTCGTCAAAGTTGTCATAGATGGTCTTGATTTTGTGATGGAAGAAAGCGCTGAGTCTGTCGTAGAGGTCCTGGAAGGTAGTGATGTCTCTGGACTTGCTGTTGGGTTGGGCAAACTCTTTGATGGTGCCGAAGAGTTGCTTGCTGTTGTGAGGGTTGGTGGGGATTCTGTCCTGCAGTGCTTTCTTCCTGGAGAGTCTGAAGAGCTTGTGGTGGGCTGCGGTAGCTGTTTTGAAAGTTGTCGAGGTCAGTCGGGGTTTTGGAGTTCCTCCGCAGTTTTTCGAGTTGTCTGCAGGTGCGTCTGGAGACTCGGAGTTCGGTGGAAAACCAGCTGACTTTCTTGGCGTGGGGCTTGGAGGCTTTCTTGAGGATGGCGAAGGTGTTGGCTTAGTCGTGATCCAGTTGTGTAGAGTGCGGGCGGCGGTGGTAGTGTCATCATCGTTTGTGGTGGTAGGAGCGGAGCTGCCGAGGGCGGCGGCCTGCTGGTCGTCGGAGATCTTGTTCCAATTCCTGCATTGGTGCTGATGCGGACGTCTGCGGGGGATGTTGGATTTAAAGGTGAAGTGAACACAGCGGTGGTCCGTCCATGGGAGTTCGGAGGTGTGACTGAAGGTAATGGAGTTCCCTGCTGTGAAAATGGGATCGAGGATGTGCCCAGCTGAGTGCGTTGGTTCGGGTACGATCTGCTTGAGTCCGATGGTGTGGAGATTGTCCAGGAGGGAGGCGGAGTTGGGGTCCTGGAGGTTGTGGTTGATGATGCGTTTCTCAGGACCAAGCCATGGCAGTCAGTTCAATTTTACCTGGCTTGTGGAGCCCAGGTGCAGAGTTGTCCTGGCTTTCCCTGGTGCTGAACAGGAGCTGCTTATACCACTGGAATAGTGCTGTGAGTAAAAAGATGCAAAAATACAACACAGAGTGGTTGCTGTTGTCAATCCAAGGTCAGATAATATTCCCTATTAATGCAGAGTTGAGTAAAGGGGGTCAGTTGCCGGACTGGTGACCAACAAGCCTTGGCAGCGGTAAGTAGAGCAGAAAGTAACTTCAACATCCAGTAGCCCAGGGGAACACAGTAGTTGCCTGTAACTTTGTGGAAGGCAGGACTACAGTTCCCATTATGCACTTGACCATCTCAATGTGGGCGATTCCTCAGCGGGCACGATGGCCAGCGATTCTTTGAATCTGGAGCATTGTTTTACCTGCAATTTGCAGGGGACTAGTGTGCCACTAGCCCAGGGTAGTCTGAGGGTGCTTCAGGCTTCCACAGGGGTCCCTCTGCTGGGGGGACTGAGAGATAGCCTAAGACACATCTTGATAAGGCAGTTCCAAGAGCGTTGTCACAGGTGCAGGGTATCTCTCTTTGCTAGGTGCACGTCTTGTTGTCACTGACACAGGTCTCTTCTTCTGTCTTCTTTCATGCTGGTTGTTCAGAACTGAGGTTCTGGTGTCATGGGTGTCCCTTACATTTTAGATTTAGTAAGCAAGTAGCCTAAGGGATGCTAGTCCCTGCAGCTAATCCGGCCCTGAGGTGACCACATCCGGGTGTGTAGGTCACCTTTTCTATCCAGAACCCTCTTTTCTACCACTCCTAAAGATGGCAGAAATCTAATTTTAGGGAACAGACCAGGCTGCCCAACCCAGAAGTATGGCTAGACTTCTAGGGGGAGGGACATCTCCTTTAATAACTAATTTCCCACTTGCTCAAATGCAGATGTGCCTGACATAAATTAAAAATAGTTTATTGGCTGTGTGACACCTGGTGAGGGCACAGTCCAGTCTGAGCAGTTTGCATTGCTCCTGCAGTCTGCAATGGCAGGCCTGCTGTCAGTAGTTCACTCAGAGAGACACAACCAGTGTTGCAAGCCCTGGGGACCCCTTTACCACCCATGCCCTGGGTACCACTGGTGCCATATACTGGGGACTTATAAGGGGGGGTAAAGTCCTTGTCAATTGGAATTGCCAGTTTACGCCTAACAGTTTTAGGGAGCGAGTAGTGGCACTGGGCCTGGCTAGCAGGCTTCAGTGCACTGTCACAGTCAAAAATCAGCATCTAGTAGTCCAAATGGGGGCACAAAAGTTGGGGGATATCTGCAAAAAGTCATTTTCTTACATCAGTGGTCAGTTAACGTCTTCCAGATTGAGGTAGTAACTGATTTGCAAACGGCAAGTTTCCACCTCTCCTTCTTTGTGAATGTTGAAAAATGTTTTGGGGAGAGTAGGCAGTTGCCTTTCTGTGAAATATTTAAAAAAATACATGTGTTTCTTTAAATATAATCATATTGCCTGTAATGAAAATGAACTGCATTCAAAAACAATTTGTTTATTTATTTAAAAGCAATCACAGGCATAGTTGTCTGCTGACCCTGAAACCACTATCCATGTGATTTTGGTCAATTTCGGGGGGGGGTCACAAATTGTCACCTCCCTTGTGAATATTAATTAGGCAGTTAGTTGTGCGACCCCCAGACATTCAGTATTTTGTGAACCAACCTATTATACATAACATAGGTCAGTTCATAAGACCGCATTTGCAAAATGTCAGTGTGCGTTTGTGGGACCACTTTTTGTGAATGTCATCTTTAGACATTAAGCTCATAGTTTGAACACATTAGCTACTCTCAGAAGTCAACACACACTCTCCTAACGTCATGAAACATGCTTAAGTCCACACAAGTGTGTCTGATTGGTTAATATTTACAGCTGCCATCAACAACCCCCTCAGGTTTACTACAACAGCCCCCTGGTACCACACACAATGGAGAGGCGCTTACATCGAAGTAGTTGGTCATTGGCTCCAGGTCCACTTTGGTGCTGTTATGCCGCTTGTATTTCTTGGCGAGGTCAATGTTGTGGTTCATCAGGAAGTCCTTCAGCTTCCCTTCTTCTCTGAGCTTCTCTCTTGCAGACTTTACTCTTCTAAGAGGGACCCTAGAGACAGAGCCATGAGACAGAGGTAAGTAGACAGAAAGGGGAACACTGCAAAAATGCAGAGACAAACAGACAACGCATAATGCAAAATGAGGATTTCATTAGATGATTTGACTGAAAAATGCAGACTGTATCAGTCACCGAAGATGTGATGTTAGTCCCACCCGTCCCACAATGGACCCAGGCACAGGGCCAGCGACACACTGACACAATCTTGTTCAATTGGAGTATTAATCTCACATTGTTTAAGTCTGCTGCCTTTTCCTTCTTACGTTTCTACTTGCGCTCTATGTTTTCTTTCAGCTCACCCCAGTGTTTCTTCAGCATGCTATCACTGCATGCCTCTTTCTCACCGGCCTTGTTACACTTCACTGTTTACTATATGTGTGCACCTGTAAAGTGCACTGACACCCAGCCACAGTCTAGATCATGCCACATAAAAAGCAAAGAAATAAAAATAAACCCTAACCATCTAAGCATCCACATTGGAATGCAAGCGATGTCTACACAGTGCGCAGAGATCAGTGCAGGAGGCGCCACAACCCCCGAACTACCTTGCTGTGTCTGGAACCTCTTACTCTTGATGCTAGGGTACAACTGAATCAACACTGAAAGTGCAAAGTGCAGGTTACACACATCTGCACTTAGGGTCTAATTTATGAGGAACTGGTGTAGGGCAGCACCGAAAGTCACCGTGCTGCACTGCCCAGTGTCCATATGAAAGGGCAGGAATGCACTGTATTTATGAAATATGATGAATTCCTGTCCTTTCCCTGCATGCTGGTGCACAATTTGCCAACGTAGGCACCCCTGCACCATGGTGCAAGAGTGCCTCCGTTGCAGGCAGGATTGTTTTTGCGCAGGAAGGGACTCCGTCCTGCACAAAAACAATCCATGGAGGCGTTTGCCTTGTTCTATGTGTGCTGCAGATTGCAGCACACATGGAAAGAGGTAAAAACAAATATTTCTCCTCCTTACACCTGCTCTGGGGATGCATAAGGTTTTGGCGATGCCCCAAGTTTATGTGATTAAGTAAATCTGGGGCAGCGTCAAAATCCATGGGTGTTGCACCGGAAAAACCTACCTCAACGCCCTTGGAACGCCTCCTTGCCGCAGAGTAAGGCAGCTTTGCGCTGCCTTACCTTACTCCATATCTATGAGGTTACCAAAAGCCACACAGGGTGACTTTGTGTTGCCTCATAGATATGACTGAAAGGCTTGCACCTCTGGATCGTCCAAAAAGGTGGCACTCCGACGGCGCAGGCCTCTAGTAAATAAGTCCTTTCGTGCTTAAATCTCTAAGGCTAACTAGCTGGAATTGGAATATGTGACATGTGACATGTGGCAGACAGCTTTCTTTCGATTGTGCATTAACATACCGAGCTATCTTACTGATCTGAAACTTGTGACAGATCTCTGCAGTGAGAGGTCAGATGTTTGAAACTGCCTGAAATGGATTCACTGGGTTCTGAACAAGCTACAAACAGATCAAGGAAGAATGTGCTATTTAACCATCACCAGCATACCTCTATAGCGAACACATCATTGTACGTTTGTGAGATAAACAGTGCCCTCTAGGTGTCGACACAGGGAAGTGCAGTATGTTAAACTATAAGAGAATGGCATGCTTCTAAGATCAGAGCATCAGCAATAATATCCGAGGGATGTTTTTGGAGGACAGTTTGCTCACACAAAATACCTGGTAAAGTAGCCATGTTCATTGATATCGCCATGTTTCACACATGCCTTTATACCCTAGTTTTAAGTTATAACACCACTGAGTGACTGAGAGATTGGTTTATTGATAAGATATTTGTTAGCACATGGGCCAGAGCTTGGAACGACCTTACCCTGCACCTCAGGACCACCTCATCGCTCCAGCAGTTCAGGAAAAGACTCAAGACATGGCTGTTTGAACGAATCAGATCACAACGAAGTAGATAGCAACTCCAGCGCATTGAGACCCTCGCGGGTGATTTGCCACGCTATATAAATCCCTGGTTGATTGACATGTACACCTATGGTCTCTTGGTGAGGGGCACCAGAGAAGACTACCCGATGATTTTTCCACAAGAAGGGCAGCTGAGATCAACAGCTTTAAGTGCTTTCCATACCCCAAGGGGATCATAGAGTTGTCCTAAATGAATTAAAGCTTGGCCCTTACAGCTCTGAATACCCAACACCACAACCGGACATCAGGAAGTGAGGGGCCTAGAATCAAAGTTTATCAGTTGATTTCACGTGTCCGGCAGAGGTGGGACCCTGTGCTGGGGATGGCATGGCAGGCAGCACTCGAGGCGTTGCAGTGAAACAGCAGCCAGTGCAGCAAGTGATGCACACCTGGAAGATCAGAAAATTTTCCTTCCCTTTTGTGACACACGTGCTCCTCTCAAGGCAGGCTTTTAAACAAACTTACTTCACCCTTACTTAAGTCATTTACATTCCTAACTATGGGGTCCATTACGATGGCCGGCGGACTGCATTGCCATGCACTACATGGCAGGCACCACGTGGTGCCTGCCACGTAGTGCATGGCAATGAGGGGGGGTACCATAGGTACCCCCATGTGCACCCCCACCCCCACACCCTGGGGGCCCACAACGGGCCCCCAAAAGCAGAAACAGCATGCCTTTCCATGGCGGCAACGCCGCCATGGAAAGGCGATTCTCCGACGGCATCATGATATGGTTGGCGGTGTCTTACAGACACCGCCACCATATTGTGGCCATTTTCCACCCGGTCGACGAGTCGACTGGCGGAAAAGCGGCGGACGGTCTTCCCGTCCTTCGCGGACCCCACAGCCATCCTAATGTGGCGGGGGGTCAATCATGGAAGGATGGCGGGTGGATCGCCCCCGCCGGCCCGGCGGGGGCGATTCGCCTGCCATCCTAATGGGCCCCTATGTATGGTCCCTCCTCTCAAACACCCCTCTATGTCAATCCATACCTCTTTCGTAAAAAGATTGAGGAAGGAGGAATACATTTCATAACCAACATCAACTTTCTGATTCTTCTTGGTGACTTCAATTTAGGCGTGGATAGTACCCCCTTAGAACACACCATTATACTACCTTTTATCTGACATACAACATGTAAAAGAAACTGCTCACCTGGTGGACCATATTTCAGACATCGTTTCAGCCTGACCTGCTCTTCTCAGCCACGGTCAGACCGCCATAGTACCATTCATGAACTTAAAGGCACATCTTCTGAACCGGACAAGAGGTTTATCAGTGTTCACCCATGCCCCTTGAAAAACATTGCCACCTCAACGCTACTACCCTTCCGGAGAATCTCAATATGATCCTCTCTCTATGCACCTAGATAAGATGGCACCTCCTACTATTAAGACCCTATCCCCCTTTAGGAAATCTGCCCCACGATTCAATGAAGAAGTGATGTTTTTTTGTTTAAAAAGAAAAAATACAGGCTGCCAATGGAAAACTCATTATAATGAACAGGACAATCACATTTTTCTAGAATTTTCCGTACTAACCAAGATTATTACTCAGGCACAATATTTAACCACACTAATGATAAAAAAGGGGTATTTAAAATATTCTAAGAAGTGACTAATAAAGACTCCATTGAAAGTTTTTCATAGCATTCTCATGATTTTTGTAATCAACTGGCAGCATTCTTTAAAGGAAAAGTTCAAGAGGCCAGAATGGATATTGAAACCTTGATTAAAACTACCAGTGCTATTAATTTAGTTTCACCATCCACTCTCCAGAGTCTTCCAGTAATCTCCCTCCTAGTTACTGGTCAGAATCGGAAGTTCTAAACGTAGACTCTTTTCAAGTTTTATGCTTGCTACACATTTTTTTAATGGAAATTTACCCTTTATTATGCCGTAAAATAATCAAATTAAATCTGCCTAGATCTCTTCACTCCTTAAATGCATTTATTTTTGCCATACCCCTTTTCAAACGTTTCTAGACTGAGCCACAGAGCTTTCTCTCTTCTGGCCCATGGAATTCCTATCCTTTTATTTGTAATCAGTCACTTTTCAAAGTATATTTTGTTAAACGTTAAAAACTAATTTATTCAACATGTAATTTGCTTCTGCTTCAACTGTTCCCCCGCACACAGTGCACTTTATAAGATCTTATTATAAAATTTTGAGCTTTTAGATTTTTCTTATCTATTTATTTATTTATTTATTCTGAAGTTTTATATAGCGCTGGCCAGACCCGAGGGTATCGGAGCGCTTTACAACAGTCGTACTGCAAAATATCACAAAATACAGTAATAGTAAAGAACATGGACGGAGAGTTTCAGCGTATTGTGTAACCAAGGGGCATTGAATACTTGGAATGCCTTCAACGATTGTCATAGTCTTGGGCAGAGCTCCTCTTCCAGGGAGTAATGTTTTCAGCGCTTCTGCTGCTCCTGTCCCTTCGCTAGGGAACGATCTAGGAAAAGGTTTTTGAGCTGACCTTTGAATTTTGAAAAGGATGGGATAGTTCTGATGTGGGAGGGAATAGAGTTCCAGATTTTGGGCGCGTTGCCCGCGAAGGACCGGGCCGCGGTTTTTTGTTTGAGAGCTTTCAGCGGGATGAGTAGTAGTGTGTTCGAGCTCCTGAGGGTCCTGGTCTGGCCGGCTTTTTTGAGTTTGGAAGCCAGGTATTCAGGTTTGCCTGTGTGAAGGGCTTTGTGCGTGAGGCAGGCTGTTCTGAAACTAGCACGCATTTCAACTGGTAGCCATTTTGCGGGTGAGATGTGGGCGAATTTCTTCACTCCTGTGACCATTCTGGCTGCTGCGTTGAGAGTTGTTTTGAGGGGAGCAAGGTGTGACTTTGATGTACCTGTGAGGGCTGCTATTCCATAGTCCAATTAGACAACACCAATGCTTGGGTGGCTTGTTTGAGGTCCTTGGATGGTATGAAAGGTTTTATTTTGTTCAGTAGCTTCAGGTTAAGGAAGGCGCCCTTGGCAGAGTTCTTAATGTGTTTGGTCATGTCCAGGTTTGGGTCTAGAGTGATACCTAGTGATTTTACAGAGTCCGCCAGGGTGAGGTTGCTGTTGAGCGCATGGATCGCTTTTAGCCATTCCGTAATTTGGGGGTTCTCTTCTTTGTTAGAGATGAGGAGTATGTTTTGTCCTGATTGAGTTTTAGGTTGTTACTTGAAAGCCAGTGTTGGACTTCTCTGAGCGTGTCATTGAGTCTCAGAATGTCCTCAATGGAGGTGGTTTCCAGATAGATCTGTGTGTCGTCTGCATACAGATGGAAGGGGATGCTGGCTTTTTTGCGAAGGGTTGTGAGGGGTTCCATGTAAATGTTGAAAAGTTGCGGGGAGAGCACTGAACCTTGGGGGACTCCCCTGTTGACAGGGTGTAGGTCGGACACAAAGTTTTTGATTTTTATTCTTTGGGTGCGGTTATGAAGGAAGGAGGAGAACCAGTGTAGTACCACCTCTTCTAGACCTGCCCTTTCATGAAGCACCTTATTGAGCAGTTTGTGGTCGACCGTGTCGAAAGCTGCCGATAGGTCTAAGAGAATGAGAAGGCAACATTGGTTTGCATCAAGTGATTTGTGGATATCATCAATGACGTTGAGGATCGCGGTTTCAGTGCTGCAGCCTTTTCTGAAACCCGATTGGTGGGAATCGAGAAGGTTGATGCTATCCATGTGCTGAGTTAGTTGAAGGAGCACACATTTTTCCAGGGTTTTGGATAGAAGAGGTAAGTTAGAAACTGGTCTGAAATTGTTCATATCTTTTGTGTCTAGGCCAGGTTTTTTCAGCAGTGGCGTGACTTGACCGACTTTGAGGCAGTCTGGAACGACTTCGGTTCTCAGGGAGCTGTTTATGATCTTGCACCAGAGCAGAGCAAGGGAGAATTTCAGCTTTTTGGTCAGTTGTGGGGGTAGAGGATCTAGAGCGTGGGAGGAGGGATTGGATGTGGGGATTAGTTTGACTATCTCTGCTTCATGTATCGGGGTGAAAGATTTCCAGGGTTTTGTAGGGGGCTTGGATGCGTTGTCATTGGTCCCAGGTGAGATGCTCTTGCGGGACGGGGTGATGTTGAAGTCCAATGAGAGCTCAATCTTGTTGGTCTTGTCCTCAAAGAAGTTGGCGAAGTTGTCGCAGAGCTCTTTGGAAGCCTGCATTGAGGAGGTAGCGGGCTTGGAGGTGTGTTGTCTGATGATGTTAAAGAGCTCCCTGGGCCTGTTTTTTGCGTTGTCCAGCGCGGTGCAGAAAAACGAGGTTTTTTCATTCTGGATGTGTTTTTTATACTTCCTGCGGGCTGCTTTGAGTTGCTCCCGGAGGATAGCGGAAGGGTTGCTTCTCCAGAGTCTCTCTGTGGCTCTTAGTTGTCTCCTTTCTGAGTTGATGTCAGTGTTAAACCATGATCTCGATGGAATATTCCTGTTTTTTTTTTATTTCCGGGGGGCTATTTGATCAAAAATGGACATCATATTCGAGTTGTAGTGCAGGTGAGTTCAGTTGTGGTGAGGTGATCAGAGGCGATGGGGAGGATCGAGCATATCCTTTCCTCTAGGTCGGCTAGGGGGATCTGAGTACGATTTCTAGACCATTTGGGAGGGTCTTGTGAGGGGGGCTGGAAAAGAACCTTTTGGTTGATGTGGATGTGGAATCGGATGTTGTGGTGGTCGGACCAGTCCACGGGGAGGATGTGGTCGATCGTAACTGTGTCACGATGTGCGATAATGGCATCTAAGGTTGCTCCTTTATTGTGCGTTTCTACTGAACAGAGTTGGGAAAGATTATTGTCCTGAAGGAGATTGTTTAGGGTTTGAATTAGCGGGTTGTTTACATCATTCCACCGAAGGTTGAGGTCTCCGAGAATTAGGTTGTTTGAGTCACCGAGTGAGCAGTGAGCAATCAGGTCGGAAAGGTGCTCCCCGAATGCGGAGGTGTTGCCTGGGGGATGGTATAGAAGATGGCAGAGTATTGCTCTAATGTCATTTGTCTTGATGTTGGCGGTAAGACATTCAATGGTTCTGTAATTGAAGGTGTTCATTTCCACAATGGCAATGTTGTTCTTATGTATGATTGCTATGCCTCCACCCCTTTGATCTTTTCTGTCCTTGTTGATGATAGTGAAGCCTGGGGGCACCAACATTTCTAGGTTTGGTGCGGAGAGCTCATTTAACCAAGTCTCGGTGATGAATGCGATGTCAATGTCGTGGGAGAGGATGGTTTCTGCTAATTCTGTTGCATGTTTGGAGGCTGATCTGCAATTTATGAGCATGCAGTTGGTAGAGGACCCCACTTTGTTGTGTTTCTTTACGAGGGGGGCCCTGGGTAAGGTAGTGAGGAGGGCCGGGGGTCTTGGAGAATTCAGGGGGCGGAGATCCCTTCCGAAACCGGTGATCACTTGGATCTTGGATTTAGGGGAGGCTGTGGGGGGAGAGTCGTACGTTAAAGATAGCTCTGCCGCTTCTTTTGCGGACATAGCGACTTTAGTTCTTCTGGGTCTTTGTGTTCGGTTCTCTGTATCGGTTTCTATGGGTCTCTGTGTCAGGGTCACGGGTGTGGTTGGGAACTCACTCGGACGTGGCATGTTGTCAAGTCTTAGTTGGGTGGAGCTGGTCAGAGTGGGAGTCTGGGGAGGAGTTAGCCTTGGCTTTCGGGCCATGTCGAGGTTGGTTAAGATTTCGCTCAGGCCCAGGGTTATCATTTCTAACTGGCTTTCTAGAAGGGCGAGACGATGCTCCATGTTTACCGATGGGGGGTGGGGGTGGCTTGGGCAGGGACGTCCTGGGAGGAGGTGGGCATGTCAGTGTAGTGAGGCCTATTGGTGATTGTGCTGTCCATGTTTGGGGCCATGGGTAGTGGGAGCAGTGAGTCATGTCGTGGTTTCACCGTCCTGTTGCCCATGGCTGGAGTGAAGTAGCTAGAGGCCAGTGATTGTAGGAGAGGGTCATTCCTGGATTGAGGCTTGGGGTGATCGGGTGAAGGAGGGTGAGGGTGGCACTCGGCGGGGAGTTGAAGCTCCTGATTCATGGGGGCGGAGGTGCGGGTGGTGACTCGTGGAGGGAGGGTGGTAGTTCTGGCACAGGGCGCAGGAATGGTTGATCGGCTCTCCTGGTGAGGCAGGCTGGCACAGGGCGCGGGAACGGTTGATCGGCTCTCCTGGCGAGGTAGGCTGGCCGGGGATACGGAGTAGGGCAGGGAAGGTAGGGGTGTGTGCAAGGGGGCGATTCGCAGCGAGGAGAAGAGGGAGTCGAAGGCCTCTAGATTCCCGTTGTTGGATTGTATCAAGACTGTGCCGTTCGTGTAGATGGTCACAAAAGTGTTCCCGCTCCGTATCGAACGGTTAGTGAGTGAGGTCGTCAGTTTGCAGCTATGAGGAGTGGTCGTAGTTTTGGAGATGGGAAGCTGTGTTCTGAACGTGGCGATCCACTTATCAGGTCTTTCAGTGTGGAAGATGAGATCCATTATTATCTGCCCTTTGGAGGAGCAGTGGTAAATGTCTGCGAAAAGTGTTTCTGGGTGCTGTCTAATCAGACTGTGTTTGAAATTTCTTTTCGCTTTAAGTGAGAGGTTGGGGTGGAAACTGATCGCGAAGGAGTTCGGGCCGTGGGGTTTCAAGTAGGTTGAAATGGGGGGCTCGTGAAAATTGGCGTGGCTGGTGCCATTGTCTTTCTATTTCTTGATTGGATGAGAGGATGGTTCCCTTAGCGGTAGCGATTTGGAGAGGGGGAGAACGTGTTTCTGCAGCGAAGATTTTGCAGCCTCACATCAGCTCACTGGCAGCTCTTGGCTAAGCGGTCCGGAAGTGCGGAAAAAGATGGGGGTAGAAAAAGGTTCTGAGTCCTTAAAATCCTCCAAGGCTTTTCTGCCTGACCCTCTAAAGCGGTTAGACAAGTATCCTGAGTCATTAAAGTCCTCTGTGACTTTTCTGTCTCACCTTCCAAAGAGGTCATGCAAGTATCCTCGTAGTTGTTGAAGTCATCGCTTTAGTGTTAATTGTGTGGGGTTGCCGTCATCTTATTGTCAGGCACCCGAGTAATCTGCTAAACAGGTGGTGGGATCCTTGTTCTTCCCTGCAGCAGGATAGGCAAGAGAATGTGCAGTTTAGGGCAGGCGCTTACGCTGCAAGGTTGTGGATTCACCTCTTTGTTAATGAGGTCAACTCTTTAGTGTTAATTGTGCCCGGGGGCCACCTTCTTAGTGACAAGGCACCCGAATGTTCTGTTAAACCGGAGGTAGAATCCTTCTTATTCTTCCCAGTTGCAGGATAGGCATGAGAAGGTGCAGTTTTGGAATTCACCTCTTGGTTAATGAGGTCATAGGATTCGCCTCTTGGTTAATGCGGTCAACTCTTTAGTGTTAGTAGTGACCAGGGGCCGCCATCTTAGTGTCAGGCACCCGAATGCTCTGTTAAACCGGTGGTAAGAACCTTCTTATTCTTCCCAGCTGCAGGATAGGCATGAGAAGGTGCAGTTTTGGGCCGACGCTAGCGTTGCAAGGATTGTAGACGTACCTCTTCGTTGATGAGGTCGTCTCTTTAGTTTAGACTGTGTCCGGGGCCCGCCATCTAAGTGTCAGGCAACCCGATTTTATTACGTCTAAACAGGCACCAAAATGTTCTGGTCCTGTGCCTCCCGCCACCAGAGCGACGGTGTCTGCTGCCCGCTAATGTTGCAAGGATTGTAGATGTACCTATTCGTTGATGAGGTCATCTCTTAAGTTTTAACTGTGTCCTGGGGCCACCATCTTTGTGTCAGGCAACCCGATTTTATTTCGTCTTAACAGGCACCAAGGTTTTCTGGTCCTATGCCTCCCGCCACCAGAGCGACGGTGTCCGTTGCCCACCAGGATCCGGTGAGTGTGATCTCGCCCCCCGCCTCTCAGCAACCCACCGGTGATGCCTCTGCCTTGAGGCTGTAGCGAGGGACGAGGGACAGAAGCCTCGAAGGGGGGGGCACTCCGTTCGGCGTATTCCGGCGCTGCCCCTCTTTGCGTCCGCCTCTAGTCAGCCGCTCCGTGGGGTTAAATGAGCTGAGGTCTTCGAAACCATCAGCTGTGTAATCTGCTGATCGCCTCCGAGGCCACAGATTAAGCTCTGGAGATGGCGAGGTGCGGATCGACGTTCCAGTGAACACACAGTGAACACACGGCCCGGTTCTTGTTCTTGTTTATCTGCTTGGTCTTGATCCGGTGAGTCCCGGTTGACTCTGTGGCATATTCCGTGGAGGAGGGTGTGGGGGGGGCAGTAGGGATTTACACCGTGAAGTGATCCTCAAGCCTCGGAGCTCCGGACCAGAGCTCCTTCCCCGCGGCCATCATGTTTTGCTTTGTTAAAGATTAACAATAAATGGACATGGGATAAAAAGTAACTCCAACTCAGAGAAGTAGAAAAAAGTAATTAAGCATGGCAAGTCCTAAATTCTTACCTTTAAATGATTATTGGTCAGTATTACTTCTCTTAGAGATTCTGACTCTTCCTAACTCCACTGGTAGCAATAAATTCCTCGAATTCTATATCAAGAAGGAACCCTCTTTCTGGATGTCTCAATGGGACAATATTTTGCAAACAATATTTCGAACACAATATCTATGTCATATTTTGGTAAATGATGTTCTGACATATAACCCTCTTTGAACCAGACTTCAGACCAGCCTTTCAAGCCATGGTCCTAGAGTACTTAGATTGTAGCAACACCTTCTCACCAGTATCTCAGACCATCACCACATAACACTGAAAATTCACCTCCATATTGAAAAGAAGCGTGCAAGGCTCCAGAAAGTATGACCGGTTCACTTCCAGTGGAAATGTTTCTCACTACAAGCTCAATTCACATTCGAGATCCACTGCATCAGCCACAGGAACCATTTACATTGAACAATCGGGTGGATCTAAAGACAATTGTTCGCCAAGTTCCAATATTTTCTTGTACAGTTGTGAATACTCCAGGAGAAGGTGAATTCATCTTGTGACACAGAAGAATTTAAGGAATTACTACAATTCCTGTGTTAGTAATGAGCCTGCAAACCCTTACCGCTTATGATCAGGAAACCAAGGCACAACTCCCTGACATTGTTAATACAATAATATTGAGACAATTTTAATTATGGACATATCTGCTGTATACTTAATTATACATTGGTTGCTGGTTTCACTGGTACCTTGGGGGTGATTAGGATGTCCGCCCGCCATCCTCGCAGTGCTGGGACCGGCCGTCAGACGTGCGGCGGTCCCGCACCGCTGATTAGGATGTGACCGCCACCCTGGCGGTCACATTCCACATATTTAACATTGCAGCGATTGCTGCTTACAGCAGCACCCGCCGCAATGCCAAATAGCCATGTTGTGCATTCCCATGCACAACGTGGCAGGCACAGCGCGGTGCCTGCCACTTTGTGCATGGGAATGGAGGGGGTACCATGGGTACCCCCCAAGTGCACCACCCACCCCCCCTCCCCCCCGGGGCCCACAACAGGCCCCCATTGCAAATCCCCGCCAGCCTTTCCATGGCGGCAAAGTTGCCATGGAAAGGCCTTTAAAACCCAGCATCCTAATATGGATGGCGGTGCCTGCTAGGCACCGCCACCATATTGAGGCCCAAGTCCGCCCGGCCGGCAATCGGAACAATTGCCAACCGGCGGAAAAGCGGCGGACGCACTTTGCGTCTGCCGCGATACCCCCGCCATAATAATATGGCGGGGGTAAATCGGGTTGCGATGGCGGGCGGATCGCCACCGCCGGGCCGGCGGTGGCGATCCGCCCGCCATTCTAATCACCCCCCTTGTTTGTGTCTATATCACACCATAGACTTTTAACTTCATTCAATGTTGTGGTGTTTCCCAGAGTAGAACAAGCATTCTGTAGTATATGAGTAAAATGGTCCCATTTTATCTAGAATATTCTTATTACGTCTGATCAGTTATTGTTAACAGTTGATAAATTTCATTCCAGTGCTACCTTTGTCCATGTAGCAATTTTGGGGATTTGATTTATTGAAAATATTCTATACAAATACAAAAGAAATTGTAAACCATTAGTTTCAAAAAGTTGCTTACTTGTCTTCGTAACTTACCAGCTGTGTTATTTAGTTTGATTTCATACCTCAAATACTTGATAAATGCTTCCTCGTCTTTGGTATTCAGCTCTCCACAATAATCTCCCTCTCTAGGAGGTTTACGGTGCTCCGCTTCTCTTTCAATGACTGGCATTTACTATTGGCGAGAAGTCTTGGTATTCTTTCTTTGGGATCCATGTTAAAGAGACATTTACCATTAGTCTAATGGTAACAGTGGTAGCCCTGTTATTCCTCAAAGTCATTTGGACTGATTGTTTGCAAGAAATGTATCACTGTCATGCTCTTCTTAACAATGTAGGGGTCAAGTTTCTACTTCTAGTGTAATTGTTTTCTCCTTCACAAACCTGAAATCCCAATTGTTCCACTCAGTGACATTCATCGGACAACTTGTCTATTTACCATTAGGATGGTATTGGGCACTAACATGGCTCCCACATAAGCAAATATCTTGTGCATTACTATGAAAATGAACATCTGTTGATGACTCCAGTGTGTAGCAAAAAAAAAAAAAAAAAAAATTGGGTGGAGGATTATGGATGATGTGCTCGGAATATGTCCTAGGACACTAGAATAATTGGACAAATTTAGATGTTATTTAAAAGAAGCACACTACTGTGATAAATTGCCTCTGAATTGAGGTGAACCAGGGGAGCATATTCGTGATGCGTTCATGTGTGTTTGGGGTTATTCATCCCCATTTATGGATAACCCTGTAGGGTTGTCCATCCATGGGGGTTGGGCGCAGGGCTAGGCCGCAAGCCAGGTGCTGCATCCTGTACTGTGCATGATTGAAAGGTATGCTCAGTGATGGGGTTGGGTGAATATGATTAAATAAAAATTGAAATTCAGTGAAAAAAGGGTTAAAGTGACATCAAGTATAGAAATGGTAATACAATATTACTTTACAAAAAAAATTGAAATTCACTGAAAAAACAAAGAGTAAAGTGAAGTTTTAGCTAGGTATGGTAATAAGATCTTAGTTTACATTAAAAAAAAAACAGAATGTCACTGAAAAAAACAAAGGCTAATGTAACATTATAGTTATGTATGGTAATAATATCTAACTTTACATTTAAAAAAACCTCTAGAGACAAATCTGAAAGAAGAGAATACATGTAGAAAAGTTCAGGGATTCCAAACAACTGATGTAGCAGAAAACTAAGTTTATTTGTAGGATGCATTATACTCACACATGTAGAGAGCACCCGCATATAATTCTGTGTCGTATTAATGTGAAGTGTTAGAATTTCGAAATGTAATAACATGAGACGTGATGTGTTTAGGCCATTGAATAGTAACTCGGAGAATTAACGTAGAAAAGTGAATGTAACTGGCAGAATTATTAATGTGAAGAAACTGGTGTTGTGTAACTGATCATCATTCATGTACTAAATGTGTTTATTAATTGTGTCATTTTAATGTAGGCAAATGCATTAATCAAATGTGCCTTATTTTCCTATGCAATTTCGTAAAGCTCACTTGTCATTTCCTTATTTTAGCCAAATCTTGTAGGCCTGAAACGCATTTTCCCTGGAAGCTCTCGCTTTAGAATTAACATTTTGAATTTCAGTTGTGTTGTTGAATTTATTCTTTCTCACGTTTTGTGTTGCAGGTGAAAGAAGTGCTCTTGTTAGCTAGAATGAAGTCTTTGTTTTATTGGTCAGGCAAGGAGAGAAAAGGTAACATCGTACTGTCTGAATCTATCACCGAAGGCAGTTGTCCTTCGCTCAGGAGAAGGCTTGGGAACCAAGGACAAATGTATCGGGAAGAAGAACACCGTTGTCCCATGGAAAACTACCTTTAGGATGGTACCCAGAGCAGATGGCATGACCTGCAAAGGATCTTGGGAAAGTTCTCTTCAATATTGTGTTGTTGGGAATAGGGAAAGCGCCCACTTCTCCTTCTGCCTTCAGAGAGAGAGAGCACCTTAGAACAAGCTCTGTCTCTATAGCTTTATGCTATCTGACCCTTCGATGGTGGAGAGACTTCTTATGAAGACTCCACATGCTGACACTTTTTATTCTTTACCTGAAGATGCTTGGTTGGGACATCATTTTAGCGTTAGTGTAGGGATAGATTAATGCTTTATACTCATCAACCCTCGATGTGTGGAAATTTGGACTCATGCTTTCCGATCCTCTGTATTCTGCTTCTTGAATTAAATGTATTACTTATGTTGCATCGACTCAACTGGATACGCAGATTTGGCTTTATGCTAATTCTGATGTAGTTCTACACTCTCATCTTGAGGTGTCTTTATGTTCAGTTATTTTTGGCTTTGTAAAAAACTAACTAACCTTGTCCGTGGTTGCTATGTGTCTAGAGAAATTCCTCTTGAATTGATTGTCGATAATAACAGACTTTTTCCCCTCTACGCTTTCATGGTGCTAAAAAGAACCATCAGATTGTGATTCTAGAATAGATCCAGAATTTATGGGCCCGGCCGTTTCACAAGCATTTGCAGAGCAAATAGGTCTTGCGATCCTATTGGCTTTTCCACTGTTTAACACTTCAATGCACTTTGTCTTTATTTTTTCTTCACCTGTCTTAAATGGCTGTTGGCCATGTAGAAGCAAGAAAAGAAAAAAAAGGAAAAAATGTCCGATGGTGCTGTACAGAGCAAAATGCGTGTTTTTTCACACAGGTTGAATTTAGGATGTTTTTTCGTTGCATCCACTCCACTTCCTCACAACTCTCTCATTGCCTTGTCTGGTAGCTCTGAGGAATAATGTATCTACTCCAGAAATCTTCATTTTACCCCATAGCCACAGGTTCAGAGCTTTTCAGGTCCTTTCTACCTCTCATCCTTTTGAAGTGAATAAAATGAGTCCAGGAGTCAGGGTGGAGGTGGAGAGGGGGATATTTTTTGGGTCCCCTATTGGTTTCCCATCCAAGTTGCATCGCGTAAATGTAGGAAACAAATACGTACACAAGGGAAAAGGAAGCTAATGTAGTTAGCGCCACCTAGTGGTGTCACCACATTATCTGCCTCCAAGAGGAAGAGGTCAGGTCTGCTTATACCTATGTAAACACATAATGTAACATGGCTTTTGTGAGTCCTGAATAAATCGTATTTGATTGGGTAACAGTTAAAAAAATCTGATTTTAAGCCACAAGTGATGATCGTGTGCTTTACAAATATGGTATGCAAACTTTTAGTGCACAGAATAATTTTGTGGGTAAGTGAAAGGTTAAATAAAATACTCGCTTGATCCATACCAACAAGCGTAGCATGCACCAAATACTGAGCCCTCTTTGCATCTAATATTCAGGGATGGTTTCTAAATAATGGAGTCGGGTAGAAGTGCATGACAAGGCAGAACTTTCACTACGGGGCCGATTCTCGAGTCTGCAGTAGGCTCGAATCGGATTCGGCTTACCGGATCCGATTCGGAGCCCTGCTTCCTCGACCGATCTAGACACGCGGCGTCTGGGCGAGCGAGTACGATGCGAAAACTCCGACCGACTCGCTCGCGAGACTCCAACCGCACCGACCGACTCGTACGTGAAAGCCGACCGCTCCGACCGACTCGCTCGGACACGCCTCACACCGCGCAATGGGAGACGTCTCCCGGCCGGGCAAGTACGATGCGCGCGCGCGAGCAGTCCGACCGACTCGCGCCGTCCCGGCTCGAAGGAGCAGTCGGAGCCGTACTTTGGGGGTCCGTGTCGGACCTCCCTGTATGCGTAGCTGCGCGAGTCGCACACAGGGGGGACCCATGGGTCCCCCTACCTGTGCGTGCACGGCGCGAGTCGCTCACTGCGTACACGCTGTAGGGGGCGCCTTGAGCTCTCGCACTCCATTGAGTCAATGGGAGCCCGCGCACGCGTTGTAGGCGACAGGCTCCCATTGACTTCATTGAGTCCGACCGAATCGAGTCCAATGGCATACGTGCCATCGTACTCATTCGGTCGGGCTGCTAGGGTCCGATTCGGTCAGAAATCTCTCCGAGTCCGGCTCGGTCGGAGAGATTTCCGGCCCGAATCGGAATCGGCCCCTGAGTCTTAATGCTAACAGCAAAGCTGAGGACTCATCTGCTGGAGGCAGCGGAGGCGAGCACCCCTGCCTGCTCCTGGCGAAAGTGCCTCGGCCTCTTCCAGGCTGTGAAGGAAGAGGCTGGGATGTGGCAATCCAAGACAGATCACAATGATGTTTTACTGCTGAGGAAGCACTCTGGAGCAGATTTACTAATTTTTCACTCAAGGCAGTGGAGCAAGCAAAGTTGCTGTGTAGCGTGAAAGGGAGAGATCAGAACAGCGTGCTCTCTACTAAAATATTATGCTGGTTTTCTCTCTCATGGTGCAGACTGCCATGCACCAATATACAGAGGGCCTCATTTATGAAAAGTGACGCATCGCTGCGTGAAAACAGCGATGCGTCACTTTCATTGCATCCTCCCCTGCGACAGCTCAATGATGCGTCATATTTACAGTATGACGCATCATGTCGCAAGGAGTTACAGATACGTCAGTATTTCTGACGTATCTGTAGGCGCAAATGACGCATTGCTGGAGTGTGTCACAAAGTGACGCAACTCCAGCAATGTGTACTCTCACATGGGCAAGTCCCATGTTGTTAGAGCTCATGCTGTCTTACGCCTGCCATGAGGCAGGCGTAAGATATTGACGCATTAGGTCAAAGAAATGGCGCAGTGAAATCTTATAGATTTCACTGCGTCACTTCTACTGACCCTTTCTTGCGTCAGAACGCCTTCTACATACATTATACCTGGCGCAGGTATAATGTGGCGCAGGCTTACAAAGTGACGCATCTACCTAGATACGTCACTTTGTAAATATGGCGCATTTTTTACACTGCTGGTGCGTCACAAAAAGTGACGCACCGGCAGCGTAAAAGTGACGCAGGGGCTCATAAATAAGCCCCAATGTCTTTGTACCACAATTAAAACCATTGGAATTACGCGATTCTGCTGCTCCGACTTTCTTTTTTCACATAATAATAGATTTCCAGCATTTGCCACAAATCAATAATTTGCTGCACAATCTGCAGATTTTAACAAAATAAATCTTGTTTCTAGCTCAAACGGATCAAAAGTTACTAAAAACATGGCGACGTATTCGCGCACAGTGGAAGGCCCTGCGCAAAGGTGAACTGGTCATCTTTCAGGTGCTTATTTCTGTATTTAGTTGTTAAACTGGTACTAATAAAGTGAAATCTTTGCCCTGATAGTATCACCATGAGTAAAAAAAAATTTTTTACAAAAGTGAAGTAATGCTATCAATCGAAAATGTGCCGCATTATGACTCATAACTTGCCTTTTCTTGTCACATAGTCAACCCTGCTGCACAACTTGGTTCCCCCTTTCGCATAATTCCAGTAGCCTTGACCATAGTGCAGGCGTGTGTGCGTCATGACGGGTATAGGTTTGTATTGAAAGAGTACCCTTCCAGAACAAAATACCATGCTGAGACACAGTTTAACACGTTTCACCTTTCGTCTGTTTGCTGTACAGTGTAGCACACATGTAAGTTGGAAAAGTTTTGGGAAAACCAAGCTTTTCCAAAACTTTATTGACTGCCTTGAGGAGACATTATTTTTTTGTGCAAATATTGTCTCATCTTTTTAGTAGAGAGGGCTTTGCATCGCAATCTATGGGTGTTTGCATAGACACACCTGACTCCCACCCTTGCAATGCCCCCTTGACGCAAAGCAGCAGAAAGAGCTATGTTACGTTACTTTAGAGCTACTTTCAATGCAGGTCAGGATTTGTGCTGGAAAGTAAATCCCAAAAAACACCTTTGTGACTCAAAACCGGTGCAAAGAGCTAGTAAATCTGGGCCTCTGTTTCCTAATAAAAACAGTATGTTTAACGTATTTATTATGTCATGTCAGGGTAATTAACCCTGTTATGTGATATTTACAACGTAACAAACGTACGATAATTTTATCAAGTTTCACTTCATTTGTACATATAGAAAAATTACTAATAAAATATCAAATATTGGAATATCACAATGGACATTGCTGCAATATTACCCATTTTTCATTTGTTGTAAGCCTTGCAAACTGACCTGCAGTGTCCTGTCCAATCTAATTTTTTTAATTGGTGCTTTTAAGGTTTGTTACGAATATTTGGGGCTATTGATGTTTGCGAATGAGCCACCTGCATGCAAGCCGTGAGTGCGCCTTGGGCTCGGCACCCTTAATATTCGAATGTCTTGCAAATGGACTTGGATCTTGAGGCAAATGCAGGACATATAGCTCACAGCTACGTATTAGGTTTGGCCTAAAGACAGATTTAGGTATCTTGCTAGACTCATGTTTTCCCAAAAAATCTTTAAAAAAATACATACATATAGGGTTTTTTTTAGTCAATCCTTTTTACCCGTTAGGCTGCTGAAATGGTACACAAATCTTGCATCCCCCCACCACACCACACAATAGACAAAGGGTCAGGCCGCTTTCATCTGTGGATGCCTTCACTATTAGTGACTGCATTTTGCTTCTCCACATTTACATATTAACCTAAAACATATAGGGCCTGATTTCACTAAAAGTAACAAAAGTTAAAGTGATGTTATAGTTAGGTGAAAATGTCAGTTAAAATGTAACATGTTTAACTAAAAATAAACTGAAATTCCCCAGTTAGAGTCTACTGAATTGAGTATAACGTGTGCCCCCACCATGCTCCGCGTAAAACCTCACATATTGCATCATTCATGACAGGTTCAATGGCATCACTGATAATATCTCATACAACACTGGGAAAGTTGGGGGCACCTTCATCATAAAACGAGTACAATCCATTGGAATAACAAAGGTGTAAATTATGTTGAAGCCACACACCCTCAGCTTTGTGAAGAGCATTTCAAGCAGTTGCAACTGACTTGAGAGGGACATCTAGTAATGACTTGGCAAACTTCAGCCTTATGAAGACTTCAAGAAGTTGGATCTGACTAGAGAGCAGCGTTTATTAACGGCTTGTGGCTCTGCAGCCTTGCTAAAGTCTTTTCAAGAAGTTCAGTTTGACTCCAGAAGGTCTTCAAGCAATGACTTGGGGTATTGCAACACTGTGAAAGATATTTTTAGCAGTTGCTTTTTACTAGAGGGGGGGACTCTAGTTTTGAGCAACTGTGGCCCTGTTGAAGACTTCGAGCTGCTGCTTCTGACTGTAGAGGGACACATAGTAATGACTTGAATTAATATTGTTAAATGAAAGGCAAGACTTTTGAATTTGCCAAATCCTGTTTGTAATACTTGTTCCATTTCAGATTAAGGTTCCACTTTCTGAATACGCTCTTGCAGAAATGTTGGCCAATCTTTGAAAAAAGTTTAACTAACATTACCTTAAGAGATCTAACCAAGAGGCTTTCTAGGTAGTGTGCTCATGAAAAATGCCACTATTGATTCATGATTCCTGCTGTAGTGACCTTTTCAAGTGACTGAAAAGCACAAGTCAAGGTCATGGATGGCACACAGTGCACATAGATCTTCTCATGACCAACAGCCCTTGAAGTCACTGATCTATCCATCGTGTGGGACACGGTGGACAACACAATTCTGTTAAGAAGGCTGGAACAATGTCATAGCCGGATCATCACGCTCATGTACTCAGCTGTTTCTTACCAACTACTGTGGAAAAATCGTTTCAGATGGATCATTCATACACTCTGTGTCTGCGGTGTGCCCCATGCATCATCCTTGTTGGGTTTTAGTTCACTATCAACAGACATCCATTTTTGGAACTACTAGGTCAATGCCACATAAAGTGCTGGATATACGCAGAAGACCTTCACAATTCACTTGAACCATGAGCTCTTCTGTGTGACATATCTCTGTATAACAGGAGATAGCCCTGAGATTCTATTTGTGGTTGCAACCACGTCATCTTCTGAATCCTTCTGTTGAACACCAGGTCATAGAACATCTCCTCCAACCTCCTTGAAAGTAAAATATTTTTTTATTCTGAACTTTGTTTGGTTGTCATGTCAAAGCCATCGTTAAGGCTATCAATCTCAATCCCTGCTTAATTTGAAGAATCACAGGCTGGACTGACTCTACAGGCATGCCCGAGCCATCCAAAGAAACTCATTTCCAGAGTTCAGAGCTAAATGACCAGATAGGGAGGACATGCCTGGAGGTAAGTAAATGCAACCACATCAAACCAGAGAAAGCCCTACACAGGCTTCTAGTTGATGTTAGGATCATAGGAAGGGTCCTTGGCACTACCCACAAAGATTATTGGGAAAAGGGCTCACTTACCTTCAGTAACTGGCTTCATTCAATATCTGCCATTTGATCAACCATTGGTCCTTTACGTCAATGAAACATGGAGAACGGTTTCTGGGATTTTAAGGAACTGGAATGTGGAACACCCTCAAACTCAATCTGAGTTCCCAACCACTCACAAGCATTTCCGGACGCTTCTGAGAACTCGACTCCTGCCCTTGCTTTTAACTGAAGCGTACACCGATTTTATGGGTTGTGACTGAAGAACATTGATCATGGTTACAAACCATCTGAGTGGAATCTAACTTTCCTCTACTCTCTTTCCCTCTTTACTTTTTAACTATTTTCACTGCTCTAATTCAATATAACTGCCACCCATAGAGATTTATAAAACTTGCAAATAAAAAATTTACAAAAGAAAATAGAAAATCAAGGCCTACACGTATGACCACTACATTTTGCGAGATCCCAATTGCAACTTTTTGCGACTCACAAAATGCGATGTACTATTGTTTCTCAGACACTGTTTGTGATTCCCAATGGGTCGCAAACGGACCTGTCTCATCAATGTTCAGGAAACAGGGCACAATTTGCGACCCATTGGGAGTGGCCTGTAATCACAGGGATGGTGGCCTTCTGGGGTCAGCAGACCACAATGTCTATGATTGCTTTTTAAAGCATTTTTTTTGTATTGAAATGCAGCCCGTTTTCCTTAAAGGAAAACGGGATGATTTCAAACAGAAAAATGAAAAGTTTTCTTTTCATTTTTTAAGAGTAGACAGTGGTCTGTGGGACCGATGCCTGTTCTTAAAAAATGTTGGCCCCCACATTCGCGAGGAAGGGGTCCATTGAGGACCCCTTCCCATTTGTAAATAGTTTACCACCTCCTTCACAAATTCGGTAAAGTATGACTGTTTTGCGACTGCATTCCGGTCACAAAGTACTCTTACAAGCCCCTGCGACTCTCTGTTAGGAAGGGACGCCCTTAACATGCCCCTTCCGAATAAAGACTTGCAAATCCTATTTTGCGATTCGGTAATAAGTTACTGAATCACAAAATAGTGTCAGTACATTGTGAAAAGGCTACAACTAGAAAGGAGGAGGGGACATTAATTCACACAGGCATTCTGCTACGGCGCTAACCAAATCACGTAAACTGTGTATAGTTACAGCAAAAGTGTAAGCGGTGCTATAGGTGGGGGAAATATCCCTTAAAACCCCCAAAACCTGAACCAAAAGGTCCAAAGCAGAAACACTACAACAAATCCTACGCACACGCTAAAAAGAGTACACGGTATATAACATTGTTCCGGTTGACAGGGATCCCGAGATTACACTTGACGCTAGGCGTACTCGCCACGATCTGGTGTTAGACGGCTTACTCCACCGCCAGATCTTGTTTCGTTTGGGCGCGTAGACTGATACCGCCGCACTAAGAGCAAACGTTTTATGTGCTGAGAGGCTCAGAGAAGTAATTCTCCTATTTGGAGAACTGTATTTAAATTTTACACGAGGATTTAAGAGTTCACATGCCCAACCGGGTTGGAATTATCACCGGTGGATAGATCGAGAGCACTAACCTTCCATGCAGTAAGCCCTGAAGAAGTAAAGGGGTTACGACCCACTGACGAAACGCGCGTTGGCTGGTTTGCGTGAGAAAATCCACATTAAAACGGACCACAATGGACCAAGGACTTGTCTCTCCTTTTAATAATTACAAGAACAATGTTATATACCGTGTACTCTTTTTAGCGTGTGCGTAGGATTTGTTGTATTGTGAAAAGGCTATTTAGCAGTCGCAAAAGGCCCGATTCACGGTTTGCAAGCGCTAAAATCTTTTGTAGATGTGGCCCTAAGAATGCTTTGATTAGCAACAACAAAACTCAGGCAAATTTGAAGCAATCACATCATGGGTTAAACTAAAGGTCCACCAGGAACGGGGCATAGGTGATTATCTGTTGTTTCTGAGGTGCTGGTATTGTTTTTTTGTGTGTAGCAGTTCTACTTATCCTCACTTAATCCCATCCCAAGCAGCATGCTCCTACTCTTTCCTCTACAATGGGAAGACAGGAGATGGACTAAACACTTCCCAGGTGCCAGATGAAGAGAAGGTTGGGCTCCTCCAGTACAAAGGAAGAGAAGTGACTTAGATCACTATAAGCCAGTGTGGGGGTGATTGAGGGGGCTTCCTCTTCTGCCCCCCCCTTCGGAAGGATCTACCCTGTTCCTTCCAGGTGGCCACACAGCAGAACTCACAGGGTCCATGTGGATCGCACAGGTTCAGGTTGTAGACTTACCTTCTCAGACCCCCAGTGACGCCTCTAGACGGGCATCATCTTCCACCCCCTCCAAGGCTGGAATCCACAATTGAGATTTATGTAGAAACGCATCTATTTGTTTCAGCCCACATTCTGCCACTGTGACTAAGGACTTCACCACCACACTGCTCTTGGTGTCCCCGTTCTTCCTACCCTCTCTACCACTACTCTGATGCAGCTGTGAAGAAGTGTCAGATCTATTAACCAAATTGAAAACAAAAACACAGGAAATTAAAGCTGTTGAATCAATGAAAGTAGGTTAACACCACCAAGTGACCACACCTTCACACATGAACGGTGAAAGGAGCTGTAGTAATTACAAGTTAAAGAACCCCCTCCCTTGGGCATTCTCTGTGCCCCCACTCCTGGTCTCTGCCTGTCCTCAACCCCAATACTGGCGCCTCAGTACCCCCTGTCGAGATGATCCACCACCCTTATTTCATAAGCCGGGTCTGGTGGATTAGTGGACTAATGTGTCCACCGAAGGAGCCTGTGTTCGACCTCATGACCACAGGTTCAAATCCTGCGGGGTTCACTCAGCCTTTCATCCCTCTATGGTCGATAAAATGAGTACCATTGTGTAACAATAAACGTTTGTTATTCGGTGCCAAGATGCCTGCAGGTGAGCGTGCGCTATACAAATGACACCTTATGTTATGTTACCCCCTGCACTTTTCAGCGCTATGTTGTTTTGTGGCTAGGTTTATCTACACAAATTCCTGTACACAGATATATTCCTGCACACACATGCACAAAGCAAGGATAAGCATAGCAGACTTTGGGACAGGGGTTCACCTACTTGAGCAGGCACTCAGCAGAGGCCACGAGCAGCAGAAGCGGCAGCCACTCCATGCTTCTGTGCAATGTCCAGACCCTGATGGAGGAGAGAGGCCCTCTGTGAGTCCGAACTCTGAGCCAGGCAGAGGCAGGGCTGCTTTTAACAGAGCCCTCGCTGCCTTTTAAACGACTCTCACTGCCCGATAAGATGTGAGAGTTGGAACAATGCGGAACTTACACAGGTGGCTGTTAGGGATCCTGATAAGCGCCTAGTGTTTGTTCCAGGGAGCAGAGAAAGAAAGATTTCTAGTGTTATTCAAACAACCATGTGATAAGAGTTTACATGCTCAGCTGGAAGTTACAGCAAAACATTGCAAGGACCCTGTGCAAGGACGGGTGCCCCATGGGAGGGGGCGTTCCTTGGCACGAGGCTCTAACAGAGGCAGGAACTTCTGTCACTGAGTCAGAGGAGCATCATTCCAAGGAGGAGAAAATACAAGCACATCCAAATGGTCTGAAATGGAGCTAATGATGTATTCAGATGGCACATACCCCACCGCCGGACCACAACTAGCCCCTGTCTGCTCTGTAAGGCGCCCGCCCTACAAGATGCACAGGGCTCATTCAAGGCCCACCCCACCGGGGCCCCTGCCTATCACTAAACCAAATCATGGGCCCTATGCAAGGCTTAGCGTACAGAAGGCTTCCTTACCATGTGGGCCCCACTTAATGTGGCAGTGCTGGACCCCAGTGGTGGATAAAACAGACGCGCCACCCTTCATGCCACCCTTCATGCCACGATCCATGCCACCCTCCATGCCACCCTCCATGTCACCATCCATGCCACCCTCCACACCACCCTCCACCATCCACGCCACCATCCATTGCACCCTCCATGCCATACACCACCCTCCACCATCCACGCCACCATCCATTGCACCCTCCATGCCATACACCACCCTCCACCATCCACGCCACCATCCATTGCACCCTCCACGCCACCATCCACACCACCCTCCATGCCACCCTCCACACCACCCTCCATGCCACCCTCCACGCCACCTTCTACACCACCTTCCATCCCACCCTCCACACTACCATCCACGCCACCCTCTACACCACCATCCACACCACCCTCCATGGCGCCATCCATGCCACACGCCACCCTCCACACCATCATCCATGCCACCCTCCACACCACCATCCACGCCACCCTCCATGCCACCCTGCTCTCCACGCCACCCTCAACGCCACCATCTTCCCGCCGTCCATGACACTCTCTGCACCACCATCCACGCCACCATCCACACCACCCTCCACACCACCCTCCACGCTACCCTCCATGCCACCCTCCGCGCCACCATCCACGCTATCCTCCATGCCACCCTGCACTCCACACCACCCTCCTTGCCACCCTCCACTCCATCAACTCCACCCTCCACTTTCCTAGGCAAGAGGCCACATTTGTGGCACAAAGTGATTGCTGTCAGAACTCTTGTGCCCATGTCAGAGAAAAAAAAACATTTGTCCTTAAGCAGGTTATTCATTAAGATTTATATTGTGCTTTAAGTTTGTAAAATGTGCTTTAGAAGGAAGGAAGAACAATTAAGGGGTAACCTTGTATTCCCGGGAACCTGGGTGCGGAATCTAGACAAAGAAAGTACAAGGGTTCCCTCGGAGAGAGCTTCAAGCCTGCGCTCTCTTGGCAATGCACAGTACAAACAAATATAATTATATTTGTACAAATGCACTCTTGTTATTTAGAAACCAGTGGTAGGATAATAACAAGGAAGGGAAGGGAAGGGTAGAGAAGGGAAGAGTAGAGAAGAGAAGGGAAGGGAAGGGTAGGGAAGGGAAGGGTAGAGAAGGGAAGGGAAGAGTAGAGAAGAGAAGGGAAGGGAAGGGAAGGGTAGGGAAGGGAAGGGAAAGGTAGGGTAGGGTAGGGAAGGATAGGGAAGGGAATGGAAGGGAAGGGAATGAAGGGCAGAGAAGGGGAGGGGAGGGGAGGGGAGGGAAGGGTAGGGTAGGGAAGGGAAGGGAAGAGAAGGGAAGGGAAGGGGAAGGGAAGGGTAGAAAAGGGAAGGGGAGGGGAAGGGGAAAGGGAAAGGGAAGGGAAGGTTGAGGAGAGGAAGGGAAGGGTAGAGAAGGGAAGGGTGAGGAGGGGAAGGTTAGCGAAGGGAAGGGAAGAGAAGGGTAGAGAAGGGAAGAGTAGAGAAGAGAAGGGAAGGGAAGAGTAGAGAAGATAAGGGAAGGGAAGGGAAGGGTAGGGAAGGGAAGGGAAAGGTAGGGTAGGGAAGGAAGGAAGGGGAATGGAAGGGAAGGGAAGGGAATGAAGGGCAGAGAAGGGGAGGGGAGGGGAGGGAAGGGTAGGGCAGGGAAGGGAAGGGAAGAGAAGGGGAGGGAAGGGTAGAGAAGGGAAGAGGAGGGGAAGGGAAAGGGAAAGGGAAGGGAAGGTTGAGGAGGGGAAGGTTAGGGAAGGGAAGGGAAGAGAAGGGTAGAGAAGGGAAGGGTAGGGTAGAGAATGGAAGGGAAGGGTAGGGAAGGAAGGGTAGAGAAGGGAAGGGTAGGGAAGTGAAGGGAAGGGTAGGGTAGGGAAGGGAAGAGAAGGGAAGGGAAGGGTAGAGAAGGGAAGGGAAGGGAAGGGAAGGGAAGGGAAGGAAAGGGTAGGGAAGGGAAGGGAAGGGTAGGTAGGTGCTCCAAAATGCACACAGTGCATGTGAATAGTGACAGAAGTGATTCTGGTGCTCATGTGATACAATACCAGCAAATATTACATTGTTGACTGTTTGGCGACATAATTTCAATACATCATAAATTCCGCTATGGAAAGTTCTGTGTGATTAAACTCCACGATGACTGGCAGTTAACAGGAAATTCGGGAATGTTTCGACCCTTTACGTAAAATTCACGGGGGCCTTTGTCAGGACTAACAAATGGTAGCACTTGCGATGAATAAAATCAATAGATCAGCCGCTAAAGATTGTCGGAATACCCCAATATAGGAGGATACAATGTCATGCCCATTAAAAAAAGATCATCTTACCCTGACAGAAAATCCATGTGGTATGCGAAGGGTTTCTCAATGTTAAAAGAAAGAAAGTCATGTGACTTAGTTGGTGAAAATCCTCTTTCTGGGTTTTATTAAATATATTCTTGCTAGTAATAGATAACCATGGACAAAGATTTGATCACATGACATAAATATTTTGTCACCACCTTACAACAACAACAATATTATTTTAAAGCCAGAATAACCTAAAACCTTTTTGCAACCAATAGTTTGGTAAAGCGTATGCCCAGAGGACAAGGACTACCACTGCGCGACCACTAAAACCGTTCTGTGCCAAAAACACAAAATTAAGTTTTCTTCCTAAACAGTGCATGCTCTCTTTTGTGCAGTATAATAATACTTCATGGTGACTCTTGATGAAACATCTCGGTATTATTTTTTAAGACTGTTTTATTTTGATATGTATTAATACCAATGAAATGAAAAATTAATCAATCTGTAGGAATGAGGCCATGCTGGTGCTATGAGAGTGACTGTGTCTGCTGTATATTGCAGAGCCTGTGTCTTAAAAACTTCCAGCCTCCTTCTTTAATGCTCACAGAAAAAGGGTTCAGCTGGATTTCTGTGTGACCTGTTTCAAGAGCCCCAGGGCAGTCATGAGTCACTGGCCTCAGATTGTAACAATCAAAGTCCTTTAGCACGGTTGTGCTGGGACTTCACCCTACTATTAGACCCACAACTGAGCCCGAATGCACCCCTTTACCACATGACGCTCATGGTAGTGAAGTTGAACAGTCCAAGACCTATTCGATGTGGCGGCATGGTGTTAGAGACTCAGGCCCTCATTTACGGGATTTTGGCGTAGGGAATGCAGCATGACTCCTTGCTCCACTGCCCTATGCCAAAGAGAAAGAGCAGAAATGCACCATATTTATGCAATACCGTGCATTCCTGTCCTTTCTCCCTGCGCTGGCGCTGTTTCAGCAGCCTAGCGCCAATGGAGGCACCCTTGCACCATGGTGCAAGGGAGCCTCTGTTGCAGACAGGATTGTTTTTGTGCAAGACAGGGCACCTTCCTGCACAAAAACAATCCCAAGAGATGTTTTCCTCTTAATATATCTGCTGCAGAATGCAGCACATGCAGAAAGAGGATAAATTGAGTAGAAATAAAGATATTTATCCTCATTATCCTCACCTTTGGCGGCGTACGGATTTGACGATTCTCCAGGTTTACATGATTTTGCAAATCTGCTGCAGCGTCTAAATCCACGCCCATGGAACGCCTTCCGGGTGCAGAGTATGGCGACTTTAATGGCAAAAAACAACATCACAATATTGCCCAATTCTACCACCAGGAAAGAACATTGATTTATTCCATGAGTTGGTCATAAGAGACTCGAACAAATCTCAAAAGTTCCATGGGAAATGGAACCTAATAGCTGAAGAAAAGAAGCATTGGCTTCTTTACAAGTAGATAAAACCAGAGAGATAAAAAAATGCTGAAAAAGGTGGCAACATAGTAATCAGGAACAAATGTGATTACATTCAAGAATCTAAGTGGCAACTATCAGGCAAAACATGCTATCAGAATTTAGTAACAAATCCAACATCAAGGCTAATAGAAGAATAAAAAGAAAAAATGGAATTATGGGTAAACATGCAGCTCATTGAGAATGACAAACAGAACTGCTTAACAGTGAAGCAGCCAGTGCTGCCAACAATCTACTTATTTCCCAAGATCCATGAAAACCAGGAAAAAACCATCAAGGAGACCATTTGTCTAGGCGAAGAGATCACTATATGAAGCCATCTCGATTTACATCGACTTCTTCTTGGCACCACTAGTAAGAGATCTAAGCTCTTATCTAAGCGACACAGGAGACCTGCTACAACAGTTACAAAATATACCATGTCAAACAGGTTACCAACGTGTAACAATGGATGTGACATCACTGTACGCAAGTATTGATCATCACATCATCAGCTTGTAAACACCTTCTGGGAAAAAGGAATATCCATCTGCATCAACACAACTCAATGCTCATAGAAATGATCCAAATGTGTCTGAACAACAACATATCAACATTCAATCAACAGATTTATAAGCAGACAGGAGGAACGGCTATGGGATTGCCATTGTTACCAAGTTACGCCAACCTCACGATGGAGTGATGGGAGCAAGAGATTGCACGGACACCTGATAATAGCACACATGTAAACCAAATTATTATGTGACTACGATTCATCGAGGAATACTATCAAATCCTTAATAACAATTCTGCAAATCTAAAATTTACATTTCAAATAAGTGAAACTAAGGTTAAGTTTTTAGACACAGAAGTTTTCATTTCATACAAGATAATATGATACAGACTATATAGCATCGTAAATAGACTGCCACAAATTCCATTTAAAAAGCAGAAAGCTTACACCCTATGAATTTGAAGTGGCATATCCCTTATGGGAGATTCTTGCAGATAAGGAGAAATTGTTTGTAAAAAAAGTAGTTTAAGAAGCTAAGAAGTGATGCCATTTAGAGATTTGAAAACAGAAAATGTCTGAGAAAAAGAACACAATCAGATTTCAAAAGGGAAGCTGCAAAAGCAGACAAAAATACTACAAGACAAAATCAGGGAACCAGAGATAAACACAATGCAAATAAAAAACGATTTTTCAGCAGAATCATCAAAGATCAAACAGATTTTGAAAAAAACATGGGCACATTCTGTTAGTGGGAAGGATATCCTACAATAACATATAGAAAGGCAATGAGTCTAAAAGATACATCGGTACACAGTCACTTCACACTAGCTGGAGTAAATGTAAACAAATGGTTGTCTCATAATCTGCTCTGGATGTGTTCACAATGTAAAGCATGAACAATTGTAATAAATAAAAAGTAATTCACAACAGGCACAGGACAGACATTTATCATCAATCAGCACATAACCTACAAGAGTAAATTTATTGATTATGTACATTAACGTCCATGTAATCTGATATGCATTGGGAGCACTACTTGCCACCTAAAAAGCAAATCCTGGAACACATCAGGGTGGTGATAAACAACGAGAGGAGCTATGCCATGGAAAAGCATATGGAAACACATAATGAGAGCTACTGAAAAAAGATGAGATATTATGCAAATTACCATGAACCTAAAACAGAAAGAGATGGGGACCGAAAGAAAAAAACAGAACAGTGTCAAATGGAATCACAATACATCATCTAACTCTGTAGGTTGACACCTAGTGTGACCTAATGCATTAAATCAAGATGAGGAGGTATCTGAAAGAAAACAGAGAACAATTGGAGGTGCTGAGTCCCAGAATGAATCCGGAGGCGTTCTCTGTCGATGAGCACCACACAGGCTCTACTGATACCATTGGCAGCCTGTTTTGTGCCATCAGCCCTTCTCTCTCTTCTACCCTGTCCTCAGGCAGGTGGGACACACTTCTCCCTCTGCACCTCATGTGTAGAGAGCCTAGCCGCAGCGCCTGTTGGCCACATCTTCTCTGCCCTCACTTACCTCTCAGTGGTGTTCCTCTCTCTGGGGGCCTTTATGTCGACCATCTCTTCTCCCTAGGTCCTCTTCTCAGAATTCCGCTGATAGGAGTTCTGAGAAGGATAGTGACTTCCCAATCTAAGATGGCTGCCATCATTTCACTTTATAAGTCTTCTCAAGCCTATAGGGCCTCCTCATATGACACGTCCTCGCTTCTTGTCTTTTGGCGATATATGGAGAGGAAATGGACTACTCTTTGCGCTGCAACACTTTGAGTAGTTGTTGTGGTGTATCCTTGCTCCTGGCCTTCCTGGATTTTCCTCTTTGCCAGTTCTCCAGCTTTTTCCTTGCTCCGCTTCTTCCTTGTTTTACTTCTTCCCGAGGCATTTCTTCTCTAGTCTGCTGTCTCCATTTGGATACTTACTACCATGGCAGTCTAAACTCCATCTGAACTCTTCAATCTGGGCCAGCCAGAACATAATCCACTATTCAAGACTTCGAGAGGTTTTCTCCCTGTGATGGCTTTTTCCTCCATGTGACTCCTTCAGGGAAACACCTACTGCTAGATGCTTCCCTGTGTCAGTGGAACCGTGTCTACTGGGAGAGAAAATCCATGAAGACCCAGCTTTGCAGACTCAGGAGTGAGCTCCAAGGACAGGCAAAGTATTGCCAGAGTGACAGCCTCCCTCCATTCATATCTTTTTTAATACAATTCCCTCATTAGTGGTGCTGTGGCATTACAGCCTATCAGCGACACTTCAAAGTAACCCTATCCCACCCTTAATTAACTAACTGTGTTCTGTTTTCCTACTTTCTCTTTAACAAAACTATAGTGGAATGCTGAAATGGCGGTCCGAAAGGGTGTGGTCGAAATGCGCGCCCATTCAACCAATCAGCAGCTGACTAAACTATATTTATCCATGAAATTGGTCACTTTTTCATCCACCCACTGGCTCGTTCATTCCATCATTGATATATTATTCCATTCATCCACTGACCGAGCCACACATGCAAACTCACCCGTCAATGAAGAATCAAATTGGCTTTGATAATATTAGTTCTTACTAAAGTTTTTGCCTGCAGCCCATCAGAGCTTTGCCTGGACTGCAGATACTGGAAATGTTTGCTCAATTCTGATCTGCCCAGAGAGCGGCTGGATGTTGAAAAAATAAACAGCCAAACAATGTGAGGCCCTGGAGTTTCAGAGAGATACAACTGTCAGCGCTTCACATAGATATGCCCAGGTGAAAACAGAGAGGAACAGAAAGACAATGGCATACCTCACTGTGGCGCCCCCTTCAGGCTCATCGGAGAGCATGCTTACAAGTTCTGGTGAAGTCTGGTTATTGCAGAAACAGCTAGGAAATGTTGTCAAACAAGGGGAAATATTGTGATGAAATAGATCCTAGTATAAACTCCTCCCACCAGGGGGCGGTGCTCAGGCGATCTCATCAATTTCTCCACAGGGCCGATTAGATTTTTTTCCCCCTGGGGGAGGCTCTCATGGGACTCCTGCAGGAATCTCATGGGAGCACAAGTGGGGCTGCTCTGGATCCTGTGAGGACACCCAAAAATAAATTGGGATGGGCCCTCAGGGACCCACCTATAGGGACTATAGGCTCATGGTACCCCTACCCTGACCTCTACTATCTTAATATTTTTACATTTTTAGGACACAAGGACTGAGTACTCATGTCCTTAATGGCAGCAGCAACACTTATTTTTCATGTTGTGACCAGCAAATCAGATCATTCGCTCCAGCAGGACCGAGCCAGTCAACAGGGGAAAAAGCACTCATGACCATCAGATCCCTGCAAATTTGAACAGGCGGGGCCGGACTAGGAGCCCAAAGCAGCCCAGGCAATTTTGTCGGACTAGCCCCCCCCCCCTCCCCCGCCCCCCGGCGGGGCAGAGGGGAGGTGGGTGCAAGTGTGACGCTCTGCTGCTTTTCTGTTTTTGTTACTGGGGGCTGACATTGCACCACTCGCAAAACTGCCCCTAGTAACAAAACCGGCTCCCAGCACTGATGCTTTTGTTACGGGGGCTGATATGGCAGCACCATTGCAAAACCAGCCCCCGGTATCAAAACCGGCCCCCACTGCTGCAAAACCGCCCTCCACCCTTCCAGCCTCCCAGGGAAACGACTGATGCCTGCTACGGCCAGTCAGTCCCCGCCAAGCTATACATTTTTAACCTTAGTTTCTTAAAACTACCTAACAGATTTACACCAAATCACAAAAAATTACAGTTTCTGGGTAAAGATTTGGTTTTTTGCCAAATTTAATCTAATTCAGCTCAGTTGTTTTAACTGTATTGTCTAATTTTTCTTATGGCAAATGCATGGTGAAAAAGTGCTTTGGGATCCCCCCTTTTTCTTGGACCTGCTTGATGGATCACCCCAAGGGCAAAACCGGTCCTGGGTTGCTTGTGATACGGTTCAGAGAGGAACCTGGCTTGGCAGTTCGAGCTGGACTGCTCCCATTGGAGCAGGGTCAAGACTGATTTGCATATAGCTGGGTTCAAACTGAGGTGGCATGGTGTGCAAAATAACGATAGACTGGGATGCGGCCCAAGTCATGACCAGTGGCTGAGATTATTTGAAGCATTCCGCCTATCACTTGTTTGCATGCTGCACTTTCACCAACGAGACGATTCGCACTTTCATCAACGTGGAGTGGCCCCCTCCTGTCAAGGATGTCCACGATTCCCATGTTGTCTTGCTTTTCCCCACCTGTCCATCATGTCTATCTGTTTGCTCTCCCCCTTGTCTAACGTAGGAACTGATATGTTACTTGCTGTGCCCCAGCCCTACCTGACTATTCCAAACTTAGCCCCCTTGGTGATGCACCAAGACACACGGAGAACCACTGCCTTTGAAGCTTGCAGAGGAAATGTAATATTGTTTGCTTAAAATAACCCAGGAGGCCTTTCTTTTGCTTGAGGTGAAGGTAAAGCTTAGGGGCCCATGCTGACAGAACAGCGGGACAGCTACTGCCCTGGCCTACTCTCTCTTGCTTTACAGGAGTGAGGAGCTGAGCAGATCACACAATGCTGGATGCAGGCACAGGCTTACCTGGCAATGAGGAATAGCATGGGCATAATAGGGGTCACTGCATCCCCTGTGGTGCATGGGGGCCTCCATCCCTTCAGGGGTGCACAAAGCATTCAAGGGGGCTTGGTGGCCCCTCATCACATACTGCAGGGGGGCTCCACCATTTCACGTTATGCACTGGGCAAAGGCCAGGTCCTTAAAAAGTATTACCTCAATTTTTATGGTCTGGCTTGACAGAAGAGCTGTTGCCAGACAATTATGTGATGATCACCATGAGAGGGGCTTTGCCTCCGTGCGTAAGTTGGAAGCCAGGAGTACAGGATTTCATTGGGCCACAAGTCATGTGCTGCCCCAAAAAGAGTGTTTGTTGCTCTCTCATTGGCTCTCTAGAAGCGTCTGAGTCTCATAATATGGACACCGCGTCAAATGTAACAATGCGCTGGCATACAAGGGCAGCCACTCCTTCCTCTGTTGAGCATCATCTTGCTCCTACGCTCCTTTTGCTTTATCATTTCCCAAACCTCAAACTCCTCATTTTCCCATCAGTCTCCCCAACAGAATCAGTTCTTTCCTTTGATGGATATTCCACTCTTCCCTCTCTGCAGTGCTCCCCATCACTCTGTTTCTGCGAGGAGCATATTACTTTACCGTCATGGTCTGCGATTAATTGTGAAAATATAAGTACCATGCCCAAAGTTTCATTTAGAAACCCATGGCAGGCAGTACAAATGTCAAGGGTGCTGCATACAAAGGCTGCAGAGTCTTGATTCCACCTCATGCCTCTTTCATCCACCACCAGACATCCACTCTCGCTTTACCTATCATTTGCAGGTTCTTTTTCATCCATGCTTTCTCGCTTTGTCGATGTTTTTCCGTCTTTCTTTCTCCCTTTTGTGTTTTTCTCTATTTAGTTCTTGTTTAAAGTTTTATAAGGAAAAATAAGTACCAGTCTCTAAAAATGAATGCCGGTGGGCCCCACCTGCAACTCCTGGCTGAAATTAACTCTGGCCACAGTGCTCTTGTTCCTCCCTAGCTTCCAAAGTTTGACTTTGTCACACCTCGTGTAATAGTATGTTGCGGCATTTCACTGATGCAAAAACCAAAGGAGGAGTGAGAAGTCTTTACAATGCGTATACCGTCATCTTCCCAAATATCCATAGTAAATACACAGAAGGAAGGGAAAACAAAAGTTCATGGGTTGCAGGTGTTCAGTGTATCCGACATTGGTAAGTCAAAGCACCCATGGAAATCAGTGCTCATCTCACAATTTCTCAGATTTTCAGTATTGTACTGTTGTAAGTAGTTACCTTTTGTAACAATATTTATGTGAGTATAAATGTATAAAAAATATATTTATATATATATTTTGGGGGCCTCACCCACAGTTACCACCTGTGGCATGCTTCATCACTGGACCCTCACCCAAACACTGAATGTGTATTGGTGGACTCAACACGTTTGTTAGCGGAGTTCTTAGAATGGTAGAAGTGAGTGAAGGCAGGGGATGTAGGTGGATTAAAATAAACTCTGAATCCTAATTGTGAATCTTTAATAATATAGGATTTAGGGCTAGGTTAAAATAGTGTGACTCTCTTAGGATATAAAGTTCCCAGGTGTCAGTTTAGGTCAACATGTTTCAGTCAATGAACTACCCCGAAGGGTCATTTGGCTTTCTTCAGGTCCTTGTGTTACCCTGCATGATATCAATATTAACCTTATGCAATTAGATTTGTAGAAAGCATGCACAATATCATAAAGACCATACTCGAAGGACCTTGTCCATATACGGTCATAGATGTCTTGTTAATTACTCAGACATCATAGGGAATTTCAGGGGTAGACTGTCCCTATATCAAGGTGCAGGGAGACAGGGGCACTGCTCGAGTGAGAGCGGGCACTTACCCTTGACGAATATTTGACTACAGGGACTGTCCATGTCCATTTCCACGTTAATCCACGTTGAGTCCACCCATACATATTCAGTATTTGGGTGAGTGTCCAATGATGAAGCATGCCATGGGTGGTACCTGTGGGTGAGGGCCCTAAAATATATATTTAAATATATTTTTATATTTTCTATATATATATATATATACGCACATAAATATTGTTACAAAAGGTAACTACTTCAAAACCGTACAATGCTGAAAATCTGAGAAATTGTGAGGTGAGCACTGATTTACATGGGTGCCTTGACTTACCAATCTCGGATACACTGAACACATGCACCCCATGAACTTTTGGTTTCCCCTCCTTTTGTCTATTTGCATTTCACGATGAGCACACAGCATGAGAGAAGGGTCACCTTATTTACTCTGCAGAAGTGACAGATCCAAACCTCAGTTGCAGGGTTGAAGGAGCATTTAGTGACCAGAATTGGTGGTGACTGCCTTATATATTTGCAATTTTTTATGACTAGCTTCCAGGTGTAAATGATGCTGGCAGTGGCAATGTGGTCTTTTCGAAAGCCCCAGCTTAATTTGCAATGCTCCGAAAAGTGCCCCCTGGAAAGGATGATAAAGAGCACCTTCAAATAAAAAACAAGCACTGACAAAGCAAATAGGATTGGCGCTGACCAGCAACTTTTTGGCAATTCTTGTTTTGTCATGGTTTTAGGAAGCCCCCTGGGTCTCATCAGTCTAAACAAAAACATGGGCTAAAGGCCAAAACGTTGTTTTAGTCTCAAAAGCACACATTGCCATAGTACTCCATTGCACTAAAGGGAACTATTTTGGGTGTTGATGTGCTCTTTGTGAGAGGACAGCAAGCCATAACTCACATTGAAGTCCGCTAATGGCTGAAGTAGGCTGACACATTGCCCCTTGGTGCATGCTAGAGTGGGTCGAAGAGAATGACAGAACCACAGACTAATGGACGAAGCCTGGCTGAAACCTCCTATAGGCAAAATCGAAAGGTCTTTGCTAACACAAACTTACAAAAGCCAATCCATCTGGCACTGGCTGCTAAAAAAGAAGGAAAGAAGGAAGGGAATAAAAAAAAAAAGAAAGAAGGTAGGAAAGACTAAAACAAGGAAAGAAGAAGGAAATAAAGAAAGAAAGGCAGCAGGAAACAAAGAAGTAAAAGAAGGAAAGAATGAAAGAATGAAAGAAAGAAGAAAGAAAAGAGGGAGGAAAGGAAAGGAAGGAAGGAAGAAGGAAAGAAGGCAAGAAAGAAAGAAACTAACAAACAAACAAACAAACAAGGAAACAAAGAAAGGAGGTAGGAAAGAAGAAAATAAGGTAAGAAAGATGGAACTAAAGATGAACAATAGAAGGCAAGAAAGAAGGAAAGTAAGAAGGAAATAAAGTAGGAAAGAAAGAATAGGTAAGGCAGGAAAGAAGGAAAGAAATGAGGAAAGAAGGAAAAACAAAGGACAGAAAGGAAGAAGGAAAGATGGAAAGAAAGACGAAAAGAGAAAGATAGAAGGAAAGAAGGCAGGAAAATAAGAAGGAAGAAAGCACTGACGATAGAAATGAAACAAGAAAGAAAGACAGGAAGAAAAAAAGGAAAGAAAGAAGAATGAATGAAAGAAGATAGAAAGAAGAACAAAAGGGGAAGAAAGAAAGTAATAAATGAGCAAAGAAGGAAAAGAAAGAAAGGCAGACGGAAGGAAAGAGAAAGAGAAAGATAGAAGGAAAAGAAGAAAGAAAAGAGAGAAGAAGAAAGAATAAAAGGAAAAAGAAGAAAGAAAGAAGGAAAAAGAAAGGAAATAAAGAAGAAAAAATGCAGAGAAGAAAGTATGAACAAACGAATGAAAGACGGAAGGAAAAAAGAATGAAGGAAAGCAAATAGAAAGAAAGAAGAAAAAGGAAACAAAGAAGGCAAGAATGAAAAAGAAAGACAAGAACAAAAGAAAGAAAAGAAGAAAAGAAGGAACGAAGGGCAGAAAGAAGGAATGAAAGACAGGGTTCCAAAAATAGAGCACCCTCATGAGCTTATACTCAGAGTACATGTGAGCGGCGGCTATGGTGTGAAAAACCAGCAGTCAGAGAAACAAAGAAATTTACAATAGCAATGGCAGAAGTCAGGAGCTGATAGGCAGGAATGTTCTCTGTGCTATGATATGATATAAAAGCATTCTGCTTTCAAATCAGGCTCTACAAACAAAGGCAATGGGAAAGTAATGATAAAGTAAAAACAAAAACACTGGCACTGAACAGAACTATAATGTATCAAAAAAGAGAGAGAGGATAAGAGAACTAGTCCTGATCCCCTGGGGTAATGTATCTAATCAAGAAGAACTAGTCTACCTAGACGTGGTAAGGGTCACAAGTGTGTATGTTTGATGATGTTTGTATTTAAAGAAAAAGTCTTATTTCTTTTTAGAAAGCCCTCACCCACCAACCTAGTTGGTGGCATGCTTCATCATCGGGCCCACCCGATGACACCGAATGTGTCCCGGGTGTGCTACAACGCCTGTGTTACAGCGGAGCAGGTGTGTTACTGAGTGTGCAGTATAGGTGACGTGAAAAGTGATAGATTAAAAAACTGTCCAGTGGTCCCATTACCCGAAGGTTTTACTTTAATGTTTGGGTCCGTGGCAGTAATAAAAAACAAGGTTTTGGATGTAGGTGGAGTGGTATTTAGGGCACACCTGCATCCAGTGGATGGTCTACATGATTCAGCCAGGCCTTATTATGTAAACTGGCTTTCCTCAGGACCTTGGTGATGTGTGAAGTTGATGACTAGGCTACTAGTTGTGTCCTAGATCGAAATGTGTTGCACACGCTAAGGTGCACTATGTGTGAGGGGGGCTTCCTCTCAAAGCATTACTACACATAAAAACATACAAGACAATACAAACATACAGGGAAGAGAGTTAGCAAATTATGCATCATCACGTCAAGTTTTGATGACCGTTCCGTCCGTGTGGATTGCGGAACTAACGAGCGGGGTGAGGTATTTACAGTGAAAAAAACGATATATGCGGTAAGGTGAGTGGCGATAATATCGGGTACAGGATGGTGGGGAAAAAAGAAAGAAAATTAACTTGGTTCTCACGCTAGTGAGTTGCTGCGAATTCCCCTTGAGTATCCGGCAGGGGTGCTGGCTCTTAGGAGAGAAAAGGAGAAAGTGGCACGTTGGCCAATGGTGGTTGCTAAAAAGGAAAGGTCTTACCCGATCTGTCGCGGCGTGGTAGTGCCTCTGGATCGACTTACTGCATATCAGCTCAGGACCCTCCTATCAACCTGTTGTTGCTGCTACGGAACTCCGACGATAATGGGGCCGGGTTCGCGGGTGTCTTATGTACCTCTCAAGTCTGGCCCGGTATGTTCAATCAGTGCGAGAGGTGAGTAGCGTCTACTGGAAAAGAGAGAAAATAGAAAGCGGGCATGGTCTGTGCACCCCGCCCGCTCAGATGACGTGTGGTCAAATGTGGGCGGTTGCTAAAGAGAGAGAGCCAGCGTTGAGGGAGGCAGTGTGGGTGTGACCTGAAGGCGGTCGGTATACCATGACGTGCAGTTGCTAACGTGCGTTGTCATGGAGATGCGATAACGCTACGCTGTCTGTGAAATTGTGAAGCAAAAGCATGAGATTCCATCAGTATGGTTATGCCGAGGTTATGGAAGGTGTTGTAATTACATGTTATTGGTTATCTAAAAACACTGGGCGGGGCTCGTGTTCAGTCATGACAAGCCAATGTTAAGGCAGACAATGGCATGTATAAAAGGGATGTGCAGCAAACGTATGAGAGGCCATCAGTGTGGTTATACCGAGGTTATAGGAAGTGCTGCAGTTACGCGCTATTAGTTATCAAAAGGAACTGGGCGAGGCTCGAATTCTAGTTGTAAAGAGCCGGTATTGGAGGCAGGGTTTGTACATATATCAAAAGGAGTTGGAGTTATTGAACCAAACGGTTCTGAATTGCATGGTCAGTGAAAGCCCAGGCGTGAGGGCCTTGAGGGGTGTCTGTTCAGCAATTCAGGCTGTGCCACGGGATGGAATCATTAAGTCCATGGAGTTGGGTGGACAAACGATAAATCCATCGTTGCTCCTTTGTCAATAAGAATTTTTCATTGTTCTGTTTGATCTGATTGAATTGTTCGATCACTGTCCAGGACATATCGTTTGGTGTGTGTCCTAGTTGGAGATAGTGATTAGTGAGACGGCTGATGTTTTTCTTACACCGTATAGTGCTTCGGTGTTCCACAATTCTTGTCCGTACTTTATGAGTGGTCATGCCCACATAGCGCAGGCCACATGGGCATTCGATAAGGTACACTACGTTTGTGGAATTACAATTGGTGTGTTGTTGTTGTGTCCAGGTTTTTCCAGGCTCCAACAACAGTGTCTTGGTTGTGCGTGTTAAGTGGCACACACTACAATCATTGCAAGGGTAATGTCCAGTTATTCTGGGAAGGCCCCATGTTGTCAAAACTGTGTTGGGGGTAGGTCGTTGTTGTGTCCTGGGGCGTGTTGTCACCAGGCGGTCCTTCAGGCTACTGTTCCTTTTGTAGGCGAAAAGAGGGAGTTCCCAACTTCTGGTGCCTGAATTGATGATTCGCCAATTTTTCCGGATAATGTTGGATACCTTGTTAGAGGCAGCATTATAGGTAGTGACACATGTCATGGGTGGGCTGGATGCTTCCCGTGTGATGTCTTCCAGGAGTGCTTCGCGGTTTTGATTGCGTGCACGCTTTTTGGTTTTCTGGATGATTTTCTTAGGGTAGCCGCGGTCCTGTAGTTTGGAGGCAAGGGTAGTGGATTGTTCTTTGTAGTCCCTGGTCTGGCTACAGTTCCTGCGGATGCGGAGGAATTGCCCAAATGGGAGATTTTCTCTGAGTGTCCTGGGGTGGAAACTTTCAAACCGGAGGAGTGAGTTCCTAGCTGTAGGTTTGTAGTATGTTTTCGTGTTGAGTATGCCCCCTTCGGCTGTTATGAGAAGGTCCAGGAATGCCAGCGTGTTGAGGCTACATGTGCTTGTGAAACGAAGGTATTGGTCTCTTTCGTTGAGCCATGAGAGAAATGCAGATAGGGTAGTGGGTGTGCCTTCCCAGATCATGAAGATGTCGTCTATGTAGCGACGCCATATTCGGATTTTAGAGAAATATGGGTTAGTGGGGGAGGTTATGTGTGTCTGTTCAAAGTGGTGGACATAAAGTCCTGCCACGATGGGGGCGAAAACGCTCCCCATTGACGTACCGTTGGTCTGTAGGTAGTAGTCCCCCTCATATTCAAAGTAATTGTCTTTGAGGGCTAGCTTGGCGCATTCCAGGATGAACTCCCTAGGTGTGTGGTATTCCCATGGAATTTCCATCAAGATGTCGTGAAGTACCTGTAAGGTGGCATCCTGGGGGAGGCTGGTGTAGAGGCTTTCTACATCCAGTCCCACCATGAGTTGACTGGTAGGGTCAAAACTCAAGTCTTTAATGATGTTTAATAGGTGTTTAGTGTCCTTGATATAGGTTGGGGTCTTCTGAACCAGAGGGTTTAGGAAGAAGTCGCAATATCTGGAAAGGGGTTCCAATAGTGAACTGATGCCAGACACAATGGGGCGTCCTGGTGGGGGTCTTGTGTCTTTGTGGACTTTAGGCACTGTATAGAAGTATGGGACCTTAATGTTTTTTGTACATAGATAGTCTGCCTCTTGTTTGGAGATTTGATGTTCGGTCTCCGCTCGCTCCACTAGGTTTTTGATGGATGTTTGTAATGTCTTTGTGGGGTCATTTCTGAGGCGTCTATAGTTCCTTTCGTCCATCAGGAGTCTGCGGCATTCGTTGTCATAGTCTGTTTTATCCTGTAGAACGATTCCTCTGCCTCTTTCGGCTGGTTTGATGATGAGTGAGGGATTGTCTTGCAGTTTCTTGATGACCTCTCTGTCCTTTTTAGACAGGTTATTGTAGGTACCAGTGGTTTCCAATTGTTCGACTTCATTTTAGACGGCCTGTTCAAAAGTCGTTATTTCAACTCGGACAGTGGCCGATGGGGGTATGAAGGAGGATTTCAATTTAAGCCCCGTTTCATTGGTATTGATGTAGTCTTCCATTGTTTGATGTTTTTCGAAGAAAGCCTTGAGCTTCAGTTTTCTAAAGAACTCGGCTAATTCCATATGCAGCTGGAACTTATCCAGTCTGGTAGTAGGGACAAATGAGAGTCCCTTATTGAGTACGTTTTCCTCATCTGCCGTTAGAGGGGTGCTAGATAAGTTAAATACTAGTGTGGGGGGCATGCTGGGTCTTCTCGGTGCCTGTTCCTCTTGAGATTCTAGAGGTGCCCGCTTGGTCCCGGTTGTGGTTCCCGTGTCTTGTGCCTGGTGTTGGCACTGACTGGTTCTTCCTCTGCGGCCCAGTGTACTTGCTGGTTGTTTCGTCTTCGGCCCCGTGATCTGCGGCCCTGTCCTAAAAAAGGCGGTCTGGGATTACCTTGGAAAAACGTGGGTGGTCCGAATTGGTACATCGGGGGCCAACCAAAGTATGGGTTGTGAGGGGGCTGGGCGTAAGGTGGTGGTCCAAAGTTTTGTCCTTGTTGGTGTCCGTGCCATGGTTGTTGCCAGCGTTGTTGTCGTCCCCTACCCTTTGTTTTGGAGCCTGTGCTGGAGTCGCTGGAGACTGAGCTGCTGTCCCCTGATGTATCGCTTGATTTATCCATTTTGTTAGGGGCTACATAGTTGTCCTCTGTGTAGGGGTACGTTTTGACATAGGAAAACTTTTTCAGGTCTTTTTGGAATTTTGTTATTTTTGCCTGAGTTAAGTATTCCTTGTATTCTGCCATCTCTTTGTTTTGTTCGTCCAGTTTTTTCTTTAATCCCGTTATGGTGGTCTTAAAATGGCTTTCCGTGGCTTGGATATCGATTATCAAGGCATCAGATAATCGTTTGGCGGTCTTAATGATGAGTATTAGCCAGTCCCTTGTGCAATGCCATGCGATTTGGGCCCAGTCTTTCCTGAAGGTGGCATCCTCCAGGAAAATTCTGGGGGCATTAGTGACTAGCAGGCCACGTGGGGCTGAGTTGGTACGTAAGTATTCTGTTAAGATAAGGCCATGTAGGATGGTTCTGATGCGATTGGGTTTTTTCGGTAAGGTTATCCCAGTCAGTTGATTGGGCTATTGTATTAGAGATATTGAAGTCTTCCAGAAAGGAGGGGTCTGTGAGAATTTCACTGACATCGTTTTCAGTGTATGTTAGGCCTGGGTTCTCCCCCATGGATAAGGGTGGAAAGTATGCTCTCACAGCTGTGCGCTGCTAGAAATTATAATGTATCAAAAAAGAGAGAGAGGATAAGAGAACTAGTCCTGATCCCCTGGGGTAATGTATCTAATCAAGAAGAACTAGTCTACCTAGACGTGGTAAGGGTCACAAATGTGTATGTTTGATGATGTTTGTATTTAAAGAAAAAGTCTTATTTCTTTTTAGAAAGCTCTCACCCACCAACCTAGTTGGTGGCATGCTTCATCATCGGGCCCACCCGATGACACCGAATGTGTCCCGGGTGTGCTACAACGCCTGTGTTACAGCGGAGCAGGTGTGTTACTGAGTGTGCAGTGTAGGTGACGTGAAAAGTGATAGATTAAAAAACTGCCCAGTGGTCCCATTACCCGAAGGTTTTACTTTAATGTTTGGGTCCCTGGCAGTAATAAAAACAAGGCGTTGGATGTAGGTGGAGTGGTATTTAGGGCACTCCTGCATCCAGTGGGTGGTCTACATGTTTCAGCCAGGCCTTATTATGTAAACTGGCTTTCCTCAGGACCTTGGTGATGTGTGAAGTTGGTGACTAGGCTACTAGTTGTGTCCTAGATCGAAATGTGTTGCACACGCTAAGGTGCACTATGTGTGAGGGGGGCTTCCCTCTCAAAGCATTACTACACATAAAAACATACAAGACAATACAAACATACAGGGAAGAGAGTTAGCAAATTATGCATCATCACGTCAAGTTTTGATGACCGTTCCGTCCGTGTGGATTGCGGAACTAACGGCGGGGTGAGGTATTTACAGTGAAAAAAACGATATATGCGGTAAGGTGAGTGGCGATAATATCGGGTACAGGATGGTGGGGAAAAAAAGAAAGAAAATTAACTTGGTTCTCACGCTAGTGAGTTGCTGCGAATTCCCCATGAGTATCCGGCAGGGGTGCTGGCTCTTAGGAGAGAAAAGGAGAAAGTGGCGCGTTGGCCAATGGTGGTTGCTAAAAAGGAAAGGTCTTACCCGATCTGTCGCGGCGTGGTAGTGCCTCTGGATCGACTTACTGCATATCAGCTCAGGACCCTCCTATCAACCTGTTGTTGCTGCTACGGAACTCCGACGATAATGGGGCCGGGTTCGCGGGTGTCTTATGTACCTCTCAAGTCTGGCCCGGTATGTTCAATCAGTGCGAGAGGTGAGTAGCGTCTACTGGAAAAGAGAGAAAATAGAAAGCGGGCATGGTCTGTGCACCCCGCCCGCTCAGATGACGTGTGGTCAAATGTGGGCGGTTGCTAAAGAGAGAGAGCCAGCGTTGAGGAGGCAGTGTGGGTGTGACCTGAAGGCGGTCGGTATACCATGACGTGCAGTTGCTAACGTGCGTTGTCATGGAGATGCGATAACGCTACGCTGTCTGTGAAATTGTGAAGCAAAAGCATGAGATTCCATCAGTATGGTTATGCCGAGGTTATGGAAGGTGTTGTAATTACATGTTATTGGTTATCTAAAAACACTGGGCGGGGCTCGTGTTCAGTCATGACAAGCCGATGTTAAGGCAGACAATGGCATGTATAAAAGGGATGTGCAGCAAACGTATGAGAGGCCATCAGTGTGGTTATACCGAGGTTATAGGAAGTGCTGCAGTTACGCGCTATTAGTTATCAAAAGGAACTGGGCGAGGCTCGAATTCTAGTTGTAAAGAGCCGGTATTGGAGGCAGGGTTTGTACATATATCAAAAGGAGTTGGAGTTATTGAACCAAACGGTTCTGAATTGCATGGTCAGTGAAAGCCCAGGCGTGAGGGCCTTGAGGGGTGTCTGTTCAGCAATTCAGGCTGTGCCACGGGATGGAATCATTAAGTCCATGGAGTTGGGTGGACAAACGATAAATCCATCGTTGCTCCTTTGTCAATAAGAATTTTTCATTGTTCTGTTTGATCTGATTGAATTGTTCGATCACTGTCCAGGACATATCGTTTGGTGTGTGTCCTAGTTGGAGATAGTGATTAGTGAGACGGCTGATGTTTTTCTTACACCGTATAGTGCTTCGGTGTTCCACAATTCTTGTCCGTACTTTACGAGTGGTCATGCCCACATAGCGCAGGCCACATGGGCATTCGATAAGGTACACTACGTTTGTGGAATTACAATTGGTGTGTTGTTGTTGTGTCCAGGTTTTTCCAGGCTCCAACAACAGTGTCTTGGTTGTGCGTGTTAAGTGGCACACACTGCAATCATTGCAAGGGTAATGTCCAGTTATTCTGGGAAAGCCCCATGTTGTCAAAACTGTGTTGGGGGTAGGTCGTTGTTGTGTCCTGGGGCGTGTTGTCACCAGGCGGTCCTTCAGGCTACTGTTCCTTTTGTAGGCGAAAAGAGGGAGTTCCCAACTTCTGGTGCCTGAATTGATGATTCGCCAATTTTTCCGGATAATGTTGGATACCTTGTTAGAGGCAGCATTATAGGTAGTGACACATGTCATGGGTGGGCTGGATGCTTCCCGTGTGATGTCTTCCAGGAGTGCTTCGCGGTTTTGATTGCGTGCACGCTTTTTGGTTTTCTGGATGATTTTCTTAGGGTAGCCGCGGTCCTGTAGTTTGGAGGCAAGGGTAGTGGATTGTTCTTTGTAGTCCCTGGTCTGGCTGCAGTTCCTGCGGATGCGGAGGAATTGCCCAAATGGGAGATTTTCTCTGAGTGTCCTGGGGTGGAAACTTTCAAACCGGAGGAGTGAGTTCCTAGCTGTAGGTTTGTAGTATGTTTTCGTGTTGAGTATGCCCCCTTCGGCTGTTATGAGAAGGTCCAGGAATGCCAGCGTGTTGGGGCTACATGTGCTTGTGAAACGAAGGTATTGGTCTCTTTCGTTGAGCCATGAGAGAAATGCAGATAGGGTAGTGGGTGTGCCTTCCCAGATCATGAAGATGTCGTCTATGTAGCGACGCCATATTCGGATTTTAGAGAAATATGGGTTAGTGGGGGAGGTTATGTGTGTCTGTTCAAAGTGGTGGACATAAAGTCCTGCCACGATGGGGGCGAAAACGCTCCCCATTGACGTACCGTTGGTCTGTAGGTAGTAGTCCCCCTCATATTCAAAGTAATTGTCTTTGAGGGCTAGCTTGGCGCATTCCAGGATGAACTCCCTAGGTGTGTGGTATTCCCAAGGAATTTCCATCAAGATGTTGTGAAGTACCTGTAAGGTGGCATCCTGGGGGAGGCTGGTGTAGAGGCTTTCTACATCCAGTCCCACCATGAGTTGACTGGTAGGGTCAAAACTCAAGTCTTTAATGATGTTTAATAGGTGTTTAGTGTCCTTGATATATGTTGGGGTCTTCTGAACCAGAGGGTTTAGGAAGAAGTCGCAATATCTGGAAAGGGGTTCCAATAGTGAACTGATGCCAGACACAATGGGGCGTCCTGGTGGGGGTCTTGTGTCTTTGTGGACTTTAGGCACTGTATAGAAGTATGGGACCTTAATGTTTTTTGTACATAGATAGTCTGCCTCTTGTTTGGAGATTTGATGTTCGGTCTCCGCTCGCTCCACTAGGTTTTTGATGGATGTTTGTAATGTCTTTGTGGGGTCATTTCTGAGGTCTATAGTTCCTTTCGTCCATCAGGAGTCTGCGGCATTCGTTGTCATAGTCTGTTTTATCCTGTAGAACGATTCCTCTGACTCTGTCGGCTGGTTTGATGATGAGTGAGGGATTGTCTTGCAGTTTCTTGATGACCTCTCTGTCCTTTTTAGACAGGTTATTGTAGGTACCAGTGGTTTCCAATTGTTCGACTTCATGGTAGACGGCCTGTTCAAAAGTCGTTATTTCAACTCGGACAGTGGCCGGTGGGGGTATGAAGGAGGATTTCAATTTAAGCCCCGTTTCATTGGTATTGATGTAGTCTTCCATTGTTTGATGTTTTTCGAAGAAAGCCTTGAGCTTCAGTTTTCTAAAGAACTCGGCTAATTCCATATGCAGCTGGAACTTATCCAGTCTGGTAGTAGGGACAAATGAGAGTCCCTTATTGAGTACGTTTTCCTCATCTGCCGTTAGAGGGGTGCTAGATAAGTTAAATACTAGTGTGGGGGCATGCTGGGTCTTCTCGGTGCCTGTTCCTCTTGAGATTCTAGAGGTGCCCGCTTGGTCCCGGTTGTGGTTCCCGTGTCTTGTGCCTGGTGTTGGCACTGACTGGTTCTTCCTCTGCGGCCCAGTGTACTTGCTGGTTGTTTCGTCTTCGGCCCCGTGATCTGCGGCCCTGTCCTAAAAAGGCGGTCTGGGATTACCTTGGAAAACGTGGGTGGTCCGAATTGGTACATCGGGGGCCAACCAAAGTATGGGTTGTGAGGGGGCTGGGCGTAAGGTGGTGGTCCAAAGTTTTGTCCTTGTTGGTGTCCGTGCCATGGTTGTTGCCAGCGTTGTTGTCGTCCCCTGCCCTTTGTTTTGGAGCCTGTGCTGGAGTCGCTGGAGACTGAGCTGCTGTCCCCTGATGTATCGCTTGATTTATCCATTTTGTTAGGGGCTACATAGTTGTCCTCTGTGTAGGGGTACGTTTTGACATAGGAAAACTTTTTCAGGTCTTTTTGGAATTTTGTTATTTTTGCCTGAGTTAAGTATTCCTTGTATTCTGCCATCTCTTTGTTTTGTTCGTCCAGTTTTTTCTTTAATCCCGTTATGGTGGTCTTAAAATGGCTTTCCGTGGCTTGGATATCGATTATCAAGGCATCAGATAATCGTTTGGCGGTCTTAATGATGAGTATTAGCCAGTCCCTTGTGCAATGCCATGCGATTTGGGCCCAGTCTTTCCTGAAGGTGGCATCCTCCAGGAAAATTCTGGGGGCATTAGTGACTAGCAGGCCACGTGGGGCTGAGTTGGTACGTAAGTATTCTGTTAAGATAAGGCCATGTAGGATGGTTCTGATGCGATTGGGTTTTTTTCGGTAAGGTTATCCCAGTCAGTTGATTGGGCTATTGTATTAGAGATATTGAAGTCTTCCAGAAAGGAGGGGTCTGTGAGAATTTCACTGACATCGTTTTCAGTGTATGTTAGGCCTGGGTTCTCCCCCATGGCTAAGGGTGGAAAGTATGCTCTCACAGCTGTGCGCTGCTAGAAATTATAATGTATCAAAAAAGAGAGAGAGGATAAGAGAACTAGTCCTGATCCCCTGGGGTAATGTATCTAATCAAGAAGAACTAGTCTACCTAGACGTGGTAAGGGTCACAAATGTGTATGTTTGATGATGTTTGTATTTAAAGAAAAAGTCTTATTTCTTTTTAGAAAGCCCTCACCCACCAACCTAGTTGGTGGCATGCTTCATCATCGGGCCCACCCGATGACACCGAATGTGTCCCGGGTGTGCTACAACGCCTGTGTTACAGCGGAGCAGGTGTGTTACTGAGTGTGCAGTGTAGGTGACGTGAAAAGTGATAGATTAAAAAACTGCCCAGTGGTCCCATTACCCGAAGGTTTTACTTTAATGTTTGGGTCCCTGGCAGTAATAAAAAACAAGGCGTTGGATGTAGGTGGAGTGGTATTTAGGGCACTCCTGCATCCAGTGGGTGGTCTACATGTTTCAGCCAGGCCTTATTATGTAAACTGGCTTTCCTCAGGACCTTGGTGATGTGTGAAGTTGGTGACTAGGCTACTAGTTGTGTCCTAGATTGAAATGTGTTGCACACGCTAAGGTGCACTATGTGTGAGGGGGGCTTCCCTCTCAAAGCATTACTACACATAAAAACATACAAGACAATACAAACATACAGGGAAGAGAGTTAGCAAATTATGCATCATCACGTCAAGTTTTGATGACCGTTCCGTCCGTGTGGATTGCGGAACTAATGGCGGGGTGAGGTATTTACAGTGAAAAAAACGATATATGCGGTAAGGTGAGTGGCGATAATATCGGGTACAGGATGGTGGGAAAAAAAAGAAAGAAAATTAACTTGGTCCTCACGCTAGCGAGTTGCTGCGAATTCCCCATGAGTATCCGGCAGGGGTGCTGGCTCTTAGGAGAGAAAAGGAGAAAGTGGCGCGTTGGCCAATGGTTGTTGCTAAAAAGGAAAGGTCTTACCCGATCTGTCGCGGCGTGGTAGTGCCTCTGGATCGACTTACTGCGTATCAGCTCCGGACCCTCCTATCAACCTGTTGTTGCTGCTACGGAACTCCGACGATAATGGGGCCGTGTTCGAGGGTGTCTTATGTACCTCTCAAGTCTGGCCCGGTATGTTCAATCAGTGCGAGAGGTGAGTAGCGTCTACTGGAAAAGAGAGAAAATAGAAAGCGGGCATGGTCTGTGCGCCCCGCCCGCTCAGATGACGTGTGGTCAAATGTGGGCGGTTGCTAAAGAGAGAGAGCCAGCGTTGAGGGAGGCAGTGTGGGTGTGACCTGGAAGGCGGTCGGTATACCATGACGTGCAGTTGCTAACGTGCGTTGTCATGGAGATGCGATAACGCTACGCTGTCTGTGAAATTGTGAAGCAAAAGCATGAGATTCCATCAGTATGGTTATGCCGAGGTTATGGAAGGTGTTGTAATTACACGTTATTGGTTATCTAAAAACACTGGGCGGGGCTCGTGTTCAGTCATGACAAGCCGATGTTAAGGCAGACAATGGCATGTATAAAAGGGATGTTCAGCAAACGTATGAGAGGCCATCAGTGTGGTTATACCGAGGTTATAGGAAGTGCTGCAGTTACGCGCTATTAGTTATCAAAAGGAACTGGGCGAGGCTCGAATTCTAGTTGTAACGAGCCGGTATTGGAGGCAGGGTTTGTACATATATCAAAAGGAGTTGGAGTTATTGAACCAAACGGTTCTGAATTGCATGGTCAGTGACTGCCCAGGCGTGAGGGCCTTGAGGGGTGTCTGTTCAGCAATTCAGGCTGTGCCACGGGATGGAATCATTAAGTCCATGGAGTTGGGTGGACAAACGATAAATCCATCATTGCTCCTTTGTCAATAAGAATTTTTCATTGTTCTGTTTGATCTGATTGAATTGTTCGATCACTGTCCAGGACATATCGTTTGGTGTGTGTCCTAGTTGGAGATAGTGATCAGTGAGACGGCTGATGTTTTTCTTACACCGTATAGTGCTTCGGTGTTCCACAATTCTTGTCCGTACTTTACGAGTGGTCATGCCCACGTAGCGCAGGCCACATGGGCATTCGATAAGGTACACTACGTTAGTGGAATTACAATTGGTGTGTTATTGTTGTGTCCAGGTTTTTCCAGGCTCCAACAACAGTGTCTTGGTTGTGCGTGTTAAGCGGCACACACTGCAATCATTGCAAGGGTAATGTCTACTACCCTTGCCTCCAAACTACAGGACCACCGCTACCCTAAGAAAATCATCCAGAAAACCAAAAAGCGTGCACGCAATCAAAACCGCGAAGCACTCCTGGAAGACATCACACGGGAAGCATCCAGCCCACCCATGACATGTGTCACTACCTATAATGCTGCCTCTAACAAGGTATCCAACATTATCCGGAAAAATTGGCGAATCATCAATTCAGGCACCAGAAGTTGGGAACTCCCTCTTTTCGCCTACAAAAGGAACAGTAGCCTGAAGGACCGCCTTGTGACAACACGCCCCAGGACACAACAACAACCTACCCCCAACACAGTTTTGACAACATGGGGCCTTCCCAGAATAACTGGACATTTCCCTTGCAATGATTTTTAAAAATCATTTTTTTAAATCTCAAAAATTCACTAAAAGTAACAAAAGTTAAAGTGATGCTATAGTTAGGTGAAAATGTCAGTTAAAATGTTACATGTTAAACTAAAAATAAACTGAAATTCACCAGCTAGAGTCTACTGAATTGAGTAGAACTTGTGTCCCCACCATGCTCCGCTTACAACCTCACAGATTGCATAATTCATGACATGTTCAATGGCATCACTGATAATATCTCATACAACACTGGGCAAGTTGGGGGCACCTTCACCATAAAACAGATTTGGTGAATTCATTTATCTATAGAAAACGAGTACAATCCTTTGGAGTAACAAAGGTGTAATTTGTTATGTTGGAACCACACCCCCTCAGCTTTGTGAAGAGCATTTCAAGAAGTTGGATATGACTAGAGACCGGCGTTTATTAAAGCCTTGTGGCTCTGGAGCCTTGTTAAAGTCTTTTCAAGAAGTTCAATTTGACTCCAGAAGGTCATCAAGCAATGACTTGGGGTATTTGCAACACTGTGAAAGATATTTTTAGCAGTTGCTTTTGACTAGAGGGGGGGCCTGTAGTTTTGAGCAACTGCAGCCCTGTTGAAGACTTCAAGCTGTTGCTTCTGACTGTAGAGGGACACGCAGTAATGACTTGAATTAATATTGTTATGTGAAAGGCCAGACCTATTGAATTCGCCAAATCCTGTTTGTAATACTTACTCTGTTTCAGATTAAGGTTCAGCTTTCTGAATACGCTCTTGCAGAATTGTTGGCCAATCTTTGAAAAAAGTTTAACTTACATCACCTTAAGAGATCTACACCAAGAGGCTTTCTAGGTAGTGTGCTCATGAAAAATGACACTATTGATTCATAATTCCTGCTGTTGTGACCTTTTCAAGTTACTGAAAAGCACAAGTCAAGGTGTTGGGCGGCACACAATGCACATAGATCTTCTCATGACCAACAGTCCTTGTAGTCACTGACCTATCCACCGTGTGGGACACGGTGGACAACACACTTCTGTTGAAAAGGCTGGAACAATGTCATAGCCGGATCATCACGCTCATGAACTCAGCTGTTTCTTACCAACTACTGTGGAAAAATTCGGATCATTCATACACTCTGTGTCTGCAGTGTGCCCCACGCATCATCCTTATTGGGTTTTAGTTCACTATCAACAGACATCCATTTTTGCAACTACATCAATGCCATATAAGGTGCTAGATATACGCAGAAGACCCTCACCATTCACTTGAACCATGAGCTCTTCTATATGAGATATCTCTTTATAACAGGAGATAGCCCTGAGATTCTATTTGTGGTTGCAACCACATCAACTTCTGAATCCTTCTGTTGAACACCAGGTCATAGAACATCTCCTCCAACCTCCTTGAAAGTAAAATATTTTTGGATTCTGAACTTTTGTTTCCTTGTCATGTCAAAGCCACAGTTAAGGCTATCAATCTCCATCCCTGCTTCATTTGAACAATCACAGGCTGGATTGACTCCACTGGCAGGCCCGAGCCACCTAAGGAAACTCATTGCCAGGGTTCAAAGGCTAAATGACCAGATAGGGAGCACATGCCTGGAGGTAAGTAAATGCAACCACATCAAACCAGAGAAAGCCCTACTCAGACTTCTAGTTGATGCTAGGATCATAGGAAGGGTTCTCGGCACCACCCACAAAGATTATTGGGAAAAGGGCAAGCAAACATACAGTAACTGGCTTCATTCAATATCTGCCATTTGATCAACCATTGGTCCTTTACCTCAATGAAACATGGAGACTGATTTCTGGGATTTCAAGGAACTGGAATGTGGAACACCCTCAAGCTCAATCTGAGATCACAACCACTTACAAGCATTTCCGGAAGCTTCTGAGAACTCAACTCCTGCCCTTGCTTTCAACTGAAGCTCACACAGATTTTATGGGTTGTGACTCAAGAACATTGATCATGGTTACAAGCCATCCGAGTGGACTCTAACTTTCCTCCACTCTCTTTCCCTCTTTACTTTTTAATTATTTTCACTGCTCTGATTCAATATAACTGCCACCCATAGAGATTTATAAAACTTGCAAATAAAAATGTGCAAAAGAAAATAGAAAATCAAGGGCCACATGTACGATTTCTGCATTTTGCGAGTTCCCAATTGCAACTTTTTGCGACTTGCAAAATGCGATGTACTAATGTGTCTCAGAAACTGTTTGTGATTCCCAATGGGTCGCAAATGGACCTGTCTCATCAATATTCATGAGGCAGGGCGCAATTTGCGACCCATTGGGAATGGCCTGTAATCACAGGGATGGTGGCCTGTTGGGTCAGCAGACCACAATGTCTGTGATTGCTTTTTAAAGCATATTTTTTGTATTGAAATGCAGCCAGTTTTCCCTGAAGGAAAACGGGATGATTTCAAACAGAAAAATGAAAAGTTTAATTTTTTAAGAGTAGACAGTGGTCCATGGGACCACTTCCTGCTCTTAAAAAATGTTGGCCCCCACATTCAGAAAGAAGAAGGGGTCCCATGAGTAAATGAGTTACCACCTCCTAGGGTTAGTACACGTAAAAAGGCAATTTAGTGGTTGCAAATGGCCCAATTCACTGTTTGCAAGCGCTAAAACCTTTTGTAGATGTGGCCCCATGACATGCTTTGATTAGCAAGAATTAGGCTAATTTGAAACAATCACATCATGGGTTAAACTAAAGGTCCACGAGGAATGGTGCATGGGTGATTTACTGTTGTTTGTGAGGTGCTGTTATTGTTTTTTTATGTGTGTAACTCATCTGTCTACTCATCCTCACTTAATCCCATCCCACACAACATGCCCCTTACCCATTCCTCTGCAATGGGAAGACAGGGGATGGTTGGGCTCCTCCAGTACAAAGAAAGAAAAATGACTTAGATCACTATAAACCAGTGTGGGGGTGGTTGAGGGGCCTTCATCTTCTGGCCACCCCTCAGAAGGATGCTCCTACCCTTGAAGCTGTAGCATCAAGCCTAGGCTATTCCAATTCCTTCCAGGTGGCCACTGAGCAGAACTCACAAGGTCCAGACCAATGTGGATCACACAGGTTCTGGTCGTAGACGTACCTTCTCAGTCCCCAAAGGATGCCTCTTCATTGGCATCTGGTGTCGTCGTCCCCCCGCCCCCCTTTCCAAGGCTGGAATCCACAATTAAGATTTATGTAGAAACTCATCTATTTGTCACCAGCAGGCTGGACTATGGCAACGCCCTCTTCGCGGGAATCACGGCCAAACTCCAGAAAAGACTCCAACGCATACAGAACGCCTCCGCACGCCTCATCCTCGACATTCCCCGCCACAGCCACATCACCGCCCACCTGAGGGACCTGCACTGGCTCCCCGTCAACAAGAGGATCACCTTCAAGCTCCTCACCCATGCCCACAAAGCACTCCACGACGCCGGACCAGCATACCTCAACAAACGACTCACCTACTACACCCCCAACTGCCAGCTTCGCTCCGCTGATCTTGCCCTCGCCAGCGTTCCACGCATCCACCGAACAACCACCGGCGGCAGATCCTTCTCCCTCCTCGCCGCCAAGACATGGAACACCCTCCCCATCAACCTGCGCCAGACCCAGGACCTGCTGACCTTCAGAAGACTACTCAAGACCTGGCTGTTCGAGCAGTAGCAGCCCCCCCCCCCCTTAGCGCCTTGAGACCCTCGCGGTGAGTAGTGCGCTCTACAAATGATTGATTGATTGATTGAGCCCACATTCTGCCACTGTGATTAAGGACTTCACCACCACACTGCTCTTGGTGTCCCCGTTCTTCCTACCCTCTCTACCAGTACTCTGATGCAGGTGTGAAGAAGTGTCAGATCTATAAAACCCAAATCAAAAACACAGGAAATGAAAGCCCTTGAATCAATAAAAGTAGGTTAACACCACCAAGTGACCACATGTTCACGCATGAACGGTGAAAGAAGCTGCAGTAATTACAAGTTAACTAACCCCCTCCCTTGGGCATTCTCTGTGCCCCCACTCCTGGTCGCTGTCTGCCCTCAAACTCAATACTGTCGCCTCAGTACCCACTGTCCAGATGATCCAAAACCCTTATTTCATCAGCCGGGTCTGGTGGATTAGTGGACTAATGTGTCCACTGAAAGAGCCTGTGTTCGACCTCATGATCATAGGTTTAAATCCCGCTGGGTTTACTCAGCCTTTCATCCCTCTGAGGTTGATAAAATGATTACCATTGAGTTGGGTAACAATAAACATCTGTTATTCAGTGCCAAGATGCCTACAGGTGAACGTGCACTTTACAAATGACACCTTATGTTATGTTACCCCCTACACTAGGTTGTTTTGTGGCTAGGTTTATCTACACAAATTCCTGGACACAGATATATTCCTACACACACATGCACAAAGCAAGGATAAGCATAGCACACTTTGGACCGAGGATACACCTACTTGAGCAGGCACTCAGCAGAGGCCACAAGCAGCAGAAGCGACAGCCACTCCATGGTTCTGTGCAATGTCCAGACCCTGATGGAGGAGAGAGTCCCTCTGTGAGTCGGGACTCTGAGCCACGCAGAGGGAGGGCTGCTTTTAACGGAGCCCTCGCTGCCTTTCAAATGACTCTCACTGCCCGATAAGATGTGAGAGCCGGAACAACGCAGAACTTACGCAGGTGGCTGTTAGGGATCCTGATAAGTGCCTAGTGTTTGTTTCAGGGAGCAGAGAAAGAAAGATTTCTAGTGTTATTCAAACAACCCTGTGATAAGAGTTTACATGCTCAGCTGGAAGTTACAGCAAAACATTGCAAGGACCCTGTGCAAGGATGGATGCCCCATGGGAGGGGGCGTTCCTTGGCACGAGGCTCTAATAGAGGCGGGAACTTCTGTCACTGAGTCAGAGGAGCATCATTCCAAGGAGGAGAAAATACAATCAAATCAAAATGGTCTGAAATGGAGCTAATGATGTATTCAGATGGCACATACCCTACCGCCGGTCCACAACTAGCCCATGTCTGCTCTGTAAGGTGCCCGCCCTACAAGACGCACGGGGCTCGTTCAAGGTCCACCCCACCGGGGCCCCAGCCTATCACTAAACCAAAACATGGGCCCTATACAAGGCTTAGCTTACAGAAAGCTTCCTTACCACATGGACCCACTTAATGTGGCAGTGCTGGACCCCAGCGGTGGATAAAACAGATGAGCCACCCTTCACGCCACCATCCATTCCACCCTCCATGCCACCCTACATGCTACCATGCATGCCACCCTCCAGGTCACCATCCATGCCACTCTCCATACCACCCTCCAGCATCCACGCCACCATACATTGGACCCTCCACGCCGCCATCCATGCCACCCTCCACACCACCCTCCACGCCACCCTCTACACCACCTTACATGCCACCCTCCATGCTACCATCCATGCCACCCTCTACACCACCATCCATACCACCCTCCATGGCGCCATCCATGCCACATGCCACCCTCCACACCATCATCCACGCCACCGTCCATGACAGCCTCTGCACCACCAACCATGCCACCCTCCATGGCACCATCCATTCCACCCTTCATGTCACCATCCATGCCACCCACTACGCCACCATCCATGCCACCATCCACACCACCCTCAACACCACCCTCCTTGCCACCCTCCGCACCACCATCCACGCCACCCTCCATGCCACCCTGCACTCCATGCCACCCTCAACGCCACCATCTTCCCACCGTCCATGACACTCTCTGCACCACCATCCACGCCACCCTCCACACCACCATTCATGCCACCATCCACACCACCCTCCACACCAACCTCCACACCACCCTCCACGCTACACTCCATGCCACCCTCCGCGCCACCATCCACGCTATCCTCCATGCCACCCTGCACTCCATCAACTCCACCCTCCACTTTCCTAGGCAAGAGGCCACATTTGTGGCACAAAGTGATTGCTGTCAGAACTCTTGTGCCCCTGTCAGAGAAAAGAAAAACATTTGTCCTTAAGCAGGTTATTCATTAAGATTTATATTGTGCTTTAAGTTTGTAAAATGTGCTTTAGAAGGAAGGAAGAACAATTAAGGGGTAACCTTGTATTCCCGGGAACCTGGGTGCGGAATCTAGACAAAGAAAGTACAAGGGTTCCCTCGGAGAGAGCTTCAAGCCTGCGCTCTCTTGGCAATGCACAGTACAAACAAATATAATTATATTTGTACAAATGCACTCTTGTTATTTAGAAACCAGTGGTAGGATAATAACAAGGAAGGGAAGGGAAGGGTAGAGAAGGGAAGGGAAGAGTAGAGAAGGAAAGGGAAGGGAAGGGAAGGGTAGAGAAGGGAAGGGAAGAGTAGAGTAGAGAAGGGAAGGGAAGGGTAGGGAAGGGAAGGGAAGAGAAGGGAATGAAAGGGAAGGGAAGGGTAGGGTAGGATAGGGAAGGGAATGGAAGGGAAGGGAAGGGAAGGAAGGGCAGAGAAGGGGAGGGAAGGGAAGGGAAGGGGAGGGGGGGGAGGGAAGGGTAGAAAAGGGAAGGGTAGGGTAGGGAAGGGAAGGGTAGAGAAGGGAAGGGAAGGGGAAGGGAAGGGAAGGGTAGAGAAGGGAAGGGAAGGGTGAGGAGGGGAAGGTTAGGGAAGGGAAGGGAAGGGAAGGGTAGAGAAGTGAAGGGAAGGGTAGGGTAGAGAAAGGAAGGGAAGGGTAGGGAAGGGAAGGGTAGAGAAGGGAAGGGAAGGGTAGGGCAGGGTAGGGAAGGGAAGGGTAGGGTAGGGAAGGGAAGAGAAGGGAAGGGAAGGGCAGGGAAGGGTAGGGAAGGGAACGGAACGGAAGGGAAGGGAAGGGAAGGGGAAGGGTAGGTAGGTGCTCCAAAATGCACACAGTACATGTGAATAGTGACAGAAGTGATTCTGGTGCTCATGTGATACAAAACCAGCAAATATTACATTGTTGACTGTTTGGCGACATAATTTCAATACATCATAAACTCAGCTATTGAAAGTTCTGTGTGATTAAACTCCACGATGACTGGCAGTTAACAGGAAATTCGGGAATGTTTCGACCCTTTACGTAAAATTCACGGGGGCCTTTGTCAGGACTAACAAATGGTAGCACTTGCGATGAATAAAATCAATAGATCAGCCGCTAAAGATTGTCAGAATACCCCAATATAGGAGGATACAATGTCATGCCCATTAAAAAAAGATCATCTTACCCTGACAGAAAATCCATGTGGTATGCAAAGGGTTTCTCAATGTTAAAAGAAAGAAAGTCATGTGACTTAGTTGGTGAAAATCCTCTTTCTGGGTTTTGTAAAATATATTCTTGCTTGTAATAGATAACCCTGGACAAAGATTTGATCACATGACATAAATATTTTCTCACCACCTTACAACAACAACAATATTATTTTTAAGCCAGAATAACCTAAAACCTTTTTGCAACCAATAGTTTGGTAAAGCGTATGCCCAGAGGACAAGGACTACCACTGCGCGCCCACTAAAACCGTTCTGTGCCAAAAACACAAAATGAAGTTTTCTTCCTAAACAGTGCATGCTCTCTTTTGTGCAGTATAATAATACTTCTCATGGTGACTCTTGATGAAACATCTCGGTATTATTTTTTAAGACTGTTTTATTTTGATATGTATTAATACCAATGAAATGAAAAATTAATCCATCTGTAGGAATGAGGCCATGCTGGTGCTAAGAGAGTGACTGTGTCTGTCGTATATTGCAGAGCCTGTGTCTTAAAAACTTCCAGCCTCCTTCTTTAATGCTCACAGAAAAAGGGTTCAGCTGGATTTCTGTGGGACCTGTTTCAAGAGTCCCAGGGCAGTCATGAGTCACTGGCCTCAGATTGTAACAATCATAGTCCTTTAGCACGGTTGTGCTGGGACTTCACCCTACTATTAGACCCACAACTGAGCCCGAGTGCACCCCTTTACCACATGACGCTCATGGTAGTGAAGTTGAGCAGTCCAAGACCTATTCGATGTGGCGGCATGGTGTTAGAGACTCAGGCCCTCATTTACGGGATTTTGGCGTAGGGAATGCAGCATGACTCCTTGCTCCACTGCCCTACGCCAAAGAGAAAGAGCAGAAATGCACCATATTTATGCAATACGCTGCATTCCTGTCCTTTCTCCCTACGCTGGCGCTGTTTCAGCAGCCTAGCGCCAATGGAGGCTCCCTTGCACCATGGTGCAAGGGAGCCTCTGTTGCTGACAGGATTGTTTTTGTGCAAGACAGGGCACCTTCCTGCACAAAAACAATCCCAAGAGATGTTTTCCTCTTAATATATCTGCTGCAGAATGCAGCACATGCAGAAAGAGGATAAATTGAGTAGAAATAAAGATATTTATCCTCATTATCCTCACCTTTGGCGGCGTACGGATTTGACGATTCTCCTGGTTTACATGATTTTGCAAATCTGGTGCAGCGTCTAAATCCACGCCCATGGAACGCCTTCCGGGTGCAGAGTATGGCGACTTTAATGGCAAAAAACAACATCACAATATTGCCCAATTCTACCACCAGGAAAGAACATTGATTTATTCCATGAGTTGGTCATAAGAGACTCGAACAAACTCAAAAAAGTTCCATGGGAAATGGAACCTAATAGCTGAAGAAAAGAAGCATTGGCTTCTTTACAAGTAGATAAAACCAGAGAGATAAAAAAATGCTGAAAAAGGTGGCAACATAGTAATCAGGAACAAATGTGATTACATTCAAGAATCTAAGTGGCAACTATCAGGCAAAACATGCTATCAGAATTTAGTAACAAATCCAACATCAAGGCTAATAGAAGAATAAAAAGAAAAAATGGAATTATGGGTAAACATGCAGCTCATTGAGAATGACAAACAGAACTGCTTAACAGTGAAGCAGCCAGTGCTGCCAACAATCTACTTATTTCCCAAGATCCATGAAAACCAGGAAAAAACCATCAAGGAGACCATTTGTCTAGGCGAAGGGATCACTATATGAAGCCATCTCGATTTACATCGACTTCTTCTTGGCACCACTAGTAAGAGATCTAAGCTCTTATCTAAGCGACACAGGAGACCTGCTACAACAGTTACAAAATATACCATGTCAAACAGGTTACCAACGTGTAACAATGGATGTGACAGCACTGTACGCAAGTATTGATCATCACACTGATCAAGCTTGGGTTCCACTACCTAATTTTAAATCGGAACCCCAGGTCAATGGGCCTTTTTACCTGCTGAGAAGTGTAAGGGAGAGAATTTCCATTAGTCACACCGAAACAAGAAGTATCATCTGTGAGTTTCCAATTTAGCACAAACAACGACTTTATGAAAAGGGGAATTTATTTCATAGCCAAAAATAACTGAACGTACAAGCACCTCATCACGAGGTTATACATGTAAAGCGGAACTAGTACAAATCCATACCTACTTATCAATTTAATTCTATGAAGCATGAAAAGAACGACCAGCTCTAGAATGACTACCCAAGCAATCAATGCTCCGGCCTCAATATCGGTTTTCATGGGTAAATAATCAATACGAAGCATTTATCTGTCCCTACTCTAACACTAAGGGGCCCATTACGATGGCGGGCGGACAAAGTCCTGGAAACGGGACCTCCCGCCATTGTCGCGGCGGTCCCGCAAATGGCATTAGGATGCGCCCACCAGACTGGCGGGCACATCCCGCATTTTAAACATTTCGGCGGGCGGTTCTGCAAGCAGCACCCGCCGCAATGTGTAAAATGCATGTTGTGCATTTGAATGCACAACGTGACAGGCACCGCGCGGTGCCTGCCACCTTGTGCATGCAAATGCAGGGGGGTACCATAGGTACCCCCATGTGCACCCCCCACCCCACGAACACCCTGGGGGCCCGCAACGGGCCCTCAAAGACAAAACCGCATGCCTTTCCATGGCAGAGTCTCCACCATGGAAAGGCATTTCACCGCCATATTCCTGGGCTTTTCCGCCCGGTAGGCAATCGGGCGGATTGCCTACAGGTGGAAAACCGGCGGATGGTCTTCCCATCCGCCGGGGTCCCCCCCGCCATCGTAATGTGGTGGGGGGAAAAGTTATGCGGGCGGTAGATTTTGGCGGGCGGATCGCCACCGCCATACAGGCGGTGGCGATCCGCCCGCTATCATAATGACCCCCTAAGTGTCATCCCTACTTAGCAATCCCAGGAGCAAAGGCAATAAAGGTGTCAGCTAGTGAAGACTTCCTAAGAAGTTCACTCACTTTGCATGGGTCCAGTAGCCAAAGCTACATGTCCCACTCTCTGAGTTCCTTCTTGATCTCCTCAATCCTTCTCTCCTTGCCTCGAGCTATTCTCCCTCTCATCTGCTCCAAGCTATTCTGCCTTTTTCTCCCTCGGGGTGCTATCCCTAATACAAAAAGCCCAATCAATAGATACGCCCCTCAGACCTCCCCCTCTGGCCAGGCACCTTGTTCAGGTAGTTTTCCACTAAAACTTGAACTTCATCCAAGGAACCTTCAGTGTCCTTGGGTCTCAGACTTCTTCAGCTTGAATCCATATCAGCTCCCAATTATGCACCCACCTGCATACATTGTTGCGATTCTTCTTCTTTGCCTAACTCCTAAAACAAAGACGTTAGTCTATAATGATGTCGACTCCTTGCACCTGCAGTGGGTGAGAATCAAACAACCTTGCACGAATACATTCCTCTCTAACTACCTCCTAACGAGAGCCTTTCCAAAGAGAAAATACATTTCAGGCCTACAGAAAGCGGCCAACATAATATGAACAGGCCTTTCTATTGCATAGGATCAACGTTACACTTCAGGCCTTCGACACTAAATAAACACGCATTTCTAAATGTTACTTCAGCAAGCACTATTATCACCACGTTTAAGCATAATCACCATCTTTACGTGTGCAGACTTTATATGGTGCACGTTTAACCTAAAGCATTACAAATTTACGTGTGAACTGTTTCATTTAAGCAACTACAATCAACATCAGCATTACACATAATACCCCTAATGCCAGATAAAATCTTCATGACACTGTACAATCTTAATGCCTAATTTTACGCCTAACATGAATGCCACTTTTCCCTATGCGTGGCCTAACACCGTCTAACAAGCTCTTCACAGTCATTATTACAGCACGAATTCAACTACTTGTTAATTTCACATACAATGGATATAAATGGGTACGGACTATTCATAAGTATGATGTTCCCCTACAATTTCCAGAGCACCATCGCGCTCTATCAACATCATCAGCTTGTAAACACCTTCTGGGAAAAAGGAATATCCATCTGCATCAACACAACTCAATGCTCATAGAAATGATCCAAATCTGTCTGAACAACAACATATCATCATTCAATCAACAGATTTATAAGCAGACAGAAGGGGCAGCTATGGGATTGTCATTGTTACCAAGTTACGCCAACCTCACATTGGGGTGCTGGGAGCAAGAGATTGCACGGACACCTGATAATAGCACACATGTAAACCAAATTATTATGTGACTACGATTCATCGAGGAATACTATCAAATCCTTAATAACAATTCTGCAAATCTAAAATTTACAATTCAAATAAGTGAACCTAAGGTTAGTTTTTAGACACAGAAGTTTACATACAAGATAATATGATACAGACTATGAGGTCGATTCCGATTCGGGCCGGAAAAAGCACCGACCGACTCGGAGCCGGAAAAATTACCGACCGACACGTACCAGTGGCGCCCGACACGCCAAGTACGATGCAAGCCGCGATAAATCCGACCGACACGTCAGGAAACCAAGCCGACCGACCGAGCCGCTCGGAAAATAGCAATCCGGCCGGAAAACACGCGAATCCAACCGACCGACACGCACCCGGAACAAATCCGACCGAATCGTACCCGCCAACTCCAACCCGCAAAGTACGATGCAAGGCGCGAAAAACCCGACCGAGTCGGACGGAGGACAAGCCGTACGACCGACACGCATACAAAACCGAGCCGAAGCAACACAATACACCGCGACCGACGCGTACGCAGCATACAAAACTGCACAAACACAGCGTGAACGAAACGGAGAACACCGTACGAGACCAATGCAGGGTCCGACTCGGTCACAAGAACGTTTCCAACATACACAAACAGCACAAAGGAAAAATCACCCAAAAAAGGCCAAACAAGCAATTAGCAAGCCAATAAATACTGGGGGGTGGGGACAGAGAACAAAGACACACCCACAACTCCACCTATATAAAGGACACAAATCACTACCATGAGCCTTTGCAAATGCCATTCCACTGCCAGCACCCAAGAGAAAGCAACCACACACCCACAGCTCACCCCTCACACAAGCCACACACCATCAGCACACCAACAAATACCTACCTCACATACACCCAGCAAAACACACACTCACACACCCTCACCTGCACACCAACACACACATCACTCACCATCACCACCCATCACCATGCCCCCAAGAAGAATCCCAAGTTCCTAGATTGTGAATTGGAAGTCCTGGTAGACGAGATCCTCAGGGTGGAGCCACAGCTGTTTGGCACTCTGGTCCAACAGACCCCCATGTCGCAGAAAACCAAGATGTGGGAGAGAATCATCAACAGGGTGAACGCCCAATCACCATGTCGGCGCACAAAGACGGACATCCAGAACAGGTGGTATGACGTGCGCAGGAGGGTACGGGACCTGCTGAAGATAGACTACATCAACAGCCAACATACCGGCAGTGGCCCTCCTGCCAAGCCAATATACCTCAGGCCCTGGGAGGAGAAGGTGCGGGCCATCCTTCCGCCAGTGAGCGTATATGGAGTAGAGAACATCCCAG